>CM044962.1:9101249-9850727 GCA_024516035.1 Bactericera cockerelli | reverse complement strand
TAATTTGTATTGTACGGATAAAAAATAAATTATCTTGCGTTGTATGCCATAATAATAATAATTGACCATGCATTGGAAAGTGATGTTAACCTCTTCGCGCCCAATGTCCTCGTGAGAGGACATTTATTTTATAGTCCTAAGTGCCCAAGCTATAAATTTATACTACCAAGTAGCATAGAATGTTTGTCCTCGGGCGAGGCCACCGGTCACTTTGTACTACAAAACAAAAATTGGTGTTGGGCGCGAAGAGGTTAAACATTTTTTTTTTTTTTTGGAAAATCTCTTGCCTTCTGGTTGCTCCGGATGAAGGTGGGGTACGCGTCCTCGTGAGGCATGAGCATGACCAAGGCGTTGCCTGTCTGTCCTATACGGGCGGTCCGCCCACACCGGTGCACGAAGCTGGCCGCCGAACCCGGCACATCGTATTGAATCACCTGGACAGTAAAACAGGAAAAGAAAAATTGGTGGAAATGCGAAACACAATACTTGACATTTGACAAACACAATACTTATTATTATTCAAACAATTTTGATCCATCTTTATTTACATTTTTTTATATACAGGTGCAGTCAAAAGGTATAGTTAATGAAAGATAAACAAAGTTTGATCACGGGTGGTGATAATAATGCTTTTGGCATTCTCTTGAAAATACTCGACATTTGACAAACACAATACTTGACATTTGACAAACACAATACTTGCCATTTGACAAACACAATACTTGACATTTGACAAACACAATACTTGAAATTTGACAAACACAATACTTGACATATGACAAACACAATACTTGGCATTTGACAAACACAATACTTGACATTTGACAGACACAATACTTGACATGTGACAAACACAATACTTGACATTTGACAAACACAATACTTGACATTTGACAGACACAATACTTGACATGTGACAAACACAATACTTGACATTTGACAAACACAATACTTGACATATATGACAAATACAATACTTGACATTTGACAAACATAATACTTGACATATATGACAAACACAATACTTGACATTTGACAAACACAATACTTGACATTTGACAAACACAATACTTGACATTAAATTTTGACAAATACAATACTTGACATTTGACAAACACAATACTTGACATTTGACAAACACAATACTTGACATTTGACAAACACAATACTTGACATATGACAAACACAATACTTGGCATTTGACAAACACAATACTTGACATTTGACAGACACAATACTTGACATGTGACAAACACAATACTTGACATTTGACAAACACAATACTTGACATTTGACAGACACAATACTTGACATGTGACAAACACAATACTTGACATTTGACAAACACAATACTTGACATATATGACAAACACAATACTTGACATTTGACAAACACAATACTTGACATTTGACAAACACAATACTTGACATTAAATTTTGACAAATACAATACTTGACATTTGACAAACACAATACTTGACATTTGACAAACACAATACTTGGCATTTGACAAACACAATACTTGACATTTGACAAACACAATACTTGACATATGACAAACACAATACTTGACATTTGACAAACACAATACTTGACATTTGACAAACACAATACTTGACATTTGACAAACACAATACTTGACATATGACAAACACAATACTTGACATTTGACAAACTCAATACTTGGCATTTGACACCGACCTCAGTAGCTTGATCGATAAGGCGGCGGACTTGTAGCCTGGAGGTGGGTGGTGCAAGTCCCGGTTTCAGCGTAGATTTAGTAAAGCGAGTTAGAGTAGTTGTGACATCACGAAAGTGATTAACACAAATATGATAACTACTTGGCATTTGGCAAACACAATACTTGACATTTGATAAACAAAGCTACTCATTTTTCCTCACGAGGTATGAGTGGACCCCGAACGCCCAAGTACAGAGCAGAAAAAATCCTGCTCCGCTGGGGATCGAACCTAGGTCACCGTGCACGCCATGCCTAGCGCGCTAACTCACTCGGCCACGGTGACTAGGATAACATTTACAACTTTATATTCTCTTAGATTCAATTCTTATTGACTATAAATATCAACAAAAAAATAAAAATAAAATTGTTCTAGTTACTCATTCCTTGCTATGTAAGATATGCATTTTATATTGTAATTTTTAACTCTTTTGTTTCTTAAATAAAAAATAAAATTGTTTCTTTTTTTTCGTAATAAAAAGACCATTGTAAACTTTTTGACCATTGTTAACACCCGTCGGGGTAATTTTAAAATAAAACATATATCTATCTATCTACTCACCCAATCAACGCAAGGTATGTCCACACCGCGCGCCATAAGATCCGTACACACCAGCGCACCCCCCTGAGTGCCCCACTCTCTCACCTCTCCGAATATCTTGTGGCGACGCTCGCGCATTCTACCGTGTAGAGCGAGGACAGGGGGGGAGGGGGAGGAGGTGGTAGAATCCGCGACCAGTATACTGGGGACAAGAAAATGAACGTCAACTGTGTCACCTTTTGTCTGAATTGTTGAGGCTTAGCGCCGCTTTATCGATCGAGTGAAGTTAAAGTTAAAAGTTATCATATTTGTGTTAATCACTGTCGTGATATCACAACTACTCAAAATCGTTTTACTTAATCTACGTTGAAACCGGGACTTGAACCACCGACCTCCAGGTTACAAGTCCCCCGCCTTATCGATCAAGCTACTGAGATCGGTTTATCGATCGAGTTACTGACGGTCGCGACGCGTCGGCCCCAGGAATCTAACAGTCGTAGTCGCCCCATCGAAAATACAGGGTGGACCAAAAAAACGTTTACACCCGTTAATGGTAGATTACTGACGACATTTCCAGGCCGGATCTGCAATCCGTTTTTTTCGGATTCGCCTTCGTAACTGCACAAAGTGATTTTTTGCAACTTTCTGAAAAAGTCCGACTTTGGCTTATTCTTCAGGTCAGAACTTTTTTCCTGTTTAAGATGAGTTGATTCTGAACATTTCTGCAGAAAGCCAACAAAATTTCGATGTTTCTAGCTACACTACTTTGTTTTTTACGATTTGGTTTGTCATATTTTTTTACACCTGAACAGAAAAAAACACCCAAAAAAACTTTTTTACTAAATAAAACACTCGACATTTGTCCGTACAAATTTTGGCACAGACATGGGCAAGTTTGATAAAAGTTGGCGGCCGCCCCGAGGATGCTAAAAAATAATTTTACGATTTTTTATCACGTGATCTTCTGGGAAAAATTATTAGATGTTTACCAAAAACTCTTCAAAAATCCTAAGAGTTTTCTAGCTGTAGACTGTGTAAGGGCGTCTTTTATTGTTTACAAAAATTGTTTACATTGCTTTTTTTGAATACCGCGGTCTCACATGCCTTCATCAGCCAGTTTAGGAAAATTCAAATGATAAATTTCGTGCTTCTCAGATTGTCAGCTGTGTTAGCTAGATGTGGTAGTGCTAAGAGTGTTAGTCGCATGACCGAGGTTCAATTCTCGACGGTCAATATTATTTTAATTATAAAAAAAAATCTGATGGAATATTTTATTCATACTGTATCTGACCTGTTGTAACACCAACAACTTATGGTTTTTTTGGGGCTAATACCATCTGTAAATTGAATTATATCAGATACTATTGGTATCACAATACACATAATTATTATTCATGTAAGCCCCTGAGAGACTGCCTTGATAATGTAAGGATGGTTTTTCTTATGCTTCCCTACGAGAGAAAAAAAAACTAGCGAATTTTCCAAAAGAAAATAAAGTTTATGAAATAAATCCAGGTAAATGTGTAGGTAGGTTCTTCTATCATAAACAATACTAATTAAATAACAAATATTTACCGATTGCCAACTCTTAATAGAAGTCTTGAAAAAAACAAGATACTTAATATTTTGTAAAATTAATAAACTTTTGCAGTCTTTATTATATTTTATACTATTTTGATATAAACAAAAAGGTATTTAAAAAAACATTTTGTGTTAGTATGTTCAATGAGAAACGATTAGACGCGCACAATTAGCTCAGTGGTAAGCTAGTCCACCCGGTCCGAACGCCAGAGCCAGCAAAAAATTCATGACTACAAAATAAAAAAGACTGTTGTAATTTTTTATTTGGCCATAGTACACACTATGGATTCTCCTCACACAAATTTTTGAAACCAATGGTGACTTTAGTACCTTAGTTCTAACTCAGAACTGTCCCTCTACCTTCTTGCCTTTCTCTCCCTCTCTCTCTCTCTCTCCCTTCTCAATTCCCTTAAAGGAACTGTTGGAAGTGGCGTCCACCTTCCTGGATGCAAAGGTTGAACCTCTTCATCATGTTCCGTCGAATGTTGCGGAAGATTCCAGGTTTTTCTGTCAGGTCATCGAATTCCAACAGGATTCTTGCTACCAGATTTCGTAAACTATGTTTTTCACGTGATCCCAAATGTTCCTGTTGGCAACTCCATATGCTAAATGCGTATCTGCCATTTCAGCATCCGAATTATAATAATGTAACTTGTACTAAAAAAAACTCAAGAAGTTTAAAGATAATATTATTTCATAGAATGCAGAAAAATATGCTTGAGAACTATCATCCAGAAACAAACAATCATTCATTTGACTGGCCTTTAATTAATTCCAAGGAAAATAATTATCAGACATAAATAGCTAATTACTCTTTGAGTACAAGACGACCCTACACGGTCAACACTTTTAAGATTTTGAACATCATTTTTTGAGACTTACCTGGTTTGTTTACCCAGAAGATCACGTGATAAAAAATCGTAAAATTATTTTTTAGCATCCTTGGGTTGGCCGCCAACTTTTATCAAACTTGCCCATGTCTGTGCCAAAATTTGCTCGGGCAAATCTTGAGTGTTTCAAAGTTTAAAAAATTTACATGAGAATTTTTTTTCTATTCAGGTGTCAAAAAATATGCCAAACCAAACCATAAAAAACAAAGTAGTGTAGCTAGAAACATCGAAATTTTGTTGGCTTTCTGCAGAAATGTTCAGAATCAACTCATCTGAAACAGGAAAAAAGTTCTGACCAAAAGAATAAGCCAAAGTCGGACTTTTTCAGAAAGTTGCAAAAAATCACTTTGTGCAGTTACGAAGGCGAATCCGAAAAAACGGATTGCAGATCCGTCCTAGAAATGTCGTCAGTAATCTACCATTAACGGGTGTAAACGTTTTTTTGGTCCACCCTGTATAATGAGGAAGTGGTATGCGGCTGGGCTATACATGGGAACTATGTTTTTCCGATACCTTACACTCTACCGTGATGTCTTTTTTTTTGTATAGGGTGGGCGTTCTTCACTACAGAAATAAAAATAAGAATAAACAATGAAAATAAAAGAATTATAAAAAAGAACTGATGTGATGGAAAATCACTTACATCTCCCGAAAAGTACAACAGTACCTACTTCATGGAGATGTAATAGGAATTGAAATGTATATGAAAATAATTTAATAAAGATACTTATTATTATTATTATTATTCATACCTCGGCTGAGGTGTGACATTAGATATTTCGATGATGATTTTTATTTCCTCGGTCAGATATTCTCGGAAGTAAAACACTCACCTGCTGATTATTATTATTATCTGACCTGGTTGCAGGGTTTTCTGTGAAACCCTTACAATTAACACTGCGACCTAATTAGATTTATTGTGACCAGTTGATTCTATTTGCTTTAACGTGCTGACTGAGATTGTCAGGTTGGGGGTTTTACCCTCCATTCGCTGGGAATCGTACAAGCTACCCACATTAACCTCACCTAGCCTGGGTAGGGCCGGGAATGCCAGCCTCACGTGTTTGGATAGAACAGAATTTTCGTCGAAAAGTCTGCCCCAACCGGGAGTTGAACTCGGGAACTCTGGACTACGCGCAATAGTCACAACCATTACGCCACGGAGGCTGGCTCACCTGCTGATAACATAGGAGAAATACTCGACGGCGGCACATGTGGAGAAGAACACGATGAACTTGGAGCCGGGGTCCTGGGTTCGAATGAAAGACAGCAGGGTGGCGAGTTTATTCTGCGGCTCCACAAGCATGTAGTAGTTGTTGAGAGTGGAGGGGGTGGATAGCTCGCTGCACACGGATCTGAAACCAAGTTGTTATTATTAGGTATATATAGTTGTATTTATTTTATAGAAAAATGTTACAACGGTTGGCTTATAATTAACTACATTAGAATCACAAAATACTAAGGTATAACTGACAAATACATGAACACATTAAAGACATTTCATAAGCATAAATAATACAAGACATAATAAAGTTATATAAAATTAAATACTTAGATCATATTTTCTTATTATTCATTTCTCATAAATGCTCTTAACCTCAACGCTTCAACTATGTAAAAATAAATATTATTAACATTTTTTTTGGTAAGATTTTTTGTTATTATTATTATTTTACACTTTATTAGATATAAATGGACAACAAAACAAATAATTATTTTAACAATGAAAAAAAATGGAAACGATATAGGTATACAATAAAAATTAAAAAGAATAGAAAAATATATAAAAACATAAGTCCTAACTAAAGGGCGGGGTTATTGCCTATGGCTATCTCTTCCACACAACCCTTATATTGAGATCACGAGCCGTACTGAGAGGGCTCTCAAAACTATTTACGAAAGTGGGGTTAAGTGGCAGAACATGCCTAAGGCATTAACTTCGCCCCAGATTACAAAACAATTGTAATTAAAAATTAATATTGATCTTTATATATTTTTGCAGGAGGGATACTTTGTCAAGTAGCGTCATAATTGAGAAAAAGATTAACACTTGTCTTCACTCGACAGAAAGACAAGTGTTTATCTTTTTCTCAATTGATCTTTACTTTTTTTGTACATACTTCTAAGTTTTTTTTTAATTTATTGTTATCATGTTTTTGTTGATGATTGTTTTGTAAAAAATAAAGTATAAATAAATAAATAAGTTATGCTTCTTGCATCCTCGGCTCCCTTCCAGAAGGACGGTCCCTAGGAGAAGTATTTTATATTTTAAAAAATAAAACATGAATTATTTCAACATCTTAACAACAACAAACATTATTACTATAGTAGAGCCGACCTCCGTGGCTCAGTGGTTATTGGTTACTGACCCGGAAGTTGCGGATTCAAATCCCGGCCGGAGCAAAAAATCTGACCGAGTTTTTTTGTAGGTTAATGACCCGGAGGTTGCGGGTTCAAATCCCGGCCGGAGCGGAAAATCTGACCGAGTTTGTCCTTTTCCTGAATGGCCTGGATATTGTGTTAAAAAGCCTTGAAATAATTCGAAACGATTGCGGGTCACAACTACTTTTCAAAAAGAAAAATACAACAGGGTGCATTAGTTACTGTAGAATGGACACCCAACGCGTCGGCGTCGCAGCAAATAGCAATTACTGTAGAAAAAAAGACCTATGTATGTATTGTGTACCCATCCTTTGTCACTTATTGCATGTTGGCGTAGTTACCTTGCTATGCCAGCATGTGTAGACAGTACCATTAAAAAAAAAATGTAATGTACAATGATTTACTGCTACAAGAAATAGCCATACTAAGGCCAGTGTCTCATATTATGTTTCGCAACGCTCCTTTCTGGTTCTTTCATTTGAAGGGACATGGAAGTGGCAGAGAATGCCTAGGGCATTAACTTCGCCCCGGATTACAAGACAATTGTAAAATTCAATTTAAATATTTTTTTTCTTCTATATTTATTTATTTTTTATTTATTTATTTACACTTTATTAGATAATAGGACATATACAATACAAATAATTACAAACGAAAATACAAAATACAATATAACAAAACAAAAAAATAATAATAAATAAAGAAAAAATAAATAAATATATACATAATATATGTCCTAACTAAAGGGCGGGGTTATTGCCTTAGACTTTATACTAATTCTATACAGGGTGTCCCACCAAACTTGGACACCTCAAATTACTCGGCTCCTGAAAGAGTTTTTGAAAAATAAAAAATCCTAGGGTACATGTCCTAATTATGCGGTTTCAGTCATAAATTTTTTTTTATACAGGGTGGTTCAAAAGTCAGAAATTGAGGTGTCAACTTTCGATTTTTAAATAGATCGACCTGAATTTTATTTGATAATTTTACCTCTAAATTGTGTCTGAGTACTTTTTTTAACAAAAATATTACATACAGAGTGGTTTTTTTTCGACCAATTTTTTTTCTTAATCTCGAATAACTCAAGTTCGTTTCATTTTTTCGATAACAAGAAGAGAAAGTGTTTGTGTAATGAAAACACGTACTTTCAATTGGCATCAATTTTTTTTCTACAGGGTGGTTCATAAGTGAAATAATGACATGATTTTTTTTAAAACCGAGTTTTTTTATTTTTTTTATTTGGGATAAATAATTCTCGCCTAATTTTACACATTTTTTGTTAGTCATATCGAAAAACAAAACTAAAGTGTTTTACAGGGTGAGTCATAATTTTTTTGCAACACCCTGTATATGGGCAGTCAAAGAGACGTAAAATTAAATAGAAAGACTAAATATGCAAGAAAATCTTCGATTTTTTATGATATAAAAAAGTTATGGTGTTTTAACTAATATTGTCACATGGACCACCCTGTAGATATTCTCTTAAACTATCATGTGGGTACTCGAAGTTGTATAAAATTCAACGAAGACTTCAGATCGTGGGGAAAAAACAAGTAAAAATCACGAATTTTGAAGCCATTTTCAATTTGGTGTCTACACTGAATAATTTTAAAACTTGAATTAAAAGTAGGTAGGTGTAGACACAAAATTGAAAATGGCTTTTTGAATTCATTTTTTTCATTCATATTTGGACTCCTCGTTGAATTTTAGACAATTTCGGCTACCCATATGATGGTTTAAGAAAATATCTACTGGGTGGTCCATGTGACAATATTAGTTAAAACACCATAACTTTTTTGTATCATTAAAAATCGAAGTTTTTCTTGCACATTTAGTCTTTATATTTAATTTTACGTCTCTTTGACTGCCCATATACAGGGTGTTGCAAAAAAAATATGTCTCACCCTGTATAACACTTTAGTTTTGTTTTTCAATATGACTAACAAAAAATGTGTAAAATTAGGCGAGAATTATTTATCCCAAATAAAAAATTAAAAAAACTCGGTTTTAAAAAAAATCCATTCATTATTTCACTTATGAACCACCCTGTAGAAAAAAATTTGATGCCAATTGAAAGTACGTGTTTTTATTACACAAACACTCTCTCTTCTTGTTATCGAAAAAATGAAACGAACTTGAGTTATTCGAGATTAAGAAAAAAAATTGGTCGAAAAAAAACCACCCTGTATGTAATATTTTTGTTGAAAAAAGTACTCAGACACCATTTAGAAGTAAAATTATCAAATAAAATTCAGGTCGATCCATTTAAAAATCGAAAGTTGACACCTCAATTTCTGACTTTTGAACCACCCTGTATAAAAAAAAAATTATGACTGAAACCGCATAATTAGGACATGTACCCTAGGATTTTTTATTTTTTAAAAACTCTTTCAGGGGCCGAGTAATTTGAGGTGTCCAAGTTTGGTGGGACACCCTGTATTTTATTTTGTAAATATTGTTTAAAAAAAATTATCTCTGTTAATAATTTATTGTTGATTGTTTTGTATAAAAAATTAAAGTGTAAATAAATAAATAAGGGACATTAAACAGACACGGTACCAGCATTTTCAGGGCAAAAGACAATAACACACATCGTTGGCGCCTTTAACAGGGTTGCCGTTAGGAAAGGCATCTAGCCGTAAAATGTGGAAGTAGTAGTGCCAGCACAATTTTCAGTACAATCAGACTTCGGGTCCAGGACTTATGCATTGTTTATGAAATAAACAAGATAATAATATTTTACCAAAAAAAAACAAGCATACAAAAAACAAAACAAAAAACTGAGCGAAAACAATACCTACTTTACAATACAACAATACCTATCTTATAGGTGATTTCCCCACCTTCAGCACAAGATTTTTTATCTTTTGAAGGTGGGTGTACCCTCATTATTTGTTGAAGATGTTTATTTGTAAAATTAAATACATGGAAACTTTTTAAAAAAAATAGAAAGTAAAAAAAAACATATCTGTCCCGGTATCTCAGTGGTAAAGGCGGCACTCTGTGAACCAAGAGAATCCAGATGTCGTGGTTTCGAAACCCAGCCGGGACATGACAAGTTATCCTCCCATTTGGGATTTTTACCACATAATAATACGTCTTGGGCTTACTGCTGGAATAATGGGACTTAATAGTCCTAATTGGGCAGTATAAATAAGGCGATATTATTATTATTATTTGTAAAATTAAATACATGGAAACTTTAAAAAAAATAGAAAGTAAAAAAAAATATAATAAGGAGGAATCGAACCCGCGCCCTAGTGGTACTCACGTCTCCCCGGTGATGTTGGCAGCATTGTTCTTCTCCTTCACCGTCACCATGACAGGGTTGCGTAGCCCCGCCCTGATCAGAAGAGCCACCTGGCAACCAAACAGCAATAAATTTTGAACCACCTTTATTCCTAATCCTAGCTGAGAATTTAAATTTATTTATTAACACTTTATTAATAGGACATATTATATACAACACAAATAATTACAAATTGAAATGCAATATAATAGAACAAAAGAAATAAAGAAAAAATAAATAAATACAAACATAATATATGACCTAACTAAAGGGCGGGGTTATTGCCTTTGGCAATCTCTTCCACCCAAATTCACCAGTTCCTGATCGTTCTGCATGGTAATGACTTTTTTATATTTATTAACGGGCGAGCCCAATGTACAATTAAACAAGATTACATATTAAAAAGATTACACATTAAATTAAAATTTAACAAACAACAAAGAAAAATTAAAATTACAAAAATATCACAGATTTAACTCATTGCCAATGTCATCATGCGAGTAAGAGGGGCATATAAATAATTTCAATAATAATAATACCACTCGTTAGTGGAATGTAATCACCAGATGAGGTTAATGCTCAAAGCATTTTCTACCACCTAGCCCTCAGAGTCTTATTATTATGTGGTCACAAACTCAAATTAATGAGGGAAAATTCATGCACTGGGTGGGATTCGAACCAACGGATCCCTACGCTACGTGGATTACCAGACTACCGCGTTAAAACACTTCACTACTAGTTCAATTTGAAAAGAAGAAAAGAACCCCACTACCATAAGAGAACGTACAAGAAGTTAACTAATAAAATTAATGTTCTGGGCTTAATACCTTCATGCTTTGCCCTTGTTAGATGGTAGAGTTGGGCTGGATCATAGAGATTGCCTCAGGCAATCTCTATGATCCAGCCCTTTGTGATTTCTGTAAATTAACTTCAATAAAGAGTAATGTTATCGTTATTAAAAGTACAATGGATTACCGACCTCAGTAGCTTGATCGATAAGGCGGCCGACTTGTAACCTGGAGGTCGGTGGTTCAAGTCCCGGGTCAGCGTAGATTTAGTAGAGCGAGTTTGAGTAGTTGTGATATCACGAAAGTGATTAACACAAATATGATAACTACGATGGATTTTTCTATTATTGTTATGAAAGGTGAGAGAAAAAAAACCCCCATCTTAGGATTCGATAACTACGATAGATTTTTCTATTATTGTTATTAAATGTGAGAAAAAAACCCCTATCTCAGGATTCGAACCCACGACCTCCGACCTAGACGGGTTACCTGTTTGGTTTGCGTGGCTGAGAACAGGCCAGTGCGTCTTTGGGCCGGCAGATACTGGAAGATGGCATTGAGGGATTTCTCAAAGCCCAATTCTAGCAGGCGATCCGCTTCGTCCAGAATCAACATTTCCTGGGGGAACACAAAAATATACGTTAACCACTTCTTTTCCTGAAAATTACATTTGTACTTGGTTGAACAATAGATAGATAGATAGATAGATATATGTTTTATTTGTAAAATTACCTTGACGGGTGTATACAATGGTCAGAAAGTTTACAATACTAATGAGAAGAAATTTTAATCCAAAAATAAAATTATTATTATTTTATTATCACTTTTCTATTTTTTACTTTTCTTATCCTATAATAAGGAGGAAAGTATTGTATTCGTCGATTGTATTTCTGGACGAATCATAGCCTCAGGATACCAAAAAAATGTTGTTTTCGGCCATTGATCTCTATGTCTTTGTGTGTCTGTGAACAAGATATCTCAATAACGGTCAGAGCTAGAGACTTGTAGATCAGTGGTCAAGGCGTCCGTCTGGTAATCTACAGGTTGCGAGTTGGAAGCCCAGCCGGGACATCATTTTCCTCCCATTGAGGATTTTGACCACATAATAAAATATTTTGGGCAGTGTCGGGTAGTAGCCTTGTGGCACACTCAGTCCATTCTGTACGGACACACGTGTACCACTGGGTGTACCACGTCTAAGTGTCTACATGCCATCAACACTGTCTTATACTTTGCATTAGTCCGACCTCAGTAGCTTGATCGATAAGGCGGCGGACTTGTAACCTGGAGGTCGGTGGTTCAAGTCCCGGTTTCAGCGTGGATTTAGTAAAGCGAGTTTGAGTAGTTGTGACATCACGAAAGTGATTAACCAAAATATGATAACTTTATACATTGCATTTTGAATATGTACGTATGTGTTCTTTAATTATATGGAGGAAAAACTCACCAGAGATTTCATGGCAAGGTGAATGTTATAGTCAGATATTTTCTGTCGTGTGAGCAAATCTTCCAGTCTACCAGGCGTCGCCACTATGAGATGACCACCTAGAAATGAAAAAATTATCTAATGACAATAATAACAATAGTAATAATAACAAGAATAATAATAATGATGATGATAATTATAATAAACCTCCTTAACAAATATATCTCCTCAAATCTCCTTAACAACATTATTATTATTATTATTATACAATTCTTTATTAGATACAAAAGGACATTATGTACATATAAATAATAATTTTAACAGTGAAGAAATGAAGAAAACAATATTATACAATAAAAATGAAGAAGAATAGAAAATATTTGAAAACATATGTCCTAACTAAAGGGCGGGGTTATTGCCTATGGCAATCTCTTCCACCCAATCCTTATCTATTCCACCCTAACATTGTAATCCTTCTATGTTTGCTATATCCTAGCCCATAGATGATGTTAATTGTTAACATGTATAGTTGTATAGCATGAAAAATAAAACATAATCATCATCATAGGTTGGCGTAATCGTGAACCATGGTAGCCAGACAGTGGAGGAATGACTCAACACTTCTACCACTGTCTTTACAAGGAGGCTAATAATTGACAAGGGCCCCCAGAACCAAGCCAATGCTGGTCTACTCCCTTTTTATAGTCCCCCAGCTAGACTGCTGGTCTACTCTCTGTTTATAGTCCACCAGCCAGACAAAACATGATAATAATAATAATATCGCCTTTTCTATACTGCCGGAAAAGGACAATTATTAAAGTCCCATTATTCCAGCAGTAAGCTCAAGAGACACATTATTATGTGGTAAAAATCCCAAATGGGAGGATAACTTGTCATGTCCCGGCTGGGTTTCAAACCCACGACTTCTGGAATCTCTGGATTCACAGAGTGCCGCCTTTACCACTGAGCTACCGGGACAGACAATAATGATAATGAATAGATGCAAAACTTGTGAAAAAATAACTACTCTACCTTTTTTTTCATAATGGTTGATCTCACATAACTTTATGTGTTTTTTTTTTTTTTTTTTTTTTTTTTTTTTTTGTAGTAGATGCAAAACTTGTGAAAAAATAACTACTCTACCTTTTTTTAATGATGGTTGATCTCACATAAGTTTGTGGTTTTTTTTTAACTACTCTACCTTGTTTGTACAGCTTGGCAATGTCCATGTTGACAGAGTTTCCACCCACCAGCAGCAGAGGCTTCACATCCGGTAGGTTCCCGCAGAACCGCTCCACAACTTCACTGGTCTGCATGGCGAGCTCCCGGGTGGGGGAAATGACCAGGCCCAGGATCTCGTGTTTCTTCAGCGGTCTCTCTTTGTGTCTTTTCTAAAATAATAGATGAAAAAGTCAAATAATATTCTTCATTTTATTTATTTACACTTATTAGTAGGACATACTATAAACAACACAAATAATTACAAATTAAAATACAATATAATAGAAGAAAAAAAAAATAATATATAAATATATACTTCATCATCATAGGGTGGCGTCATCGTGAACGATGGTAGCCAGACAGTGAAGTAATGACTCAGCACTTCTACCACTGTCTATACAAGGAGGCTAATAAGTAATAATTGACAAGGGCCCCCAGAATCAAGTCAATATTCTTATGGTAATATAAAAAATGTCAAAAATAGAAAACTGAAATTTATTTATCTTGGTGAGTAGCACAGTATTACTAAGAGCCTCCATCAATAACAATAATAATAAAACTCTTTAATGGAAGGTGACAATCAGGCAAGGTTAATATTCAAAGCATTTTCTACCACCTAACCCTCAGAGTCTTATTATTATGTGGTCACAAGTCACAACACAAACTCAAATTAACGAGGAAAAATTTATGCACTGGGTGTGATTTGAACCAATGGATCCCTACGCTACCTGGATTACCAGACTAGCGGGTTAACCACTTCTTTTCCTGAAAATTACATTTGTACTTGGTGGAACAATACTAATGAGAAGAAGTTTGAATCCAAAAATAAAACTATTATTATTTTATTAACATTTTTCTATTTTTTAATTTCCTTATCCTATAATAAGGAAAGTATTGTATTTGTCGAAAATTTGACCTACCCAGGTTTTCACATTTCTGGACGAATCATAGCCTCAGGATACCAAAAAAGTTGTTTTCAGCCATTGGTCCGTGCGTCTGTCTGTCTGTCCGTCCGTTAACAAGATATGTATGATTTTTTTTTGTGGTGAAGCAGAAGGCCTCTTCACAATTTTTTGTGGGTAGCGCAGCATTACTAAGAGCCTCCTTCACATTTCGAATTATTCTATTACATTAATTTCTTTTTACTCTGGTAATGCCGCCACTGGTCGTTACTCATACAAGTAACTACTCATTTTTCCTCACGAGGTCGAGGTATGAGTGGACCCCGAACATCCAAGTACAGAGCAGAAAAATTCCTGCCCCGCTGGGAATCGAACCCAGGTCACCAGGCGTGCAATACCTAGCGCGCTAACTCACTCTGCCATGGTGACTACTGTGAACAAGATCTCATGACTAATCAAATCCAATAATTTTGAGGTGCTGATTATAAATTGATTTTTAGATAAATGTTACATTTGATTCACCAGTGGTTTTTGGTTCTGTTCCCAGTCCTAATATGATAAGGAAACTTGTGTGATGTTTACACCAGATTTTTTATTTTTAAACTTCCTAATGGTAATGATTAATGATGTAATGTTTACACCAGAAATTCTATTTTAAACTGGTAATGATGTTCATGGTGTTTGCTAATACAAATAACTATATACATATATATATTTTTTTAAAAAAGAATACATAAAAGTAAACTCCATCACAACCATTCTGTGGTGTAACGGTTCTGACTACTGCCCATAGTCCAGACATCCCAAGTTTGATTCCAACTTGGGGCAGACTTTTTGAAGAAAATTCTGTTCCCTCCAAACAGGTGAGGCTGGTATTTCCGGTCCTACCCAGGCTGGGTGAGGTTAATATGATGAATAGCTGGTATGATTCCCAGCAAATGGAGGGTAAAACCCCCATCCTGACTACTTAAAAAAATCAGGATGTTAAAACCAAATAGAATCAACTGGTCACAATAGATCTAAATAGAGGTTGGTGTGATAATTGGTGCTTCTTTTGTGGAATGGCAAGCAGTCTATAATAATAATGTTTCAAAAATACTCTTGCACAGAGACAAACTTTATTTTTCAATGTAATGTGTTATATTTTTTTTATATATAAAAAAAACAATTAATACACTAACCAGGATGAGCTCAATCATTGGTATTAGAAAAGCACAGGTCTTGCCACTACCTGTCACAGCTTCTGCAGCAATGTCTTTGTTGGTGAGCAAGAGAGGTAAGCAGGCTGCCTGAAATGGTACAAAAAAAAACATTTTACAAATTGGACCTGCCAGACATTAGCAAATAGCAGTGAACCATTATTCTGGACTCCAATCAATGCTTGAAGTCAAATCCTTTGAGGATTTGACATTTTAACAATACAGCACCCACCAAAAGTAGATATTACAGGAGAATGCCCATTTAAAATATTCCAGAACTATCAAAACTGTGTTCATGAATTAGGATACAATAACTTCTTTAGGATATTTGCAATCCCTTTGACTAAACCCATTAACACTATGAGGAGTTTTGTTTCTCTTCTAATTAAACAAAAGTGGGATGTCAATAAAAGTGGTGTTACACCATATTTGATGTTTTATTACCACAAAATATAGAAGGATGTGAAATATGTACTCTCTTTTAAGAAATTGCAATGTTAAGGTGTGTGTATGGTGATCCATTTGTTAGGATCCCACCTAATGCATGAATTACCATAAATATTTGTAATTTTGACTGCACAATTACACCAACAATAGTTTGAATATAAAGAGCCAAATTTAATCCAACTTAAGTCTACTATTATTATCAAAACGTGCTTTACCTGAACTGGGGTCATGGTGTCAAACTTCATTTGCTTAATGGTGGTCAGAACTGGCTCACTGAGTTTCACTTTCAAACTATCCCATTTGAGCTGCATTGTGACTCAGGAATGCTATCAATATGTAAAATAACAAATAATTAGATTATACTCTGTACAGCATACTGAAGATTTGCTCAAACCGTTGCTCTTAAAATGGACAAACAAGTGAAAGTTACCATAATTGTGTTTATCCCAATTAATCACACTAGCTTTACTAATTATTTGCTTAACTTGAACCACCAACCTCAAGTTACAAGTCCACCCTTTATCAATCAACTGAGATCAGTTGAACAAACAATTGCTTAACTTTTAATAGAACTGTACCATGAACTTAGCCTTTTGCACTCCAGTGAAAAAATATTTGAAAAGCTCATTAAGTCCAGTGCATGTACCACATGAAACAATTGAAATGCTGCTTCACTCAAGTAAAATGTTCATGAGAAATACCACATCGGACCGTAAGAGTGTTATTGATATCAATATCACTCTTACGTGTGATATCAATAACATGACCGTAAGAGAGATATCAATAACACTCTTACGGTCAGATGCATGTACCAAATGCAAGATTTCCCTCAAATTTAATTTTATGTTTTCCTGTAATTATCAGCCTATCAGGTTATTTCTAGTCAAATGATATTCCATGGAATATTTACAAACAAGTCAAAAGTAAGTATCTAAATTGTAAGCAGGCTGTGTAAACAAACATCATTATCAGTGCAACCTGTGGAAGGTTGGTTCAGATAGTAAATGTTCAATATTCTTTATTTCTGTGATAAAAATGTTCAAAAGAAAACTGTATGATTTTATAAATGAAGAAGAAGCAGAGAAAATTAGAAATTTACTTTGTGGTAAGTAATTTATTTTCTTTCTATGCTAATTTGACTGTCAAAGATACCTCTGTAAAGTATATATCTGTCTGTTTCTAGCACACTTGTTGACATGAGTTAAGACATAGGAGGATGATGTGTTATACAGGGTGGCGTTGTTAGCATTGAATTCAAGACAACATCTTCTAACAATTAATAAAAAATAAAAAATAGGGGTCTATTCTTATCATCTTTTTGATATCTTGAACTTTTATGACGTAGGCTCCTTCTTTATTGAGGAATCATTTTACTTTTTCAATAGGTAACAGAACAGAAAACTTACAGTGATAGTGATAATACTACCAGGTTGGTATTAACCAAGAATTTACTATTAAAACTATTTGATAAATGTTTAAATTTTGTCAAATGGCATGTTACAAGAGCGTAAGCGAAATGCCGAAATTAAAAATTTATTATAGCAATTAACAAATTCACTAAGCAAGTTAATTAAATAATTAAAAATTAACTTAAATAAATAAAAAGAGAGTGCTTCCAAAGCCGAACACGGTTGCTTTTATTTTTTTGGATGTCAGCCGAACAGTTTCATTATTCGCGGAATTTTGCTCATGCTTATGTAATACTTATTTTGACACTCGTTCTCAACTGTTGGGTAGCGATGCGGTATAAGCATGTCGCTTATGACGTGCGTGTTGAGGGTATGTCTTCAAATCATGCTCTCGTCAATTTTTTTTTTTTTAATTTTTTAAACTGATGTAACATTTTTTTTATTAATGATTTTTTCTTTTATTATTATTATAATTTTTAAACTAAAATAATAATTATTTTTATGAGACTTAATGGGCAAAGGTAGGGTTAGGTAAAGTTAACGAGGTGAAATTGCACGATAGATCACTGACTTCAGTTTGTTGGGTAGGATGGTTGGGTGAGGGGCTTAGGTTAGGTTGAAATTAGTGCAGGTGGTTAGGCCGGGTCGCGCAGCGACCCGGTCTAACCCTGCACTAATTTCAACCTAACCTAAGCCCCTCACCCAAGCTATCCTAGCTGGCTAACGAAACACAACATTTAGACTGAAAAATTAATAGTAATTCCGCGAATAATGGAACTGTTCGGCTGACATCCAAAAAAATAAAAGCAACCGTGTTCGGCTTTGGAAGCGCTCCCAAATAAAAAATAAAAAAAATTCTCTGGGTACTAACCTCAAAATTACTCGTGTATAATTTGAAAATTGGCGCTAAAATACTCAAGGAGGCTAGTTTCTGATGGCCAAAGTGGTTTTGATGTTAAAAGTGGAGCTCTCAAGGATGCTAGTTCAAAAAGGCTACGTTGTCGTTAATCATAAAAGTGAAGCTTCTATTTTTCCATCAGGCGACATAGTAATTTCCAAAGAAATTATTGGCACCTCAAGTTTTCTTTTTTAAAATAGATTTAAAAACAAAAAATAGATAAAGAATTCCCAATGCTCTCTGGGCATCTCATGTGAAGCACTTTCTCAATAGATCTTTTTTGTTGTTGTAATTTTTAATTTGGGTTTATCGTCTCTTTCAACTACATGGTCTGCTACATTTATATCCACATTAACCTCACACAGCCTGGGTTGGGCCAGAATGCCAGCATCAAGAAGTCCTCAAATCGCTCGATGTTGCTTAACTTCGATGATCCTACGAGAAAACCGCTGCATTCAACGCGCCATCGACGCTGGCCCGCCATTTCAATTGAAGCAGTGTATGCTATTTCCTATGTAGAAGGGGTGCTTCAGTTTTCGACCAAAGTTCAATGAGGAAATTATCAGAATTCACAGTACTGCAATTGAGGCTTGCTATAAAATAGTTATCCAACTAAAATAGTTGAAAAAGTAAAAGAAATACCTATAGAACAAAATTATAAGAAAATTATGTAAAAATATATTTTTTATGGAATGAAAAAAAAAAACATAAATATTTTTTCTGGGTGCATAAAAAATAAACCTACCCATTTTCCGCAGGTTAATCATGAAATGTTTTTCTTGACAACTTCTTTCTTCTTTTGCGTTTAGTCGAGGCTTTTTCCACCGGAAAGTATAAAATCTGAACTAATTTTTTCATTTAAAACTTCAGACGACTATTACAAGTGCCAAAATGATGACGGTTTTTTGGACCTCCTGAAGTTAGCCAAAGTTATTTTTGTTAGAAATCTTGGTCAAAAGACAGTTGAACGGTACCCAACAATATACCAAAATTTCATAAATACCTATATCCGATTTTTTGAAAGCTCAACTCATCATTACCTATCCCTCTATTTTTTTATCTAAAAATTCTCTCGGGTCTCGAAATTTTGGCAGCAATCTTCGTTGAGGACACACGGGAAATTTGCTCTCCAATCTGCTTCTCATTCGATCCCAGAATTCATACTGGAAATTAAGCACTCCATGAATTGGGTCCAACAGGGGAGTCGTGTTGTGTCGGCAACTGTTTGACGGGCCACAGGAGAATAGAATATTATTGTGGGCGTGGCTAGGCGGAAAATCTCGACCGAAATATGACGAGCGTGGCCGATTCTGTCCAATTGTAGGTAAGAGAGGAATGTTTTGTCCAAGTCTTGATGCGATGGGAATTTTTTCCCCAATTCTAGATGGGAGTGGAAAATTTTGTCCAATTCTGGGAATCGGAATAGATGAAAAGGGAAATCTGTTGGCGGAATAGATCAAGTGTGGGTTATTTTCGGCGGATTTTACGAAATTATTACTGACAGAACTTGATTGTCCATTGGGACTTGATTGCCTATTATAGGTGGTATATGAAGGCCCATCAAAGGTGGTACTTGACAGTCCATTAGGAGCGGAGTTTAATGGATAGGGTCGAGTTTCGTATTTGGTGCGTTGCATTGGGTAACGGTAAGGGTTGGAGGGTCGAATCGGTTTTTCTGGCCAAGGGTACTTGTTCTGTGGAGATGGCGGGGTCGATTCTTCATCTGCAGTTGGAGTGAAATATTCCTGGAGAGAATGTAAACGAATCAAATGTGATTAGACTGGTTAGGATGAAAGAAAAGAGGTGGTTGGATATTAGATAAGAAAAAACGATTTACTTTCGATTGGTTATTTCTCGGACCAACCTTTAGGAATTCTATAAATCATATCTTGTACCGATTGACCAGAACTGCCATACGCCAACAAAGGGTGGTCTAAAAGTCCTCTCTGGCCGCACCGATTTAAACAAAAAGTTTCGTGTCGCATCTTCTCCCTAATATATAAAAGTCTACATGTAAAATTTCAAGTCTCTAGCTTGTTCTTGAGATATTTTGTTTACAGAGACAGGTACAAAGAGGGATAGCCGAAACATTGGATTTAGGTTCTGGGGACCCTAAAACGTGTTTTGGCACTGTAGACTCTGTAGAGTATCGAATTTTTTGGTGATTTTGTTACTTTCAAAAAAGGCTCGTAAAAGGCTGTGAAACACTTTTTAAAAAATATCCTGAATTAAATTTTATTTCAAGTGTCAAGTTTTTTTTTTTTTTAATTACAAAGTACACTCCTGGATAACAAAAAATGTTTTTAACTATTTATAAAATATAAAAATTAAATTTGTAAATAAAATATCTACTTCATTGGCTACACGCTACACCTTAGCTCTTGCCTAATCTATGGCCTTTTATTTATTTTTCTTAACTCTACTCAACACAATGAGACATTGCCGTACATCGTTTCGGGACTAATTCGGTGTCAACGCATACATTAAGGTAGGTACTTACAACATTGTCTTTGTCACAGACAACCTCTTCCTTTAAACAGGTGGTGATGAGGACGACGAACACAAACCACCACAGACCCATCAGTCCTTGTCTTGAAGATGGTGCTCCCTGATACTAAACCGATGTTTCGAGGTATCATTCAGGGTTCTTTATCTTGAATACCTTTTCTGAAACATACTGTATTGTAGAGTATTTTAATGTCTATCAATTTTATTACCATTTACCATGTCTGTATGTATGTGTTGCGTTTCTTTATGTGTATCTCGATTGATTTTTGTTATAAATATTGTTATATTGTACAAAGAGCTCTGATGCTCGTTAATAAATGAACCGGTACACCCGGTATTATTATTATTATTATTATTAGATTTCTTCAGGCACCTATTTCTTGTCCGAAGACATCTTTATATTACAGTTCGAAATTATCTCCAGCCCAAAAAAGAAATGTTACCTTTGGACTTATCAAATTTCTTTTAAAAAGTTAAGTTTTTTCAGTTTATAGTCAATTTTTTTATTACATTACCACATTCAATTATTTGAGAGGGATCTTACTACTGATACCTTGAAAAATATGATACGAAACCAAATTATAAAATGATAACTTAATACAGTACCTACAATCCCGCTTGCTCCAACTTTCAAGGGACAGAACCTTCATTTCGAGTTATTGAGATTTCAAATGAGAAGCGAAATTCGACAAAGGCCGAAAGAATTGTTTCGAGTTAACGGGATTTTCGACCTATCGCGATTTTGAGCAATCGAGATTCTTCTGAAAGTGAATTAGTTACTTTAAGAAGTTTTAGTCTAGAAATGTTGGACTCAACTTTCTCATGTTCTAGTATACTATTGAATGACACAAGCATAGCACCCTTCTGTGGATTCTTCAACCTTTAGCTACAGACAAACTAAAATGCAACACTCTGTCGCCGAAATGTTTTTTCTATTTGGAATTTTTGTAAATCCCTTCTTAGTACGTGGCTACGCATGTAATACCAAAAAGACACTCTGTTGTACCATATTTGGAGTCATTTGGCTCTGCCATTTCAGATTCGATTATCAGTTACTAATTGAAAATCGATTCTTATATATTTATGAGTTGATTATCAGTTACTTAATGAAAATCGATTTTATTTTATTTATATTATTATTATGATGATGATATTAAGACCAAGAAACTTCATTTTACTCTTTACCCACATATAATTATTGAACCAAGCAACGTTCAGCTAGATTAGTATTTGGTGAATGATGACAAAAAAATTGTTAAAGTGATTAAATAATATATTAGACCTATCATATAGCTTGCATTATTCCCATACCATACTATGCGAGGTTGATGAGGGTTGCTAGTTTTTGAATGTCCAGATAGTCAAGGCAAATAGAACGCCTCTCTTAAATGATTTCCTATACGAAAAAGATTTATAAAAACTACAAGAACAGTTGCCGACCCCTCTTTATTTTAACACTCGACCAATAACTTCGGTCAGATATTTTCAAAAAGATATTTTTTGAGATCGAAAAAGGAGATAATACCTATACAGGAAAAATACTTGGATGTATGTTCTCGTAAATAGGTAGGTACTAATTGTAATGTTCTGTTCAGACTGTAAAACGCTCCGAGTCAAATAATCAACATGATTATTCCAACATGATGCAATGATGACTTGATCTTGTTCGCACACTTAAATAGATGAAAAGAAAACAAATAATAATGATCAAGTGTCCTGATGACTCATATTCAAATCAATTATCAATGTTGACTCAGATCAGCAGTGGTTTCAAAACTTCGATATATGATTGAGATTTTAAGAGCAAACTAAAATACTGGGTTGTGGTGAATATGATCAAATGCTGGTGCCTTTTCTTTAAACACTTTTCTTTCTTTTTCGGTTAAATTTTACAGGATCTCACGGAAATCTCTGAGTCTGGCCGGACCAAGCCCCAAGGCGATCACTACCCCCTCACTTGAGTACGTGACTCGAATCATATTCATTTTCTTCGCGTTTTTGCTAAGATGGAGCAACTTCTCATGATTCGGCACTCGATAGACACAACAACGCTTATTGGTTGCAATCCACTCTTCCAGCATACTTCGGTCTTTTGATTTTAAGGCCATTTGCGAGCGCTTCGTCACTTTTCGGACACAGTCGACTAGTTCCGTCGGATTCAGACCACACGCCATGTTGAGAAAGATAATGTAGAAGAGATGCTCTTCGGAAGTGTTCGGAAATTGGAAACAACTCAAGTTGGACGCCAGACTCACAAGAGTGGATTCCTTGTTGGACAAAGACAAAGTCCCTGTCTCACTTGATGTCAGACTCAATGCGGTGGATTGTTTGTCAAGAAGAGCTTTTGAAGTAACCGGTGGATTGTTTTCTTCTATGATGATGCTGTCCTGCGTCCAAACACATGTGTAGGTGGTGGCCTCTGAGCTGTTTGATGAGCCCTTTGCCAATGTCTCTTCGTCGGCGTCACTACCATACGTACTTTCGTTAGATATAGAGATAAGGTCGGCGTCTTTGGCAACACTTTTAGAATCATTAACATTCAAATCATGAGCGTCATCCATAAGTATGTTGTGTTTGCTGTCTCCTGACGCTCGATCTTGACTCAGGGCTTCGTAAAGCTGTTTGGCGAAGACGGTCACACCAACACCTGCAACGCTATAGAAAATAACTGGATACATCTTTATTTGAGAATCTGACAAACAGGATTGTGCGTTTTTTTCTGTTATTCTGAGAAAGATCAGGAGACGCACTTCTTTCGATGGTGATTATAAACACTAGACAGTTTCAGAAGACGACACAAATTCTGTTATTGTTGAGCCTTCTGTCAAAGTTGTTGCTTAGAGTATACCTGAAAACTTTAAATCGGGTTCCAATAAATTTTGTGAATATCAGATTGCATGTGTGTGGAAAACTGTTGGTTTGTTGTGATACTGGGAATTTTTTATTCGTGATTTTGTAAGTAAGTACTCAGTAAAGACCAATATTTGTTAGAAATGTTTTGGTCGCGGTGTTTTCCTATGATTCTGATGTCCAGTCACTAGGTTTCAGCTTTCATCAGAGCTATTCCGATGGCTAAAATCGGCAATGCATACCTAACGAAATAGCTCCCAACTGTGGATGGACAGAAAACCAGGGCCAGTTTCAGCCAACGCAGTGTGCACTTACTAGGGCTAATGATACCCGCGTACATACAGTACAGAAATTAGTGTATTCACAAGAAAAAAAAATATAATAAGAAACATAGAACCTCCACAAACACTGAAATAGTTTAACAAGATGGTCTTCGTAAAGCCGAGATCCCACTGAGTGTTGTTCCCAAATACTCCGCAAGTGTCTAAAGGTCAAATCTATATATATTTATTACATTTAGCCTAATTTTCATCACTACAATTTTATATATGTGATATTCAACCCCCAAGCAGCCTAAGACGATCGTTTCGTTCTTATTTGAACTCATCAGTTAGGCATAGCTGATTATTAATTTCTTGCCGAGCCCAGGGTTTGAACCTGAGACCCATGGATCAATGGTACCACATGTTTACCATTGAGCCATGAATGCTTGATGACACTTGACGGAGAATATCACATATATCTATTATATTATACCTCATAGCCTAGTCACTTGCGTGCACTTCACATGCTAGTTGAGGGGTCTACCACAAGATGGCAGAACCAGTTACATATGTCCCGTGTGCGGCCACACAATTATACAATTCAACTTATTTTGATTCTAAGGGAAAAGCAGAGCATGAAACTTTGCAAAACGCTTTGCTACGCTGCGAGACAATATTTTGCACTATTGAGAGAACTTTTCCTCCATCTAGTTCCCTTGGTGAAGTCTTCGATTTACAATGATAAACTTTTGTTTCAATAAAATAATATATATAATATGTAGAAATATTTTGCACTTAGTGGTACTTACTTTATTTTCCGTGTCCATGTGTAATATCATGGTGGTGGAAGGATTGATACGGGTTTTGAACCCATTGGATGCTCAGAACTAGAGTTGAGGGCTCCTTCCATGTCCAGTGTATGTGTAATTGTAGTATGTGTACTTAGTTCAAAAGGCATCATTATGTGGATGTTGTGATCGTTCTCATTATTTGTCTTGGCAGCTTCTAAGTGGTGATAGTTGATAGCGAAATCCTACTGTGCTAGTGTTTTAATTTTACTGACAGGACAGCCTGGACACCCGGTATAGTGTCCTCATATCACATCGCAGTCTGATGATCAATTAGGGAAACTGTGCCTAATATCGCCACCGTTGAAAATATTGCTGTAAAATGGATTTAGAGTAAGAGATACATAAATTAACTTCATGACAACCAGGCGCGGTCGGTGGGAAAATATTTTGGCTGCCACATAAACCGGACTAAAATGCGATTTGTAGAGTCGCTCTTTCAGTAGGTATCTAAAGAGTTACCATGTCAATCATAATAGTAATGGGTGAGTAGAAGAACCAGGAATGTCAAAAATCGACTTTTCAGGAAAGCAAAAATAAGACAAATTATCATGTTAATGAGTATAATAAAAATTAAATTTTACATTCCTTGTTATTCGACAAGATTCTGACAATACGTAAATAGCCTGAAAACGTATCACACTAGGTACAAAACTATATCGAACTAGTACCTCAATTATGAAATGAAACACTTTAAAGTACTAAAAAACAATCAAAACTTTATAAGTTATAGACTATAAGACAAAGCTACCTACCAAATTTCAGTTTCCTAGGACTTACCAGTTTGGAGAAACAGTGATGAATCAGTGAGTCAGTCAATCAATCAGTCTGTGTGTGAAACTCTCTTTTATAAGTATAGATGAGGAGGAAACCAAAACAAACGACAGGTTCATTGTACTCGGGGTGTCGAGTGGCGATGAACTAATACCGCCAGCAAAAGAGGTCAGTGATTTTGTTACATTCCTTGTTTTACATCAGATTTTTTTTTTCCGCTTCCCCCACTTTAAAATCGATAAAAAAATATACTTTTAAGGGACATTTCTCCTTCATATTCACAGAGATGATAGAAAAGAGTACATTCCTTCTTATTCTACGAAGAAAAAAAAAAATCGATTTTTGACATTCCTGGTTCTTCTACTCACCCATTCATGTTATGCATCAATTTTGCTAGAAATGTGTGATGATTTTCAGTACGTGCGAAATTGAGAAAATCCTCTCTACTCTTTCTCGTTGAACATGTTTTCATTGCATGTGTACGACCTTAGACTTGAGAAAGACCTCTCTTATTGTGCTTTGTCTGGGGGTGCTGCAGTTCCGCAGCTTCTTAGCACCGGCCACGTCTGGTGTAGAGACTGTTAAAGATTGTATAAGTATATATATTATGACTCAGCTCACCCAGTGGCGTAGCTAGACCTACATTTCGGGGGGTCGGGGGTTTGAGGGGATTTTGGGGGGGTTTTGATCGGGGTTCAGAAATCTCGCCTCTCGTATATTCCATCTAGGCTGCGGTTTCTTGGAAATTTCGGCGGGCCCCAAACCCCCCCCCCCCCCTGGCTACGTCACTGATCTCACCAAATGAGACTAAGGGCGGAATTAATAGACAACATCAATAACTTAAGTCGTTGGTAAGTGTCGCTTTTCCCTATCTTACACAGTACGCAATCCGTGACTTAGCGCCACAGAGGTATTACAAAAACGTCTATTAATTCCGCCCTAAAAGTCATCAATCTTGAGACTTAAAGTCATCAATCTTGAGGCTTTCCATCCTCTCAGAATTGATGACATGAAAAGATCATTAAAGCTAGTTAAATCAGAGGCACGCTTTCTCTCTGTAGTGAGTTTGAAGAAATGTTTTACCTTTGAAATATATTTTTATTTATTTACTTAAAAAAAAGTTAAACCACTTGATCTTTTATAGGTACCCACATTTTAGAAATCACACATCTATCTGTCTCTGAAGTCGGACTAATGGAATAGGTACCTACGCTGTGATGGGTTGAAACCCGACTAGAGGGAGGATCTGGCTTATCGCTATTTGATAATTTGGAGTTCGGACCCAATAAGACCCAATACAAAGAAAGGGTTGGGTGGAAGAGATTGCCAAAGGCAATAACCCCACCCTTTAGTTAGGACATAATATGTATATATTTATTTATTTTTTCTTCGTTTTTTTCTCTTTCTACTTCTTCTCATACTGTATATTAATTAGTAATTATCTGTGTTGTATATATTGTTTCCTTATTAATAAAGTGTAAAATAATAATAATACTAGAGTGGGCGATAGGAATTAGGCATTAGCACGGTATCAGAGACATTGCCTCTCCTGTAAGTTTGTACTATGTATAATGAATAATGATACACATTATATTTATGTGTAACTAATATACTTATTATTTATTTGTTTACAATAGTTATAAACAACAAAAACATGGACCAAATATGTTTGAATGTTATTGTAATGCATTACGTATAGTTGAATATATCACAATCTATAATATCAATAAAACAATCACAACATCAGAGCATACGAATAGCTCAGTGGTTAAGCACTCGCTTGCCATGCGGAAGGTTCCGGATTCAAACCCCCGCGCTAACAAAAAATTGTATTCAAAATTTGGTTACAGTTGTTTGTAAGGGATACCTTCCGGTGCGCTCGTGTTGACCCAGTACCTAAATGGGAAGTAATGTGTCACTTCTCGCCCATCAGAAGGGAGGCACAGTACGGGCAGGCTGCAACACAGACCACATGCATCTACAGTAGCTCCTGTTTCATGGCTACAAAATAAAAAAAAGGCTGTGAAACACTCAGCTTTAAAAAAAAACACTGCCAATTATGAACACAATACTTCCTCGTGATTGCTTCACATTGTAAACACGTGCCAATTTTGAGATTTTATAGAAAATTACTTGTATCTCCAAAACGGCTCAACCGATTTTCTTCAAATTTGTTTTATATGGTAGGATATCGTTTTTCCTACATTCTAGATTCTACAAAAAATTCTGTATCGGCAAGTCGTGTTCCTTATTTTTTTACTTTTTTGTCCAAAATTTCGGATTTTCTTAAATATCAGAGTCAAATTATAATTAATTTAAAAATAAATATAAATAACTTATGTAAAACAATACTATGCATATTCTTACAAAATTTCATCGAAATCGGGTGAACCGTTCACGAGATATAAGCTTTTAAGTAAAAAGTTAGTGGTCAGGCGCATGGTCTCTTTCACCCAGAACCGCTGATATGAATTCAATGAATTTAAAATGGGACCATCTACAAAATGTCTCCTAAATGTGTGCAAAATTTCATCAAAATCGGTCGAGTAGTTTCCGAGATTTGCGCGTTACAAGGAATCGTTTTAACAGACCGACGGACCGACAGACCGACAGACCAACAGACCGACAGACGGACACAAAACCAAATTTACTCAGTAGGTTATGAAACGTCCAGAAATATGAAAAAAATTGAAATCGGAGCAAAAAAATATTTTTTTTTACAAAAACGAACACAATACTTCCGATTTCTAATATTAGAAATTTCTCGGAAGTAAAAATCTTTGGGAGAGAGATTTCTTAAGAGAGAGAGAGAGAGAGCAGGCTCGACCGTGAGACGTATCCGTCCCTTGACTATACAGTCCGGTTTTCTTAATTTGGTCTTGATGTATGGTTTATCTTTTATTTTATAATTTTAGTTGATGATATGCTTCTACTATCCCAATTTATTGGAAATATCAAGTAGGTAGATGAAGAATTAGGAGAATTTTTTAAAATTGGTTATTGGTTGAAGAGGTGTAAGTTGAGTATACGAATGGAATCTTTGAGAACTTGAAGGTTGATTTCAGTGAGGGTTTTATTACTCATACCTAGTTCTGCTAGGGTATTCCAGGTGAATGATGGAATTGTTCCACGCGCTCCAAAGAGAAGTCCAATTACTTTGAATTTTTGAGGGTCTATTTTGTATCTTCTTGCCAGGTCAGGGATGCAGGGTTCGTATATTGCTCTTTTCTCAGAGTCAACTGTTTGTGCTTACAAACTATTTTGTTCAAATCGAACTGTTGGGTCAAGTATCAGTACCCGTGTATTATCCGAGTTCACTGCAACAATGTCACATCTTCTTGTTGAAGAATCTTCAGAAATACAGCTGATTTCTTCATCAACCTTCCAGCCAAGTCTGCGCAGATCGTTAGCAATAGAGCTTCTGACTGTGTGATGTCTGGTATTACGCAGGAGCTCATTTCTTAGACAGGAACCGAGTACGTGGGGTAAAGTTTCCTTCTCCAGACAGCCGGGTGTCCGACACTGGGTAATACCGGTGTTCCTTCCTGGAATTGCTCTCACTGCTGTAATGTTGCCGGACATCTTGAGTGCAGTAGTCCACTCGCTTGATGACAGGATTTTCTTCTCATAGACCCACTTATTGCATTGGGGTGTCTCCTTGTATAATGAAACTCCAAGACCTCTAAGATTCATTTTCTCCCACATTTCAAATTCACGCTCTCTAAGAATGTCTCTCATATTTCTAACAGAAGAATTAATGTCAACTTTGAGTCCATGGCAAGCTGCTTGAATTTCAACATCACAAGAGCGGAGTGTGGGAAGAAGAGGTGTGTTTGAGGTTTCAAGCTTCCTCAAAATATTAATACTTTGAAGAGGAGCTTCCCATTCTGCCTTCATGATGCCTAATCCACGAAACTTGCGGGGACCATAGATCATACCATTTGGAGTATCCATTGGTATACTGAGTACTTCTTTTACAGCACTTCTGATTGATTTGTCAACATCTTTGAGAAAACTGGTGGGAACTTTATCCAAAGGAGCACATTGAAGTGGATAGATGAGTGTTGGCCATAGGTATTGGTTGACTACATTCAATTTTTGATCTGGTTGGAGGAGAGGAGTTTCTGATAGATTTTTCAATCTTTGAGTAAGATCACCCATTACATTAGATGTATTCATTACAATTTCATCAGTAAAGTTTGTTCCTAGGTATTTAATGGTGACTTCTGCATTATCAATTGAGTGAATGTTTCCTCGGGAGGTGAAGATTGTAGAACCGATCAGTTTTCCTTTTGACAATACTATGCCTTGGCTTTTTGCAGGATTCATTTCTAGTCCAATTTCTAATAGTCTCGTGTCAATTGTGTTAATTAGAGCAGAAGCAGCTTCTTTGTTTTTGGCTATCACGGCAAGATCATCTGCGAATGCAAGGAGTGAGAGTTGCTCTGACGGTAAGACTTCGTATCCGTACGCTTGTTTGATGGATTGTTCATTGTGCTCTCTAATGATATGGTCAATGGCCAGTGAGAACAGCAAAGGAGAGAGAGGTGCTCCTTGAGCTACTCCTTTTTTGATTTGAATGTTTTCTGTTTTTTCCATGTTGTTTTCAAATTTTGTGGAATTATTGGTTACACAAGCTGTTATAGCATTCACAAGACACAGTGGAGCACCGGAGGATTTTAAACATTTATTTATATGCTCATGGCCAATGGAGTCAAAGGCTTTTGACACATCAAGGAATGTGACACACAAATCTTTTTTCTTAACTTTAGCATCCTTCAAGCAACCATTTACCAATGAAGCATTGATAAAAGTTCCGGGTCCGTTTTTGAATCCTCTTTGTTCAGGGGCTGTTGATATGTGTTGTTTTAGCTTATTTTCTAAACACTTTTCTATTATTCTTCTAACAAGAGGGTAAATTGTGATGGGACGATAGTTTTTAGGCTCTAGGCTGTCACCATCTTTAAATATCAAAATTGATCTTCCCTGAGAGAGACATGGTGGGATTTTTCCAAACTTTATGATAACATTAACAAGGGCTGCAAGTGTTTTGGAGCAGTCTGTGTTTTTTATAGCTCAAGGAATCACACCATCTGGTCCTGCAGCACTGTCAAAATTGATTTTTTTAATCACGTCTGTCACGTCATCTTTGGTTATAACAACGGTATCATGTTTTTCAGGAATATTTGGATATTTTTCACAACACCTGTCATTAGGGGTTGAAAGTTTGGATGAAAAGTAATTTTGGATGATTTCAGTACTAGGTTTAGCATTAGGAGACTTATTACCGTCGGTAATTTTCCTCACAATCTGTTTCCTCCTGTTGTAATACATGTACTGTGCAACTTCATAGTTGTATTGTTCCTTTCTTCGGTTTCTTTCAGCTTTGCTCTTTCTTTCAGGGTGCTTACTTTGTTGCCTATTGAATGTGGTTTGGTTCTTTTGCTTTTTTCTCTTTTCAAAGTGTTTAACTGCTGGATGTTTTGGACCAGGGATTGTTTTGATTGCATCTCTAAATACTTTATTTAATTCAAGACATTTGTTTTCCAACTCTTGAATATTTAATGGTTCAATAAGCATAGCTTCAAAGTCATTTTTAAGATTATCAATTCTAGATTTAATTATATTTTCTGTTAATATTTCTGTAGAAGAATTCAGTTCAGGACACTGGTTTGATTGCAATGCATATTTAATATTTCTTTGAGATCTTGACTCTGAAGGATGCGCAGAATTGATGTGATTTTTCAGGCCCGTGCCAGCCACATAATGTCCCATACAATGAGGACATTTCACTTGATTTTTAACATTGTTATTATTTGTTTCTTGAGTGATGGTTTGATTGACTATATCAGAGGAAAAAGTAGAATCTTGGGATGAGATGACATTTATACTAGTTGGCAAAGAAGGATCATTTATTAGCTCTAAAGCTAAATTCCTATTTTCAGTGATTGATGTGGATAAAAAATTTGAACTCTGTCTTGAATGATTAATCACATTAGTAGAGAGAGAAAATGAACAGGAATCATCAATGTTTTGATTCAAAATATCATATGAATGTGTTATTACAATATCTGTGAGGCTAGGACTAGGTAAAATAGAATCACCAATATTCTGATTGTTTGTTAGACTGGTTACTAGCAAGGATTGATGCTTGGACCCAACTGAAATTGGCTGGAACTGGCTGGAATTATCAGTTATCAATTGAATCTGACTGAAGCTATCTGAAACTGTCTGGAACTGGCTGGAATTATCTAAAGCTGGCTGGAACTGACTGAAACTATCAAAACTTGGCTCAAACTGGCTGGAACTATCTGAAACTGGTTGGAACTGGCTGGAACTCTTTGAAATTGGATGGAACTGGCTGGAACTAACTGAAGTTGTTTGTAATTTACTGGAGCTATTTTGAACTGGCTGGAATTGACTGGAACTATCTGAAATTGGACCCAACTGAAATTGGCTCTGGTTGGAACTATCTGAAATTTGTTGCAACTGACTGGAACTATCTTGAACTGGCTGTACTTGACTAGAACTATGTGGAACTGGCTGGAATTGACTGGAACTAAGTGGAACTGGCTGGAGTGGACTGGAACTATCTGGAACTTGCAGGGATTGACTAGAAGTATCATAAGATTGTTGATTACTAGGCATAACAGTAGAAAATATATCTTGACTAGACTTAATGCATGATGATTGATTTTCAACTTCATCTTTGTCTTCATTCACAGTAGAACTATACTTAGATACAATAACGGAGACTGGAACACTAGAATTCTCAGACTCATGTACACTTGGAATTGCAGGAACTTTTTTGATAACTGTTTTTCTTGAGGTAGTTTGAACACAATATTCTTTCAGTTTGGATGGAGCAGTCCGTATCCTCTTTCCAAGCTCTGACATGATAAAACTGCTCCAGCAGTCCAGCTTACAGGATCACTTTTTCAGGATAGATGAATAGAATTCATATATACGTTTGAATACCCTCCCCCCCTGTTATTTCCCACCCCAATATGAGACGATTGAACTCATCGAGCTAACCTAACTACATTTAAGGTAGATAAAAACGCAATAAACGTGTAAGAGGACATTGAAATAACGACCAACGACAGTTGTAGGATTTAGGCATGGCCCATGGCTAGAACGCCATATTGTATTACAATAGGCTGCATAGGCTTCATGCTGTGGGATCTTACCCAGTAGGATGAAAGTGAAGAGAAACAACCAAAATCGATCAGGATGAGAAATATCGATCACTCGCGAGTAAAGATACTTTTTTTAGAATGCGGTGCCACCAAATTCGACCATAAGGCCATATGGTAGAGAGTGTAGAGCATATTACTTATACTTAAATTATGATAACTGATGCACTGGTTCTCGTAAGATCCTCAATGTTAAGCCACGTCCATCGGAGTGAAGACTTCGTGATGCTGGCATTCCGGCTGGGTGAGGTTAAACCGGTTAATGTGTGCTGCAGGTTTGTGAGTTTCCTGCGAATGAAGGTTAAAACCCCCTCGTGATATGACCATGCAGTTTAAAAAACACAGGCCATTGAATATTGACAAGGCGGAGATCATTGCAGCTATACAGTACGGTGTAATAATAATACACTTTAGTGGAAGGTAACCACCAGGAGAGGTTAATGCTCATTTTCTACCACCTAACCCTCAGAGTCTTATTATTATGTGGTCACAAACTCAAATGAATGAGGAAAAATTCGTGCACTTGGTGGGATTCGAAACAACGGATCCCTACGCTACCTGGATTACCAGACTAGCGCGTTAACCATTTGACTACCAGGACTCCGAAAGCGTGATTGCCAATGATATTTATCATCATAGATCATAGGTATTTGTTTATTTGACATAAGGAAATGTATAATTCCTATGAAAAATATTAGGGTTAGGTGAGCATTAACCTCACCTGGTGGTTACCTTACACTAAAGAGTATTATTATTATTTAAAGGTAGATACATTTTTTTTTAACTCTTTTTTTTTAAATTTTCCTCATTACCTAATTATTATTATTATAAAAATACATTACATTATATTATATTACTCTTTTGAGCATCCAAGATAAGTTGCCTTATCGAGCTAACAAAGGTCGGTTATTCTCTATCATTCTACAATCTACACCACATGTCATTGAGATCAAAGACCCGTGATTTGTTTGTTTACTTTCGTTAATTCAAGTCATGGTTTTCTCCACTTCTCTATCTGGTCTAGAAAACTCCTAAAAAACACTTCGTGTAAAAAAAGTCGTCAAGTGTTGAAATTATTAAAAAGAACGGATATCAAAAACGTTAATTTTCTATGTTCGAAGGAATTCAATTAAAATAATAGGCTCACAACAACACTTTTGAGCAAACTTCGATTTGGTATTTTGAGAATCTAACCAAAAAAATAGCCACACAACAAAACAATACTCTTGAAAGAATAATGTTGTATAGTTACAGAACCACGTCCTTGACTACTGCACACTGTTTTGTTCTGAAATGTATGTGTAGTAGTTTGCAAAGAAATCAGTGTGCAGTAGTCAAGGACGTGTGGTTCTGTAGCTATACAACATTGTTCTTTCAAGAATATTGTTTTGTTGTGTGGCTATTTTTTTGGTTAGATTCTCAAAATACTAAATCGAAGTTTGCTCAAGGGTGTTGTTGTGAGGCTATTTTATTACTCATATGCTTCTACTAGCTGTATCAGTCTGTATCACCCGTTCTTCGATGCGGCTATTTTGGACCAGAAAATCCCGATATATTGAAAATTGTAATAAATATTTTAATCTGTTACCGTTTGGGCTGTGGTATTGTAAACAGACAAAATTAAATTTAAATTTAAATTAAGAGGACAGAGTCAGCCAGCCGACACGCACAGATTTGAGTTTTATATACAGGGTCCGCCAAAAAAAGGAACCACTCGAAATATCTAGAGAACGGATTAAAATTTATAAAAATGCTCCAATATTTGTGCTGCGCTGTTTCTTGATAACTTGCCCATACAGAGGATTCATGAAGATTTCAAAGAGACACGAACTTTTTGTGCATTACAAATTAGAACACAACTAGCACATACACAAAAAGAGGAGCTCTTCCCCAAATAAAGCTAAGATAAAATTTATCTAGATAAGAGTTCATTTTTGAATTTTTTAGAATTTTTCGGATAAAACTTCCTCAACTGTAATAGAAAGTCGTGTGATTTTCTCACCGGTTTATTTCGTATTAATGTAGTACAACTTCACACTTTTCTGTTTATACTAATCTACTTACTGATGCTGATGCACTTCACTAATCAGCAGTTCCAGAACAAAGATAAGAAGAGTTTCACCTCATATCTAGACCTATCAACTCAATCAGCATAACATAGCAGAGGTCAAAATAATGTTTATCAGTTGTAAAGTCAGCTTTCAGTTCAAAACATTTCACTGATTAAAGCATACTTTTTTTCGTCAGCGATTAGCTTCTTTGCTGTGTGTCCAGTCAGTTAATGTCTAATTTGCTTCAGTTTTGTTCCTAATAATCTCAAACGAATTGTTCAATTAATTTAAGTTTCGTGTGCGCTAACCGACTTTTCACAGCTACAAAAGATCTCTTTATTTATTAGATATAAAATTTAATAAAAATCTACCAAATCATCATTCTGAGGGACACAACCCGCATTGCCTCTCTAGATCGGACTTATTTTCTGTGAGGAGAAAATCGACTAGTCTCGTGCCCCCTAGTTCATAAAAAATAAGTGGGTGTTCAATCAAAACATTATACTGACTTGCTTTATATAAAATTTCCATCACTTGTTTCGAGTTTTAGATAAAAAAAAAAAAATCGGAGCAAAAATATTTTTTTACAAAAACGAACACAATACTTCCGAATTCTAATATTAGAAAATTCCTGTTGAATATTTGCATTGTTTTTATTTTTGAACGTCTCACTCAGTAGTCAAATGTCTTTCTCTCACTCTTGGAACGGGCCCTATGTTTTGACTTTAGTGGTTTTGGTAAGTTTACATTTCCCTCTCTCTCTATCCCTTTGTATTTACAAAATAGATATTGATAAACTGCCTACTCTGACACTGATGATTCTTGGGCTACAGAGGCGAATGAGCAAGGGAAATCGTCAGTTATTACAATAGAAAAATTGTGTAGTGATTGATTTCCTATAGAAAATTCTTCATTATTTTGGAAATATTCACGAAGAACTTAGAATTTCCGCTTAAATTTGGCATTGAATTTTGAATAATGGTCACGAAATACAATTTTTTTCTCGACGGTTATCAAATGTGGAAAAACAATCCTCCTCTCCTTTCAGCTTCATCTCCACCACTGCAATGGCAAGCTCTCCCGAACTCCAACGTCCGAAGACCATTCGGCGTCTTTCGACTATGTTCGGCCCGAGTCGTCGCCGTTCCCGAGTTTCAAACTGAAAAACAGCGCAGACGCATTGGCACCAGGCAGACGCGGAGAGCGGAAAGGATCTTTACACGACGTGGACATCGTAGCGCCGCCACTGCTTAAGAAAACCAAGAAAGGTAAGGAATAATAATATCGCCTTATTTATACTGCCCGATAAGGACTATTAAAGTCCCATTATTCCAGCAGTAAGCCCAAGACATATTATTATGTGGTAAAAATCCCAAATGGGAGGATAACTTGTGATGTTCCGGCTGGGTTTCGAACCCGCGACTTCTGGAAACTGTGGATTTACAGAATGCCGCCTTTACCACTGAGCTACCGGGACAGACCGGGAAGGAAGATTATTTGTTTTGTTGATTTCAAGAACTTCATGTCCGGGCCAAGATGCAGCTGTTAGGTCGTGACTCATGTAGATTTAGGGTGAAATTAATAGACGAATTCTATATCACAAGTCATTGATAAGCGTCGGTTTTCCCTATCTTACACAGTACGCAATCCGTGACTTAGCGCCACAGAGGTATTACAAAAACGTCTATTAATTCCGCCCTTAAGGTCACTTGATCACTTTCCACTAATCATAGAGCTCCAAAGTGATCACGTGTCTTTACTTTTATCTACTTTTTCTTTTTTCAATTTCTTATGATTTTTTTTTTTAAATTAAAAAAATAAAAGATAGTGATGGTGTCAGTGAAGTAGGTCTAGGTACCTCATAAATCAAACACTTGAAAATATTGAGCAACAAGTCATCGTAGACGTGTGGGTAGCGCTTTGTATAAAATCATGCCGAGCATATTGTAATCCTTTTCTCAACTCTTTTTTTTTTTAACCTCAGTTTTAGATACTGTTTTATTTTACTAGACCTAAGTTTTATTTTATATTAGAATAAGTTGGGGAAATTGTGAAAAATGGGTAGTTCCCGTTAATTAACTTAAAATTAAAAAAAAACTCATACTTCGCAGCCAAAGACATTCTGACGAAAGCTGCAGCGGCACCTCACATCGGCTACCTGGAGACCAATCACATGCTCGGCTCGGCTCGGGTTGGCTCGGGCAAGCCAGGTCCGGCCAGGTCTCAGAGCAGTCCGGCCAGGATGTCTCCGGATTCGAAAGCCAAGAAGCCAGAGACAGAGGCTCAGCGGGCTGAGCGAATCAACAAACAGTTTGAGAAGCTGATGCAGTTCACGGCTCTTCTGGGTGAGTCATTTTTTTTTTTTTAAGCTTTATTAGTCTGACTGGGGGACTACAAACAGGGAGTAGACCAGCAGTCTGACTGGGGGACTACAAACAGGGGGTAAACCAGCAGTCTGACTGGGGGACTATAAACAGGGAGTAGACCAGCAGTCTGGCTGGGGGACTATAAACAGGGAGTAGACCAGCATTGGCTTGGTTCTGGGGGCCCTTGTCAATTATTGGCCTCCTTGTAAAGACAGTGGTAGAAGTGCTGAGTCGTTCCTCCACTGTCTGGCTACCATCGTTCACGATGACGCCACAATATGATGATGATGAAGCTTTATTAGGTAGAACAAAAATATATACATATAGTAAAATAGAATGAAATTATAAAGAAGAACAATAAGATTAACCAAAGATACAGAAAAAAAGAGAATGAAGTTAATGTCCTACCTATAAAGGGCGAGGTTATTGCCTGTGGCAGTCTCTTCCACCTAACAAAAACGAGTCATCTGAGGGGACGCTTACGAAATGATTATCTCAACATTGTCTCTGTGGTGCCTCCTAATAATAAGAATAACACTCTTTAGTGGGAGTCAACCACTCGGCGAGGTTAATGCTTAACCTCTTCCTTCCCAATGTGCATCTGAATGCACATTTTTTTGGTAATGCTATCATACCAAGAAAAAATTGTTCCGCCTATAATAACGCACAGAGTTCTCCTTCCTTTGAAAAAACCTCTGTGGTAAAGATCCGTTCACATTAAAGATTAAAATCAACATGAGTTCAGAAAAGTGTTTGTGCATTTGAATACACCTTGGGAAGATACCATTACAAACCCTATATTGCGATCGGGAAGATAACCTACTCAGAAAATGTGCATTTGGATGCACATCGGACAGGTACCACTACAAATGATAAAAAGCGCTTGGGGAGGAAGAGGATAAAGTAAAATATAATGAAATTATAAAGAAAAACAATAAGATTAAGCAAAGATACAGGAAAAAAAGAGAATGACGTTAATGTCCAACCTAAAGGGCGGGGTTATTGCCTGTGGCAATCTCTTCCACCCAACAAAAACAAGTCATCTGAGGGGACGCTTACGAAATGATTATCTCAACATTGTCACTGTTGAACCTCCTAATAATAATAATAACTCTCTTTAGTGGAAGTCAACCACTCGGCGAGGTTAATGCTTAAAGCATTTTCTACCACCCAACCCTCAGAGTCTTATTATTTTGGTCACAAACTCTAATTAATGAGGTCACAAACTCTAATTAATGAGGAAATTCAGGCACTCGGTGGGGTTCGAACCAACGGATCCCTATGCTACCTGGATTTACCAGACTAGCGCGTTAACCACTTGACTACCAGACTACCTGGTACTACCATTGATTGTATGTTTTTTTTTTTGACATTGGGCAAAACTACCCAAAAAGTTATAGGTTAAGTTATTGTACTTCATACGAGCAGATTCTGATAGACCAAATTCCGACACGTAGATTTATAGATGCATAATTTGAGTGAGCGATTAGCTCAGTGGTTAAGCACTCGCTTGCCATGCGGAAGGTTCCGGGTTCGATTAACTGAGCCGACAAAAAATTGTATTCTAAATTTGGTTACAGTTATTTGTAAGGGATACTTTCCGGTACGCTCGTGTTGACCCAGCACCTAAATGGGAAGTATTGTTTCACTTCTCGTCCATCAGAGGGGTGGCGTACTACGGGATGGAAAAGCTATAACACAGACCACAAGCTTGTACAGTAGCTCCTGTTTCATAGCTACGTCATAAAAAAGGCTGTGAAACACTCATTAATATTTTTTATTTTATTCGAGTTATGCATAGATTTCAGATTTAAATGTGATTTAGTGCGGAATTAATAGACGTTTTTGTAATACCTCTGTGGCGTTAAGTCACTGATTGCGTACTGTGTAAGATAGGGAAAACCGACGCTTACACCCGTATTTATGAACAGCGAATTTTGCCTGAGCAATGTCTCAAGCAAGGTATTGATTGGCCAATAATATTAAAGGAAATGCTTCAGACCATGCTCAAACGGCGTTTTCTGTTCATAAATACGGCTCTTAGATATGACTTGTGATATAGAATTTGTCTATTACTTCCGCCCTTAAGTTTTCAACAACTTCCTTTCCTGTGTTCCCGGTTAGGTCACGTGGACTCGTTCCTCTACGATCGCACGCGCTCTGTCGTCAGAACCTTGCACCACATGATGGGCGACAACGAGTTGGCATCAGACATTGAAAGTAACGAACTCCGTCGCAGACGTCACAGCAGCGATTCCATCCGAGAGAACCCGAACGAACGGCGAACTTTCCCGAACGAAGTTCGAGTAACTCCGGGATACTCCGAAGACTATTACGAGCCGAGGTATTCGGGAGAAGATTCGACGGGAAAGGGAGTCGTTGAAAAATGATCTGACGCACCTGAGTCGTTGTTTTTGGATTATTTTTTCATTGTTTGATATTGTTAAATCAGCTTTGTTTTATACATTACAAGCACTTCTTGTAACTTTGTACATTTTCTTAATTTTTTATACATATACTACCTATGGTTGAAATACACATCTACATCAAAGTGACTGTAAATAATTGTTTTTCTATTCATTTACTTCAAAAGGTCCGCAGGACTTAACTGTTGTAGACCGAAAAAATACATAGACATAATTACCTTTTATTGTAAAATTCACTGTGTTTTGTGGAAATTATGACGATGATAATATTTATACTGCCCGCTTAGGACACTATTATTAGACACATTAATAAACGTTTTTGCAATACCTGTGTGGCGCTAAGTCTCGGCTTGCGTACTGTATAAGATAGGGAAAACTGATGCTAAGCAATGAATTAAGTTATGTATTTCGCTATTGATTTTGCCCGTAGAGAATAATGGATCACAACTAGAATACCTAGATAAGTTATTTTGTATTAATTGACCGTCAAATGGTCTCTAAAACATTTATTGGTAGGTAAATCCTTTATTAGTAAATGTTGCTCGGATCAGAATTAAAGCCAAAAGTAAAATTATATCATCTGATTCTTAAATCCCGTTCGCGGCCATCATTTTTTTTGTCCGTTTTTGAACTGACCAATCAGAAAACTCGTAATATTAAAAGCAAACAACATTTTACCAATGTGAAGATTTTATTCAAATATGAAGTGGTTCGTTACTTGAAGCTTGAGTAAAGAGCCGCTTCTCCGTCGGTTGGGTGGAAGAGCTCATTAATGGGAACCCTGCCACAATAGGAAAGCCAAAAAAAGAAAGAAATGAAGACGGCCACACAAATAGCACTATGCACTGGAATAATCAGTGATTTTCTCCATTAGGCTTAAAGCATATCTAGTTAACACTTTGATTCGCTTTTGTCTTTGCCCTAGGGCCTAGCACTCATTAATATATCCACATATAATCCTTCCTAGAGTATTTTTCTTCATTACCAGTTCAAAATCAACTCGAATATAGGGTTCTTCTTCCATCAACCTTACTGTTTGTGTTGACTTCCACCTGCCGTTGCCACCCCCCGCGATCACATCATAAGCGCCCAGAGGAAGTTGACTAGAATAATAATAACCATCTTTATTTAATGTAAGATTGAATACTCTACGTGTTGTAGCTTGTTCTCTTGCACGGATGGTAACTGGCCGAGTCGGATTGATCTCTTCCCCTTTGCACATGTACTTCACCTTGGCGTACAGCCCTTGACGTTTCAAGTCGAAATCCAGTCTAACATAAGTATTGTTGATGGTTAAGTTGACACTTTGGGTCAATATAGGGGCTGCGGGGGTTATGGCTATCACGTCATAAGTACCTAGGGGCAGCGGTCGCCAATACTCCCCGTGACGAGACCCCTTGATCTCTTTTCCACTACCTATAACACGAATGGCAAAATTTCTGATGGGCTCGCCAGACTTCTTGTCCTTTACCATTCCATAAACACCTCGACGGGCGTTCTCTATCAGGGTCAGCAGGGATTGCACATTTGCGTGCCAGTATGCGGGCAGCTCAGCGGACGGCGGGTACTTGCAACAGCTGAGGTAGAGAGTGAGTTCAAAGCAGTTGGGTAAGACTCGAGGACCTGAGGAAAAATCACAGGTGAGAAAATCAAGATACTTTTTTCAGGTTTGTTTAAGAAAATCAAGATACTTTTTTTCAGGTTTGTTTAAGAAAATCAAGATACTTTTTTTCAGGTTTGTTTAAGAAAATCAAGATACTTTTTTTCAGGTTTGTTTAAGAAAATCATGATACCTTTTTTCAGGTCTGTTTAAGAAAATCAAGATACTATTTTCAGGTTTTTTTAAGAAAATCAAGATACTTTTTTTCAGGTTTGTGAAAATCAAGATTTCAAGATTTTCATATTACAATTTCAATTTCATATGAGAGGCTCATATTATGAAATAGAAGCGAGACAAACATTAAACCGATACTTTTATGGTTGTTCATGAGATAAAATTCAACAAAACATCTCTTTCATTGATAGGGGAATATTTCGTAACTCGCACCGCCACTGAATATGCAGAGCTGAATTCGATGTTTCAAGAGCTGCTATGCAAGAAGTAAGCAAAATATTTCCTGATTATCGTTTTTATCCCCCAAAAACACCACTTTGTGGTTACAAACGGAAGATAGCTCTATTTCTATTTCTTTCTATTTCTCTGCATTCATACCTGTATTGATTATTCTTAAGTTATCTTTCTTTGTCCTTGCCAGGTGTCATCCCAAACTTGATTTCTCTTTAAGTTTTACTTTTTTTTTTTTAATTGGGGTTTAACGTCGCTTTCAACTGCCATGGTCATATCACGACGGGGGTTTTACCCTTCATTCGCAGGAAACTCATAAACCTGCTACTCACATTGACCTCACCCAGCCTGAGTGGGGCCGGGAAAAGCCAGCGTCACGAGAATTAGAATTTGAATGGTCACCCATCCAAGTCTTAACCTCGCTGGATGTCGCTTAACTTCGGTGTTCTGAAGGGAACCGGTGTATTCAACATGCCATCGACGCTGGCTGAGTTTTACTTGTTGAACGGCAATAAAAACTGGCGGTAGGAGTATGATTTTTCTTCACATGTTTGAAGTTACCCTAACATTGTTACTTGGTTTACTAAGTCCAGATTCCTATTCCTTAAACAAGCAGGGTTAGGTTCTCTACTTTTGTTCCCAAGTTTAGTTGGTCCCCTTATTTCATTCATAATAATTCATGACAAAAAAGTGTACTCTCTAAGTGCATACATGAAATATTATATTCAGATACTCACTCAGGACGTTAAACTTACGAGGACATCTCTTTCTCCAATCCAGCTCATTAGTTATTCCTAACCAAACTTACGAGGACTTCTCTTTCTCCAATCCAGCTCATTAGTTATTCCTAACCAAACTTACGAAAGAAAGAGGACATCTCTTTCTCTAGCTTATTAGTTATTCCTAACCAAACTTACGAGGACATCTCTTTCTCCAATCCAGCTCATTAGTTATTCCTAACCAAACTTACGAGGACATCTCTTTCTCCAATCCAGCTCATTTGTTATTCCTAACCAAACTTACGAGGACATCTCTTTCTCCAATCCAGCTCATTAGTTATTTCAAACCAAACTTACGAGGACTTCTCAAACTTATGGATAATCAGAACTATTACCTGCTGATGAGAGCAAACAAGCTTGAAACAACTGTCCAGGTATGTTCTTTTTATACTGATGATTATACTGATTCTCTTTTTCCAATCCAGCTCATTAGTTATTCCTAACCAAACTTACGAGGACATCTCTTTCTCCAATCCAGCTCATTTGTTATTCCTAACCAAACTTACGAGGACTTCTCAAACTTATGGATAATCAGAACTATTACCTGCTGATGAGAGCAAACAAGCTCGAAACAACTGTCCAGGTATGTTCTGATATTCATGTACATCTAGTACAACTTCTCACTTTTCTTTTTATACTGATATACTGATGATTATACTGATTCTCTTTTTCCAATCCAGCTCATTAGTTATTCCTAACTAAACTTACGAGGACTTCTCTTTCTCCAATCCAGCTCATTAGATATTCCAAACCAAACTTACGAGGACTTCTCTTTCTCCAATCCAGCTCATCAGTAATTCCCAACCAAACTTACGAGGACTTCTCTTTCTCCAATCCAGCTCATTCGTTATTCCGAACCAAAAATTTCTATTGCACGCTTTGCCTCCCCTCATCATCGGATTCTTGTCGGCATAGTGTAGGAGCAGCTCTCTGACTATGTGATCATCTGGACCTGCCTTGTAGTTGCTATCATGGTAGGCACCGTTGGCAACAATGGCGCCTCCTTGCAGGTTGCCGGAGAGAACGAATAAATTTTCCCTCATCAGACTATCCAGAACATGCTTGGTTTCAGGTTGTTTTTTACTGCAAAAAAACACACAAAAAATAAACAGATTATTATGCTTTTTTACGGGACGTCGCTTTCAACTGCATGGTCGTAATACGACGGGGGTTTTACTCTCCATTCGCTGGTTAATCACAAACCAGCTACTCAAATTAACCTCATCCAGCCTGAGTGGTTCTGGAAAATCCAGCATTACAAATGTGCGATGTTAAATAGTCACCCATCCAAGTCCTGACCTCGTTGGACGTTTGTTTGACCACCTTTACTAGTCTACCGAGACATTTTACATGTCAATCTACCGATACAATACATGTCCGGTTGCCCAGTCTCGTGACTTTTGAGAAAAATCTTGGTCATGTCTCGTCAGGAGTCCAATACGTGAGATTGCATCGCTTACTTCTTTAACTCAGGGTACGGGATATCAGTGCTAGGATCACATCCTTCCTTGGATCTGTTGAAGCCGTCCGGATTCATGTTGGGAATTATCCAGATATCAGTTGTGTTCAGCAGGCGTGAGACACGAGTGTCATATCCATCATTGTACGCCAAGTATTGCATGAGAGTTGTCTGGAACAGATCACACATAATTTTACATATAATACAAGACAAAGACAACATAATGTTGTCTGGAATATAAAGTATAGTTTTAAATAAAATGCGACAGATTTTAACCAAAAGTTTTGCGGTTCGTGTGGTATATAAAATCAAATTCGCAATTTAATTATTTCAAGTCTCTAGCTCTTACCGTTATCGAGATAACGGACCATTGGCTATAACTTTTTTAGTATCCCGAGGCTATGATTCGTCCAGATGTCTGTAAAACTGATGTGTAGGTCAAATTTTCGACGAATAGGTACCTACAATATTTTCCTTATTGTAGGATGAGGAATGTAAAGAATCTTTTATTTTTACGCAACGAAATACCAAAAGAAGTCTCGGTGACATATTGACAGTCATGTGGTTCAACTGTAAGAGTTCGTTCATTTTATTTGTTTATTGGGTTTAACGTCGCCCTCAACTGCATGGTCCTATCACGGCGGTGGTGTTACCCTCTATTCGCTGGAAACTCACAAACGAGTTACACAAATTAACCTCACGCAGCCCGAGTGGGGCCGCGAATAGCCAGCATCACGAGGGTTCGAATTTCAATGGTCACCCATCCAAGTCTGAACCTCACTGAACGTTGCTTAATTTCAATGACAGAAAGAGAACTGGTGCATTAAACGTGAAGTCGACGCTGGCTTTCTGTTGATTACGAATGAATGAATGTAAATGGATAAAATTATTATAATGCAGTCAAACCTGGCTAAGAAATTTTCCGTGTCCGGCATGGCATGGATGTAAAGGTAAAGTGCCCTGAAGTAATGCGAAAGCGGTTTCGGGGCACACTTACCTTTTTTTTTTAAAAGGTAAGTGTCTTTTTTTTTGGTCATCTTCTACTAAAGAGTGTCTTAGGAGATTATTATTATTATTACCAGCAAGGAGTATCCCACGGCGTCGTTCCCATGTAAGTTCCCAACCAGCAGGATGCTCGGCTTCAAATTCTCCCTCTCCTCCGTCACACCCCGACTGATCTGAACCACATTAATTTTCTCCTGAAAAAGAGTTTTCCACAGCACAATTTCCCTCTTTACGTCTGTCAGATGACGTAAGACACTCGCCAGCTCCGCCGAATCTAAATATTGGTCAAGCTCCAGTTCGATGTTGTCACCAACGATTATGGACCTCTCATTGCTGACCTGCGGGGATGCGAAGGAGATCAGTGCTGACAGAAGCACTAGTAAAACTCGTGGAACCATACCCATTCAATGTCTATCAGCCACTAGAGTAAGCAAAACACAAAAACAGTAAGCAAAACACCCTGATGCTATACCTTAAGAGAACCCATTTATTCAGAAAAATCTAAACTTGGAAACGGTGCGAATGACCACTGATGTTAAAGCACCTTAATTAAAAAAAAGTAAGTAAAACACGTCTGATGTTTGTACTAGTGATGCGCAATGATCTGGAAATTTGTCTGGTGGCCCAACTGTTAGTTAGGAAGTATGATTTCCTTGTGGTGAAGCACAAGGCCTCTTCACAATTTTTGTGGGGGCGCAGCATTACCTAGAGCCTCCTTTACTTTTCAAGTTCTATTGAATTAATTTCTTTATACTCTGGCAATGCCGCTACTGGTCGTTACTCATACAAGTAACCACAATTTTTCCTCACGAAGTACATATTATGAGTGGACCCCGGACATACAATCTGTACTTTTCTGCGCCGCTGGGGATTGAACCCAAGTTTGTCTGGTGGCCATTATAATACTCTCTAGTGGAAGGTAACCACCAGGCGAGGTTAATGCTCAAAGCATTTTCTACCACCTAACTCTCAGAGTCTTATTATTATGTGGTCACAAACTCAAATTAATGAGAAAAAATTCGTGCACTGGGTGGGATTCGAACCAACGGATCCCTACGCTACCTGGATTACCAGACTAGCGAGTTGACCACTTGACTACCAGTGCACTTAGAGCGTTGGAACTCGTAGGTTTACAATGTCATTTAACCCACGAAGGACGAGTGTGACACAAACATAATATATGTAACAGCGTAACACATACCTGGCTGATGCTGTTACATTTGTGTCACGCTCGTCCTTCGCGGGTTAACAAGCTAGAAGACAAGAAGACCTCAAGGGTCCCCTTTGTTTCCAATCGTGGTCAAATATAGCCGCTTTTTGCCGTCTCTTGGTCAGGACATCAAAGTTGAAAAACACCACTTTAATATAATAGAAGATAGGTAGACATCATAAATCATAACTTCAGCTCTATATATTTAACCGGTCTAGAGTTATGACTTATAGTAGACGGGCCAAATCAAACATATAAATATTAATTTGTTCCGTATACAAAACCCTACAGATAAAAGGGACACATTCAATAAGGTTGAACTCCAAACATGCACATGTTCTTAATGAAATAATTATCTATCTTTTATTAGATTACAGTGATGCATGTCAACATTTGTATTACGTGGGCATACACACTGAAGAAAATTATAACTAGGTAATTGGGACATCAAAAATGCTTCGACAATTTTGTAAGTACAGAAAATTATAGCTCTTGTTGGTTCTAATTTGAAACACAAAAGTTTTTAGATACCTAGTCATTCAATTTGCGACACATTGAAAACACACTTTTTGTACTTGTTTTACTTCTGGTAATTTCTAATGTAAGAAATTGGAAGTCTTTTTTTATTGGTTTAGCAACAAAAGATTTGCTAAATGTGACCCTGAAAATTATACAGGCACAATTTCAGGAAATCAGAACGAAAATTAATGCATTGTTAAATATTTTTTTCTCAATCGTTAAACGAAAAAAAAGAAAACAAAAAGAAAACTATCTACATAATAACTGAGTTTAATTTACAATTTACAATAACTTACACCTTTTGGTTCGAAATGTTCGAAACACATAACTGATTTTTGTTGTTGCAGATGGATAGAGATAGATAAATTGAAAAAATATTTGTATTTATTGAAGAATAGTTACAAAGTGAGGATTGACAATAAGATACTTATAACTATTGTAATTTTTGTTACATTTAACTTTTTGGATTATTTACATGACTGTTTGTCACCATGGTGTCTGTAGACTACATCTGTTCCCTCATGGAGACATTGGGCTACTTCGACTTCCACAGACCTGACACTCATCCGCTGCAGCGCCGCCTCAAACGCGCCTTCCACCTCCTCCAGACCCTCCTCCTGCTCGCCTATGTCTACTTCTACCTGCTCAGCATCATCACACGCGCCTCCAGCTATGTCCCCGAGCTGATCCAAACCCTCAACGAGTTCATCATGCTGTGTATGATAGCTTACTTCAGCATTTACTTCGCCAGTCAGCATCGGAAGCTCACCTCCCTTGTCCACTTTATGCAGACGGAATTCAGCCGCGCAAACGAGGAGATAGTCCGTGTGTGTAACGCCAGAGCGCGGCTTGTGTTCTTGACATTCCTAGCTTTGGGCACTCTTGTTTACGTCGGACTCATTCTGGAAGTGCTCCTGCCAGCGTCAGAGGTGGAACTGGACATCCTGCGCCGCGTTTACAAGACCAAACACCCTGAGCGACGATTGCTCTTGAAAATCAAAATCCCTTATGTGGACGAGACGGAGGACTGGGCGTACGGCGTCCTCTTTGCCTTTGAAATTTATATGGGCGCAATGGTGGTTCTACTGTTCACCGCCAGCGTGACTTTCGTTCTCATCGTCTTTATTCACTTCCAAGGACAGTGCGAGATTCTAAGCAGCTTTGTGGTGCAAGTCGGGCGAGAACACAGAGATAAGGACAAGAATCGGATCCGCTACACAAGCATTGAAAGAAACGAGTTCGTGAGAGAAGCCTGTGGCGTTGATGAAACACGTGACAGCCTCAGCGTTCAGAGACAGTTGACGAAAAGGAGGCTGAGAGTTGACGAACAATTTGAGGCTAGTGTTTTCACGAATCCTGGAAGAAAATTAATTGATGACTCATTTTGCAGGGTCAAAAAGAAAGTTATTGATGAGAACAATGCATGTGGGCAATATGTTCGGCAGTGGAAGATGAAAACTAAGTTGATGAAAGAACAGTACGAACTGAATTATATGCGACAGATTGTCAAGTTTCACCAGAAATTGATCAGATTTCGTGAAGAGGTTAGTGTTTTTCCATGGTTTTACTCAACTTGAGATGTCTTTCACACTACATCAATTTGAATTAGAAAAAAATGGTTAACTTCAGTGATATTACGAGAGCTGTTGTATTCAACGTGTCACTGACGCTATCTGAAGGATGTTTTTTCACTAAAATTCTCTTCACTGAGATATTTCAAAGATAGAGATTAGTTAATGACATGGATATTCAAAACCACTTCCTGTTGAAGAGATCCAATTACTCGAAAGAGCTGTCTTTTTTTAATGTGCATGCATAATTGCATATCAAGTATACCTTCTCATTTTTCTTTTCTTTTTACTGATGATTGACTGATTTGGGATCTTAACTTTTCTTTCAGCTCTATTTTTTTTTTTACTGATGATTGACTGATTTAGGATCTCAACTTTTCTTTCAGCTCTATTGTCTCCTGAAACCTATCATTTTCCAAGTCATCATCTCCAACAGCATCATCTTCTCCATTACCATCTATCAGCTGGTGCTCAACCTCGCTCACCACTCCACATTCTCCACTTCCCGCCAGGTGAAACTGGTCGCGGAGTTCCTGGCGATCGGTCTGGAGTACTTCCTCATCCTCAACTGCTCGGAGATGTCCGACATGTGCAACGAGGTGGTTCGGAGGGGCGTGGTCGAGAGCGGATGGGACACTTGTGAGCCCCGGACGCGGCGCCAGTTGTGTCTTCTCCTCCGGCGGGTGCAGGCGTCCAACCACATGAGGCTACACGGGGCGACGAACACTTTCGTCCTAAGCCGGCGTTTCTTTGTGAGTGTCATGCGGCTGGCGTACACTTTTGTGAATTACATGAATATCATGAGCGTAAAGAGATAAAGAGAAATGTTTAAATCCTGTGTGGCCAAATTATTAAAACCTTTAGAATAAGACTACACAAATTTTGTGGTTGGATGGAAGAGCTCAAAAATTGAGAATCCTGCCACATTAAATAAAACCAAAAAAAAAAAAAAAAACATAAGGAGCTAATTATTTGTGTTATTATATCACAATTTTTAGTGGGTAGCATCGACCAGCAGTCTGGCTGGGGGACTATAAACAGGCAGTGGACCAGCATTGGCTTGGTTCTAGGGGCCCTTGTCAATTTTTAGCCTCCTTGTAAAGACAGTGGTCGAGGTGCTGAGTCATTCCTTCACTGTCTGGCTACCATCGTTCACGATGATGCCACCCTATGATGAGCATCGACATTACGAAAACTAATGCTAATGTATCATATCTCCAACTAACCATCATATTCCAATTTCAATCTCGTAATGCCGCCACTGGTCGTTGCCCACTCTACAACTTCCCCAATTGTCCTCGCCAAAGTAAGATAGGCCCTGACATACAAAGTACAGAGACGATAAAATTCCGACCCTGCCGGGATTCGAGCCCGGGTTAAAGAGACACTGAGTCAATATTTTGTTAATATTATATCTTGTTAGGTGCATATATTATGTCTTATTACTTTGTTAATTAAATACCTATCATAAAGCTACCTATATCAAGACTCAAGATGTTATTACTTCCTTTTATTACTTTATAGTTGCAATCTGGAATACAATATTTTGTTTTAAAAGCTACCTACAACACGAAAAGATTTATACTCGTATTTTGACCTGCATTCTGACTTTTAACTTGATTTTTATAATAGGGCAAGCATTCTTCAGGGTCATATTAAAGCACTGACGAGACCATGTCCTGTAGTTATAACCCCTTATATCTATCTAATCAAACAAATGGGTGAAAATTGAGGAAACAAAATAAGTATCTATCTATGTATGGTAGGAAGATCAGACAGCTGATTTATTGCAAACTAATTAGTACCAAAGTACACCCAACATGTAATGACGCACTTGGTAGAAACACATAGCTCTTGTGGTGACACGATTACACGTAGCGCTTTTATAATTACAATAGCAAAAACTCTAGTCGCAATATTTCAAAGAAATGGTTTATCTTTTAAATATGACTCTCCATTTCTTAACAATTTTGCTTTTAGCGTCATGTTTTTCCTTTACGTCTGCAATAAAAGACCCCTGTTCAATCACCAATTCATACAATCTCACCACCAATTCGTCTATATTCATCCGCATCGGCAAAAGTCTGAAGGAAATCAAACTTGACAACTATTTTTTAAAATTCGGCTTGAAAAAGCTCCTTACAGAAACTCTGGAATTGCAGTTCTCAAATATTGTGAAAGTTATTGAAATAGGGAAAAGTGCCTTTGCTGGGAACCCAATCTGGGCGGTGCAGATCAGTCGGGATGTCCAGAAAAAGAGAAAGATCCTGAAGCCGATGTTCAAATTTGTGGCGAATATAAATGGAGATGAGACTGTTGGATACGCATTAATGGTAAATAATTATGGATAATTAAACTATATATTTTTGACATCGAAAGTTGGCCGAGAGAGAGAGAGAGAGAGAGAGAGAACGTAAAAATATTTATTAAATAAATTCACAACTAGTGCCACATGGGCACTTGCCTTGAGACTCAGTATTTGGAAAATATACAAGGTTTTTTTTTTCTTCTTTTTTTCTGTCTTAATTCTTATTTCATTGGTCGTCTTTGGTACAGGTGGTGGTGAATTTATTTATGTAATCCACGTATTACGTTTAGTACTATATTTTCACACGTGATGTTTGGTATTTGGAATTTTCTTTTGAAGTCCTTGAAATGATTTGTTAAGGTACCTCTGGCTCCAATGAACAAACTTATGACTTCAATATTTTGTTTTGTACATTGTAATTGTCCTTCTTACTATTACTAGTTTCTTGCTCTTGCTATTACAATTTTATTCCCCAGGTGTCTCTCATTCAGTACCTGGTGTACAGTGATGGTGTTGACGACCGCATCACCACAATGCTAAACACGACTGATATCTGGATTGTACCCACCATGAACCCTGATCGGTTGTTTTCAGTAAAAAAAGGATTTGTCGAAGATACATTTAATCGACCTGTAGGCCCATACAACGGACGCCTTATAGAACTGGACAAGGATTTCCCGGACAGGATTCTGGAAGATACTTGGTAAGACATGTGGCAATCGGCTCCACTATCAATGAGCTCATGAATATTTTATTAATTTATTTTATTTATTAACCCATTTTTAGTAAAAACAATCAACAATACTTTTTTTTAAATACAGAGCAGTATTAATTAATTAATTTTTACAGTTGTTTTGTAATCCGGGGCGAAGTTAATGCCTTAAGCATTCCTTACCACTTAACATTCTCTGCAATGTACCTATGTATTAATTGTATTATACATCACGCTGGTGAGACGATTATTTGGACGCCCAGTTCCAATGTCTAAAGTGGACAGACAAACCGACAGACACAAACCAAAGTTGCTCAGGATGTTATGAAACGTCCAGAAATATGAAAGAAATTAAAATTGGATTAATTTTTTATTTTATATACTCGGTAGGTAGATCAGTGGTCAAGGTGTCCGACTGGTAATCCAGAGGTCGTGGGTTCGAAACCCAGTCGGGACATGACAAGTTATTCTCACATTTGAGATTACCACATAATAATACGTCTTGGGCTTACGGGAATAATGGAACTCATTAGTCTTAATCGGGCAGTGTAAATAAGGCGTTATTATCATTATTATTATTCGTAGATTTTCTTTTATCAATTTCAAAATTAATTTTAAATTTGTTATTATTATACAAAAACGAACACAGATACTTCCGATATCTAATATTAGATATTTCCTAAAGTAAAATAGAAAAAAGACATAATTTTGGAACGTTGTTCTTCCATCAATCAGCTGCTTTTGATGTTATTAATAACATGAAACGACCATTATTCAACAGGCCTCGACAAGAAGAAACAGAGATTATGCTGGACTTCATCAAGAAAAATCCATTTGTTCTCTCCGGAAATCTTCAAGGCTGTGGCATTGTTGCCAGTTATCCCTTTGATAATTCGTACAGCTCTGATGAACATGGAATTTTGAGCTTATCTCCGGACAATGACGTGTTTGAGAAGTTGGCCAAGGATTATGCAGAGCTAAATTTGATGATGGCGTCCGGCAAGGAATGCGGTAAATCTTTCCCGGGAGGAATAACTAACGGAAACTATTGGCATAAAAAACCAGGAAGTAAGTTTTTTGCGTTAAGAAAGGGCGACAAACATGAGAAGCTAGCTCTTGGCGAAAAATATGATGTTAGTAGAGAAAGCCGTCATTCCAGAAACAATCTCCACTCTCATAATCTCCCTTTCAACTGCCACACAACGCACTCTGATTGGTTAATTTGAACGCAATGAACAATCAGCGTGTGTTGTGTGACGGTTGAAACTTGAAACGGATATTCTGAGATTTTGAGAGTGGAGAATGTTTCTGGAACGGGCTACAGATCTCCTCTTTCTCTCTCTCTCTCTTTCTCTGCAGATTACTGTTCTAGATAAATTTTATCTTAGCTTTATTTGGAGAGGGGCTCCTCTTTTTGTGTATGGGCTAGTTGTGTTCTAATTTGCAATGCACAAAAAGTTCGTGTCTCTTTGAGATCTTCATGAATCCTCTGTATGGGCAAGTTGTCAACAAATAGCGAGGCACACTCGTTTGTATTGAACATTATCACTACCCGGCGCTACAACAAATGAACAGTCCAATGATTCTGCGCTTCTCAATAAAATTGTGACGTAATAATACACATTTATTTTAATATTATTTAACTGCTCGAGTGAAAAATTAATGAAGGTAAAATATATTTTATTTATTTATGCTATTCTATAGCTATCAATAATATATACAAACTAATAAAAAGAAATCTCCTCTGTAAAAATATCTTTCTACCAAATAGGTTGACTTCCTATCATATCTAAAGAAATCGATTTTCTCCTAACAATATTTAACGTATAAGTATTAGTATAAGTAGTGTTTTATTTAGACTGTCAGCGCAAGACAGGTAGTCCCATTATGCCAACAGTTTTGATTTTATGCCAATATTTAACGTATGTAGCTCAAATTCTGTCTCTTCTTCAGGTATGCAAGACGCTAACTACTTCTTGTCCAACTGCTTTGAAATCACCTTGCACGTCAGCTGCTGCAGATGGGCCCCACCGTCCGAGCTGCCCTTGTATTGGGCCGCAAACTTGCCATCCATGCTCAACTTCATCGAAAGCATCCATCAAGGAATCTTCGGCCTGGTGAAGGACAAGGAAGGCAAACCTGTCAAAGGAGCTTCTGTGGAAGTGAAGGGAATCAACAAACATGTTTTGACGACTGAGTACGGAGAGTACTGGAGACTGCTGGTCCCGGGATCGTATAATGTGACTGTCCGCGCACCTCCCACATTCCTTGAAGAAACACTACCGGTGGAGCTTACCAATAATAATCGTCATGTCCAACTTAATTTCGTTCTGACTGGAAAAAGTTTCTATGGGACAGTGGTAAATAATGATAATGAAAATCCAATCAAAGAAGGCGTTATCAAAGCGATTCAAATAGATGAGAACAATAATGAAGGAGATCAAACAAATAGTAAAGTACTTCACGGAAAATTCGGAATGAAGCTCCGTCCAGGGTTGTATGAAATTACAGCGAGTGGCCCCAATTACAAAAGTTACACAGAGATAACGCATGTAACCGAGCATGAGCCTACAGAAATTTATATTAGACTCACCCGTCTTGGTGTGTTCGGCACCGTCAAGGATCTGAAGGGTAAGCCGATCACAGACGCTGTCGTCGGTGTTCTGTCCGATGAGAATGTTGTCTGGGTTCAGGGTACTAAGCCGTTTGTCTCAATTGATCCAGGTCTCTCGTCTGATACTCACAGGCGTGTGGCGAAGATCACACCAGATGAACACGGGGAGTTCTGGCTGAGTTTAGAAGAAGGTAAATATACATTATACGCAGGGGCACCCGCGTCCTCTCATCAGGTCAGAACAGTGGAGTTGAACAGCTTAAGCCCTTCTGTTCAATTGGACTTTCGTTTGAAGTTTAATGGAGATTTTCAAGGTGTCTACGGATTTATTGTGGACAAGGACAACAGACCTGTGAGAGGGTCGGTTGTCAAGATTGACGCAAGTGGATATTTCAGAAAAAGGCTATTCAAGGGATTTTATCTAATCACAGTAATCGCACCCGACTACAGCGGTGGGAAAAGATTTGTGAATATAGAGTATGGAAAATCTGTGGACTTTAGGTCTTATGTCATTAGAACGAAAAAGAGAAAATTCTTAAATTGTTTTGGATAATGTTTCGCAATACTTTAAAACCTTGTCTTTAAAATAAATATTTTCTTTATAAAATCTGAAATAATTCATGGTTTAAGCAGTATTTTACGGTTAGTTTAATACATTCCAATAGGTAGGTACTTGCACCTTGTACAAGATAGAATATTCTACTTGTACACAACACACACCATCAAATAACACCTCCGAATGGTCAAATTGGCAAATGCCAATTTGTCTAGAGTATGATATATGTATGTAGGTATCATGTCGCACCCTCAGAATTAGATGGTGATATGTCAAAAATCAAGAAAATTTTTTTATTACTCTATTGAAATAAGCGAAACGAGACCTTTCGTTTGGTATAAGAATTATAATTCTAGCTCTTACCGTTCCCGAGATAGCGCTAGTGTTGTTTATCGATTATGTCGAAAAAGTTGAGGGAGGTTGGAACAAGATGGTATTACGATCAGTTGTTACCAAGAGCTCCTTGGATCGAGACGTACAGTTCTTGGAATATAGTGATATTTGCGTAAGTTTTGATTTATCACTCTCTTAATTAAATTTTATTTTCAGTAATTGACATAAAAACTGAATTGTGCATGATTTTTTTGAAATATCACTCTCTTTGTCGAACAAAATGTTCGACAAAGAAATTACTAATACAAAAGATTATGTTATATTACTTTCTTTTATAAATTATTATTTTTTTTTTTGGACTTAAAAATAATCTGGCCCGGTATTTTCGATATACACTTGAGAGCAATAAATTCGGGACAGGACATTTCACCGTTTCAGTTGGCCCTGATCAATTTGTGTGGCACGAAGTTGCTAAAGTATGCATATTTTGAAAAGCTTGTATTCATACCTTTCAGAAAATATACAATGTGTCCGGGTTATGTACTATGCAACAATGATAATGGCCACTTTCCAGAAACACCTCATTTTGTTGATGAAAACACGTGCACCGAGGGTATTTTAAATTTGATTTTTTGTTGTGATAACGCTTTTTTGGCCAGTAAATTATTGAATTTCCTTGAATGCAAAACTATGAGGAAGGAAATTCAGTTGAATTTTTCTTTTCATCATGGAGACATCGCACTCCATAGTTGTGAAAGTGGTTTTACTCGTGACGAAAGGTGTTAAGCAAAGAGATGTTGCTAGGTAGCTAAATTTGTTAAAGTCTAAGGTGAACAGAATTTACCAAAGGTATCGGCAGACAGGTAGCTATGATCGGAGACCAGGATCTGCCAGACCAAAGAAGACAACTGCCCAGGAGGACCGATATGCTGTCATGACAAGCTTAATAAATCGAGACATGTCTGGTGTTGAGGTCCAACAGCAGCTTGTTATGGCCACTGGTGTTGATGTCAGCCCTTGGACAGTAAGGAGACGCTTGAAAGAGAAAGGTCTCATACCAAGAAGAAAATGTACGGGACCCAAACTCAACAGACAACACCAACAACGTCATTTACAATTTGCCCCTGAACACGCTGATTGGACCGATGAGGAATGGGGGCATGTTCTGTCCTCGGATGAGAGCCGAGCCTGCTTGTTCTTCAATGACAGATGTAAAAGAGTGTTTAGAAGACCAGGTGAACGATATAATCAATGTTGTATTCAAGAAACTTGGAGTTTTGGTGGAGGATCTTGTATGTTCTGGGGTGGAATCTCTATGGAAGATAAAACAGAGCTCGTTATTATCAATTGTGGAGGACAAGGAGGTAACCTCTAACCGTAGAGAGGTATGTCACTGACATCATTGAAGATCATGTTGTCCCTTATGCAGGTTTTGTGGGTGATGGTCGTGATGGATTCGTGTTAATGCAAGACAATGCCCGACCTCATACAGCACGTATTGTAAGTGACTTTCTCCAAGAGGACGGTATTCGAACCCTCAACTGGCCAGCCAACAGTCCTGATCTTAATCCTATTCAACACCTCTGGGACGAACTTAAAAGACGTGTCCGTGCTCGAAACCCGCCCCCCAATGAACCACAGGGACCTGAAACAGGCGTTTTATGAGGAGTGGGAGAATATCCCTCAAGATGCGGCTGCCAACCTAATCAAGTCCATGAGAAATCGATTGCAGGCTGTCATACAAGCTCGAGGGGGGGAATACCAGATACTAAGAGGTAAGTAACAGCCAAATTCCAATGAAGACTTCGAAGAAATAACACAAAAAACACCGATATCCTTTGCAGTGTTTTCATGCTCTTTAGACTTCTTTTTGTTAATTGACTTATTATATTAAAAAACATGCTCACAATGAAAAAAATATACACCGTCTTAAAACCAACAAAATATATGATGATGGTCACAGTCGAGGTTAAAAAATTGTTGAAAGAAGTGTTTATTTACCTATGTGCCTTTTTTTTTAACCAAGACTTTATTTGTAAAAAAATATTTTAGTACCAAGATAAAGATCTCATAATTATCATTATTTTCTTGCTTTATTATTTTGTTAAGTTTTAACACATTTTTTGAAGTATTATTTTGTTTTAGTCTTATTTAGAAAATTTGATAGGTCAAAAGCTAAACAAAAAGAATCATCCACAGTACATTTTATAATTATATTTTTTCTTTTTTGTAAGCAAAACCAAGAAAAAGATGACCATGTGATTGTTATTTTTGTTTTCTATTATTTTGGTGCATTTCTAAGCAATTTTTTGAAATTCATAATTATTTGTTTTTAGTTATTTCTTTTTAGAAACTTTGAGATTAAGTCCCAAGAAACAATAAAGTTTATACTCACATTGTCTTGTTTTCTACCTTTTAAGTTGCTTAGCAATAAAACAATTGGGTATTTTACATTTCACTTTTTTAAACTGAATGAGTTTTCTTTTTTTTTTCTGACTTAATACCAAAAGCATAGATTTTAATGTACCTCCAGTTTCAAATTGTCTTTTATTCTTCGATTCATATAGTAATATAGTGCTATAAAACTAAATTATCTAGCAACCGTTGTTTGTGTTGTGTTATTTTTGATTTCTCCGCAATTTTTTCCGGAAAAAGCGTAAAATCAAATTATTGAACAGTTTATATTATCTTTGGACTTTTTAAAAGCCTTTTTCTTGTGATTCTCTACATATCTGTGTTAATACAACCAAATAAAGTGTCCTATTAAGAATTTGCCCCTTTTCTTAAAAATTTTGTGACTTAGAGTGACGTCACTGTCATTACGTCATAAGTATTTGAACAGTTGTTGATTAGAATTTTCATTTTAGCCACTCAATTTTTTGTGAAATAAATACTTATAACTTTTCGTCTTGCCTGTGTGTCAGCTGACACCATGGGCTGTTGATAGGTTGCTAAGCAACTCCTCACGATGAGCGTCGGGTCTGATGGTGACCCCGGCGGGGGAAAACCGCCAAATATTCAAACTGACATGGAATTCGAAAACACTGCGGACACTCAAAGTAAAAACACCTTGGAACAAACTATTAATAATAATAACACTTCAGACACTCAAACCTCTGAACATACAAAAAACACTTCCGAGCCTCCTGAGAAGAAAGCCTTGTTGTATACTGCTGGAATGAGATGTGACACCTACAAGTTGATCATCCAAATGAAACCAAACCCAACTCCATCTGTCAATGTTGGTGCTAAGCGGCCTTATAGCTACATCAAAGGTCTTGTCCTTTCGAAATTACTTGCTGAGATTACAAATAAAAGCCCCGACATCCTTGAAGTAAAACGATTAAATCGTAGCAAGTTCCTGGTTGTTTGTGCCACATCCAAGTGCGCAAATTCAATTGTTGAGAGTGAAAAGATGAAGCAGCAGTTCGTGGCTTTCATCCCTGGCAACTATGTTTCGCGCGCCGCGGTGGTCCGAGACGTCGATCTAGAAATTACTGAAGAAGAGATTCGTGACAATATTGATACGGGGGATTTTAAAATAATTCACATGCAAAGATTAAATAGAAAAACTTTTGTTGAGGGAGTAGCTACATATGTACCTACTTCTACACTTAAGATAGTATTTGAAGGTCAAGATATGCCTAATTATGTTTATTTATGGTACTCTAGACTTCCTTGTGAGCCTTTCATTCAGAACCCCATTCAGTGTTTTAGTTGTTTCAGGTTCGGACACATCACAAAAGCCTGCAAAAATAATAAGTTATGTAACAAGTGTTATCAAGAGATGTACGATAATGGACATGTATGTAACCTAACAGATATAAAGTGCTTGAACTGCGGTGGAATGCATAATTCCAACAGCAAGTCATGCCCTGAGTACGAGAGACAGAAAAATATTAAGATGCTGATGAGTACCCGGAGCCTCTGCTTCCCCGAGGCCGACGCTTTACTTCCCAAGGAAAGAGATTCTTACTCCGTCCGTACTAAGAATTCATTTGCTGTTCTTGAGACCTCAGCAAATGAAAGATTCAACAACGTAAGTAATTATTACAATAGTGAATTTCCTGCATTAAGATCTAACCAGCCCAAAAATCGTAGATCCTTTGATCGCTATGTACCTCCTCCTCTAGCTAATATAAATAGACCTTCCAAAAGAAAAACCGAGGATTCCAATTTTAATCGTGAAAAATATGCTATCCAAAACAAAAAGAATAAAAATATATTTGAGAAAATGAGTCAGATCACTAAGCCTGAGACATATTACAATAACAATGAAATTTCAAAAATGATTTACGAAGGCTGTGAAAATAATAAAATAGATAAAGCTAATAAAGAAAATGAAAATTGGATCAACCTTTCGCAGCAGCCTGAGATCCAGTTTAGTGGAGACTCCACTATGATGAATACAGGTGCTCAAATGCCTTCTCCAGTGATCATTAATTACAATACTGAAAACCAGCATGTTAATCAACAGACAACAAGTTCGAGTACAGGTATGGACTACCAACAGATTGGTAGCCCAGACCTAGGATAATTATGTGATATTTTAATTTTTTCTATTTTTCTTATAATGATGTAACTTACCCGTTACATAAAAATTGTTCTAAATTTTAAATAACTTTTAACAAACTATAATTTTTATTTATTTATTTCTAAATGACAAATACAACAAATAATATATTTCTTGACAGTATTATTCAGTGGAATATGAACGGGTTTAAGAATAAAAAAGACGAATTGAATGTTCTTATGAAAAATAATTTACCTCTCGCCTTTGCTATACAGGAAACACATCTCCTACCTAAAGATCCAGTTGCAATAAACAATTATCAAGTTTTTCGTGAAGACTTCAGTTCCGGTCAGATAGCTTGCGGCGGTGTAATGACTCTGGTACACAACTCCTGCCATGCACAACTCATCAGTACTAATCATTCAAGTAATTTACAGGTTGTTGTGGTACGTATTACTTGCAATAAACTTAAACAAGATGTTACACTGTGTAATGTGTATATTCGCCCCGGCAACAGTAGCAGCATTGTGAAAGAAGCTGAATTGTCTCAGTTAGTATCCCAACTAAGTCTCCCCTTTATATTATGCGGTGATATGAATGCCCACAGTTACCTTTGGGGAAGCAAGAAATTGGACACCCGGGGCAAGGAAATAGAAAAATTTATGAATAAAAATGATGTATACTTACTCAACACTGGATCTCCCACACATTTAAATAATTCCTATGGCACCTTATCAGCCATTGACATCACCTTCACATCACTTTCCTTAGCCACTGAGATAACTTGGTCTACTTCAGAAGATACCTACTCTTCTGATCATTTTCCAATTATTATTAAATTTCATCTACATCAAGATTATTTAGACCATATTGATACCAGATGGTTATTTCATAAAGGCATGTGGGATAAATACCAGTCGCTGATAACATTTCACTTGAGATCAGATTTTTCACCCACTGCATCAGGTAGCAATATTGATAAAATGTTTTTAAATATAAACCGGAATATTTTAGATGCCGCTGACATGACTATTCCTAAATTTCATATCCTACCCAAGAGAAAGTATACTCCTTGGTGGAATAATGAAATAAAAGACCTTATAAAGCAAAGAAAAAAATGTTTAAGAACTTACAAAAAAAACCCAATACCTACTAATTTTATTGAATATAAAAAACTAAGAGCTCAAGTTCGGCTGAAGATTAAGGAAAGTAAGACAAAGAGCTGGATTAATCTTATGGATACAATTAAATATAACTTAGATAACAAAACTATCTGGGAACACATGAAACGTTTCAAAGGTAAAGGGACCTTTAGTTCAATTCCAGCACTTCTGAATAATGAGGGAGAAAAAATTAAAGATCAGAACGAAATGGCTAATATGTTAGCTCATCACTACCGTGATATTTCGTCAGATAGTAAATATTGTGCTAGTTTTAGATCGTATAAGAAAATAAAGGAATGCCAACCTCTTGATCCTGGACCTGGTAATCATCCTAAATTGAATTTACCATTCACGCTGTATGAACTAAAACATGCTTTGACAGGTTGTAAATCTTATTCCTGTGGTCCTGATGGTATCAGCTACCCCATGCTTATTAATCTACCAGAAGCCGCGCTAGCATTTCTTCTAAAAATATATAATATTATTTGGTTAAATGGACTTTTTCCAGAGTCATGGAAATCCTCATACATTGTACCAGTATTGAAGCCTGGTAAAAACCCCCTTGATACTGCCTCATACCGACCGATCGCTTTAATGAGTTGTTCCTGCAAAATATTCGAAAAAATGATAAACAAAAGACTTACGTACACATTGGATACCTTTCATCTCATAAGCGATTTTCAAAGCGGATCGAGAAAAATGAGATCGACTGTTGATAATTTGATAATTCTGGAAGACGAAATAAGTAAATCTATTCAGAACAGACAGATTACTGCTGCAGTTGTACTGGACATTGAGACCGCGTACAACAGAGTATAGGGAAGGAAAGTATTAAATAAATTGGCAGAGTGGAAAATAGGAGGACCTCTCTTTCAGTATATATCCCATTTTCTCAAAAACAACTATGTTATTGTCTAATGTAATAAAGCTTATCATTCTTCTCTAATTAAGATCGATAACGGTATTAAACAGGGCTCATCGCTGAGTTGTAGTATATTCAGCATTGCAACATGTGACATAGCTGATAACCTGCACCCTTCAGTAAAACATGTCATGTATGTGGATGATTTCGGAATTTTTATATCTGGAAAAGATGTTGAATCTATAAAGCAGCCACTTCAAGAGTCCCTGAACAGTCTTCAAGCTTGGACTAGAGTAAACGGTTTGGATTTTTCCGCTTCAAAAACGAGTGGTTTGATTTTTAGTAGATGCCGAAAGCAAAACACTCGACCACCTACATTAAGATTTAAGGACCGACACATAGATTTCGTTCAATCTGTTAAATGGCTGGGAGTAATACTGGACAGTCGATTCACTTTTGAAGAACATATAAAATAATTAAATCCAAAAGCCTGAAAGCACTCAACATATTAAAAATATTATCTCATTCAGTATGGGGATTAAACAGAAAATTATTATTACGACTCTACCAATCTTATGTTCGTCCTATTCTAGACTATGGCTGTGTGCTGTACAATTCTGCTACTGATTCCTGCTTATCAAAGCTGGAACCAGTACAAAACGCAGCTCTCCGATGTATAACTGGTGCTTTCCGATCGTCACCAGTCGTCAGCTTACAAGCAGAAACCGGACAAATGCCACTCAAGTATAGAAGACAAGCTCTAATTATGAACTATGTTTCAAGATTGAAATGCAATCCACATAAACCCGTATTCCAATTAGTATTTTCAGAAGATCCTGCCTTGTCAGTTATGTCTCATAAAAAACCTCTACCGCTAGCTGCTCGAATAAATAAAATTCAAAATTTTCCGATAGATGAATTAACGTGTGTGAAGGTCAGTAAAAATATTCCTCCTTGGACCCTCACAATACCAGAGGTTGAGTTTCTTTTTAAACATATGAAAGAAAATATATCACCTACTGAATGCCAACAAAAATTTCTTGAATATCAAAATGAAGCGATAGAATATCATCCTTGCTATACAGATGGCTCTAAACGCGATGATTCCACAACTTGTGCTTTTACATTTAAAAATGAAGTCCAGAAGATAAAACTCAATTCCATATCCTCTATATTTTCTGCTGAAATGTCGGCTCTATATTATTGCCTAAAATATATATACGACAAAACACATCAACCCAAGCTAAAGTTCATAATATATTCTGACTCAAAAAGCGCACTTGAATGTATTCAGCAAATTTTTCCGAAGAACCCAATCTGTATTAATATACGAACCGTCCTGGTACAACTTCAAGAGGAACGCGGAGTGGAAGTCAAGTTCACCTGGATACCCAGTCACCTCGGTATAGCCGGTAATGTCCGCGCTGACTCTGCTGCTCGGGCTGCTCATATATTTTACGACAACATGTACCTATCCGTTACATCAGATGACATCAAGAGTACATATAAATGTATTTCCCTGATTGAATGGACACATGATTGGCAAGAGATTCCACAGACGAACAAATTAAAAAGAATAAAAGAAGATGTTCAATTATGGCCTACCTCTAACCGTCATAATAGGAAGGAAGAAGTAATTCTATCAAGACTGAGAATTGGACACACGGCTCTAACTCATAAACATTTATTAGATAGGGTAGACCCTCCCTTGTGCACAGTTTGTAATGTCCTCATAACTGTAAAACATGTCTTATCTGAATGTCCGGCTCTGGAGGTCTATAGGAAAAAAGTAGGTTTCAATTCCAATTCATTAAAAAGTATCTTAGCGAATGAAAAGATAAATGCTAGTAAAGTTATTCGATTTCTCAGAATAGCTAAAATTTTTAATAAAATTTAATTTTTTTTCTCCATAGGTAATATGTGTACTGATTTTTTTTTTTTTTTTTTTTTTTTTTTTTTTTTTTTTTTTTTCCATATTCCACTTTTTACTAATTTATTTATGCTCTGTTATGGTTTTACATTCTATATATTTATCTACTATTTTAACTACTACATCTTCCTATCATTGCACAGTGTAAAATAATCAGAGTTCTTCATGATTATTTCATTATTTTATTTTTTTCTTTTATTTTTCTACGTTCCGAAAGTGCTTTTACTAATTTCTTTATGTTCTGTTATGTTTGTACATTTTATATACTTATCTATTATTTTAACTATTACCCCTTCATATCATTGCCCATAATGTAAAATAATCAGAGTTCTTTGTCTAATTAAATTACTAAATTCTGTACACCTAACACTTTTTAAACTTCATGGGTTACAAATTGCAACTAATAATATTAGAGGAGCAAGGACTCTGATTGTTAAGTCTCCTCTGTAAATAAACATCAAAAAAAAAAAAAAAAAAACTAAATTATCAAGGTACTATCATTTCAAAATTGTAAATAGATGGTGCTATCTCGAATTTTTTTCGAGATAATACCCACTTTTGTTCACTTCTCATGGAAGAAAAGGTAATATAATACGATATCAAGTTATTAAAAATTGATTTTTTCTCGAAAAAAGGCAAAATCATATAATGAAGTTTTAAGTCAAAATGCCTTTTTTTCGAACGGTTACAAAGGTAAGTTCTTTTGAAGAAAAATACATTTTTTTTACATAGAACTATAGAAAAGAACATGCTCAACTTAAGAACATATAAATCAAAACAGTAGCTTTTATTGTATTAATACAGCGATAAGTCAAACTTTCTTTTGCGATTTCCCAAAAGTTGGTGTTTTTGACATATCACCATCTAATTCTGAGGGTGCGATGTAATTTTCTATGTAATGTAAAATTAAATAAATATTGAAACACTTATTATGTTTATGACGTTGCAGGAACTTCCCGATTTCAGCAACTTCTAGGTGTTCCTGATTTGATTTTTAATTATTCAGGAAACTCTACTTGTTCCTAAGCAGCTTCTGATTTTAATGGGATGGACATTTCGTGTGAGAGTCGAATTCTATGTCGCTCTGCCATTTCGTGTGATCCTACCTTTAGCCTCGGCCATACCTCTCATGACTTTTTCGAGAGGTGTGATCGATCCGGGCGGGGATCAAGTGTCAGATTTTACCTGTTTCAGTTTCGGCTGTAGAAGAGCTCATTCATGAGAACCCTGCAACAAGAGGAAAGCTTTAAAAAAAAAAAAAAAAAAACATTTTACGGTGGAACCTTCGACCGTCACACGAAACGTCCATCCCATTTTTTTTTTTTTATTTTTTTTTTTTTTTTTACAGATAAAATCAAATATTATTTATTGTTGATAAATCATAGTACAAAAGCCTCATCGAGCCCTTGGTTTACGGGAAATGTGCCAAGTATGGCCGTCGCATTGCCTCTTTGGACGGCCATCCTAATTAAATCAGAAGTTCTTGAAAAATTAAATTTCAAATCAGGAACATCTAGAAGTTTCAAAGTGCTCTAGAAATAACTAGAAGTTCCTTAAATCGGGAAGATCGTGCAATACATATTTATGTATGTATAATTGTAGATATATACCTAGATGTATTATAATACGAGTATAAAGCCAGCCTCCGTGGCGTAACGGTTGTGACTACTGCCCGTAGTCCAGAGATCCTGAGTTCGATCCCCGGTCGCAGTAGATTTTTCACACAGAAAATTCTGCTCTTTCCGTACATGTGAGGCAGGTATTTCCGGCCCTCCCCAGGCTGGGTGAGGTTAATGTGGGTAGCTGGTACGACTCCGAGCGAATAGAGGGTAAAATCTCCGTTCTAATCCAGGACGTTAAATCAAATGGAATCGTTGGCGTTAGAAAGGGCATCCAGCAGCCGTTAAAAAAATGTGCCAAAACCAATCAACCTCAACCATGAGGTTGAACAACGTCGACCCTGCTCAAGCGGGATAAGACAGAGTAAAAGAAGAAGAAGAAGATGATAATATAAAGATGTAATAGAGGCTTTAACCTTGTAATGTATGTACTACCTGTTGAAAATAAAATAAATAAATAAATAAATACAAATACAAAATACAAATATATTTCTATAAGAAATAAATAATTATTTATTTATTTTTTCTTGTTTTAAGGGTTAAATCCCCCTGTATACTTCATAATATTTTAACCAGGCACTTTTGCGAAAGGAAGGACAGTGCCATTTGGCGAACGAAGAGGCTCTTCAGGAGAGGTTTGTCGAACAGGTGGCAGGGGCTTGTCCACATCCAGAACCATTTGGAACTTGCTGGTCACAACGAAGGGAGAATTGGGATCAGCAGAGTAAACTGTCGAAGGGGCACGTATAGACTTCAGCTTGCTCCTTATTTTTCTAATTGATCCTACTCCGCTTTCCCTGGGGGAAAAATTTGAGAATTTTATAAGTTATAATATTGTTGAATTTTTATTATATCACAATTTAAAATACAAATCGTTTAACTCATAGATAAAGCACCTCCCGCATATCCGCTGTCCTCTTCATTGTTCCCAACACACTCGCCGCATTTCCAACCTGAACAGCCAAACTTATTCTTTGCATTAGGTATGATTTAGCTCTCTTCTCTCCTGTCACATATGCTATCCGCTCTCCCAACTCTTTTAAAAACTTCTTTCCATCTTTGCAAATTGGCCACATAGGTAATTTCAATAGCAACGGGTACAAAGTGATAATCACTTGCAATTTGTTTTTATTTGTCAAGTTTCTTTTTTCCTGCTATTTCCGCCACATGTCCTGCATTTCTTTTTGAAAACTCAATATTAGATGGTGCCAGAGTATCAGTACAAGTGGCATCCCAAACCAAACATCTACCAGACTTCCAAGGAACAGTAAATCAATTTGAGAATTGATTATGAAAACCAGTGCTGGATTAAACGTTACGTGAGGCTCTTGACGTTTGAAGGCGTGTGGCCCCAAAATTCAACCACGTTCATTCTTAGATATCCGCAATGAAGAAGAATAATATTTATTATAATACAAATATTCATGCTGTCCACCATATGGTGGGTTGCTAAAAATCACAGCATGACAATCAGTTTAAAAAAAAAAAAAAAAACATTTTTATTTCACCTTCTTTTTTTTTACTTGTAAATGTGTTGTTTTAAATAATATATATTGAATCTTAATTGTTTCAGAAATTGTTTGCAGTACTTAACACCCTTAAAATAACATATTAAAAACCTCTCCATGCGTTGTCATAGGCTTCTCGGCTATATCTTCAGAACTTCCAAGGGTCTCTCTTCAAATTCATTTCGACTTCTTTATGTTGCTTTGGTCCGTAGTCTTCTGGAATATGGGTGCGTTGTTTGGTCCCCTCACTACCAAATCTATGATCAAATGTTAGGTAGGGTGCAAAAACGCTTTCTCTCTTACTTCAATTATCGTTATCCTCTTTCATGTCCCAATGTCGCATCACTCAGGGATCGCCGTCTTTTTGCTGACTCCAGGTTCCTCAAAAACTTGGTTGACGGAGATGTTGACTGTGCCAAATTACTAAGTTTAGTGTCTTTCAGCTGTCATAGGAAACTTCGGAGAGGAAATACATTCTACGTAACCTCGTGTAGCACCAATTATACATTTTATGCTCCTCTCAATAGAATGATGAGAGCTGAGAATCACACCCAGTAGTTTTGTTCCTGACTAAACTTATGACGTGCAAGGTTTTTACCTTGTGAAATGGCCTGACGACTGACGATCTCAACAATTTTGTGGAATTTATTGTTTTTTATATACCTAACTTGTTTTCTATCTTTCTAGTCATTTTAATTTATCTTACTTTAGTTTATTTTATTTATTTGACAATTTTTCTTGAATAAGAATATTTTATTTGGTATTACCTATTTTATTTTACTTTTCGTTGTTTTAAAAACCAATTGTTCTTTAAGTCTTTGATATTGTAACCATATTTTTCATGTAAATGTTTTTACTGTTGTAATTTGTAACCAGGATTCTTTCCGTTAATACAAGCCCGTTTACCGGGATTATATTATATATTATATAAAATCTAAGCCAATAATGCCAAGAAAAACCTATCCAAAATGTATATCCGAAAGCACTCAGATACCACCAAAGACAACTTTCTTCTTAACGGTACAGTAGTATAAAATGTCTGGGTTAGCTAGGAGATGGTGAACTACCAGGATTAGCTAGGCGCGCGATTAGCTCAGTGGTTAAGCACTCGCTTGCCATGCGGAAGGTACCGGGTTCGATCCCCCGTGCCGACAAAAATTTGTATTCTTAATTTGGTTACAATTGTTTGTAAGGGATACCTTCCGGTGAGCTCGTGTTGACCCATCACCTAATTGGGAAGTATTGTGTCACTTCTCGCCCAGCATCAGAAGGGAAGCATACTACGGAAAGGGAAGGCTACAACACAGACCACAAGCGTCTACAGTAGCTCCTGTTTTATGGCTACGATTTAAAACGGCTGTGAAACACTCATTTTTTTTTTTTTTTTTTTTTAACACTTAGACGACCGGGCGTACCACCGGTGGTACACGCGTGTCTGTACGGAATGGACCGGGTGTACCACCGGTGGTACACGCATTCACTACGCCTGTGAATAGCCTAAACATCGCCGGTCCCACGGGAGAATTCACTAAAAAAATGCCGGTCGTCTATGTGTTAAGGATGACCCTTTGACCATGGATATTTTTTTTGAGGAGGGAAAGCTCATGTCGAGAAGTGTGCTACTCAGACATAAACCGCCCAGTATACAATTATCCATGGCTGCCTAATAGGAAGGAAGGAATGTATTTAAAATCCCCTTGAACTACAATGTGTGTTGTACTTTTGTATCTGTCTACCCTAACTAAATTCCGCGGCTCCTTTTCAGTGCTAATAAACCATACCCTTATGGAACCATAAATAGTAAATAGTCTTTGTGTATGGATAATCCAATTAAGTATTTGAAGACCACACGGGAAACACGATGAGGGTAAAAAAAAAAAAAAAAATGAGTTAGGTATTGGTGGTTTGAGAAATTTTGAGAAAAAAACTCTCTCACTTACTGCATTTCCTTCATTTTTTCGGCTTTGAATCGAGCTTGTTCTTGTTTTTCCCGTTGCTTGAGATCAGCCTTTATATCGACTCTGTCTTGTTTAACTTTGGCTTTCATCTCAGTATATGTTTGACCTTTATAACCCTGGTTTAGTGCATGTTGCTGATAAGTGGCACCACCAGAAGTCTGCTGTGGTGCAGCTTGCTGATATGATGCACCACCATAACTTCCGTGTGGTGTGGCTTGCTGATATGATGCACCACCATAACTTCCTTGTGGTAGAGCTTGCTGATTTGTGGCACTACCATAACTTCTCTGTGGCACAGCTTGCTGATTTATGGCACCACCATAACCCTGCTGTGGTGTAGCTTGCTGATTTGTGGCACTCCCATAACCCTGCTGAATTGAAGGTTGCTGATTCGTGACACCATAACCCTGCTGAAGTGAAGGTTGCTGTCGATATGTTGTCCTCGGCGCGACCCGTCCGGAAGACTTACGAGGAGCAGTCTCAGGTAGAGACAGGCTCAGAAAAGGATCCCCAGCTGGTTTTTCTGCTTTCTGGCGTTTCGCTGATGACGACGATGTGCCTCCTATACCGACGCCGATGTCATCTCCCCAATCTGATGGATTATACCAATCGGGCGGAAAGCCCCAATCTGATGGTCTTTTTTGCCCGTCAACTGTAGAATAAAATCAGAAGTACCTAGGTAATTTCTAATTCATTATTATTATTATAGTAAGCTTTATTAGGTAGAACAAAAATATAAATATACAGTAAAATACAATGAAATTCTAAAGAAAAAACAAAAAGATTTAGCAAAGATAATAGAACAAAAAAGAAAATGAAGTCAATGTCCTACCTAAAGGGTGGGGTTATTGCCTGTGATGGCAATCTCTTCAACCCAACCCTTATTCTTTTTACCGATCTTAGTTAACCCGTGAGTACATGCACATAGGGAAAAATTCTCACACGCTCGGCAAAAACGCTAGAACTTGATCGATATTGGTCCTAACCTGTAGGGACCTGGAGTAGCTGTTGATAATATGTTTATCTAGATGTATCCACAGTCCCTTGAGCTATTTCAATTTCTGTTGCCCGTGACGTGGCGAAAAGTTCAGATCAGTCTGAAATGTGAGATTTTTTTTCATCACGCGTGTACAGACGTAACTTTTTTTTTGAGAGTTTTTTTTCTGTTAGTAACTATTTAGTTTAATTTAATTAATTATTTATAATAATTAGTTTTAATAATTAATTAATATAATAATAACAATTGTTTTAAATAAAAAAAATATATTTTTTAAAAGAAAATTAGTGTGTTTACCTACCAAATTCGTGATTGTTCACTATTGTTATAATAATTATTATAATGATTTTTAACTAACAAAATATAAATTTTTAACTAACATTAATTAAATTTCTTTGTAATAATATTAGGTAGTTAAGTACCTTCCTACACTTTTTTTGCTAGATACTGAAATAATTAGTATTCTTTGTAATCTTTCTCCACCTACTATAATGGGTACCTACCTACCTACTATAATGGGTACCTACCTACCTACCTAATCTAAACTAGTACATTTATTTTTTTATCGTTTCTGTTTTTAGCTTTTAGAAGTATCTAAACAAATATAATTACATAATGTTCTTGATTGTAAGATATACTGTGAATTGCCCTACAAACTTATGTCAGTATGGCTTACGATGAACAAATTTTGGAAAAAAAAAAATCAAATCAGGGGTTCGAACTGCAACCATCTGGAAAAAAAGTTGCTAAAATTACATTAAATATCTTTCAAATACATAAGTCAACTTAATGTATCTTAAAAATATTATATAACTCTTCAAGCAGAACGAAATACAAAGCAAAACCAGGCGTGAGAATTTTTTTTCATCGCACGTGTACAGACGTTCGGATTTTTAACGCGTGTACTCACAGGTTAACCGAAAACAGTGAGATAAGTGAGATTATTTTTCAAAATTTATTGAGTTATGCAATGCTCTTGAAATTTTGTAGAGTCGTTAAAAATAATGTTTAATTACAGTAGTAAATTTTTGTGATTGTGAAAGCTAAGGGGGGCACTGTGGTAAGAAATCGAATAAAGGCCCCCCAAAAAAAGAGACGTTTGAATGAAAGGTCTCGATGTTCTCATGATTGATATGACATTTAAAATTACATTATAGAATCTGTGTGAGGTTCACAGTTCGCAAAACTACCAGTGATAATACCTATACAATTTATTATACATGTTATACAGATTATACATAAAGAAACGTAAGATGACTTGATTTTTTTTTTTTTTCTTCAAATTTACGATCAAAGTTGTGTAAACTACAGCAATTTTTTCAATTCCAACATTAAATCATAGGAGTGAAAAAAGTAAATATAAATATGTAGCTACCTACCTACAATAATTGTGAAAACTATCCAATCTAAAAAAGTATGTAAAATATATATACCTAATATAAAAAATATCAACTAGCCAGCGTCGATGGCACTTTGTGGATACCCCAGTTCTCGTACGGTCACTGAAGTTAAGAAACGTCCAGCGAGGTTAGGACATTTTCTCGATCCCACTCAAGCTGGGTGATATTAATTTGAGTAGCTGGTTTGTACAGGTTTCCAGCGAATGGAGGGTAAAACTTCTATAGTAGCATGATCATGCGGTTTTAAGCGAAGTTAAACTCAAATTTAAATAAACTAGTGTGACACCACACAACTTTTCTTATCCTATCCCTCATAAAAAAAGTCCGACACTGGTGACTCAACGGTAAGAGTTGGCAAAAAATTAATGTCAGATTCGTAATCTGCAACTCAAAATTATTGGATTTCATATCACAACCCCAGAATAAGGAAAGTATTAACAAAACCTTACCTGTTAGTATAAAGACGGCTAGTGAGGCTATCAGATATACAGGAAGGTGTCTCATTGCTACAGAGGTGGTTACGTGTAAGGTGGTCAACTGCTCGTAGATTGTGGAGAACTGCTGGTAGATTCTGCACCTCACAGAAGGTTTTAAATAGGACACAAGTGGAAAAGCAACATCCACATATGTTCTGAGTTCATGAGGCTCTCCCCTTCGTGACTTATCCTCATACATCAAGCCAGAGAAATTTTCCCCATTAAAACTCCAATTTTTGTCCAATCGAGTTGAAATTTTGAGAATATCTTCCTCGCATGCTTTGTTATCTATTTGTACAATTACATAATAAATTTAAAAATATATAATGAACAAAGCCCTTTCTGCGTTCTTGTAGGTACTTACTCTTAACTAATTTTTCATATTTTTGTTTTTGTGCCAGTGTGCGTGATACCTAACGAAGACTAGCAACGCCTACAGCCCTACGCCTGGTCGAATGACGCAAATTCACAGATGGTTTTAAATAGCGCAGCACTTGAAAGATACCAAACACCAGTTGTTCCAAGTTTCATTACCTTGTCTTCATATAATTATGTACATTATGTTTGGTTGCAGGTACCTATACGATCCGACTCTCAACTTCCAGATACATTATCAACTTCCAGATACATTATTATTTAGTTTGAAAATTTTCCTGACAATTGAAACTTGAAAGATTTAAAAAGAATTATTAGGAAACTTTTTGTTTAGGTGTTCTCAAAAAAAAATGATAGATTTCAAAAAGTTCTGCTGACTCTTGCGTGGAGTAGAAGACAGTAGCCTGGATTCGAATCCCAGCTGAGTAGAAAATTTTATACTCTAGTCTCTACTTCGGCTGTCTGGGGTCCATCTATACCTCATGAGCAAAATCGAACAGTTTAATGGGCAGTAGTATGAGTTTGATGGCAGAGATTGCCTCAGGCAATAATCACGCCCTTCATCAATATTATTATCGTCAATGAAGAGTTATTATTATTACACTATAGTAATAATAAAATGTTTTTTCTTTGTGTTATTATGTGATAAATATGGGTACCTATCTCAGAATTATAGGATTTCACCACTGTAATATACAATATCTTGTACTACTTTTGTGTCTATGACTCCGCCACTGGTCGCTGCTTAACATCAAAACAACTACTTATTTTTCCTCACGAGTTCTGAGTGGACCCCAAACATCCAGAGTTTCACCAAGTACAGAGCAGCGAAACTCCTGCCCCGCTGGTGATCGAACCCAGGTCCCCATGCGTGCAATGCCTATTGCGCTAGTTCACTTGGTTCACTATTATTAATGACCAGTGGCGGCATTACAAGAGTGCAAAGTTAGAAAAGTAATGGAGGCCCTTAAACTTGAGCGCGCGACTAGCTCAGTGGTTAAGCACTCGCTTGCCATGTGGAAGGTCCCGGGTTCGAACCCCCGCGCTGACAAAAAATTGTATTCAAAATTTGGTTACAGTTGTTTGTAAAGGATACCTTCCGGTGCGCTCGTGTTGACCCAGCACCTAAATGGGAAGTATTGTGTCACTGCTCGCCCATCAGAGAGGAAGCTTACTACGGGAGGGGCAAGCTACAACATAGACCACAAGCGTCTACAATAGCTCCTCCTTCATGGCTACGAAATAAAAAAGGCTGTGAAACACTCATCTTTAATAATAATAATAAATAAATAATTCATACCTAAACTCTCTGAAAATGAAAATAAAACACGGTTTCGTATCCGACAACATTTATGTAATTCAAGAGTAATTCAATAAATAAAAGAGAAAACTGGTTTCACTAAGTGTTAAGCAGTATTTGAAAAGTCACTCTCAATAATACGTATACAATGAGTTAGTTTTCATCGTGGGAGGTAATTAATGATGGTATGTATTTATTGAAATAATTAAGTTTAGTATTTATTCGCGCACCCCCACCTTCTCTCTCTCTCACTCTCACTCACTCTCTCTCTATCTCTCTTTCTCTCCCTCTCCCTCTCTCTCTCCCTCCCTCTCTCTCTCTCTCTCTCTCTCTATCTCCCTCTCTCTATCTCTCTATTTCTCACTCACTTTTCCCCCCCTTTCTGTAGCCACCCTATCTTCTCACCATCTTTACTTTAAGAGGGAGGTTCTTCCTCTAGCATATTTCTTCCTCATGAGGTCTGATATATTTCTCTGTCTAACTGTGTTACCGATTATCCCAATTATAATCATCAAAAAATGCTCTTATTTCTAAATCATCAACAACAACAAAAAAATCGAATGCGGCTACAAAATTTTTTTCTATATAAAAGTTAATCGACAATAGTTTAACGATAACTCGAGAACGCCTTGCATTTGAGACACTAATTATTCGTTTGTTAAAAAAAAAGTTATCATATTTGTGTCAATCACCCTCGTGATATCACAACTACTCAAACTCGCTTTACAAAATCTACGCTGAAACCGGGACTTGAACCACCGACCTCCAGGTTACAAGTCCGCTGCCTTATCGATCAAGCTACTGAGGTCGGTAGCTACTGAGGTCGGTAGCTATCTGACCTGGTTGAAAGGAATCGTACCAGCTACCCACACCTCATCCAGCCTGGGTAATGCCGGAAATGCTAGCACGCGCTTGGACGGAAAATAATTTTCTTCGGAAAGTCTGCTCCAACCGGGAATCGAACTCGGGATCTCTGGACTACGGGCAGTGGTCGCAACCGTTACGCCACGTAGGCTGGCCTTTAAAAAAAACAGGTGATTGAAAATGATCACAACATAATTTGTGTATGCATTTGAAGTGAAAGGCACTAAAACTAACATCACGGATTTCATTGAAGAATAAAAGTAGTGTAGAACTCGTAATGCCTCAAACCTGTCCCGTTAGAATCGGCCATCTTGGTTAGTTGACACACAGAGGTAATCACAACAGTAACAAATTCATTTTTCTTCGATAGGCATATTGGAAAGCTTGTTATTTGCACAGATATCTCTTTAATCACATTTTTGTATATGTATTGTACATTGCATATACACATAAATATCAGGGGCACTTAAAAACTTCATGCTATAAGTGTACCACACTGCTCGTGACAACAACTACTCTCTCTCTCTCTCTCTCCCTCTCACCTGTCCTTTTCCCAATCTTTGCTTGAATAAGAAATAGTGCAGAACTAAAAATGCTCCAACAAAAAAATTTAACTCTGAAAAATCAAATTATTTTCTCTTAAAATCCCAAATGACTTTTCAAATAAGCATTATTCATGTTCCCTAAGAAAAAATAATGCATGCTAAAATATCGAACGAATCGTTAAGTGATGGATATAATAAAATATATAGTTATGTAGGTAATTGATAAAAATATGAATGTAATCCCTAGTTGTAACAATAAATTTGATAACATTAAATCTAAAGGCCTACGTATTATAATGAGTAAATGAATTTTTAGTATGAAGTTTGTATCTAGATTTTTGTTATTGTTAAAGCCATATTAGAAAATAGGATGTCATTCATTGTCTGTGTTGAATTAACAGTATGCCCAGACACTGGGGGTTAACCCCTCCGTCAGCTAAAATTAAAAAAAAAAAAAAAAAATGCAGATTCACCTATATCAAGCTCTGCACAGAATACATCGCGTCAGACTTACTTCCGGTAAATTTCTAATATTAGAAATCGGAAGTATTTTGCTTATTAAGTTAATGACAATCATGGAATTATTAAAAAGAAATATTACGTCACTTAGAATGGATAAATTAATCTAATCCACCATTTATCATTTTGAACTAACTATCCAGCTGTAACTTTAACGCCAAGAATATCTTCAATCTATTTCTCTCCATGCTGATTGAGTATTTCTTATATTGAGTATGTCAGCGTTTATTTAAACGCCATCCTGCTTTCTAATTTGGCTGCGTAATGTTTTATGCCCTAATTCATTTTTTTTTTTAGATTTATCCCTCTGTCTATTTACTAGCTTTGTATCAACATTTTCTTTCATTACATTTTCCTCTGTAACTTGTAACAAAGTAAATAAATTATTTGTATTGTAACTTCTCCTTTGCCTTAGCACCCGTTTGATAAGGATATACAATTATACATTTTAGTTTCCTAGCCTTACAGTTAAGTCTTTTCCATTTCCAAGTCCCTCAATATAATAAATTATTATAAAACAATTACATAAAAATTACAAGCCTTTTAAATATTTTAATCCTATTAGTTTCAGCCTATATTGGAGATGGTTTTGAGACTATTACTTTTCAAATTATTGAGAAAAAAAAAATGGGTTTCATGACACTTACAAGATAATAATGCCAACAAATACACAAAAATAAAAACATACACAGATTATTTGATTCAAAAGTCTATTGGCATTTTTTGATTTAGCAACAAAATCAAATAATGTTTTCAATTGACTCTTCGTAAAAAAAAGGAAAAATCTAGATTGATTATGTTAGGTCAGACATAAAATAATAAATCTATTTGAATTTTAATCAAAGAATTTCAATTTACTACCTGCACTGAAATGTAGTAGGGACTTGGTATTAACGCTCTCTTTTTATTTAACTTGTTTGAATTGTTTTTTAGCCCCTAAGGGGAAAAACTAGAATTTTTAAGTAACATTATTATATATAAGTTCATAATTTAAATATTAAAGTTAAAATAATGTATACTCTAAACAAATACGACATAAATTTAAGGAAATATGACACCAAAAATATCAATTAAAATAATGTGGATAAAAATTTCTAGTAGAATTTTCCACACAAACTAGTTTTGAAAAAGCTATAGTTTAATTCAAGAAGTTTTTTTTTAAATAGATATTTATTGTGTTGTAAACATAAAAATCGTGAACTCGTGACAGGCAGATTATAGTAAACAAAAGCGACCTTGAAAACTCCTGACAAACAGATTTGTGTACAAAAGTGCTTTCAGTGTTCTTCTTGAATTAAATTCTAACATAGTAAATAAATATTATATAATTATAAATTAAATAGCATACAGAAAATCAAGTAACAGAATAGATTAAAAACAAACGTCAAAAATTAATCTGGAGGGTTAATGTTTTGTAGGTGTGTGGTTTCTTGCATTGGATGGCTGTTTTAAAAATAAAAAGATAAATTGAATATAAATATTGGCTGGTGGTGCTAAAAGCAGAAAAAGGCAATTTAAAAGAAATAAATAATATTTAAAAAATACAGACGGCAAAAATCTTTTCAGTACCTACATGAACAAAAAGCATCTGATTGGTTCCCAAGTTAAAAAGCTGAAATTGGACCGAATGAAGTTCGACTATACATATTTCATCATTTATGTCACTTATATTTTTCAAATGTTTTTTTTTTTTTAATTTTAAAAACATATTTTATTTTTATTTATGTTATTATTTATTTGGGAATATATAGATACATTTCCCTTCTTCGTCAATGCTTTCATCTTTCACAATTTCATTATTTGTCTCTTTACTTATCTTGAAAACTTAGCATCATAAAAACCCCTTTAGATATTAAAATACACCATTATTATTTTTTAAATTAATATTAAAATCATTTGATACAATGTTTCAAGATATAGAAGAGGATATCTATACACAAACTCTTCGCCAATATACATAAACGAGGAACATACAAATTCCATAGTCTATAGTTACTAATGCTATCTCCAATTGAGGAGTACCTACTTCTTCAATATCACTTTTTCATGCTACAGTCTACATTTTCTAAATTTGGACACAGCTCCTGCTGAAAAAGAATTTGAAAAATTCATTTTGTACGCTATTGTACAAAATTTATTTTATATTTTTTAATTTTAAAATTTATTAAATAATAAATTTCAAATTTAAAAGATATTATAAAGTACCTATAGTAGTAATTATTATTAAGTATCATACTTTTCAGGAGCAGAACACAGCTCCATGGAACGCTGTGATTCAAAAGCTTTGCTCATTTTGAGGCAGTAGTCAGCAAAAGTTACCAAATTCTGACTGTAGCATTACTTGCTCATCTTAAATCTTACTTACCCTATGCTTAGCTTTCAGAGTCATGCTTCTCGTATAAAAATAATCTGGCAAAAAGAGTAAAAAAAACCAATAAAGCACTAGAATCTCTCTAAAAATAACTATTTCTTGATCTGGTCATGTTAGCAGAACAACAAATCACAGAAGGTTGAAAATTTATAAAGAAAAAAAATAACAAAACTCCTGTCGATATTTCAAACGAAAGTATTGAAAATCGGTCCTTTGAAAATTCCATAATATTATTTTTGAAACAAGATACATAGTTTGTAAAATTCTACCAATTTTTCAAGTTGACAAATGTAGCCCGAATATCCCTTAACTCTACAAAAAGATTCTCGTCATCTTCTCACAGACAACTCCGTGATGTACCCGAAACATTCAAAAAGTTCCAAAAGCATTAACTATATATCTGAAAACATAAAATCAACCAATTTCCAAATTCATAAAATCAACCAAGTAAAAGGTTCAAAAAACTACACTAATTTTAGCAAATGAAAAATCTCACTTTGGCAGTCCTATAGAAATTAACTTTCTTAAATGAAAAATAAATTCTCTACCCATCTGTCCATACTTGTTTCAGTTTCTTTTCTTCAGAGGAGTTTCAATAGTTTAATAAAGATAAAAATGCAACAAAAATAATTAAATTACAATATTACCTACCCAGGACGTCGGAAAATTGAGTTTTACAAACAAAAAAGTTGGTCAGAAGAGCTACACTCTTTCTACGTATACACTGTCACTTTTAAGCTTAAAGTTTCACACAGCTTATAATACCTGAAGAGTAGTTTTAAAAATGAAAAACATAAATTATCTAAAGCACCGACAAATATATGAAAAACTTGACTAAATTATAAGAGCAAAAAATGTATTTTCTTTGATTTCAATTCGTGATCAAATATGATGAAATTTCTGCGGAAGATTTGAAATTGATGGTTTCATTTAAGATACAATGTTTAATATATCAAGATTTTATTTATATATATATTTTTTTCCAATGTTTAACAACTTTCAAATACTAACATTCCCGCCCCATCTTATGTTGTTTTTTCTGCTGATACTTCGAATTTTCATTTATCTGTAAGGTTTATAAAGCACCTACAGCAAGCGGTCATTTTTTTCGATTTCAGATAAATTAATAGCAAATACTGATGAAAATATAAAGACGTTAATTGATGTCTTGAATACTGTGCAGAAAGTGCTCTAACTAAGTAGAAAGCCAATCTTCGGGTATTCATGTATATCTAGTACAACTTCTCACTTATCTGTTATCACTAATTTTGCAAATAAATATTACTTTTGAAAGTAGTCGTATAGGTATCTTTTATTCTAAATACCAAATTAGGTAATCGGCACAGGTATTATGAGAAACGTGCTGTTGGATTAAAAATCGATCAATTTTGAAATCTAAAATTAAATAGGTGAGTAGAAGAACATGGTATGTCGAAAATCGATTTTTTTAAAGCAGAATAACATGTATTTCTCTTTTATCATCTCGTTGAATATGAAGGAGAACTACCCCCTACAACTATGGAAAAAAACAATTTAGTGTGGAGGGAACCTACAGCATATCGAGGTAGTATTATTGCTGTCCTGAAAAGTAAACTTTTGACATAGCATGTTCTTCTACTCACCCATTCAATTAAACGTGATAAATTGAAATTTAATATTTATAAAGTAAGCTATAACATATTAATATTAGAATAATCTAGGTGACCAAAAGCAATCAGAGACTGCGCCAAATAAGAATGTGAACATCTAAAGCAAGAACATGCATGTCTATGAAAAGTATCTACTTCAAAAATCAAAACAAAACATACAAAAAATTATATCTATAATAATAATTATATTATTTTGCGGGATGCTTTAGGTGACCAAAGAGGATTTTTGACAAATTGAACCAAAATAAATAGAACCCCACATTCCTGCGATGCATTTAATTTATTTTTATTTATTATTTAAACTCCTCAGTTAATATTGTTGCACAAGGTACTGTGTACTTATTGTATTATGTACTTATTTTACCATGTACTTATTTTACTATGTATTTTCATTTTGTTGATGCGTTATCGAGTTTTCCGCGGGGTCAACTATTTCCAATAGCATGGTAATTTGTTATGTTATGTTATGTTATGTTATGGGCCCATCCAATTAATTATGTTATGGGCCCAAGATATTCTCAATATAATCCCTGTGATAGCCTAAAGCCTCCCGGGGATCTATCTACAACCGGTAGACCTACATTTCCGAATCTGATAATTTTTTCCACGTGTTCAGTTCAAACTAACTTGGTTGAGTTGTTATTGGTGAAACCCTACATACAAAGTACGACATCAAGTTATTCTCAAGTATGTATAATTGTATAAGTAGATTGTATTAAAATAACCTCATTTCCATTGTCCAAGGTTGTTTAATGGTGCTATTATTTCCAATAGTTTTTCTCACAAATTAACAGGGGTATACGCAATGTTTAAAGGAAGAGTTAATAAGTTAAGTATTCATAATACTTCTTATATAACCAATATTCTTGTTATTTTACTTTGCTTTTACCCAAACCTACTTGAGGTTGGTATTTGTAAACCTCAACCTAATGGTTGAGGTTGTTTGGTTCTGAATTTCTTACTGTCTAAACCAAACTCTGTTATTTTTGTTATTTTATTTTCTCAGATTCAGAGCCTACCGGGTCCTTATAAAATAGATTAACTACTAGTTATAACAAGGTATTTTGTTTACAAATTAAATTCTATCAATATAGGCACCATTTATGTTAAAAATCACTCCATTTTCACATTGAGGTTTTTGAATAACTTTCCCATTAAGTATGTTCATTATGCTTTTGTAAAATTTTTTAGAGCTCAATGGTGTTTATTTCTTTGATTGTTCTTAATACTTTCATATTTTCCAATATTTTAGCCATAAATTTAAAGCTCAACATACATAGTTCGTATATACTTTCTGTATTAAATTTACTTAAATTTTTTGATGTTTTAAAGTTGCAAATTCAAGCAGGACTTACTGCCATGCCGGCGCGTTCCTGGCTTGAAGTCCTGGGCTAGCCCACTAATTTACATAAAATTAAAATATATTTTTTTTCGTAACACAGAAAAGAGAACGCTTTATTCACTTGGAAACGGTAGTGAAAATTAGAAAATTTCCCATAGATATTTCAGAGAATTTCTACATATAGGAATTCAACGCGGCAATGCAGCCTGTATGCTTGGGATTGTACCACATGTCAGTGGTATCGACCAAGTTTATAACTAGCAATAGTTGTGTGTTAGAGGACTTTAGACTTTTAGACCATGGTAAAGTAATTCATTGAATAATAGACTTTTAGACCATTGTAAAGTAGTTCATTGAATAAAATCTTGATTTTATCTGAGTCTGAGTGAGCGTCTATCACTCCTTTACTTACAGACAATATAATAAAAACAAAATACATATAAACTCTGTTTCGTGTTAATACAGGCCGGTTGGCTGACGCTATTTGACGCCCCTTGGCGAGCTTGATACCAAATTTTTTACTGAATAATGTTAATTATTTCCGAATTTTCTTGCAATCTAATCAGTTGCAATGTCTATGGTAAGGAGTAAACTATCAAAGAAGAAAAAAAAAACTTCCGACAGGTAGATGAATATAATTCTCCAACTAGGATACTTTGTCAAGTAGCTTCATAATGACCAGAATGAAGAAAAAAATCATTTATATCATTTAAAAAAAAACTTCGATTAGTAGAAAAGTTCACTTTGTGAAAGTGGAGTGATTTTTTGTCCTCTCCTTGAATTGACCACTTCAAAGTTTTCTGTACAAAATAGTTACTACGGCAAAAGTGAATAAATATAAATAGTTTTGTGGTAATAAATAGAGAATAAAAGTAAATTAATGGGACGACTTTGGTATTCTAATAAATATTGGAATAAATAAATGAGAGCATTTCATCTTTCGTGAATTTCGGAAGCCTTACGTTGATAAAAGTACAATGTAATTCATAACAGTAACAACACATACAGATAGATTACATTTTATGAGAAAAAAGTAATGAAACTCCTATCATTTGATCTGAAATTCGGGGAGCTTTGTATACGATAGTAGATCGTTGAAGAACTGAAAGGTACTGCAAACATCAAACAGAATTAAAATCCAATAGAACTGCGATAGGACTAGCAAAACTGTATCACAGCATCTTCCTGCTCCTTTGGAGAGCTCAAATTTCATGTAATTTATTTAATGTGTTTTAGGTTGGAAAGCAAACACTGGAGATTTCAGGTAGGAAAAATTACGAATAGGAGTCCATACTGGTCGCTTAGGTTACAACTGTAATAAAACCTTATCCCTTCAAAATGTTATAATTTTATCTCATAAAAATGTAAAATAAAAGTACAAGTTGAGAAATGTGGGTGGGAGGGGATGCAACGCTGACAGATGCACACGAATTAAACATTCTGCTTATAGTTCAACCATAGCGTGTAGAATTAAGAAGTGTGGAAACCACCCCCCGCCGGCCTACATCGTGGCGTCCTCAGCGCTAGTATCGCAAAGGAGTCTCCTCTCCTCGTCCCACCCAAAAAATTTTCCCGTATCAAATGTAAACATGAACATATCAAATGTAAACATAAATAGACCGCGAGAAATATTCTACTCCTTTGCGATGGTGTCGCTCTATGTGACGTTTCCATGCAACTGGGGTTCGTTTCCTCATTTCTTAATTCTATACGCTATGGTTCAAGACAGAGAAAAATTAAACTTGACAACACTGTTGTCTCAACTTGTATTTTACGAACTATCGCCTTTTAATTTTTTTTAGAACCTTACACATTATGGAGGACTCGACGAAAACACTAACTAAGAAGAATATATTTCTAGTGAAAGTAAATTCACAGCGGACTTGATAGTGGTACACTTCCTCTGCCTACTTGAATATGAAAAATATTACAAAGTATAAAATTAAACAAGTTCAACTGAAGACTAGAACTTCAAGGAATCGATTTAAGCGTGCGGCCATTCCAAAGTTGACGTACATAATAGTTACCTCAAATACATGAATTTACTGGAAACATTAGATACATAACATGCATATAATAATTATCTTTTATTATTATATTCTTTTATAGATGAACTTTATAGATGAACTAAAAGGTCAGTTACAAAGTCTGCTCCAAAGACCGTTACATACCTATTGAAAGAATTATAGTATTATTTTGTCTTTAAATTTTGTATTGTAATTATTGGTTTTTAATTGAACAATGAAATAATTCAACATAGGTTTTTTAATATTCAGAAGAAGTTATTTTAGAGACAATTGCAAATTTAACATTGGCACTGTTACAGCAATGTTATAAATGTTATAGCATCATTGCAAATTTAACATTTGCAATGATGCTATAACATTTAATATGATACACCAATCAATAAGAGATTGCAAGACTAGCACTGAATATAGATTTTCTTCAAATTCGGGTTTAACGCCGCTTTCAACTGCATGGTAATATCACGATCAGCACTCTACAAGAGAGTACTTCGTCGATTTTTCCATTAGTCTTAATGAATCATCAGCTAACTTATTAGGACTCAGGACTAAGCTACTCGCCATAGGTGGAAATAGTTTTTAAAGGTTTTTGAAGATGATCGAAATTTATATTTCATACCTACAGATTCTTGAGATTAACTTGAAAAACAGCACGCTCAAACTGAAACCTTAGTCTCTCATTATCTACATTTTTTTAATTAAAAAATAATAATATATTTTTCGTGTTCTATCTACAGAGAAGTGGAAAATAATTAAATATCTACCTATCTATTGTACCTATCTATCATTCACTCGTCACAAAATAATTTTACCTGAAGTTTTAATTTTAAATGAGATTTCTAGCGGAAAATCAATTTTTAGATCGATAACTTGCAATCGATATCTGCACTTGGATCGATACTTAGAACTCCAATCGATAGGCGGAGCAACTTGTTTCATGGTCTTGCAGGTTGATCGTACAGCGACTGGCAGAAGGGGACAGATCGATCTTGTATTTGGTGAGCGTCTCTTCGTTTTCAGTTACCCAACAGCCGAGAGTCTCCGTGTCGTATGTCGGTATAATAGTTGTCTCTGGAGGGGGAAAAAAAATCACCAAAGTTAGAATAATAAGTGGTAGGACCATTAAATAAAAAAGAAATAAATATATTATAATTTTTCCTTTTTTTCCGGTGTCCAGTGCAGTGCCATCGGTGCCAACTGCGAACATAAATTTAATTGTAGTGGAATTGTATTTTTTTTTTTCAGTGGAAATGTAGGGCCACATTGCTTGAATGAACCAGACCCTGCCGCATGTCAGAGTTTCAACCAATCACAGCGCACTATAGCCGGACATGAGGGAAAGTCTACCGTATCCTTAAATCTCGTGTTAGAAATCTTAAATTTTTTCTCTGCCACTTAAACCGGGGTTAAGTGGCAGAGAATGCCTAAGGCATTAACTTCGCCCCGGATTACAAAACAATTGTAATAAAAAATTAATATTTCTTTTTGTACATATTTCTAAGTTTTTTTTAATTTATTGTTATATTTTTTGTTGTTGTTGATGATTGTTTTGTAAAAAAAATAAAGTGTAAATAAATAAAATAAATAAATAAATAAAATCTCCTTGGGTGACGTTTTAGAAATCTCCCTGGATGTACATTGTACATATAGCTGGAGTAAATTAACCAGATAAGGTACTAGCTTTGTCACGCCAAAAGACAAAAACAACAATCAAATGTGCTCTTAACAGGTTTGGCTTTAAGAAGGGCATCCAGCGGTAAACTGTGGAAGTAGGAATGGCAGAACCAAACAACCACAACCATGAGGTAGGTAGAGGTTGAACAAAGCCGACCCCAAGCTTTGAAAAGGCTAAGATAATGAATTAGAAGATTCATGCTATTGTTTTACAAGATAGAGCAATGCATAGAAAAAGTACAATGAGTATTCTTCTTCTTTTCGCACACCACTTCCCTCACCTACTTGGTGTCAGCATGAAAAACCTTTCCCATTCTTCATGGTATAGTATAGTAGTGCTTTATTTATACTGTCGGCTCGAGACAGGAAGTCCCATTACGCTAACAGTTTTAGGTTTTTTGGTTTTTGGTTCTGGCATTCGTATTTCTACAATTTAATACTAGATAACGCTTCCTTTGGCCTTAGTGCCGCATCTCGGCAGAGTATCTCAGAGGGGTATTGAGGCTTTCGCCAGCAGGTGCCCCCTTTCAATCGCCCAACAGGGGTGGATGGAGGGATATTAAAAAAAAAGAGTATCTCACCTAGATCCTTGTCCTCCCAGGTCTGTTTGGCCTCGAGCAAGGCATTGAACACCTGCTTGCTCGGCTCTATGCCACTGAACACGTAGTGTCTCGCCCGGATCTTCTTGAAGAACTCGGAGTTGGTGTAGCTCGTGTGGCCGTGGTGCGGAATGTAGGCCAAATCCACATAGACGGCCCCAGTGGGCGGCCGCTTCGCCAAGTCCTTCACTTTGTACTTGCCCGGGGAGTCGGGTCGCTTGGGTTTTCCTGAGGAGTAAAATGATCATTTTTAACTAGATAATTATTATGTACTCATTTTGTATGATAAAATGTTTAATATTGAAACATTGGTCTGCATTGTATACTCTTTCTTATTAACGCTTAATGAAAACTGCGCGTCTACACTGTCATCTATCAAAGACCGTACGTTTAACAGTAAAGAAGTTTTTTTCACATTTTTTGTCTGGCAACATCATTATACAGATACCACTGTACTTAATGGGGTTTTAAAGTCCTTGAAAACATTACTTGAGCACTTACCTGAGATGTCCTTCTTTCCCGTCTTTCGCGGCGTCAACTTGTCATTGATTGGAGTAAGCTCCACATTGATGTTGTCTGGACAAGTCTCGTCCATGCTATCTGCCAAGGGAACAGGCGAGGGCAGACCTAGAGGTCGCCCCCACTCTTCCACTGGATTCCAGACTAAAATTCGTTTGTTTTGTGGAGAAGGAGGTGGAGGAAGGCCCAGAGGCTTACCCCAGTCCTTGATCGGATCGTTTGGAACCGTGCTCTGAGTGGTCGTCAATGATTGTCCAATAAACGCAGATTCTTGTTCGTTCAAATTATGTCGGATGTTGGCGTTCCCATTGGTGTCTCGCGGCATCGTGTTGATGGAGGTAGTCATCGAGGTCGTCATAGAGGTTGACATCACATTGTCCGTCAGAGGATCGTTGCCTCGCACGGATCGATGTTCGTCCAACGCTCGCTGGAAGGCAATGTTCTCGTTGTCATCACTTCCCGGGAGAGTTCCATAGAAAGAACTCATCATGACAGAGGCACTCATGGGGTCAATGACCGAAGTGGTCATGTTGTCCAGGACTGTGTTGTCAACTTGTACTCCTAACATGAGCTCCGGAGGAGGTGAAAAAGATGAAGTCACACTGACAGGAGACATGGGTGCGTCATCTTCCAAGTCGTCAAGTCGGGAGTCTGGCGTCTCACTGCGGCTGCTGTCTCCAGCTCCTATGTAAGACGTCCGCATGGGCATCATTCTGCTGCGGATCATTTCAGCATCTGGCGTTTCAGTTCTCTCTTCCTTTTCTTTTACCACTGAAACTACTTCCTTGGTGACTATCTCCAAATTACCGTTCTTAGAGTCAATGTCACTTTTCACCACCGTTACTGTTTTGTCGCTAGACGAGTGATCAGTAACATGTGACGTCGTTTGTTTAGTGAGTGCTCCGTTGGCACCAGATGGAATTGTTTCGAAGACCTTGGTTTCAATGGTCTGCTCCAGTTGGCAAGGGGAACTTTCTATTGTTGCGGTAACAGTCACTGTGTGCGATGAAGAAGTCTTGTTGGATTCATTTGTGACATTTGAATGAAGCCCAAGTTCTTTCACATCAGCGTTACTAGACTTCCTGCTCGAACTTGGACTCCCCTCAGCAACTGCACTTTTTAATGAACTCAATGGTTCTTTGTTTTCATCTGTTTCATTTTTAATGCCATTTAGTAATACATCTCCGTTTGAAAAAGGTTTAGTTTCATCCAGTTTTTCTACAGAAAATTCTTTGGTTAGTTTATCAATATCTTTGACAGGACTTCCGTTAATAGAGATCGATGGACTTATAGCAGGCGTTGTTTTCTTAGAATCTTCATCCTTGACGGAGGACGTGGAACTGAGGGTTTTCTCCACACTCAATTCTTTCAGTACAATATTGTGATCCCTCTTCTCGGGCGAGCCACTTATTGAAATGGTGGGAGATGACTTGGAGTCCCGTCTATTGTCTACTTGAAGATTTCCTTTGGCTACTTCTACATCACTTTTATGTTGGTCTAGTTCTACATTTACGGAAGTACTTTGCGATTCATTTGTGGAAGATATATCAACAGCCTTAATTTCTACTTCAGTCTTTAAATCAGTCTTCATATTGGATGTCTCGCTACTAAGAGACATCACTTTACTAGTTATTTCACCGTCAGTCTTTTCAATTATTGGTGTTGAATTATCTTCTTTCGCCTTTGATATGTCTAGTTTAGCGTCTGTCGCATGCTCTGAAATTTTGATAATTTCTGTAGACATATCTTCAACAGTTTGAATTATCTCAGCCACAGAAGAGCTTATGCCACTCGAAATACTAGAGAAGACATTGGACATATTATTAGCACTTACCTCTTCTTTTCCTGTATTATTCTTCTCACTGTCACTCTCAAAAGGCATCTCATCATTACTATCCTGATTTACTATTTCCTTTTCTTTGGGAGCATTTTGAACAATGGGTGAAAGGGTTTCATTTTTCTCTGAAATATTTGAATCCGTAAAGAGTTTTGGTGTGGAATCTACCTTGATGTGCGATTCTCCATTTTCGGCCATATCGATTCCACTCGTTAAATTTGAGGAAACGTTTTTTGAGATGGATATAACGTTGGACTCTTCTAATGAAGGAGATACTTTCTTATCTACAGGTGACTTTGGTGGACTAGCAAGCTTATCTGTGCCAGGAGACTTTTTCATAGGAGATATCAGTGTACATGAAAGTTTAGCATCTTCAAAGGTTTCGGAAGATTTCCTAGAAGAAAGAGTATGCTCGCCTTTTTCTGTTAATTTTAAAGACGTTGAACAATTTTCAGACTCATCGGATGTCTTCATAGGTGATTTTGAATCGAGAGATAATTTACTGTCTGATGAGATTTGAATAGGTGTCTTCGGTGGTGTAGGAAGACTTTCATTAGATTTTGCTGTTGGTGACTTAGGTGGAGTTCCTGTCTTAACATCTTTCTCAACTAAAGATATCTCTTTTATTTGAACTTCCGCAGAAGTTTTTTCGATTTTATCTTTCTCTTTAGAACTTTGCATTGTTTGTTTCGAAGGAGACAGATTTTCCACCGACAAATCAGTTTTTAATGTTTTATCAGTTACATTTGAATCTATCTCCAATGATGTTGCTGTAGAAGGAACTTTCTCTGTTGGTGACCTTAGAGGAGTTGCGATTTCTTCTACATTAGAAACTTCTGCTGGTGATTTTGGAAGACCAGTAACTTGATCAACGGTGCTCAATTCTTGCGCAGGTGATTTCTTTGGAGAAAGAATATTTTCAGTTTCCAATTTTGTTTCAATTAGGACTTTTTCAAGGCTTTCGATTTTGCCTGTTTCTTTGGATTCTTTCTCAGGCGACTTTGAGGTGAAGAAATTTTACTAGATTCTGAAACATGCTGCACAGGAGATTTTGTAGGGGTTGTGGGTTTTTTCTTTTCTTCTGATTTATTATCTGCTGGTAATGATTTTTCTGAAGATTCATATTTTTCAACAATTTCTATCGATTTACCTGAGGGTGATTTTGGAGGAGAAGGAAGTTCTGAGGATTTAACATTAGGAGATTTTGGAGGTGTGGCAAGTTTCTCAATTTGTTCGAGTTCTTCTGGAAGTACTTTATTTGGAGATGGTAGTTTGTCTGTCCCTGAAGATTTTCCTGTAGGAGACTTTGAGGGGCTTTCAGCTTTTTTAGTTTCTTTGTCTTCTAACACAGATTTTTGTTGTTCACTTTCTTTGGATTCTTCTAAAAGTGACTTATTTGGAGATCCTGAAGATTTCCCACCAGGTGATGTTGGAGGGGTTTCAGATTTTTCAATCAGCTTGGATTTGTCTGCTAGTTTTTGTGTTTCATTGGAATCTTCTGGAACAGATTTCTCTTTTTCAGTTTCTCCTGCAAGTGATTCTTTTGGAGAAGGAAGTTTGTCTATTGCTGGAGATTTTGGAGGAGACGCAGACTTTTCAGTTTCTTTGGATTCATCTGATTTTTGTGTTTCCTTAGAATCTTCTGGGCTTGTTTTCTTTAGAGGAGAAAGTTTTTCAAACTCTGAAGATTTTTCAATAGGTGACTTAGGAGGAGAAGATGATGCATTAGTTTCTTTGGATTTATCGACCAATTGTTCTTTTTCTGGAGTTGAAGTGGCAACTTGTTTTTCAGCATCTACTGCATCTTCTGCTGTTAATTTATTTGGAGAAGGAAGTTTATCGATTACAGAAGTTTTTTCCATAGGAGACTTAGGAGGGCTTAAAGGTTTTTCATTTTCTTTGAATTGTTCTGCTAGTTTTTCTGTATTTGACTTTTGAGGGGTCGTTAATTCTTTAGAATCATCTAGAAGTGATATTTTTTGAGAGAGAACTTTGTCTATATGTGGAGATTTTTCAATAGAAGACATTGAAGGTGATATATCTATTTCTTTGGGTCTCTCTGTAAGCTGTTCTATTTCTGATTTTGGAGGTGTTTTTGTTTCTTTTTCTATATCTTTAGATTCAGTCAGAGTTGATATTTTCGAAGATGAATCTTTCTCTATAATTGGAGATTTTTCAATAGGAGCATTTGAAAGAGTTCCATCTTCTTTAATTTCTGGGGATTCTTCTGCTGGGTTTTCTATTTCTGATGTTGAAATAGTTGCCAGTTGTTCTGTTTCTGAAGTTTGATTTGACAATTTTTTCTCTGGCGATGATTTTTTTTCTATGTCTGTAGATTTGTCTACTGGTTCTTTTTCTGTTGGTTCAGCTGGTCCTGAAGATTTTTCTATTGGAGACTTTGGTGGAGTTTTTACTTTTTCTTCCAGTGATTTCGATACTGAAGATGATTCTTCTTTCAATGTTTTGGTGAGACCCTCCAGAGCAATTGAAGATTTGTTATAAGGTTCAGAAACTGGTGATTTTGTAGGCGAAGGTAATTTTACTTTGTCAGAAGATATTTCTGCCAATTTTGTTGGATCCAAAGATTTTTCATCGATTTCAGAATTTTCTTTCGTTGGTTCTGAATGAGTCAAAAGTTTTTCCTTGCTTAGAATTTCCTCTCCTGATTCAGTAATTTTTTCGACATCAGATGCTACCTGAAATTGTAGAGTCTTCTCAGCTGCTCTGTCAATACATCGTCTTCTTTCAATCCTATTGTACTAGAAAACTGTTCAAACAAAGCCTTTTCTGTGTCTAAATGTTCACTCAAACTTTTCTTCGGTGTGGTGGTATCATCTTTTGAGGAGTCTAGAATTGTATCAGTTTTGATATCATCTAAAGACTTACTTGATAGTTCTCTTTCCTTTGATTCAGAATCTATATTTCCAGCATCAATTGATGTTGGATCTGCTGAAGATTTCTGTTCCGTTATTGTTTGGACATCATCATTTTTACTTGTTGCTAACTGAGCCTCTACCGAATTCAATAATTTTGAGGTATTTGATTTGTCAATAGTTTCTGTAGTTTGTAACTGCTTCAAAGTTTCTTCTACACTAGTTCTGATTCTTCACCTGGTTTGATGGGTTCACTTTCACTACATCTCCAACGATAGATTCATCTTTTGATATTTTCCGCTCTTGTGATGTCAATGCATCTTTTTCAGATTCTTCGGGTTGTTCTGCAGACAGTATGGACTCAGTGGTACTCTTATTTCCTAGAGATTCGGTTGATGTTTTTCTTGAATCAATTTTATCAAAAGGAGATTTCGGGGGTGATCCTTGTTCTTCCTCGACTATTTTATCCGAAGTGTCCTTTTTAATTTCAATTGTTGAACTCTCTATTTTCGTACAAGTTTTCATGGATATTTCCTCTTGTGTATTGTCTACATCTGATTTATATTTTGTTGGATCTAAACTATCCTTTTCTGTCTGAGGTTCTTCAGTTTCTATTTTACTTTCATCCTTTTTTTCACTAATTTCATCTTCATTGATTTTTTCTTTAGTATCTGTCGGACTCTTTTCTACGAGACCAATACTTGAAGCTACTTCTTTCTCACTCTTCTTTTCACGTGGCAGTGTTTCTTTAGAGCTTGTCTTCTCAGATAATATTACTGAACTCTCAATCTCATTCTCACTAATTGACACAGTCTTTTCTGTTACAGAATCATTGACAGCTAGTAAAGACTTTAAAGCATCATTTTCCTTTGATTCTTTCAAATCAAATTTAGTTGGGGAAGGAACTGAGCTATCTCTAGGAGACACAGAAGAACCTGTGCTTCCTTGTGTAACGTGTAACTCATTCGTGTCATTTACCAGAGGAGCTGTGCTCTCATCACTTTGAATTTCTGAGATTTTCAAGTTATCATCTAGAGTTTCATCAGATTTTTCCGTAATTTTCTCAACAGAATAATTTTGTTTGTCTATTTCTTTGTCCAGATTTTTGTCATTTTCCTTTATTTCAGTATTCTCCGCTAAAGAAGTTGTTATCTCTAATGGTGTAGGACTATCCACTTTTTCTCTCACAGGTTCTTTGTCTTCAAGCGGTGTGGTTTCCTTCTCAAGATGCGTTGTATCTTTGGATTTTTCTATTGTCTCCTTTGAATCTTTTTCTACTTCTTCAAACTCTGTGGATTTATGCTCTTGGTTTTCTATTTTTTCTTCTAGTTTTAAAGTTTTGTCTTTAGTCTCTGTCAATTTTTGATTTTCCTGTTCATTTTTTTCTTTAATTCCTGAAGATTTTTCCTTGGATTCTGCACATTCTTTTTCTAGGACTTCCTCCAGAGCTTCTGGAGCTGAGTGTTCTTCTTTTTCAGCGGACATGTCAGATGTTTTCATAGTATCATTTTCTGTTTGAAGAATATCGACTCCTTCAGTTTTCTTTGGTGATACTTGTACGGAGGAATCAGGAGTGACAGTCACAAATTCGGCATGATCTGGTTTCAAATTCTTGTAAACCGGCTCTTCTACTATTGCAACTTCTTTTGACTCCTCATTTTCTATTTCCACTTCATCGACTCCAGCTTTTCCTTCATCAATTTCTTTTGATTCTGCTGTTTTATCTTTAGTGAGAGAAGCTACTAAATCTTTATTTGAGAGATTCAACTCACTTTTATCTAATTTGTCTTTAATAGATTTGTCTTCTTCCGAGATTTCTTTTGTCTCAGCAGCAGACTCTTCTAGTTTTGATTTATTTGCGTCTTCTTTATCAAGAACGCTTCTGCTTTCTTCCAAATGTTTTTCATCAGTTATTTTCTCGTCTTCAGTTTTCTCTTCTAATTTGTCTCCATCCTCTGTTTGATTTAGAACATCATCACTCTCTCTTGTTGTTGTGATAAAAGAGACGCTACCTTTTATTATATCAGTACTCATTATATCGGTGCTGCCATCTTGTTCTTCAAGTACTTCCTCTTCTTCTATATCCTCATCAATTCCTTCATCTTTCTTTTCTATTTCCTCATAGTCAGTAGCATCGACTTCTTCATGTACAGGAAGATCTGCCACCTCATCTGGTGTCTTCACAATGCCAGATTGTATTTTTGAGATGTGTCCCTCCTTCTTGAGGTCAATTTTCTTCCCTGCTATGTTGATTTTTTCAGCTTTCACTTCATCGAGAGGAATTCTTTCATCCTCAGGCAAGGTTGGTGCAGTTGTTGTTTGGCCTGAAAACAGTAATGAAAAATATAATGGAAATAATAAATATGTTATCGGTTTCATTTAACATTTTTCCTTCAAATACTCGTACATGTGATTGAAAACCAGTCTATAGTGAACCATTGTGCATGACTAATTATTTCTCTCCCAATGAGTTATTTTAAACTTATGTAGTAATTTATTTTAGTATAAAATAAATATCAATGTTCCAATACATTCCACAATGATGCTGCTTTTCGATTGCTGATATGATGTTAAAACACACTTAATTTTAGACAATCAACAATCAGACTAATGTTTGTAATTAGTTTATTAGGTCCTACATTTTTTTACTTTACTGAACGCCCTTCTATTAGGCCTACAGTGTCGAGGTCTGATATTTTTTGCGATAATTTTTTACTCTTCTTAGGGTAAAAAATCTAGTTTAGGAAGTAGTTCAGGAAAAATACATCAGTTCTATGGACATTCAGTACATCACCACACCAGCAATGTGCTGTAAATAAATAATAATAAAAAATGATTTTAATAATTTTGGAGTAGGTAGTCACCGTGGCGGAGAAAGTTACCTGGATTTTTTGTTCACAGTGAGTTGGCAGGATTTTTTCAGAATTATTGGAAAAAATAAGATATTGGTTTAAGATACAGAAAATTCTGCGGATAGTTCTGCACTACCCACTAAAATTGTGAATAATAACACGAAGAAACATATTTATTTATCATTATAATTTTAATGAATTGAATCCAAACCTGATCCTTTAGTAGATAGAAGGTTTGAAAAGTAAATATTGCCCTTTCTACATTATTGTCTTCTCGCTTTAGAATATCATGTTGATTTTTTCATAACTTATCAAACCGGATGAAAGTGATAAGAAATAAAATATCTATGGTGTTAATGAATTTCTCAATGATTTACCTGACTCCACAGTTGAAACGATCTTCTCATCTTTCTTGTCATCGGAGTCCTTCTGAACTTTCCCAATATCCTCGGACGACAGTTCTGACCCTGGTGTTTTCTTCACCGTGGCTTCTTTGACTACTTTGGAATCTGCAGTCACATCTTCTTTGAGGTCTTCCTTTTTATCATCAGTTTGTTCTTTCTCTTGGTCCTCTTGACTCAGATTCAATTCTAGGTTGAGCGCTGTTTTTCCTTCAATATCTTCTTTTGCTTCTACGTTGTCTTCTACTTCATTTTCTTCTCCTAGTTTTTCAACTTCTTTCGATATTTCTTCCTCTACATTTTTCTCTTCGTCTTCTTTCTTTTCCTCTTTTTGTTCACCATTTTCTTTAGCTTGACCTTCTTGGTGTTCGGTTTCTGCTGTTTGTTCAGCGATTTCTGCTTCTTGTTCGAGTTTTTCAATGGTCATGATCTCGTCTTCTTCAGTGTCCTGCCCTTTCTCGGGCACGCTTGTTGTGATTTTGTACATCTCTTTTGTGACTTTCGAAACAATGTGTTCCTTGAGTTCTGCAGCTGAAACAAGACCAATACATCAAGGTTCAAGATAATATTACCCTTGATAAGAAGCTTTAATTTTTCAACACACGAATGTGAGTTACAAAAATGAATCATTTTAATAAACAGTCTGTCCATGTGGAAACACATAATTGCTATATTGATACATAGACCGTTCGTTGTATTTCTGAAACGGTAAGACTTACGAAGCTGAAATGTTTAATGAAGGTTTCCCTTGTGATCTGTTTAATATATAATTTTATTTATATAATTTTTTGAAGTTCAAGAAAGAAAACCATATAAAAGAAGAAGAAAATATACTTCCGACATTACTCACCCTTCTAGAGAGGTTTGAGAAAACCTTATTGTATAGAACACCAATAATAATATTGTATTGCACCAAAACTACATATTTATATCCACTGATATACTCGGAAGTAAATCTTAAAACGAAGTGGAATAGAAGAGCTGTAGTTTAGGATAAAACTTACCGTTGTCAGCTGTCGAAGGCGTGGACACAGTGGATGAGTCAGTGGTCAGTCCACTCTCGTTCTTGATGTTCTCCAGCTTCATGTTGGCTTTCTTATCTTCCTTCTTCGCGTCGCCGGGCCGCCTGGCCACTTTCTTCGGAACGGATGTGGTTTTACCATCCTCCTTCACTCGTGAGGTGGACTTGGTTCTTGCAGCTGCAGAGCGAGGCGCTGTAGACTTTCTCGTCTCAGTGGCCTTCTTCACTTCTTCCTTGGCGCTTCGAGATGGAGTACTCGAAGGCGAGCTTTTGTTTCGAATGCGGGACGCTTTGATGATCCCGTTCATTTTGGCGTCGATTGACTTTTTCGGTGACGTCGGACTGCTCTTGGTAGATTCTTTGTCCTTCTCCTTTGTGTCTTTAATCGGGTCTTTGTCTACAGCCGTTGGTTTTGTCTTGGTTATTTTCGTATCCACTCTCGCTTTGACTATTTTCTTTGGAGCGGTCTTCCGCGGTTTCTCTTTCTCTTCCTTCTTCAACTCTTCCTCGTTACAAATGTCTTTCGTGATTTCTGGCTTTAGAAGATTCTCTTTGGTCAAATCTTCGATGAGTTTGTTCGTCTTGGTCACTAGATCATCGCCTGCTTTTGCGTCGGATTTGAGGGATCGTGTTTTCGAACTGGACCGGTTGGTGACAACCGTTGTGTTGAGAGACTTGGCCGTACACACCGGGTACTTGAGGAACTCCAGATGTTTGATCTTCTCGAGACCTTCGAAGATTTTGTACTGCGGAGCAGAACCGGGGAAGAGGAGTCGAGTGATGGTTTCATTTGGGTTGGCGGGTTGCCACACCAGCAAGGCGCAGATGGATACCAGATTCTGAATGGGGAACGTCGTTTTCTTGTTGAATGCCGAGAAGAGTTTGGTGTCGTTGGAGTGCCACTTCATGAGGAACTCCTTGACTTCGCGGCTGTCGCGAGCAGGACTGATGACGTACATGTCCAACTTGCCGTAGCCCACTTTGTGGTACAGGTTGATGGGTTCCATGTTCGCGTCCCGGTAACAGGGCTGGGGCTTCAGGTTGATGGCCTTCAAGTTGGATATCATTTCTTGCCCTTCAAGGAGAACATCGATGAGGAGAGAGTCTTTGTCTACGTCAGGAGTAGGTACATGTTTCTTGTCCTGGAATTTACAAATAAGAAAGCTTCTATCAACTCTCGAAGTTTACCTGCTATTTTTTTAGTGTTTCTCTTACTCAGTATATTATTTTTATATACAATAACAATTACTGTTTGCAAAAATTCACCCCTTCTTGTTAAGATAAGCAGATAAGATAGGAATAACTTTTATTTGGTATTTTTGCCACGAAGGCATTCCAATGGTCAGTTCAATACAATAAAATACAATAATATAAAAAATAAAAATTACAGAAAATCATTTTTACTATTGTTTAATTTAAAAAAAAAGTTGAAAAAATGGGTTGGGTGGAAGAGATTGCCACAGGCAATAACCCCGCCTTTTAGGTAGGACATTTCTCTCTTTTTTTTTCCTTCTTGTATTTGTTTAATCTTTTTGTTTTTCTTTATATTTCATTGTGTTCTACTGTATATATTTTCTACCTAATAAAGCCTAAAAAAAAAAAAAAAAAAAAAAAAAAAAACAAACAAACAAACAAAAACAAAAACAAACCTGCAGGTTGCAGAAGAAGTGGCCCACTTGCGGGTGAATGTTGGACGCCTTCTTGCGACGCACCACATTGGCGAGTGACGTCACATTTGTCTTGTTGATGCGCGTCATGAGCATCGCGTCCACGCGGTCCAGGTGTCGGATGAAGTCCCAGAAGCAGGCCTTGCGTCCGAAGCCACCGTCGATGAGCATGTTGAACCCGTTGATTCCTGTGAGAAAACGGACGCGGTCAAACTTATAATAATAATAATAATAAATACCCGGTGTACGGGAGTATATTTACGGGAATAGCCCTATTTACAATGTCAACAATAAAAATGTCAATAAATACAAAGATTAAAATAAAATAATGTTAAAAAGTAATATCACAAGTGGTAAAAAGTAATTAATACACAAATAGGTATGAAAAAAACTTGGATATAATAATAATTCCGTGTCCGTGAGATAGGGACAGATACCTAAATCACGGTGGTAAGAGGATTATAATATGGACGCCCATATCCAATGTCTGGGCTCCTTTCATGTCTGGGCTCCAAGAGGATTTTTTTTTTTTTTTTTTTTTTTTTTTTAAGTGGGGTTTAACGTCGCTTTCAACTGCCATGGTCATATCACGACGGGGGTTTTACCCTCCATTCGCAGGAAACTCACAAACCTGCTACTCACATTGACCTCACCCAGCCTGAGTGGGGCCGGGAAAAGCCAGCGTCACGAGAATTAGAATTTGAATGGATTATATGTTGAATGTCTTGATTATTATTTGAATGTCCAAGAGGATTATATGGACGCCCATATCCAATGTCTCGGCTCCTTTCATGTCCATTGATTCTATATTTTATGGTTTTAACGTTCTGACTTGAAATAGTCAGGACGGGGGTTTTACCCTCCATTCGCTGGGAATAGTACCAGCTATCCACATTAACCTCACCCAGCCTGGGGAGGGCCGGAATTGCCAGCCTCACGTGTTCGGAGGAACAGAATTTTCTGTGCATAAGGTCTGCTCTAACCGGGAATCGAACTCAGGATCTCTGGACTACGGGCAGTAGTCACAACCGTTACGCCACGGAGGCTGGCAACTTGAATATAAGAGAATGGTTTCCAGGCCTTCGTTCTAGAAACCTCTCTCAATCTCATAATGTCCGAATATCCCTTTCAACCGTCACACAACGCACTCTGATTGGTTGATTTGAACGTAATGACCAATCATAGTGATGTTGTGTGACAGAAGAAACGGAGATTCGAGGATTTTGAGATTGGAGTGTGTTTCTGGAACGGGCTACTTGTCAAATTTACCCCTAAACAATGTGTAAAAACGTCTTTACACAGAGAGACCTGGATAATCTGGATATAAGAGAGAGAAAATCGTATCGTCTCTTGAGTTTTCCTATATAGGTAACAAAGGTCCAACTATGGCGTTGGGATATAGCGACCTCATCGCCCAACAGCTTAACTGTTACAATCAGCCCGCCATGAGCCCTACTCCCTACTCTTCATCCTCAGGCTATTTACAACGTAGGTAGTATTTCTTCCTTTCCTATGCTGCCTTTTCTTAATACTTTTCCTGACCAATCTCGTCAAACTCTTCTTGCCCCTCCTACACTTCATAACCCAAACTCAAAACAAATCTCAATGATAGATAGAAATTACTGGAAACACAAGATCTGACGGACGTGCTAGTAGCGGACACGGAAAGTAAGTAAGTAAAGGTCCAACTGTAGTAGAAAAATCATGATTTTTATATTTGTAGTCAGAATGGTACTCACCAAACAGGGCCGCATCCCCGTGACCACCCGGGAACACGTACAGGGTGGGATGGGTGAACCGAATGTTGCCCACGATCTGGGTGGGTGGTAAAATGTCTTCGACCGTTTGCACCGCCACCAAGTCGCTCAGGTAGCCGATGAAGCTTTCGATCCCCGGACCTGGAAGAAATTTTAGTTTTTTGTTTTTAACAAATCAACGGGGTGGAGGAGTTTACCTACGTTTAGAACATAGCTTGAATAGAATTTTATAGCACTACTTCTTGTGCCATATTCTATTCATCTAGTGATTTATTCTAGTGCTATAGCACTAGAAGAGAGATTTAATAGAAAATAGCTCTGTCCCGGTAGCTCAGTGGTAAGGCGGCAGTCTGTGAATGCAGAGATTCCAGAGGTTTTAAACCCAGCCGGAACACAAGAAGTTATCCTCCCATTTGGGATTTTTAACACATAATAATGCGTCTTCGGCTTAATGCTGAAATGATGGGACTTAATAGTCCTGATCGGGCAGTAAAAATAAGGCATTATGATTATTCTGCTTTTTTTGCTTAACGCCTGTTTAACATCTTTGTCTTTGTCCGAAAGACGGGGGGTTTCACCCTCCATTCGCTGAAAACTCAAAACTTTCGCTTCTCTTTCTCACCTGGACTCAAGGTCACGGGAGGCGGGTTCACACTGACGCCGCACAGTCTGGAGAAGTACTCCCTCTCCAGCTTGGGCCCGCTCCAGTCGCCATCACCTTCGCTGACGGCATGGATGTGAAGAGTGATCTGCGGCTCATGAGGAACGGACAGTACGGCTCGAACCTCCGGCTCGTGAAAGATGGAGATGAGGTTGGAGAGAGTGAAGATACCGTCCTGTGGAGGAAAGTTCAGCGAATTTTGATTAAAGAAAAGTAGGAAATCAAACTATGAAGTACCTGACTACGAAAAAAAAAAAAAAAAAAAAAAAAAAAAATAGTGCGTAGGTATCTAATAAAACATTACTTTTTGGATTAGGAGTTAAATTTCTGTTCTTTTTTTAAGAGTTCTGACTCCGTTTTAGTGTTTACTTTGACACTTTTTTAAACTAATATCTTTATTTTAAGACAGGTGGTCCCATTATGCCAACAGTTTAACAAGACACCTCTCTATTCATCAAGCTCACCGAACAAGCGCCACCCGGCCTATATCAACACGAAACAGAGTTTATATGTTATTTTTTTTTTTTTATATATACATTTTACAAAACTACAAGGACACTTACAAAACGTTTTAGCATAACATATAAAAAAATTAGCAAACTTTTAGCAAATTTTATTTTTTATTCTTAACTAGCCGTTTGCCCGTGCTTTGCAACGGGACTAAATTTCAAATTTACTAAGGCATGGCCGTAATGCTGGACAGCAATGCCTTTTTGAACTTTTTATAATTTTTCTGGACAAAGCGATAATGGTTTTGGGGGGTCAATTCTGAGACATTTTTCGCTATCTCTTACCGTTTTGGCTAAACAACTCCGGACAAACAAACAAACAAACAAACAAACATAGGTAGGTAGGTAGGTAGGTAGGTAGGTAGTCCTTTTTTCTGTTTTATATATAGAGATTAGATGCAAAAATAGATTATGTTTTGAAAAATTTAAGCATACCTAAAACATTTTAAAAAGAAAAAAATAATAAGAAGAACGAAAGTTAGGAAAATGGGAAACAAGATTGTACCTGCAAAATCCAGGATCCGTTTCCAGTGAATGTATACCCGGCGTACACGACGTGCTTATGCTGCGTGTGACTGGCCAGTAAGTTCCGTACACACTGTCCCACTGTCGAGAGCTGAGGATGAATCAAAATCTCCGTGACGAGAAGATCACTGGCGTGCTGGATCAGTCTTTCTCCTGAAAACAAGATAATAATAATAACACTCTTCTTTATTGGGAGGTAACCACCAGGCGAGGTTAATGCTCAAAGTTGACCCAGCACCTAAATGGGAAGTATTGTGTCACTTCTCGCCCATCAGAGGGGAGGCATACTACGGGATAAGCAGGCTACAACCTACAACACAGACCACATCAAGCGTCTACAGTAGCTCCTGTTTCAGGGCTACGAAACAAAAAAGGCTGTGAAACACTCATCTTTAAAAAAAAGTATTTTCTACAGCATAACCCTCAGAGTCTTATAGTTATGTGGACACAAACTCAAATTAATAGGGAAACATGCATGCACTGGGTGGGATTCGAGCTAACGGATCCTTACGCTACCTGAGTTACAAAACTAGCTCGTTAACCACTTGACTACCAGAGCACGAGATAGTGAATCTCAGTGTCATATATATTTTTTTTTTTTTTATTAATACGTAATTGGGTATCAATTAAAAAAAAAAATATCTTACATCATCATATTATACTAAAGGCAAAGTCTTGTGGTTGTAGCCAATAATCTATGTCTTGTGCATCTTTTGATTGTATACATAGAAAGAATATCCCGTTCTTTGTTTGATGTCTTCAAAAAATGATTTTCGTGGTCTTTCTCTTGGTCTAAGGTCTACGTCCTTCAATGCTTTCTTCTAGAAGCATTGAAGTTGACGAATAATTTAATATCTTTATATAACGAATAATATAATTTTCATTGACGAATAATTATCTTTCAACACATAGCTACATGAAAGAGATACCTAGAGAGAGAGAGAGAGAGCGAGAGAGAGGGAGAGAGAGGGAGGAAGAGGAAGAGAAAGAGAGAGAGAGAAAGAGAGAGAGAGAGAGAGAGAGAGAGAGATAATGAGATAACAAAAGAGATAGGTTGAGGAAGGATGTTATTGAAGGGTTTTTAATAATTAATGTGTGTCACCGTATCGTATTCCCAGGAGTCTCGTCTATTTACTGAAAGTGGGCGTGACCAACGAAATGGGGTTGAAAGGCGGAAGACAACCTTCAATTAAGGGAGCATAGTGTCAAAGGGTTGATTAACGAGGAAAAACTGGGTCGGTGTGACATATTTAATATTGATTGATTAGGGACTAATAATATATGGTCTGAATAATTGGGTAGATTGGGGTAAATGTGACCACATGACTTAAGCAGCCCGGGGTGAAAGTGACCTTGGTGTTGAGTTTGTTTATCACCTCAATTACGTGTTGAGCAGAATTGGTGGCTTGGAATAAATACGAGTAAGCTACTGGTGCGAACGATCCATTCACACGAACGATCTATCCACGTGATGTTTGCTATTATCAACATTGACTCAATTTAAACCTCAACCAGCCTGGGTGTGGTTAATTTTCAATTGAATAAAATTGAAAACCCCCTCTGTATCTCTTATATCTCTCTCTCCTTCTTTCTTTCTCTCTTTCTCTCTCTCTCTCTCTCTCTTTCTTTCTTTCTTTCTCTCTTTCTTTTTCTTTCTCTCTCTCTCTATCTTTTTCTATTCCTTTCTCTCTCTCTTACTTTTTGCCTCAATTTTTCTCTTTCAATCTTAAAGAATTCCCCTCTCTCTCTCTCTCTCTACTCTCTCTCTCTCTCTCTCTTCAGTATGTTATTTTATTATTAATTTAATGACTTGCGTTATCGTTAAAGGTCATGGCGTCACATAATTTGAGAAATAAACGGTGTCTGTCTGACCTTTTTAGCACTTTGGTTATTGCTCAGTTATGTAGGTACTGGTACCTATCCTTCATTTTTATTGACCACTATATCTCCATCATCATCACCGAAGGTAGGGAATATTGACATGTTAACCTCCAGGCTACAACGAGCTTGATTCTCGGTTTGGGCAGAACTTTATAGTCTGTCACGGTAGCTCAACGGTAAAGGCGGCACTCTGTGAATCCAGAGATTCCAGAAGTCGCGGGTTCGAAACTCAGCCGGGACATGACAAGTTATCCTCCCATTTGGGATTTTTACCACATAATAATATGCCTTGGGCTTACTGCTGGAATAATGGGACTTTAATAGTCCTAATCGGGCAGTATAAATAAGGCGATATTATTATTATAACTTTATGACAAATTTTAAATTCTGCTACTCTTCAAATAAGAACTCGTAAGGTTGGCTTTGCCGGTCCAACCTAGGCTGACAGAGAGCGATGTGGGTCGCTGGTGCGATTGCTTGCGAAGAAGGGAAAAGAGAAATTGGCAGATGAAGAGAGGAAGAAAGAGAATGATAGATATTTTATATTTTGAGTAAATGCTTCCTCTATTCCGCAATGCTACCTCTACTCAAGCCGACGATGGGGGAACAGCACAATGCTCCAAGAAATCGCAGTGAGAATACATTCATAGCTTATTTTTATTCTACTTAGTAAAGTTTGAGTAGAAAGAGAAATATAACTAAAACTTGGATGGATAGAGAGAGAGATAAACAACAAAGTAGACGCAAAAAGGGAGACAAGGTTTGCTCCGGGGAATATCAACATCTTTAATTTTTCCTCGCAGAATATTTGAAAAGAAAAAATAATATTTCAAAATAAATAAACATTAATAATGATAGTGATTTATCAAAAAGAAAACACTAGATCCCCTAGTGGATAGATTATTCTATTAAAAAAAAAAAACCCCTCTTTATATTGTAGGATATATATTACCGCTCTCAGACGAGAGTTTAGGTACTGACATAGGTATACAACTACACAATATGTAGGCAGAAACAACAACAGCCATAATAGTAAACAACATTGGCATTAACACAATTCCCAGCTCAACCTAGGCTGGATGAGGTTAAAGTGGGTAGCTGGTTTGAGAGATTCCAGTGCATTTTATTTCCAATTGAACTTTCCTTTAAGTATTTTCAATATTGACCATTGTATCATGTACTTCATGTATTTATGTACAAATAAAACACTTTACTATTACTATGGAGGGTAAAAGCCCCGTCTCAAAAGATTCAGATCTGCTTCACCTCAAATAAGTCATACAAAGAGTTGAGTCATTGGTTGAAGTTCCGCATTAAAGAAGTGTCTGGTTTATCTTAAATTTAATCTTGTTCTATAATTCGCCCCTTCGACATCTCGATGTGAACTTTCTAAGCAGTTAAAAGGAAGATTAAAATCACACATAAAAAAACGCTCACCCATTTTACTGACATTGTTCAAACGATTTTTTTTTAATGAACGTGTTCATTGTTCAATCTTTATCTATTTCTGAAAATTCCATCATGTTGTTATCATATTAAATTTGTGTTCATCACTTTCGTGATATCACAAGTACTCAAACTCGCTTTACTTAATCTACGCTGAAACTGGGACTTGAACCACCGACCTCCAGGTTACTAGTCCACTGTCTTATCGATCAAGCTACTGAGGTCGGAGAAAACTCCATATTAATATGGCTGAAAATAATAATAATATCACCTTATTTATACTGCCCGATTAGGACTTAATTAAAGTCCCATTATTCCAGCAGTAAGCCCAAGACATATTATTATGTGGTAAAAATCCCAATTGGGAGGATAACATATCATGTCCCAGCTGGGTTTCGAACCTCTGGAGTCTTTGGATTCACAGAGTGCCGCCTTTACCACTGAGCTACCGGGACATACAAAATTTATGTCGCACTCACCAGTTTTGGACACCTCACCCGTCAGGGCCTGTTCTATCACAGCACTCAGCTCCTCTTCCAGGTTCACTCCGCAGTCTTTGCCCTCCCATGAAAGCAGCCCTGGAACAGAAAGTAAGCACAACTGTAAAATCATATTAGCTGAGTGGTGTGGTGTAGCACTCACTTTTTTATTTTTTTATATTTTAGAATTTAATATACATTTTTGTATGTGTGCTAGGTACAAGGTACATAATATATTTAAAAAAATAGTGGATAAAAAAAATAAGAATTAAAATAAAAATAAAAATGGTATAGAAAAACTTGGTAGTAGATTGGATAAAATAGGAACTTAGATAGGATTATGTTCTGATATTCATGTACATCTAGTACAACTTCTCACTTTTCTGTTTACACTGATCAAAATAGAGAGGTTAGTTGATGGCATGGATATTCAGAACTATTACCTGCTGAGAGCAAATAAGCTCGAAACAGCTGTCCAGGTATGTTCTGATATTCATGCACATCTAGTACAACTTCTCACTTTTCTGTTTACACTGATTTACACTGATGCGGAAGGTTCCAGGTTCGATCCCCCGAGCTGACAAAAAATTGTATTTGGTTACAGTTGTTTGTAAGAGATACCTTCCGGAGAGCTCGTGTTGACCCAGCACCTAATTGGGAAGTATTGTGTCACTTCGCGCCCATCAGAGGGGAGTCATGCTACGAGATGGGGAGGCTACAACACAGACCACAAACGTCTGCAGTAGCTCCTGTTTCATGGCTACGAAATAAAGACGGCTGTGAAACACTCATCTTAAATATGAAAAAAAAAATCAAAAAAAAAAAAAAAAAAAAAAAAAATAGGTAGTGTTTCAAAATTCATCGAAAAACCTATTTATTTTTAAAGATTTTCTTAAGGAAACCAATGTTTATAAGGAATTTTTAGGGAATTTTTGGATGTAGAAGTGAAAAGTAGTTCACTAGCTTGTGTAGCCTCGCCTGGTGGTTACCTTCCACTAAATAGTAATATTATTATTATTACTATCATACAGAAAATTTCTGCACTGCTGGGGATCGAACCCAGATCACCGTGCTTGTAGGTCCAGTGCGCTACTGCACTGGGCCACGATGACTGCGAGGAGAATTACGAGGAAGACACCTGTCACACGAAACTTTTAGACATGTTCTACTCTCTGTATACCGAGACGGACGTGGTGTGGGGAAGCAAATGTCAGTTCCACCCCTCCTTACTCTTGTTTTCTATATCATAACCGCCTCTCCTCCCCCCCACCCTTAGATACCCGCCATCTTGTTGATATACTTAACTGACCCCCTTTCTTAGAAAAAAAACCCCCAACTAGATCCTACAGTGTAGGTACAGAGTGTACAGTTGCCCTCTGACGCCCCCCCCCCTCCCTCCACCCCTCGAACCTTTACTCCCCATCTTGTACCTCAATCTAGAATTCCGCCCTAACACGACTCCCCCCTCCCAACTTATCCAAAGCTAACGTCTTCCCTATCTATATGTACCTATCTTAAAACTGGCGAAAACTTTTACCACCCAGAGGAACTTTTGGAAAATTGCGAACAATTGGATAAAGAAAAAAAAGTTGGATCGTCATTTCTTTGGCTTTCGAAAAGTTGGCTGAATGTGTCATCGGGTGAGTTTCGTGTTCAGAAATAAATTTCAGAACAAGCTGTATTAGAAACTCCACATCTTTGTGAAGTTTTTTCAAGTGAGTTCAGATAAATGGACCGAATGTTGCAACACTGTTTTGAAACACTGTAATCTGCGACATTTTTCAAGATATTGTACTTTATTAACACCCTTAACTCAAATCAGTCTTAATGAGGATTCTATTTTCCAAAAATTAAAAAGCTTAAAAAACATCTCTTCCAGTGGTCCTGATAAAATACCTTCGTGTATTTTAAAAAATTGTGCTAGCTCTCTTGTAACTCCCCTACACATTATCTTCAACAGATCACTTGCCGAGGGTACATTTCCAACTACCTGGAAAGTATCCTATATCACACCCCTTTTGAAATCTGGCGATAGCTCTAATATAGAAAACTACCGCCCAGTTGCCAAACTGTCTGCACTGCCTAAACTATTTGAGGCATTGGTGCATGACAAGCTACAAGACGCACTAGGTCACATAATAAACAAGAACCAACATGGTTTTATAAAAAATAAATCTGTAATATCTAACCTTACGCTTTTCACTCAATATGCCATGGAGTCTGTTGAAAGCGGCAGTCAGTTAGATGTATGCTATCTTGACTACAGCCGCGCCTTTGATAAATTAAATATTAATATATTTATCACTAAACTTGAAGCTTTAGGTGTCAGACCGCCTTTGCTTCAATGGTTACTCAACATGCTTTCAAACAGACAACAGATAGTGAAATATAATAGAAACTCTTATCTCTATACTAACGATGCCGACTCCTACCTAACGTCCTCTACTCCAACGTTCCATGAACACCTATCTGCGCCGTTCGATGTCCTATCAGGATGTCCTCAAGGTGGTCACCTCTCAGGACTCCTGTATGACATCTACAGCAACGATCTAGACCACTTTATACAGGAGAGTGATAGACTCAGGTTTTGGCAGTATGCAGATGATTTAAGAATCTGTACAAAAGTCACAACATCCATGGATTGCAATACATTACAAAGCGCTCTTAATAAAATACAAATGTGGTCTGAGTGTAATAAAATGCAACTTAATGTCAAAAAATGTAAAATAATGACTTTTCATCGAAAACAAAACCCTATCCTCTATACTTACACACTCAACGATAGACCTCTTGAATGTGTTACACAGATAAGAGACCTAGGTGTCATCTACCAACCAGATCTGAAATTTAACATACATATTACATACATAGTAAACAAAGCATACCGCGTTCTAAGCTACCTCATAAGAAATACTCGTTTATTCAGAAATCCGATCACAGTGTATATTCTTTACTGTTCACTGGTAAGATCTGTTTTGGAATTTGCATCTATCATCTGGTCTCCCCAATACCAAAATCTCATAGGAAAAGTAGAGCAAGTTCAAAGAAAATTTTTGCGTTACTACGCCTTCAAACACGGTGTCACGATTGAGAATCACAACTATACTGATATTATGACACTAGGTAATACAAAAATAATTTCTCTTCAATCGCGCAGAGAACTCCTCGACATCCTATTCCTAACCAAAATTCTGAGAAATCAAATAAATTGTCCTGAACTCCTAGAACACATTAATTTTCGAATCAACTGTAGAAACATTAGAAATCAAAACCTCTTTACCCCAGACACCTATTCTACGAATATTAGCCAAAACTGTCCAATGAATAGGTTAATGGTAACAGGGAACACATTTTTTACTAGGAGTGACGTAGACATTTTTTATCACTCTTTGCAACAAATTAAAGATAATTATTTAAGTTATTTATAGATAGCATATTATGTAAAAATGGGGAAACCCGTTAATTTATAAAAATAAATAAATAAAATTACATTAGGTATAATAGGTAACATATATTTCATGCGACTACCCCACACTAAGGGGACACAGTCCTCTTGTTTTGTGGGGTAGTTTCATTTCTTGAAATAGTCTTCTTTTATCTCTAACACATTTCACCCAATGATGTTCTAAAAAATTGTCTGAAGTGTCTCACCGTCAAATATCTGCAGTTGTTTTTTTTTAAGGATTAGTTTTGAAAAACTCTCAACGTTAAAAAAGTCGTTGGACCCTTTCAATTTTTTTTAGAAATATCAAGGTATTTGTTTTTCATGTCGACCTATGGAAGTTCGTTCAGCAAAAAAGTTCTGGGAACACAGGTTTTGAACTTATTTAAAAGTAGAAATTCAAGTCCTTTGATAAAAACTTCATTTTAGGAACATTTAAAACAAAATCGAAAATCTATCAGCAGAGTTTTTCACAAAACCGAATTTTTGGAGAAAACCTGCATAATTATATCTACATAAAAGGAAAATTCAACTGTGAAATTTACAAGCAAAAATCAATAAAACCAAATTCTTGGAAAACTTAAAACAAAACTGAATTCCAGGGAAAAGGCAAAATGAACTTTCCCGACGAAGCTATGAATTTAAAATGCATAAATAATAATAATAATAATAATAATGAAACCTGAATGATCAGCTCGGAAATTTCCATATTATCCATAGGAAGGTTAGGTGCTTACTCTTTATTAAAAAAAAAAAAAAAAAAAAAAAAAAAAAACAAACAATCTACCTACACCATCAAAATTAATTTAAAATTAGTTGTTTCCCTTTTTTTAATGTTCATTAAGAGAAGAGGGAGAAACATTAAAATGGATAAGGAAAGTAAAAAAAAATATAATATTCATTTTCCGTTCTGTCAATGATAATAAATTTCTATTAACCATAATAAAATTAACCTCAATTCTAAACTTCACGTCAATCAAATCAAACGAGTCACAAAAAGTGAAATAGGTATAGATGATGAATGAAAAAAAAAAAACGAATTATATATTATATTCAGCAAATTTAATGAGATTTTAATGCTGATCACAAACACAAACTTTTTCATTAGCTGAATTTTAATAATGGCAAAAGTACCTAGTGAAAAAATACGATACAGATTTTTTGTAGTAACGTCGCTTTCAAATGCATATTATTATCACGACGGGGATTTCACCATCCATTCCTCACTCAGACTGAGTGGGGGCAAGGATAGCCAGCATCACGAGAGTTCAAAATTAAATGATCACCCACCCAATTCCTAGTCTCCTGACGTTGCTTAACATCAGTGGCAGAACAAGAACTGGTGTATTCAACGTGCCATCGATGCTGCTGGTTCAATTTTATTATACAATGAAATTATCCATTAGGTGACCAAATAATGTCTTCTAATGCTGACGAGTGTATTCTGTATTTTTTTGTAAGTATAAAAAATAAACAAATAGGTTTTTTTATATAACAATTATTAATAGCCATTAATATAATAGGTCTGTACAACAATTAATAGCATATAGTTGGATCAGACAAAAACAGGAGCCGCTCCCCCAAAATAATATAATAATATATATTATAATGCTTTTTCTTTGTGTTATTATGTCACAATTTTAGTGGGTAGCGCAGAATCATAGGACTTTACCACTTTTAATTTAGAAAATCTTGTATTATTTTTTTGCCTAAGATTCTGCCACTGGTCGCTGCTTCACATTAAAGCAGCTACTCATTTTTCCTCACGAGGTATGAGTGGACCCCGAACATCCAAGGACAGAGCAGAAAAAATCCTTCCCCGCTGGGAATCGAACCCAGGTCACAATGTGTGCAATGCCTAGCGCGCTAACTCGCTCTGCCACAGTGACTACTCGCTCCCCCAAAATAAAGCTGCATAAACCTTATTTATAACGTAAAGTTGTAATTATTTGCTACAAAGCCTACAGCTGGACCCAAATGCAACAATAGAATAATGATGTTTACATAGTTGCGCTAACACTAGCAAGCATAAGTACCTAATATTATTTAATGATTTTTTTTATGCTGAACGTCATGGTGCAATAATTGTAAACAAACATTGTCCGGAGTTCGAGAAGAAGCTTGTAAGATGATACTACTGACGCAATGTTTTGTGTAAAAATGAACAAATTGTTTGCGAAAGAAATAATGTGCAAACAAGAATGATATTTCTTTATTTATAATACAATGCAATACTCAATACAACACAATAGTCTGTTTATCCTGCAAGAATGAGACAAAAGGTTCCCTTCACTCTCACAGTCTAAACAAAGTCTCATTTATTGGTGACAGTTATATATAAAATGATATAGGTATAACGGACAGTTTTTTTTTTTTTTTTTAAAGATGAGTGTTTCATAGACTTTTTTTTATTATTTTCCTTATCCTATAAAAAAGAGTAATGGAGACGCCCCAACAAAAAAAATCGTAGCCATGAAACAGGAGCTACTATAGACACTTGTGGTCTGTGTTGTAGCCTACCCATCCCGTAGTATGTCTCCACTCTGATGGGCGAGAAGGGACACAATACTTCCCATTTAGGTGCTGGGTCAACACGAGCGCACCGGAAGGTATCCCTTACAAACAACTGTACCCAAATTTAGAATACAAATTATTGGTCGGCTCGGGGGATCGAACCAGGGACCTTCCGCATGGCACACGAGTGCTTAACCACTGAGCTAATCGAGCGCTCTATCCATTTTTTTCTATCTCATGTCCAATTTTTTCATATGACCATAGAATTGGACTCTTCTTTTTTGAAGGGGTCTCCTATTTTTTCTATTTTTGAAGAAATTTCCTCATTACTTTTTAATTTCCATACTGCTTTTTCTAGTTTTGGTCTTAAAATTCATCTAAATAATTTATTATTATGACTATCATTATTATTATTATTATTAACTCGACACAAGGCATTGCATAACGTAGTCAGGACACCTGACGAAGAAAGATAATTGTGACGTCTCGCCCCAGTGAATCTTGTGCTAATACGATATTATTATAGAACAGCAGGTCTCAACTTGACAATAATAAATTTTAGTTTTCATACAGTACATAATAAGAAGTTGTCCCCACAGAAGACTTGTGTTGAGAAGGAAGAGAGCAAAATAAGGAATGTAAAATCAAACCAATCATGAATTTTAGAACAGTATGATTGAAAACGAAGAAGAATAATAATAATACTCTTTAGTGAGAGGTAATCACTAGGCGAGGTTAATGCTCAAAGCATTTTCTACCACCTAACCCTCAGAGTCTTATTATTATGTGGTTACAAACTCAAATGAATGAGGAAAAATTCATGAACAACCTGAGCGGAATTTGAAATTAAGTGCAGTTTGTAAATGGGAGGGTGGGGACACTGGGGACCTTCCTACACATTTTTTGACCATGAACATCCACCTATAGAAAATTTATAGTTTTAAACCTACGCACGTGATTTTTTTTTCTCTCTACTAAACTCGGTTGACTATGACCAATATTAAACAAATGCTACAGGAGAAATCACCCTCACTTCCGATTTTTTACAAAAAAAAATCACTGATGGTAGACAAAATTATCAACTCTCAACGGGGGCGATATCGCCCCCCAGGGGGCGATTTTAGATTTTAGGGGGGCGAAAAAGAGAAGGGGGCGATATGGGGGGCGATGACCGATTAGGGGGCGTTTGGGGGGCGATAAACAAAAAGTTCAAACCCCAGCCACGGGAAACTTTTTTTCGTAAAGCGAAGCTTCCGGCATCAGCTACCTACGTATTAAATTTAAAGATAAATTGCAAAATGGGCATGGTACAAATTTTCAATTATTGTGTGGATAGAACTTTTTTTTTCAGTGATATAATTTTACTCAGTCATCACAATTTCTTCAATTCCTTATTTTCTTGTTCCTTTCAGTTTTGATTCAGTTTTGATCTGCATCTGCAGTACCTTCTTCAGTTGAATTTATTGTATAACGATTTCGAAATCCGCTTAATAGTTAGTTTTGATCGTTTTCAAAGTTTTGATCGTTTTGATACTAAGTGTTCTTTTAGCTTTGTATGTATGGCTATGTGAGGCTATTTTTAACTGGTATGACACCTGACATAGAAAGTCTATGTCAGTCTCATCAAGCCCAAGGTAGCCACTGAATACTTTCTTCTTCTTTTTCTGCACCTTTTCCCGCTCTAGCAGGGTCGGTGTTTTTCGCCAGCCCCCTTTAGTCACCTTTTAAAGTGACTATTTTGAGCTATACTTTATATTTGAGCTATACACTGAATACTTTACATTTGAATAAAAAAAAAATTGTTATTTTTTTCTTGTATAATAAATTACTGATATTTCCCTAACTCAATGTTATATTTTTATTTTCGAGTTATATTTTTAATTTTGGGGGGGGGTTGGGGGGCGATCTTTATATCAAAATGAGCATGTAAGGCTGGAAGGGGGCGGTGAGTAAAAAAAGGTTGAGAACCGCTGGCCTAAGACACCATTTTTATGCACGCCTGGAAACTATTTTACTTATGCAATGTGCAATATATAAAATGTTTGGTCTGATATCATGCTACCTTCTTGCCTCATTTTCTTCGTAACTGCAGTAACTTGATCGATAAGGCGGAGGACTTGTAATATGTAGGTTGTTAGTTTGAGTCCCATGTTAACTTTTTATTCTTTTGATTTATTTGTATATAAATTGTCGATAGCACTTTTATGAATACACAAGTTCTAGTTCTAAAATAAAAATAAAAAAACACTAAAATTAACCGACGTGCAGCGTTTTCAGGACTTGGATGGGTGATCTATCTATGCTTGGCCAAACCCAGGCTAGGTAAGGTTAATTCAGGTAGCTGGTTAGTGATTTTCAAGAGCATGAAGGGTAATTCTCTCTCAAACGAGAATCGTTCAGCAAATATAATAAAAATAATTGAAATCGGAGCAATTTTTTCCTATACTAAATTGAACACAATACTTCTGATTTCTAATATTAGAAATTTATCAGAGGTAATACGAGGTACAATATTGATAGGACTTGTCTATAAACAATATTTTCCACACTTTGGGAACAGCTGATTGAATTAGAAGGATTGAAGCGTACTTCGACTGCTAATTCTCTCTTCAAGAAACTCAGCAAGTGAAGAGACCTCAGCCATCTTGCTGAATGATCAGCATCTCAGCATGTGGAGAAGATTAGCGAAATTTAATTTAAATATTTCATACCATCAACCATCTCCTGTCATCGTGGCCGAGTGGTGTAGTGCGCTAGGGTTGCATTCAGGTGACCAGGGTTCGAATCCCGGCTGGATTATTATTTTTTTACTCCGTAATTTAAATGTCCGGGGTCCACACGTATACGTGCTTCGCGAGGAGAAATAAGTTGTTACTAGTTTAGAGTAACGCAAGTGGCCGTATTAGCTGAATATAAAGAAAATAATATTCAGTAGGTATTCAGCAATGCTCTTGGGATCGAAATCATGAAATAATATTTCCACTATTTTTTTAATTTTATTTTTTCATGCTTACACATGCAATAATTGTTGTATTTACGTGTATGATAGGGTGTACCTACAATTATAGGTCACTGTGATTGGTTGAAACTCTGACTTGAGGGAGCTTACTTTTGTAGTAATCCTATATTATAAATCGACCACTATTGATACTAAGCTACGCAAAAGATACATAAGAAATAGGTAATAAAATATTATTACTATTGCAAAAAAGATTACAATAATATGTTCTATGTTCAAGTCTTATGTCTTTAAAAGAAGACAGAAGACAAGACCATTGGAAAATGGATTCAGAAGAGAATATCCTAAGTACCCACTCTTCAGTAGAATGGATATACTTGAGGATATAAAAGATCCCTCCTAACCCTTGAGGTGTGCCTTATTCCCTCCCAATCTTTCTATTGTTTTTTTTTATTCCTTCTTCTCTCCCTCCTTCTTTATCTTTTTATTTAATTTTCCCTCTTTTTCATTTTCTTTTCTCCTTCTCTCTTTCTCTCTCTAGTTTCATTTCTTTCTCTCCCTCTCTCTATTTCATTTCTTTTTCTCCCTCTCTCTTTATAATAATAATACGCTTTCGTGGAAGGTAACGACCAGTCGAGGTTAATGCTCGAAGCATTAACATTTATTACTATGTGGTCACAAACTCAATGAATGAGGAAAAATTCATGCACTGGGTGGGATTCGAACCAAAGGATCGCTACCCTACCAGACTAGCGCGTTCGCCACTTGACTACCAGTCTCTTTCTCTCTGTTTTTCATTTATTTTTCTCCCTCTTCTATTTCATTTTTTTTTTCTGTCCTTGTATACGTATACTGTAACCTCCTATCTCTCCTTCTTTTCTCTCTATGTCTTTCTCTCTCTCTCTCTCTCTCCTCTGTTCATAACCACCCTGCCGTGACATGTGGAAGTAGGAGTGCCAGTATTAACCATAAGGAAGGAAGAGGTTGAACAATACCGACCCCAAGTAGGAATATTATGTTAGTGAGAAAGAACCAACATAAATAGTAAAAATCTAAACTAGGTAATAAAAGGAGTTTTCAATAGTCAGCTGTACAGACAGAAGTATTGTTCTTGATATAGCGAATTGGAAAAAAAGAAGAGATTTCAAAGTAGAGATGTAGAAAGCAAGAAAGAGAGAGAGAGAGATTAGAGAAAATGTGAAAGAAGGAAAGAGAGAGAGAGAAAGAAGATAGCTGCGAAGAATGTCATATTCAAAATAAAAATAAATGATAAATTACAACCTTAGAAAATTCAACATTTTCCTTTTATTCTCCATTTACTTTTCTCTTAAACTTATTACTTTTCTTTTTTTACGTTCTATATTTTTTTGCTCTTATCTTCTGTACTTTCTTCTTTTTCCTGTGTCTTTTATTATATAAAACTGGGACAGATTTCTCTTGCCTCTCTCTCCGTCTTCAGTTTAAGAAAGTTATACATTTTTGTGTGAATAATTAGCCTGAAGTAATTTGTCTCTCTTTTTTTCTTTTTTTTCCCTTTCTCTCTCTCTCTCTCTCTAGACTCTGTCTATCTCTCACTCAATAATATCTGTCTCATGTATCTCAATATCTAATAAAAGAATCACTTCACTATTTATCTGTGTAAATTTTTCTCAATATTTTTAAATAAGAAAAAATATATACAACACGGTTTACATACGAAAAATTATACACAGTTGAACCTGAATATAAAAGAATTAAAGGGACTGAATTTTTTCTCTTATATCCATGATTCTCTTATAAAGAGATTATTTTCCTTTATAAATTGACCTAGATATTGTTCTCTTATATCCAGATTTCAAAGAAGTTAAACTCCCTTAAAAAAAGATATATTGGACCTGAAAATTGTTCTATTAAATCGAAAATTCTCTTACATCCAGTTCTCTTATATCCAGGTTTTTCTTACGTCCAGTTCTCATATATCCAGGTTTTTCTTACGTCCAGTTCTCATATATCCAGGTATCTCTTAGATCCAGTTCTCTTACATCCACAGGTTTCTCTTACATCCAGTTCTCTTATATCCAGATTCCTCTTACATCCAGTTCTCTTATATGCAGTTTCTCTTACATCCAGTTCTCTTACATCCAGGTTTCTCTTACATCCAGTTCTCTTACATCCAGTTCTCTTACATCCAGGTTTCTCTTACATCCAGTTCTCTTACATCCAGTTCTCTTATATGCAGTTTCTCTTACATCCAGTTCTCTTACATCCAGGTTTTTACATCCAGTTCTCTTACATCCAGTTTTCTTACATCTAGTTCTCTTATATCCAGGTTTCTCATTTATCCAGTTTTCTTACATCCAGTACTCTTATATCCAGGTTTCTCTTACATCCAGTTCTCTTATATCCAGGTTTCTCTTCCATCCAGTTCTCTTACATCCAGGTTTCTCTTCCATCCAGTTCTCTTTTCTCCAGGTTCCTCCTACATCCAGTTCTCTTATATCTAGGTTCCTCCTACATCCAGTTCTCTTATATCTAGTTTCCTCTTATATCCAGGTTTCTCTTACATCCAGTTCTCTTATATCCAGGATTGACTGTACAACTCTCTCCCTTTTCTTTCTCTCCCTCTCTCTATCTCTTTCTATTCCTCTTCTCAGTCTCTCAATATATTATTCTATCTCATGAATTATTCCATCCTGCTTCTCTCCTGCAGTTGAAAGAAAACGTCGATAAATGTCATCTCCACCAACTCTTCTACATTTACTCAATTTCTCCTTTCACTCTTCATACTCGCTTTCTCTTCTCCTTCATTTATTTATATCCACTTTGTTTTTATAATAATAATACAAAACAATATAAAAAAATCGGAACAAATAATATAGTAATTATATTTTTTACAAAAATGAACACAATACCTCTGATTTACAATTTTAGAAATTTTAACCGACCTCAGTAGCTTGATCGATAAGGCAGCGGACTTGTAACCTGGAGGTCGGTGGTTCTAGTCACGGTTTCAGCGTAGATTTAGTAAAGCTCAATTACTCAATTTCTCCTTTCCTCTTCATACTCGCTTTCTCTTCTCCTTCATTTATTTATATCCACTTTGTTTTTATAATAATAATACAAAACAATATAAAAAAATCAGAACAAATAATATTATATATTTTTTACAAAAATGAACACAATACCTCTGATTTACAATATTAGAAATTTTAACCGACCTCAGTAGCATGATCGATAAGGCAGCGGACTTGTAACCTGGAGGTCGGTGGTTCAAGTCACGGTTTCAGCGTAGATTTAGTAAAGCGAGTTTAAGTAGTTGTGATATCACGAAAGTGATTAACACAAATATGATATTTAAAAAAAAACTATTAGAAAATTTACGGAAGTAATAAATGGGAGTCATTTTTTCTTTATTATAATTATTAACAGCATTAAATTAAATTGAGCATTCGTGTTTTATTTTTTAAATTTAAAATACTTCTCCCACGGACCGTCCTTTCGGAAGGGAATCGAGGATGCATGAAGCATTTCCTCTTTGAATTGGCCTAGCGATAGCATGCTCGGCTTATACTCCAGGTGACCCGGGTTCGAATTCTGGCAGGGTCGAAAAAATTTCGACTCTGTACTTTGGATGTGGGGGTCTAATGCTCTATCGTAGCCTCGTGAGGACAATTGGGGTAGGTGTATAGTAGGCAACGATCTGTGGTGGCAATGGTGGCATTACGAGATTGATATTGCAATACGATGTTTGGTTGGAGATATGATGCATTAGCATTAGTTCTTGTAGTGTCGATGCTACCCACTAAAAATTGCGTAATAGCAGAATAACACAAATAGCTAGCTCTTTATTTTTATATCTAAAATTAGAGATTATTATTTTCGGAAGTACCCCTAGGTAAAATTTTAATCAAATTCTTCTCATCTCTTTTTACAGAAACTTTTAGAATTTTTTTTACCTCGGAACCACTGCAGAAGACACAATACATAATGAGTAATGACAATTCTAAATAAAAAAGTTTAAATTCATTAAATTGTTAAAAAGAATTATAAATAACAAAAAAAGAATTCGTTAAATTTAACACAAAGTCATATGAACTTGAATGAAAAAAGTTTACTGATTCTTCTCTCTATACGGTTAAAAACAAACCTGTACTCATTAAAGAAGGTACAAAAACTTTAACTATCAAGTAAAAATTCAACACTGATGTATGTAAGTTACAAGAAAAAAGTTCAGGATACAAAGTTAAACAAGAGATGTTTCTACTAAAACAATGAAAACGTGGAAATTAAATTAAATAATTCATCGGAAATTTAAACACAGTAGGGTAGGAAAAGTAGATGGGGGATTTTACTTCCTAACTATAGTATTATCTGACCTGGTTGCAGGGTTTCCTGCAACCCTTACAATTAACACTGCGATCTAATTAGATCTATTTCAATATCCTGATTGAAATAGATAGTCAGGACGGGAGTTTTACCCTCCATTCGCTGGGAATCGTACCAGCTACCCACATTAACCTTATCCAGCCTGGGTAGGGCCGGAAATGGCAGCCTCACGTGTTTGGAGGGAATAGAAAAAAGTCTGCCCCAACCGGGGATCGAACGAGGGATCTCTGGACCTATTACTCGTATGTTCGTTATTGTAAAATAGGTACCTAATTTGTAAAAAAAAAAAAAATAAAAAAAAACTGAAAAACTTATCATAATATGATATCACATCTACTCAAACTCACTCTACTAAATCTACGCTCAAACCGGGAATTGAACCACCGACCTCCGCCTTATCGATCAAGCTACTGAGGTCGGTTAAAGGCCAATAGAGAAATATAATCATCTCATATACTCGTATATGGTTATTGTTGTACTATTACTTAATTATGATGAGAGTTGTAATGGAAGTGACGATGATGGTTCTGAGTTGTAATAAAAAATATTATAAGTAACCTCAGTAGCTTGTTCGATAAAATAGCAGACTTGTAACCTGTAGGTCGGTGGTTTAAGTCTCGCTTTCACCGTGAAGTAAAGCTAGTTTGAGTAGTTGTGATATAATGAAAGTGCTAAACACAAAAAAGATAACAAAACTTTTATAAATGTAGTCATCTCATCATTTTACTCTTCTTCTACTATTTTTGGGTCTTTTCTATTTTGTTCTGGTAAACTGGTCACAATAGATCTAATTAGGTCGCAGTGTTAATTGTAAGGGTTTCACTGAAAACCCTGCAACCAGGTCAGATAATAGTAAAAAGCTCTATTTTGCACTTTAGGGTGTGGGTTCAATTCCCAGCAGGGCACAACATTTTTTACTCAGCTGTACTTGCAAGTAACAAGTGTACTTTCTGTGACAATTATGTTATACCTTCTTATTGATAATGACATTGAAACATAATCCCATAGTTTCAACAGGAAAATTTGTTCCCCGAGCTAGAAAGTGAGCTTTCAGGTTCGCGGGTAAATTAGAAAGTAGCTATCGAATGCTCCTAAGCTTACTAAGCTCTACTTTACTGAGGCTTCTGTCTACTGGATGTCAGAAAAGTCTGGTGTACTAGATTCCAAGATTAGTTGGGAAAAGTTAGCATGTATTATGTATGGTTTTATTTGTGGTAAAGCACAAGGCCTCTTCACAATTTTTGTGGGTAGCGCAGCATTACTAAGAGCCTCCTTTACTTGTCGAATTATTCTATGACATTCATTTCTTTTAACTCTGGTAATGCCGCCACTGGTCGTTACTCATAGAAGTAACTACTCATTTTTCCTCACGTGGTATGAGTGAACCCCGAACATCCAAGTACAGAGCAGAAAAATTCCTGCCCCGCTGGGGATCGAACCCAGGTCACCATGCGTGCAATGCCTAGCGCGCTAACTCACTCTGCCACGGTGACTACTCGGGAAAAGTTATCATAAAGTTATCACACACAATGTAATATCATCACAACTACTCAAACTCGCTTTACTAAATCCTTGCTGAACTCGGGACTCGAACCACTGACCTCTGGTAACGAGTCCGCCGCCTTATCGACTGAGCTACTGAGGTTGGTTACCCGGTTTGCAAGATTACCGATTCAATTGTCAGCTTGTGTAAATAAATATTAATACAAATATTAATTTTCCAATAGCAATATCTAATGAAATTATTTCATCTCATACGTGATTGTACAAATGTACATTGCAGGTTTTTTCAGTGGTAAAATGATCATGTCAATTTCAGATAGTGAAATTTGACAGAAAACAGGGGAAAATGGATAACCTGAATAAACTCACAACTAAACTGACAGAGATTGAAATTCAAATTTCAAAAACAAATAATAGCTGCAGAAAAAAAGATATTTTAGAAATATTATCCGAGGTGTTCCAGTTACATTGATGAGGTGAAAATAATTTTGATTTTTTTTTTCATTTATTTTATCATTTACCCATAATCATAATATAAACCTATTATTATTATTATTATTTAAGTAGATCACTGGTAATCCAAGCCCATCTTCGTAAGGTGTCCTAACAGATAACGAAAGTTTTTTTTTAAAATCAACATTCCTCTCCTAAAAGTGAACCCTAAGGAGTTGCCAGCGTCGATGGCGCTTTGAATGTATCCATTCTCGTAGGATCACCGAAGTTAACTAACGTTCAGCGAATTAATGACTTCGTGATGCTGCCATTCCGACCCAACCCAGGCTGGGTGAGGTTAATGTGCGTAGGGAATGGAGTTTAACACCCCGGTGTTTAACAGAATAAAAAGGATTGGTCTTTATTGATTTTAAATTAACGTTACAAAGTACGGGAAAACAGCTATGCTCACTCTTGAAAAGAATAAAATTCACAAATTCATCAGACATAAAAAGTTATGGAAATACAGAATTGTTACAGTTTTCAAACAAAATTTGAAAACAGCTGCAGAGGCGTTTGGATAAAAGCTTATTAAAACTTTGCTTATGTACAAGTGAAATTTATAAGAGTTTTGATGGCCCCAAAACTTTTAACAAATTCTGGGGTCACAGAGGTCAAACCCGTCAGACTGTATTGTTTCTACGTCATTAATAATAATATAAAAAAAAAAACAAAAAACAACAACAACAACAATAATAATAATAATCAAATTTGGTGGTCGAAGGGTTAAGGCGCTAGTTCGATGATCCTGAGAGGTTATTAGATACGTTAAATCCATTACGATGAAAAATAGGTTAGATACGTTGAATTAAAAAAAAAAATGTCAGCTGATAGTCTTCACTTAGATTGAATCTAATCCTGTTTCATAATTTAGCCCTAAGAGGGAAAAAGAAAAAGCAAAAATTAATGAGTTAAATTCTTAAATACAAACGAAAAAAGCACAGCTTTCAATCAGAGAATAATCTCCTTATGAAACTTCAAGAGAGAGAGAAAGAGGCAGAGAGAGAGAGAGAGAGAGAGAAAAAAATAGAGTGAAATGCTTAATCTAAGACAATCTAATGCGGCTTTTATCCAGGATTTGGCTTCAGGCCAGATTGTGATGACAACGAAAATCTTTTTGTCTACATTAAGAGGCTCTTGAATTAGCCGCATGAGAAGTAGGTATTCTTGTCTAGTCCTAGGCTAGACTTTGAGTCTAGACCTAGGCTAGACTTTGAGTCTAGACCTAGGCTAGACTTTGAGTCTATACCTAGGCTAGACTTTGGGTCTATACCTAGGCTAGACTTTGAGTTTAATCCTAGGCTAGACTTTGAGTTTAATCCTAGGCTAGACTTTGAGTTTAATCCTAGACTAGACTTTGAGTTCAATCCTAGGCTAGACCTAGGCTAGACTTTGAGGCTAGACCTAGCATAGACTTTGAGTCTAGACCTAGGCTAGACTTTCAGGCTGGACTTTGAGTCTATAGCTAGGTTTCGAACCTGTATCTCGTGAACTGTAAATCGTAGACTCTTGAAACTAGCAGGAATCGATTTCTCGAGTCAATAAACCCCTGATTTTCTCTTTTCTACGACTTATATTCCTACTGGCGACTTTTGAGGGGCTGAACACTCGTATTTTTCCTGTGGAACATAACTAAAAGTGGACACACGTGCATGGAAAATTTCAGCCCATTATATTATATGTTTTTAAGATGAGTGTTTCTCAGCCTATTTTTAATCTGTACACGCACTGAGCTAATTGGCAAAGTATAACACATTACTTTACTTTTCCATAGACGCACGTGCCTAGAAAATTTCAGGCCATCACATTTTTTTTTTTTTTTTTTTTTTTTTTTTTTTTTTCAAGATGAGGGTTTCATAGCTTTTGTTATTTCGTACGCGCACTGAGCTAATCAGCACACTACAACACGCAGCCTCAGAAAAAACACATGTTACACCGCTATTGTGCTGATGGCACATGCTGATGGTAGGTCACCAACTGTTTGGTTATTTTCCACTGCTTGATGTGTGTAGACAAGACACGCCAAGATCAATGAACTCGAAATAGCACACATGTACTTGCCAGCTTTTTTCGTGTATAAAGGCCTTCCTTGAGGACAAATCTAGCCATTCAAGCAGTAGTTGGTCTATCCACTCTACTCACAGATACCTCTGGAGCAATGGCAAAACTTTTCCTCTACTTGACGGCCTCTACATTTGTCCTATTGATAGCAGGTAAGTTTTACTTTCCTTATCATATAATAAGAAAAGTATTGTAGGCATCGTCGAAAAGTTGACCTACCTAGTTTTTCCCCATCTGGACACATAGCCTCAGGATACCACATTAGTTGTTTTTGGCCATTAGTTCGTGTGTCCGTCAACACGATATCTCGAAAATGGTAAGAGCTAAAGCCTTGAAATTTGGTATTGAAATAGATTTTTTTAATGAACTTTGGTTTTGTTTCGGTTTGTCTGTCTATTGAATTTATTCCTTGTAACTTACAAATCTCAGATACTACTTTTTTGAACGGATTACATCAAAAAGTTGTACACAAATAGTAGACGCATTGTATTTGTCCATGAAAAATTTCCTCATGAATTTTTTCTCATTAATATGAGATTGTCACCACATAATAATAAGAATAAGATTTGAGAGTAGGTGGTAGAAAATTTCTAGGAAAACGGCTGCCCCGGGGCCCCTAGAAAATTCCAGGGAGTATGCAACAGTAATAGGTATTAATGATTGTTCACTAGGTATTATTGATTGTTCACTAGGTATTATTGATTGTTCACTAGGTATTTTCCTCATCATCAGCTGCCCCCCCCCCCCCCCCTAGCACAAAATCCTGGCTACGCCCATGCTTTGAGCATTAACCTCGCATGGTGCTTAACTTCCACTAAAGAGTGTAACGGTTGTGACTACTGCCCGTATAGTCCAGAGATTCCTGGGTTCGATTCCTGGTTGGAGCAGACTCTTCGAAAGGAAATTCTGTTCCCTCCGAACACGTGAGGCTGGCAATTCCGACCCTACCCAGGCTGGGTGAGGTTAATGTGGGTAGCTGGTAAGATTCCCAGCGAATGGGGAGGGTAACACCCCCGTCTTGATTAGGACGTTAAAACCAAATAGAATTGTTGGACATGAAAGGAGCCTAGACATTGGCTCTGGGCGTCCATATAATCCTCTCACCACCGTGATTTGGGCATCTGTCCCTATGTCACGGACACGGAATTATTAATTATTAGTAGGTATGATACTTAAAATAATAAACACATTCCACCCACAGTGGACGCCCGAAACAGGCACTCAAGAAGTTCGACTTCCAGAGCAGAACCATCAGGAGGGTCCTCAGCACAGCTTGAGTATTTCGACCAGTATGGGACTCCTGTGTCCAGTGGGAAGTCTGACTATGGACCGCCGAACAGACACGGACTGTATTTCTATCAAGGGAGCTGGCAGCCGATAGAACAAATATATACCCAGGAACTTGCGATTGGAAATCTGATCACAAGTAAGTTAAAGACTAGACTCTAGACTTAGAAGACTATTTCTCTTAGAAGCCCTTCAAAGCTTAGGAGAAGTACAATTGCAGCCATTCGAGGTTCAAGTCGAATCATCCACAACCATCCATACAAACCTTGAATCATCCCAAGAAAAAAAAAAATGTTTAAAAATGTTAAAGTTTGTCAGTGCTATGTCTGACGGCAAGCACCACAGTGATGTCAGTATGTAATAAATGAATTTACTATTTCTCTCTGAATAAAGAAAAGAAAATAAAGACGAGAAACCTCGATTTTCCGCCAGTATAACTGGATTCGTCGCACCAGAAAGTCTTAAGTGTGGACGCCAATATACAACTTCGGCCATGCCTCTGATGACTAATTCGTGCAATATTATGGATTCCGGGCGGTGATATAAGGGGGGGCGGTCGACTCGTGTCAGATTTTGCCTATCTGTTACCGTTTCGGGCGGTGATATAAGGGGGGGATCGACTCGTGTCAGATTTTGCCTATCTGTTACAGTTTCGGGGGTGATATAAGGGGGGGGTCGACTCGTGTCAGATTTTGCCTATCTGTTACACTTTGGGATGAAGAAGCATATTTTACGGCGGAACCTTCGAATATCGCCCGAAACGTCCATCCCATTTAATAGGAAGTTTGTAGGAACAACTTGAAGTTTCTGAATAAGTAAAAATTAAAACAGTAACATCGAGAAGTTCCAAGTCGCTCAGGAACTTTTAGAAATCGGGAAGGTCCTGATGCGACTATTACAAGTGATTAAGAAATCTCTGATTATAGCGATAATAGAAAGTCTAAAATTATGATTGTCATTCACGAGAAAGAATTGTGTCTTGTGTCTATAATTGGTAGTGTATCTTTTTATTAACCGACCTCAGTGGCTTCATCAATAAGGCGGCGGACTAGTAACCTGGAGGTCGGTTGTTCAAGTCCCGGTTCAGAGATAATTTATTTTAGTAAAGCAAGTTTGAGTAGTTGTGACATTACGAAAGTGATTAACACAAATATGAAAACTTTAACTCGATGGCGCGTTGAATGCACTGGTTCTCGTAGGATCACCGAAGTTAAGCAAAGTCCAGTGAGGTGAAGACTTCGTGATGCTGAGATTCCGTCCCAACCCAGGCTGGGTGAGGTCAATGTGTGTAGCACGTTTGTAAGTTTCCTGCGAATGGAGGGTAAAACCCCCGTCGTGTATGACCATGCAGTTGAAAAACGACGTTAAACTCTAAAAAATGTTTTTTTAACTTAACTGTATCTTTTTATTATTTTTTTGTTTTATTTCTCATGTTATATTACATGGTATCAATTAACATCATCTATAGGTTAGGATATAGCAAACATAGAATAATTACAATGTTGTCGAGGAGATTTGAGGAGATGAGATATTATGAAGAGGATGAGTGAGAGAGGAATCTTCTGAGCAGGCGACAGTTTTCCAGGGGGACGGATTACTGGATTTTGTAGACTAGATTCTGTGCCAGTTTTATTTTCTTTGTATGGACATAGAAACTGGAATGTATCATTATTATTATTATTATCTGAGCGCATTATTAGGCCGTCATTGAGTACGGCCCTACCCAGGCTGGGTGAGGTTAATGTGGGTAGCTGGTACGATTCCCAGCGAATGGAGGGTAAAACCCCCGTCCTGTCTTCCTCAAGTCAGGACGTTAAAACCAAACAGAATCAATGGACATGAAAGGAGACTAGACATTGGATTTGGGCGTCCATATAATCCTCTCACCACCGTGATACCTATCTCACGGACACGGAATTATTATGTTATACTAGCGGGCTGTCGCCCGCTTTGCGGGCCGAGGCATGGCCGTGAAAGCAAAAAATCCTTTTTCGCCAATGGCAGGTGTTGTAGTGGGAATTTCGAAAAATCCCGTCTTATTGCACATCTAGACTATAAGACAAAGCCACCTACCAAATTTCAGCTTCCTAGGACTTACCAGTTCGGAGAAACAGTGATGAATCAGTGAGTGAGTCAGTCAGTCAGTCAGTGAGTGAAACTCTCTTTTATAAGTATAGATTGAGTAGGTATGCTATTAAAAATTATAATAACATTCCACAGTGGAGGAGGCTCAACCTAGCTATCCGATTAGTTCCAATTATGAAGCAGCGCCATCAGGGTCCTCGTCACAGCCGCAGTATTACGACGAGTATGGCACTCCGGTGGCAAGTGGGAAGTCGGTATATGGACAGCCGAACCAAGGAGGACTGTATTATGACCAGGGACACTGGCAGTCGATGCAAAACATACAACCCCAGCAACCTACAGCAGCTGAACCCACAGGAGAAAAGAGGCTGCATAGTTCAGGATGGTATCTCAAGTAAGGATTTTTTTTGTTCTTGTATTTTGTAGTGAAAAAGAAAAAAAAACAGGAGGTTATGAAACGTCCAGAAATATGAAAAAAATTGAAATCGGAGCAAAAAAATATTTTTTTTTTTTTTTACAAAAACGAACACAATACGTCCGATTTCTAATATTAGAAATTTCTCGGAAGTAATAGATAGATGGCTAACCATTGAGCTCACGATTAGCTCAGTGGTTAATCACTCGCGTACCATGCGGACGGTCCCGGGTTCGATACCCCGAGCCGACCAAAAATTCATATTCAAAATTTGGTTACATCACTTGTTTTTAAGGAATACCTTCCGGTGCGCTCGTATTGACCCAGCATCTATATAGGAAGTATTGTGTCACTTCTCGCCCATCAGAGGGGATCCATATTACGGGATGGGTAAGCTACAACACAGACCACAAGCATCTACAGTAGCTCCTGTTTCATGGCTACGAAATAAAGACGGCTGTGAAACACTCATCTTAAAATAATAAAAAAGTCCGTGTGTCCGTCAAAAAAAAAAAAAAAAAAACACTGCCAATTATGGACTCTATACTTCCTCGTGATTGTTTCACATTGTTAACACGTGCCAATTTTGAGATTTTATACTAAATTACTTGTATCTCCAAAACGACTGCACCGATTTTCTTCAAATTTGTTTTATATGGTAGAAAATCGTTTTTTCTACATTCTAGATTCCACAAAAATTTCTGTATCGGCAAGTCGTGGTCCTTATTTTTTGACTTTTTTGTCCAAAATTTCGGATTTTCTTAAATATCAGAGTCTAATTATGATTAATTAAAAAATATATATAAATAGCCTATGTAAAACAATTATATGCATACACACACAAAATTTCATTAAAATCGGGTGTACCGTTCACGAGATATAAGCGTTTAAGTAAAAAGTTAGTGGTCAGGCGCATGGGCTCTTTCACCAAGAACCGCTAGTACGAATTCGATGAATTTAAAATGGGACCATCTACAGAATGTCTTCTAGATGTGTGCAAAATTTCATCAAAATCGGTCGAGTAGTTTCCGAGATTTGCGCGTTACAAGGAATCGTTTTAACAGACCGACAGACCGACAGACCGACAGAACGACAGACCGACAGACCGACAGACAGACACAAAACCAAATTTGCTCAGGAGGTTATGAAACGTCCAGAAATCTGAAAAAAATTGAAATCGGAGCAAAAAAAATATTTTTTTTTACAAAAACGAACACAATACTTCCGATTTCTAATATTAGAAATTTCTCGGAAGTAAAAAAAAGGTAGGACCGTTTCAAAATTCATCGAAAAACCTAATAATTTTTAAAGATTTTCTTAAGGAAACCAATGTTTATAAGGAATTCAGATTTTTTTGGATGTTCGGGGTCCACTATTATACCTCGTGATGAGGAAGAATGTTGCTTTGATGTAAAGCAGCGACCAGTGGCGGAATCATAAGTAAAAAAAAAAAACAATATTAGATATTGTTTACTAGAGTGGTAAAGTCCTATTTGTGCTACCCACTAAAATAATACAACCCCAGCTAAAATAATACAACACCGTATACGACACAATTATTGTGACATAAATAAATAAATAACCTTTATTTGGAACAAAAATATAACATACATCGAACAACTGATTCCAATTCAGCTCATTTGCTGAGTGACATACTAATAAATAATAATATTATCGCCTTGTTTATACTGCCCGATTAGGACTATTAAAGTCCCATTGTTCCAGCAGTAAGCTCAAGACATATTATTATGTGTTAAAAATTTCAAAGGGGAGGATAACTTGTCATATCCCGGCGGGGTTTCGAACCCGCGACCCCTGGAATCTCTGGATTCACAGAGTGCCGCCTTTACCACTGAGCTTACGGGACAGACATATAAATATTGTGAAGATTGTGTGATAAATAAACCTTTATTTGGAACAAAAATAGTGCATACATCGGAACAACTGAGACTAATTCAGCTCATTTGCTGAGTGACATACTAATATGCGTGCAAAAAAAAGCATTATTATATTCTAAAATAAACCGACCTCAGTAGCTTAATGGATACTGCGGCGGACTTGAAACCTGGAGGTGGGTGGTTCAAGTCCCGGTTTCAGCGTAGATTTAGTAAAGTGAGTTTGAGTAGTTGTGACATCACGAAAGTGATTTACAAAAATATGATAACTTTAAAAAAAAAAAAAAAAAAAATATTCTAAAATAAATTTTCTTTTCCATAGGAGTGATGAGGGAGAAGCAGGGTGGTTTAACTCCCCATATGAGGGTAAGTACCCCGAGCATCAAGAACCTGAGCCACCCCCAGTTGCCCAAGGATCTAATTCTCCCAAATTAGACCAATTAATCCAGATGGGTTATACTTATGACCAGATAGCACGGATGTCTCTGACTCTCGCTGAGCGCCACCGACTGGAGGAGTTGATGGCATACCAACCTCCACCCGCTCAGGAAGAGACACCCTGGGAGGATCCTCTTCAGTTTAGACCAATTGAGTAACTTGGGTCCTTGGGTAAACCAATTGAGTAACTTGGGTCCTTGGGTAAACCAATTGAGTAACTTGGGTCCGCACAAGGAGGTGCGGGTATACCCTCATTATTTGTTGAAAAGATGTTTATTTGTAAATTTTAATACATGGAAACTTAAAAAAATATATTCTGAGTAATTCTGTGAGTTTTAAAAAAAAACCTATCAAATTGGTAGTTCATCATTTTCTTTTTCAAGCCTAATATACAGTACACTTGACCAATTGATTAACTTGGGTCCGCTAATTCTGAGTAATTCTGAGTGATTAACACAAATATTATGATTTACAAAAATAAAATAAAAAAATAAATCCTATCAAATTGGAAGTTCATTATTTTCTTTTTCAGCCCTAATATACAGTACACTTGTCAGTGGTAAGAAACCCCAACACAGGGTGCGCTTAAAATCTCAACCCATCCGGAGGGCAGCTTGTAATCCCAGCCCTAAACTTACAATTCCAGAGAAGGTGGAGTAGTCCTTGAGAGCACGATTAGCTCAGTGGTTAAGCACTCGCTTGACATGCGGAAGGTCCCGGGTTCAATCCCCCGTGCCGACAAAAAATTGTATTCTTAAATTGGTTACAATTGTTTGTAAGGGATACCTTCCGGTGCGCTCGTGTTGACCCAGCACCTAAATGGGAAGTATTGTGTCACTTCTCGCCCATCAGAGGGGAGGTACACTACGGGATGGGCAATTGGGCAGGCTACAACACAGACTACAAGCGTCTACAGCTTATTATTATTACACTGTGACGGATTTGGCCTGATGCTAGTCTTGTACTTTTAAATCAGTCTTGGACATTAAATCAAATAGAATCGTTGGTGTTAGGAAGGCCATCTAGCCGTAAAAATGTGACAAAAACAACCAACCTCAACCATGAGGTTGAACAACGTCGACCCTGCTCAAGCGGGATAAAACAGAGTAAAAGAAGAAGAAGACATGTAGCATAAGTTGATTGGTCAATTCTGACTAACATTTTACTATCTCAATAGCATTTTGGTGAAATCCTTAAATTCCATCAAAACAACTCGGACAAAAACAAACATACAATTATCGACCATATTTCTCTTTTATAAATAGAGATGATTATCGAGGGGATACTAGCTCTGTTTTATTGATAAAGTTAGACAAAATAAAGTTGTAGAGTGGATTTCCCTATTCCATAGATTTCATGTTCTAATGAATATTCCATTCAGAGTGGAAAACAAAAGTTCTCTGGATTCGTTTGTTTGCTTCTATTAATCTTTCTGTTTTTTTTTTTTTGCTGTTTTTGTGAGCTCTATTCATCTCTTTTTCGCTATCTCAGTCTCTTTCTTTCTTTCTCTCTTCTCTCTCCCTCTCTCTTTCTCTCTGTATCTCTTTCTCTTTCTCTCTCTCTCTTATTACTTCTTTTACTTTTCTTTTTCCTCTTAAAATTTACTGTGTTCTCTCTATCTTTCTCTTTTCTCTCTTTATACTTCTCTTTCTCTTTTTTTCTTCTTAAAATTTACTGTTCTTTCTCTCTCTCTCTCTTCTGTCTTTTTACTTCTCCTTGTCTTCATCCTCCTCTTAAAATTTATTGCTCTCTCTCTCTCTCTCTCTCTCTCTCTCTCTCTCTATCTCTCTTTCACTCTGTCTCTCTCTCTATCTCTCTATGTCTTATTATCTTTCCATTTCTCTTTACGCTTTTGTATTTTTTATCAGGTTTTTTTCTCATCTATTGTCCTCACGAGTAAAGTTTGTACGGTCATTGGGAAATCTCTTGTGACGAAAAATTCTCTCTCCCTCTCGCTCTCTCTCTCTCTCTTTCGCGCTCTCTCTCTTTTTCTCCCTCTCTCTCTACTTTTATGTTATCTATCTACTTTTTTAAGTTTTTTATACTCTATTGTCCTCACGGGTAATATATGGACGTATTGGACGTTCATATGGTAATCTCTTGTGACTAGAAATTCCTAAATGAGAGATAGTTAAATTTATTATAAAAATATATTTAATAAAAAAAAAACGTCATTTTCGTTATCCTGAAAATTTGAAAAATGTCATTTATTTGTTTTGCTCATTTATCACAGAATTTAAGACCTTCTTAAACAATGTATTATTAATCACTGATTCAGCCATAATATTTCCAAAAGATGGTCCATTTAATTCTAGAAATTCCTAGTTTTGGACTAAGGAAATATTAAAAAAAAAAGTTTTGTAAAGATTAACTGTAAAATAATGTAAACACAAAAAAATTTACTTACAAAATCATCCATAACAAAATGTACAGAATTAATGTTGATACTGAAAAATAAAATAAAAAAAATACAAGCATACCAATTTTATTGTTTACCGATTTCAACCAAAACTTTCGTGGTTCGTGTGGTAATAAAATCAACTTCCATACCAAATTTCAAATCTCTAGCTTATACCGTTCTTGAGATATCGTGTCATACGGACAGACGGATAGACGGACGCACGGACCAATGGTTGAAAACAACTTTTTTGGTGTCCTGAGGCTATGGTTAGTGTAATGCTAAAATCAAGTTCTATACCAAATTTCAAATCTCTAGCTTAAATACCGTTCATGAGATATCGTGTCCACGGACATACGGACGGATGTATAGACGGACGCACGGACCAATGGCCGAAAACAACTTTTTTGGTATCCTGACCCTATCCAGAAATGTGAAAAACTGGGTAGTTCAAATTTCTGACAAATACCATACTTTTCTTATTATAGGATAAGGAAAGTAAAAAAGAGTTATCATAATTAATTATTACCTACTTCTGTTAATCACGAGGTGATATCACAACTCGTCAAATTCGCTTTTCTAAATTTTTGCTCAACTTAGAAATGGAACCATCGACCCCCCAGTCACGAGTCCACGGTCTCATCAAGGCTACTCAGTTCGGTTCAAACACTTTGTATAAAATTAACCCCCTGAGACTATCTATCTATTTACTCACCATCCTGCTATCCTGCCCTGAGACTATCTATCTATGTAGTTCCTGTCCAGGGTAATTAGTCTTCGTCTCCTTAATTGATTTGGAAATTTGAGTGAGAGGTTTCATTATTTTTCAATTTAACTGTCAAGATTTTGTATACCCTTAGTTCAACTCGATTTATTTCTTTTCTTTCTTAGTTTATCGGGTGTGAGTTTTTACTATCGGACTAGGTAGCAAGATTTTCGTTGAAATCCTTACACTGCGACCTGATTTCTATGTAGGTATGTATAATTTATTATATTCTATGTAAATAAAACTTGATCTAAAATATTTATTAATAATAATAATAAAGAATTCGACTCGTTAAAAGTATTACAAACTTAGGTTAACCTAGAAATCAATGGTATGATGTTTTCTTTTTGAAAAATCCTAGAAAAGAAGAGGATAACATTATTTAAAATCTCAGAGAACATTCACTAAAAAGATAAAAACCTCCAGAAAAAAAAAAAAAAAAAAAAAAAAAAATCTCTAGAAAATGAACATGTACCTCCTAAAACGCAAGAGAAAAACACACAAAAAATTCTAAAAAAGGGAAAAAGAAAAAAAAATTCTCGAAAGAAAATTATGTCCCTCTTGGAAGACATTCACTCCCACAGCTGTTTCGTACAAACACACTCACTAATTTTCAGTTCCCTTCCCTAGCTCTTTCTCACGCAACAGGGGGGAATCCTTCCCCAACTTTAATGAAGATGGGGTAGTGCCTTCTTTTTCTTACCAACATCTCCTCAGGGGAGGAACGGTAAGAGTGAGTCGGTCTCTCCTTCTCAAGCACGCCTTAAAGCAGTGAATGATGAGAGAGAGACAGAATGAGAGATGGAGAGATAGAGGGAGAGAGTGAAAGAGAGAGAGAGTGAAAGAGAGAGAGAGATAGAGAGAGAAAGATGGAGAAAGAGAGTTAGAGGTTTAGAGAGAGAGATAGAGGAGAAAGAGAGAGAGAGAGAAAGAAAGAGATAGTAAGAGAGAAAGAGAGAGAGAGAAAAAGAGAGAGAGAAAGAAAGAGAGAGTAAGAGAGAGTAAGAGAGAGAGAAAGATGGAGAAAAAGAGTTAGAGAAAGAAAGAGAGAAAGAGAAAGAAAGAGAGTGTAAGAGAGGAAGAGAGAGAGAGAGAGAGAGAGAGAGAGGGAGGTGCATGGGTGTCTCCATTCTCCTCCCCCATCAGTACTTCTACCCCAACTTTACTGAGGGTGAGGTAGTCTCTCATTTTTGTCACCACCACCCCCTTTGAAAGGAGGTGTACAGCTGGGATATGAGGTGTGGGGCAGAGAGTATGGGGTGTGGGACAGGGTATCGGTTGTGGGCCAGGGTATGGGGTGTAGGATGTGGGACAGGGGTGTGGGTATGGGACAGGTCAACAACTCTTCTCTCCTCTTCTTATCCCCTAGAACATGGATATGTTTTTCTTCTCCTTTTGTCCAAAACTTTCTCCACACACTTGACACACTCTTTCCCTTCCCTTTCTTCCTCTCTCTCTCTCTCTCTCTTTCTCTCTCTCTCTCTCTTTCTATCCCTCTCTCTCTTTCTATCCCTCTCTCTCTTCCGCTCTCTCACACTCTTTATCTTCCTATATATTTCTCGCTCTTTCTTTTTCCCTGTCTACCTCTCTCTCTCTAGCTCTCTCTCCCTCTCCCTCCCTCTCTCTCTCTTTCTCGCTTTATCTTCCCTCCACCTATTTCTCTTAAATCTTCTCTCTTTTTCTCCCCTCAAAGAATTGATTTTTTAAATTAAAGTTAAATATCGATTAAGTGGTTTTGGAGATACAAGTGATTTAGTATAAAATCTCAAAATTGGCACGTGTAAACAATGTGAAACAATCAAGAGGAAGTATTGTGTCCATAATTGGCAGTGTTTTTTTATTTATAACAATTTTAAATTTACAAACACATATAACATCTCCTAAGCGAATATAAAATAATTTATGAGGAGAAAGTGAAGGGGGGGAGGAGAATTAGAGAAGATTTGGGTGGAAGAGATTGCCACAGGCAATAACCCAGCCCTTTAGGTAGGACATTAACTTCATTCTCTTTTTTTTGTTCTTGTATCTTTTCTCAATCTTTTAGTTTTTTCTTCATAATTTCATTGTATTTTACTGTATATATCTTTGTTCTACCTAATAAAGCTTACTATAATAATAATGAGATAGGAAGACAGAAGAAAAACTTCGATGGTCCGTGGGTTTGTCAAAGTTCCCATATTTAAATTTCCGTTCAGAAGTGCTTCAGCTGTGGTTTGACGTTAAGTTTTCTAACCCTATAACTTTTCAATATAAGGAAGGGTATATACATTAGCCTTCATCATGGTGAAACTAAAATTACACAGAACTTTTAGTTTGTGGTTTAGGATTACCACAAGACAAGATTAGAGTAAGTCTGAAAATCTGAACTGCCCCACTTTGTACGGATGAGCCGGTGTCCATTTGGGACCATTGGACACGTTTTGACATGGTATAAAGTAATGATGTTTGACATAGCATATTATTTGTTAAGGAACGAAAGTTTATTAAGGATTTATTTAATACAACCATTTAATAAATGGTTCAAATATATTTTTAACTGAACTTATGCTAGTTTCTTCTGGCTTTCGTCACCCCACACTAAGGGCAACAACTATCAAGTATGGTCCTTGTGTCGTGGAATTTGATGACTATTGTCAAGAAACCGTGCACTGGAAGTCAAGTGGTTAACGCGTTAGTCTGGTAACCCAAATAGCGTAGGGATCCGTTGGTTCGAATTCCATCCAGTGCATGAATTTTTCCTCATTAATTTTAGTATGTGACCACATAATAATAAGACTCTGAGGGTTAGGTGGTAGCAAATGCTTTGAGCATTAACCTCGCCTGGTTGTTACCTTCCACTAAAGAGTGTCATTATTATTACTATTATTATTATTATCAAGAAGATCACTTTATTTATTGAATAAAGGTAAGTTAATACATATGTGGACTTAACAAAGCTATACACACAATATTATGTACATACATTCAGCTGTTTTATGTACTTATTATTATTATTGGTACCTATATATTAAAATTATCATGATGTTATAATTTTGTCAAGGACTCTCCTAACATGTGTCCCTATAAGGTCGACACAAAGAAGTCGACCTTATAGGGACACATGTTAGGTCGACACAAAGAAGTCGACCCAAAGGAGTCGACCCCGGGTGGGCTTGACGAGAACTTGTCTGCCGACAAGCTTGCTGTCGTCAGAGAGCGAAAGAGAAAGCGAAAAGGAAAATGTGTGTTAGCAACGTGCGTACTAGTCGGGTAATCGATAGAACTGAGGGAGGAGAAGAAGAAAGAGGATGGAGAGATTGGAGAGGTATGTGGAAAGAGGGAGAGAGAGAGAAAGAGGAAAAATGGATAAAACTAGAAGTGGGACGGAGATGGAGTGATTTCAGAGGTATGTTGAGAAAAAGAGAGAGGGAGGAGAGAAAAATGGAAAAGTAAGATGGACGGGAAAAGTGAGAGATAGAGAGCGAGGAGAGAGAGAGAGGTGTGTGTGTGAGAGAGAGGAGAGAGAAAAATGGAAAAGTAAGATGGACGGGAAAAGTGAGAGACAGAGAGCGAGGAGAGAGAGAGAGAGAGGTGTGTGTGAGAGAGAGGAGAGAGAAAAATGGAAAAGTAAGATGGACGGGAAAAGTGAGAGCCATAGGGTGGAGAGAGAGGAAAGAAGAGCGAGGAGTGAGAGAGAGGAGAGAAAAGAGAAAGAAAGAGAGAGGGAGGAGAATGAGAGAGATAGAGAGAGGGAGGAAAATGAGAGAGAGATAGAGAGAGGTAGGAGAATGAGAGAGAGAGAGATAGATAGAGGGAGGAGAATGAGAGAGAGAGAGATAGATAGACAGAGGGAAAGAGAGAAATAGAGAGAGAGAGAGAGAGAGAGATAGAGAGAGAGAGGAGAATGAGAGAGAGAGAGGAGAATGGAGAGAGAGAGAGAGAGAGAGATAGAGAGAGGGAGGAAAATGAGAGAGCGAAAGGTAAGAACGAGGGAAAGTGAGAGAGAGAGAGAGATAAAAAACTAGAGGAGGAAGAAGAGGGCAGAAGAAAGAATTAGATGGTAGGTGGAAAAGCCGAGAAGCAATGGAAGTGAAGAGATGTGAATATTTAGTATTCACTCGTACCTACCTCGTGAGGAATAATGAGTACTTCGGAGTACATAGGTGTATTACTAGAGCAATGAAATTAAGGAGCGCGGTAGCGCTCCGACCCGCCAAGTCAATCGAAATAGTTCGCGCGCTACCAAGAGTATACTATACGCGACAGCATAAGTAGCACATTTCGTGTAGTTGTAGGAGAAAAAGTACAAGTGATGGAGGAAATTGAACTACATATACAGATTGGGGCACGATAATAGACAAGCTTTTAAAAAAGAAACATCGAAATCGTTGGAGTTAAGTTGGTCAAAAACACACTGTAAAAACGTCATTTTTTTTCAAAATTTTCTGCTTCTTCTTTGACGTTGACCGCTCTACAGCCAAAACTACTGGACCGATTTTCATGAACGATGGCTCATTTTTTTTCTTCTGGGTGGTAGGTGTGCCTTTTTATGGTTTCATTATCCCAAAAGCTACCATTTGGCCGTTAATTAGGAAAAGGATCATTTTCAGAGCTCAGAATAACATTGGAGTATAGATATTTAATCTAGTTTATTATGTATATACCTATTCATTCACAAACCTTTTGTTCACGCCATGTGACTCCAGTTTGAATTGCCTCCAAACTTTCCCCGCGCATATCAATCGATCTCTACGCACCTAACTGTTAGAGATAACACTTCGATATCAGATGATAGGCATATCATATGTTCTTACAAAGAAAGCGACAGAAATTCGGTACGATAGATTGGGAACGACGATGCCTCGTTCAGATTGTTACAAACAGTGGTCAGGCAGGGTACGTCTTCGCTCCTTCCTCAATCTACCCCCTTTGATCCACTTCTAAAGGCGTACGTAAGTACTTGGTACAAGTACTCAAGGTAAGACCATCCAATCTCATTTCGTAGTAGTAGATTATTTCTTCCTTTTATCTTTCCGTGTAAATTTAATATTCTTAAATACCTTTTAATACACCCCTTTGTAGTAGCGTTATTGAACCAGCGGCCTTTTCTTCGTCAAACCCCAGTAACTGGGAAACTTAGGTCTTTCGGCTTCAAAGCCCCAGTTACTACATTAATTCATGGTCCTTCAAACCGTGGATGTTTTCCTTTTTCGTAGTAGTAAAACTATACCTATAGTTATTTGCATTGTCGTGAAGGCGTGCACCTTCAACCATTCAGCTAGGCTAGGTAGCTTGTAAGGGAGATTAGGCTTCATAGTGCATCTTCCATGCTTTAAGTGACAGCTTTATCTGCTTATTAATTATTAAAATAGTATAATTAAAGTGCCTTTCGCTTCATTTAGCGTAAAATCGAACAAATTACCACTGCTTTTTGAGCGGAAGCCTTTGACCACGTTTTTCATAGTGCCTTGTTTCCTTTGTCTTGAGCACATTTTATTAAAATGGCTGAAGGCAAGCTCACAGTTCTTATTGCCAAAAGAGATTCCCTCTTTAAAGTACTGCAAGAAGCAAATGACTTCGCTCAAAGCATGACTCAGGCAAATGAGAACACATTAAAAGGTCTCAGGCGCAAAATCAACATGCTAGACAGTGTGTATACATCGTTTTGTCAGGTAGTTGATGATATCAATATGCTTCAAATTGAGATCAAGCCAGATTCCAAACCGAACTACCAAATGCTAGAGTCCTTCACAACCATCTATGGTTATGTAAAAGATAAGTTCGATGAAGTAAACGGAAAATTGAAAAAATCCGATAGTAGTCAGGCTAATATTTCAACTGTTAATGCTAGTTCCGAGGTCAAAGTAAAGTTACCCGCACTTGAGTTGCCTTCATTCAACGGAGAGTCATTTGCCGACTGGGTAATCTTTTACGAGTCCTTTAAATCGATGATTCATGTTAGAACTGATCTTTCTAACGCCCAAAAGGTTCAATACCTAATATCCAGACTCTCTGGAAGGGCTCTTAGTTCTTGTGCCGGCATTCCTGCCACGCCTGAGAATTATAATATTATTTTTGATAATCTCGTTAAGAAATATAATGATAAAAGATGTCTTTCGAGCTCTTACTTAGATTCAATCATAAATTTCAAACCTCTCAAAATTGAGTCAGGGAATAGCCTTAGCATGTTTACTGACAAGTTCTGTGCTACTGTGTTGGCCCTTAAGGCCTTGAAAAATTGAAAATATAGATGATTATATCTTTGTTCATTTAGCTTGTAATAAACTTTGCCCAGAAACTGTAAAAACCTTCGAAATGTCACTTAAAAAAGATGAGTTGCCTACTTTTGACAAGTTACTTTCTTTTCTTCAAGAGCATGCCAAAATTCTGAACAGAGTTTCACCTAGCACTAGTAGTAATAGTAGTAGTAGTAGTAGTAGTATAAATAATAGTAGTGGTGGTCTGGGTACCTCAGGCGTTAAGTCGGGTTTCCCACCAGTAAAATCAAAGGGTCCACACACCTTTGTTGTAAATAGCACTTCTAGTGCATCTTGTGAGATATGTCACAATGACCATCCCATATTCAAATGCTCGAAGTTTTTAAAACTTTCTCCTCAAGATAGGTTCTGTAAAATTAAGCAATATTCTCTCTGTGTCAATTGTCTCTCAGGTGCCCATAAGGTTCATGAGTGTAAAAATAATTCCACGTGCTTTAATTGTAAAATTAAGCATAACACGTTGCTTTGTTTCAAAGATCATAAGTCTGACTGTACCAAATCAGGACCTCGGGAGTTAAAGGCTAAAGCTTCAGCAAATTCTCGTAGTAGTCAACACCTTGGTAATGTGGAGAATCATAATAATTCTCCCCCCTCTTCCTCGGTAGACAATATACCTTACGTTAATGCTCTGTGCTCTGATAACAATCAGATACCTATTGGTAACGGAGGTACAATTCTCTTGTCTACAGTTCAGGTTCGAATCCCGGATAGACACGGTGTTTTCCATTCCTTTCGTTTTATATTAGACTCTGGTAGTCAAAGTAATTTGATATTGGAATCAGCTCGTAAGAAGTTAGGATTACCTCTAAACAAAGATGCTACCAAGACTATCAAGGGTTTAGGTATGGGTTCGAATCCCGTTCACGGGCAGGTGAACTTTACTTTCGCCTCTAGGTTGGATAACAGAGTTAAATATTCGATTCACGCTCTCGTAGTAGATAAAATAGTAGACAGGTTGCCTTCTCAACCTGTAGATATGTCTAACTTGCATTATTTGGAACAATTGCCTCTCGCTGATGATTTCATGAAACCAGACGTTGTGTCTGGCATTCTCGGTGCTCAAATTTTCCCTTCTCTGATATTAGGTCACCGTGTCACCAGTCCTAGTAATAGTGTTGTCGCTTTGAATACTGTACTGGGTTATGTGGTTATGGGTCAAGTACCTGTGAATTCTATAGATATAGAGGACAGTACATCAAATTCATTCTGTGCATTCCAGGAGCCTCATGTTGATAGTTTAATAAAACGTTTTTGGGAAATAGAGAATGTTTCAGCGCCGGCCATGTTAAATAGTGATGATAGAAAGTGTGAGGAACTGTACACATCTTCCGTTTACAGAAATGACAACGGTTCGTACACTGTTTCTCTTCCGTTTAAGAGCAGCCCAGATGAGTTGGGCGACTCTTATCATCTTGCCCGCAATAGGTTTTTCAGCCAGGAGAGAAAGCTCGAGTCTCATGCAGAGTTGCGGTCAGCTTATAATGACGTCATCAAGGAGCACCTAGATGAAGGTTATTTGTGTGTCGCACCTGATCAATCTGATCGCTCAGGATTTTTCATTCCTCACCACATGGTAGCGCGGCCTGATAAGGCAAGTTCCAAGTTTAGATGTGTCTACGATGCTTCAATGCAGTCTTCAAGTACTAAATCATTAAATGATTTATTGTATGCAGGTCCCAAGCTGTACACGGATCTATTTGTAGTTTTATTAAATTTTCGTCTTTTTCCTATTGTTATGATAGCGGACATCAGAAAAATGTTTTTGCAAATTAAATTGAATCCTAATGATTGGAAATATCAGAAGATTCTCTGGAGGTTTCATCCACACGATGAGTTGTTGACTTATATGATGACCACGGTTACCTTCGGTTTAACTTGTTCACCGTTCCTTGCTTTACGAACGGTGCGGCAGTTAGCTGAGGACGAGGCGCATAACTTTCCTTTTGCAGCTAGAAGGGTTCAGACCGACCTGTACATGGACGATTTAGTGACAAGCTTACTGAACTCTCGCCAGGCGTGTGATCTTTTTGAACAAATGGTGGGTTTGTTCAAGGCTGGGGGGTTCACTCTCACTAAGTGGGCGTCCAATTCAGAGGAGGTTTTGCAGAAGGTACCAGTTGCGGATAGATTATCGGAAATTATTCAGTGGGATGGCGACTCTTCTGTAAAAATATTAGGTTTGCAGTGGAGTTCCGACCAGGATATTTTTTATTTTAAAATAAACATTGACAAAAAACAATGTACTAAACGCAACATGTTGTCACTTGTTAGTCGATTATTTGATCCTCTGGGCCTTCTTGCTCCTGTTATCTTGTGGGCTAAGCAGCTCATTCAACAGTTGTGGTGTTTAGATTTATCGTGGGACGAAACTCCTCCTCCTAATATCGTAGAAAGTTGGGACACCTTCCAAGATCAGTTGCCTTTGCTAGCTAACTTGTCATTCCCTCGACACCTATTCGTAGTAGAAAAATGCACGCTGCAATTATTCGGATTCGCCGATGCAAGCATCAAGGGGTATGGGGGCGTGATCTTCAGCAGAGTGACTTATCCTAGTGGAGAAGTCAAAATAAATTTGATTTGTGCTAAATCAAAAGTGGCACCGGTTAAGTCCCAATCTATTCCTCGTTTAGAATTATGTGCTGCGTTACTGCTCTCTCAGTTAATGCAGACAGTCGTAGATAGTTATAAACTTAGATTCACTATTGAGAAAGTAATGTGCTTCTCAGATTCAACTGTAGTTTTGTCGTGGATTCATGCTTCCCCTCATTTATGGGAGACCTTCGTAGCTAATCGAGTCAGCAAAATACAAGAGAATGTGGATATCACTGCCTGGTGTAAAATATTGGGTTCTGAAAATCCAGCAGATTGTTTATCGCGGGGCTTAAAACCCTCCGAATTCTGTGCTACTTCTATTTGGTTCCAGGGGCCTCCGTGGTTAATCAAATCTGATGCGGATTGGCCTATCATTCATTTTAGTCAAGAGATCGACACCTCTGTACCAGAAAGGAAATGTGTTGTGCTGGTCGAGACTGAAAACTTAGTCGCAGAACATCCTTTGAAACAATTATTTCTCAGGTGCTCATCCTGGCTTAGATTATTACGAGTAGTTGCTTTCGTACTTCGGTTCTTAAAGAGACTCCCCAGGAGGAGCGATGGTTTGTTGGAATCTTCAGATTTAATTCAGGCAGAGATAGAAGTAATAAAAATAATTCAAAATGAACACTTCTCAGTTGATATCGAAAAATTGAAAAATAATTTACCTTGTAGTAAAGTCCTCGTCAAATTAAGTCCATTCTTGGACAATGGAGTTATTCGTGTGGGCGGTCGTCTTAGAAACTCAGATCTGGGTTATGAGCAGCAACATCCAGTTGTTCTTCCTGCCAAGGTACATGTTGTAAAATTAATTGTTCAATATTACCATCGTACTAATCTTCACACCGGCCCTCACTTATTACTCGCTATACTTCGTAGAAAATATTGGATTTTAGGGGGCAGAAACTTCGTTAGAAAAATCGTGCAAGATTGCAATACTTGTTTTAGATTGTCCCCCAAGTCACAAAATCCATTTATGTCAGACTTACCAAAAGAAAGGGTTCTTAAGCAGGCTAAAGCATTTCTTAACATAGCACTAGACTTCATGGGACCCTTCTATATCACTATTTCTCGTAGACGTGGGCAGAAGAGTCAGAAGGCCTACATTTGTATCTTCGTATGTTTGGCAACAAAAGCTATTCATTTAGAGGTCTCTTCTGATCTATCTACTCCCACTTTCTTAGACGCATTCAAGCGTTTCTTGGCCCGACGTGGTCCTTGCCAAAGTGTCTTGTCAGACCACGGTACGAATTTCGTTGGTGCAAAAAACGCACTTGATGAACTATACTCATTATTAAATTCTCGCGAATATAAACTTCGATTCAGTGAGGAGTTATCTGTTCATAGGATAACCTGGCAGTTTACTCCTCCCACTGGAGCTCACTTCAATGGTATCTCGGAGGCTAATGTAAAGGCTGTCAAATCACATTTGTATAGGTGTGTAGGCACTCAAATACTTTTGCTTGAAGAGCTGTGTACTATTTCAGCACAAATAGAAGCTCTATTGAATTCTCGTCCATTATGTGTCTTGAGTTCAGACCCTTCAGAACCGAGTGTTCTCACTCCTGCACATTTTTTGACCCAAATTCCATTAGAAAGCCTACCGGCCTCAGACGTAGTAGATGAAAATCCAAATCGACTTACTCGATATAAGTTATTGGATCAAATTATCCAAACATTTTGGAAACGTTGGAACTCCGAATATCTGCATGACTTACAGTCGCGTGAAAAATGGAACACTAGTTCCTCGCCTCTTAGTCCAGGACAAATAGTTTTAATAAAGCAGGACAATGTGCCACCCTTACATTGGTCACTTGCTAAAGTAGTAGAGACTTATCCTGGGAAGGACGGTGTTGCTCGCGTGGCTCTAGTTAAAACCCAAAAGGGTGAATTGAAGCGGCCAGTTAATAAACTGTGCCCCCTACCTTCGCAGTAGGTACTTACCTACTTATTGTCACGTTTCACATTATAATATGATGAGACTTGTAAATAAATTTTATTTTTCTTCATGGTGGTAGCACTGGTGATTTGTTCAGGCAAATTTCTATTTTTCTTAAGAGTATTTTGCTAAGGCAATTGATTTATTTTGTAGTTTTGATAAGTTCAATTTTTATTTTATTTTGTAGTTTTGCTCATGCAATTTCCTTTTTTTTTTATTTTACATATAATCTTGTAGTTGTAGTTATCTATTGTTGCTAATTTACTGTTACTTTCTTTTTTCTTGATATTTTGCATTATTTGCTTTTAACCATTTTCATTTATTATTTGCATTGTTTTTGAATGGTTGAAAGTGCACTCTTTCAAGGCTGGGGGGATGTTCACGCCATGTGACTCCAGTTTGAATTGCCTCCAAACTTTCCCCGCGCATATCAATCGATCTCTACGCACCTAACTGTTAGAGATAACACTTCGATATCAGATGATAGGCATATCATATGTTCTTACAAAGAAAGCGACAGAAATTCGGTACGATAGATTGGGAACGACGATGCCTCGTTCAGATTGTTACAAACAGTGGTCAGGCAGGGTACGTCTTCGCTCCTTCCTCAATCTACCCCCTTTGATCCACTTCTAAAGGCGTACGTAAGTACTTGGTACAAGTACTCAAGGTAAGACCATCCAATCTCATTTCGTAGTAGTAGATTATTTCTTCCTTTTATCTTTCCGTGTAAATTTAATATTCTTAAATACCTTTTAATACACCCCTTTGTAGTAGCGTTATTGAACCAGCGGCCTTTTCTTCGTCAAACCCCAGTAACTGGGAAACTTAGGTCTTTCGGCTTCAAAGCCCCAGTTACTACATTAATTCACCTTTCAATCCACATGTCCCGATGTGAAATTGTGTAAAGGTATACTAACCCATAAATAGTCGCCGGTGCTGAGTGAGTTAGCGCGCTAAGCTTACCACGCATGGTGACCTGTATTCGATCCCCAGCTGGGAAGGAATTTTTCTGCACTTTACTTGGGTGTTTAGGGTCCACTCATACCTCGTGAGGAAAAATGAGTAGTTACTGAATAAGTAACGACCAGTGACGGCAATACCAGAGTTAAAATAAATTATTGTAATAGAATTTGAAAAGTAAAGGAGGCTCTTAGTAATGCTGCACTACCCACAAAATTTGTGAAGAGACCTTGTGCTTGACCACAAATAATTTCATACATACATAGCTATAATAAACCTGTAATGCCCAAGGAGTGAAAAAGACAAGACTTTTTTTTTCTTCTAAAATGTTGGTTATATTAGGTTCAAAAATGTAAAAAAAATCTCTAGTACCCAATGTTACATAATGTATGTGTAACATGAATGTCATAAATATTTGGGGACCTTTCTAAGTGGGAAATGTAGAAGTTTCATAGAAAAATTTGTAAAAGCCCCTACACTACCTAATACCTATTCCTAATTAGGAATGTTAGGTACATAGGAAGTGAAAGGCTTTTTCCTCCCTATCCAATTCTCTCTAGTAATATTTCTTTCACTGGCCGTTAAAATATTATTATACAAAATAAAATAAATTGAAGCTTTTATATGTTGCAAACACCACGAGGTTATACCATCAGTCCAGTTAGCTCAGTGGTTAAGGCGGCACTGGGTAAAGCTGGAGATGCTAAAGGTCCGCGGGTTCGAGCTGAGACATGTGATTTTCTTTTAAACAAAATACTCTTTACTTATTTTAGTTTTACATAATTTACATTAAATTTATTGAGTTTATGAGGTACTATTAACCTTTTTGTTGTGGGTTGTGTTGTAGCTCATTTATAATATAAAATAAAAAATTAACAGTTAAAAAAAAATATATATATACATTTATTAATCAACACAATAAGCTTCGTTCTCAGTATTCTTTCACAGAAATTAATTGTAAAAATACATAGTTATCCTCCCATTTGGGCATACTGGAATAATGGGACTTAAAAGTCCTTATTATTATATCTGACATAAATTAAGGAAATATGTTCAGGGTGTACCCACTATTTGAACCAGTTGAGGGGCCCATCTGGATAAAATGAATGGCACCACACAGCATCCTTGTAAAAATCTGTGACACAGTGCCAATTTATGAAACGGGATTAATTTTAGAATAACCCGGACTATCTCTCTAATCGTTCTTCGACTTGAGGGAGGGTCTCGCTTGTTATCTTACCTTCTTGTAAATATAATTAACCGAACACAGTGAGAACGAACTCACTAAGCGAGGTTATACGCCAGAGCAAAATTAGCACAATTCTTGTAGTTGTAGGAAAAAAAGTACAAGTGATGAAGGAACTCGGACTATAAATAAATATAGATTGGGGCACGATAAAGACAAGCTTTGAAAAGAGAACCATCAAAATCGTTTGAGTTAAGTTGGAGAAAACCAAACTTTAAAAAAGTCCTTTTTTTACATAATTTTCTGATTCTTCTTTCACGTTGACCGCTCTACAGCCAAAACTACTTGACCGATTTTCACAAACGATGGCAACTTTTTTTCTCGTGAGTGGTAGGTGTGCTTTTTTATTGTTCTATTATCCTAAAAGGTACATTTGGCCCTTAATTGGGAAAAGGATCATTTTCAGAGCTCAGAAAAAAGTTGTATAGATATTTAGTATCTAGTATATTATCACTCTCCCAGATGAGTCAAAAGTCGCATATCTACTTTTTAGGTGAAAGAATAATTTTTAGAAGGATATTGTGCTTAGGTATGAATATCAAACTAAAATCTTTATCTTCACATTCAAACTGTTTCATTTATCAACACTTGTTCCTTTAAAGTCATTACATGTTAAATAGTTTTATATTGAAACAACATGTATCATTCACCCCACACCTATACAGGGCCACTACAAAAAGTTATAAGATCCCCCAAAAAATATCACTTCGTGACATAAAAAAGTCCCGCCAAGTCGTTCCCCAAAAATATTTCAGTTCCCAAATTCATTCCTCCCTCCCTTCCCAAAAAATATATTAGTTATTTGTGACCTCCCCCAAAAAATTATTGAAATCAATTTATGGCCCCGCCTTTTATTCATTCACCTAAGTGCAACAGTATACTTATTAATAGCCTCCCCTCTCTCTTTCTTCTAATGTCCTCTTTCTTTTGTTCCTTATTGCATGTTGGAATGTTTCCTTTACAAACTCAGAACTTAAGTCTTATTTCCTTGCTCCTTTCACCGACTTGGGCTCTTGGCGGAGTACCACCAAGCAGGTCCGTTCTTAGCCAAAGGAACTGATGTCTTGGTTTTTTTCTAAGATTATATATAAATGTAGACATATGTAAACATGTGTTCCTTGGAAATGAGCCGGAATCGTGACTTGTTCTGATGGTCCAATTTTCGTTGGTGGCAAATATTTTGCGACTTAGATACAGATAATGCATCCTTGGGTCGCGGTCGGCTAGACTTCTCATTTCCTGTTCTCCATAAGAACCATTATGTTAAATTATCTCTTTTTAATTCTTTAAAAATAGCACTGTCTATTACATTAAAAAAAAAAAAAAATATTCCCAGTTAGTGGTACTCCGCCAAGAGCCCAAGTCGGTGAAAGGAGCAAGGAAATAAGACTTAAGTTCTGAGTTTGTAAAGGAAACATTCCAACATGCAATAAGGAACAAAAGAAAGAGGACATTAGAAGAAAGAGAGAGGGGAGGCTATTAATAAGTATACTGTTGCACTTAGGTGAATGAATAAAAGGCGGGGCCATAAATTGATTTCAATAATTTTTTGGGGGAGGTCACAAATAACTAATATATTTTTTGGGAAGGGAGGGAGGGATGAATTTGGGAACTGAAATATTTTTGGGGAACGACTTGGCGGGACTTTTTTATGTCACGAAGTGATATTTTTTGGGGGATAAAATAATGCCAACGATTTAGAAAAATGATGGAAGATCTTGCTATTATTGTTATGCTACCCACAAAAACGGCGATTATTATTATTATTATAATGCTGTGCTACTCACTAACATTGTGATATAATAACACAAAGAAACATATTTATTTATTATTGTTATTAAGGAGCGCGGTAGCGCTCCGACCCGCCAAGTCAATCGAAATAGTTCGCGCGCTACCAAGAGTATACTATACGCGACAGCATAAGTAGCACATTTCGTGTAGTTGTAGGAGAAAAAGTACAAGTGATGGAGGAAATTGAACTACATATACAGATTGGGGCACGATAATAGACAAGCTTTTAAAAAAGAAACATCGAAATCGTTTGAGTTAAGTTGGTCAAAAACACACTGTAAAAACGTCATTTTTTTTCAAAAAATTCTGCTTCTTCTTTGACGTTGACCGCTCTACAGCCAAAACTACTGGACCGATTTTCATGAACGATGGCTCATTTTTTTTTCTTCTGGGTGGTAGGTGTGCCTTTTTATGGTTTCATTATCCCAAAAGCTACCATTTGGCCGTTAATTAGGAAAAGGATCATTTTCAGAGCTCAGAATAACATTGGAGTATAGATATTTAATCTAGTTTATTATGTATATACCTACTCATTCACAAACCTTTCAATCCACATGTCCCGATGTGAAATTGTATAAAGGTATACTAACCCATAAATAGTCGCCGGTGCTGAGTGAGTTAGCGCGCTAAGCTTACCACGCATGGTGGCCTGTATTCGATCCCCAGCTGGGCAGGAATTTTTCTGCACTTTACTTGGGTGTTTGGGGTCCACTCATACCTCGTGAGGAAAAATGAGTAGTTACTGAATAAGTAACGACCAGTGACGGCATTACCAGAGTTAAAATAAATTAATGTAATAGAATTTGAAAAGTAAAGGAGGCTCTTAGTAATGCTGCACTACCCACAAAATTTGTGAAGAGGCCTTGTGCTTGACCACAAATAATTTCATACATACATAGCTATAATAAACCTGTAATGCCCAAGGAGTGAAAAAGACAAAAAAAAAAATTTTCTTCTAAAATGTTGGTTAGGTATATTAGGTTCAAAAATGTAAAAAAAATCTCTAGTACCCAATGTTGCATAATGTATGTGTAACATGAATGTCATAAATATTTGTTGACCTTTTTAAGTGGGAAATGTAGAAGTTTCATAGAAAACTTTGTAAAAGCCCCTACACTACCTAATACCTATTCCTAATTAGGAATGTTAGGTACATAGGAATTGAAAGGCTTTTTCCTCCCTATCCAATTCTCTCTAGTAAATATTTCTTTCACTGGCCGCTAAAAATATTATTATACAAAGTAAAATAAATTGAAGCTTTTATATGTTGTAAACACCACGGGAACATGTCAACAGTCCAGTTAGCTCAGTAGTTAAGGCGGCACTGTGTAAAGCTGGAGATGCTAGTGGTCCGCGGGTTCGAGCTGAGACATGTGATTTTTTTTTAAAACAAAATACTCTTTACATAATTTACATTAAATTTAGTGAGTTTATGAGGTACTATTAACCTTTTTGTTGTGGGTTGTGTTGTACCTCATTTATAATATTAAATAAAAAATTAACAGTTAAAAAAAAATATATTTATACATTTATTACTCAACACAATAAGCTTCGTTCTCAGTATTCTTTCACAGAAATTAATTGTAAAAATACATAGTTATCCTTCCATTTGGGATTTTTACCTCATAATAATACATCTTGGGCATACTGCTGGAATAATGGGACTTAAAAGTCCTTATTATTATATCTGACATAAATTAAGGAAATATGTTCAGTTTGTACCCACTATTTGAACCAGTTGAGGGGCCCATCTGGATAAAATGAATGGCACCACACAGCATCCTTGTAAAAATCTGTGACACAGTGCCAATTTATGAAACGGGATTAATTTTAGAATAACCCGGACTATCTATCTAATCGTTCTTCGACTTGAGGGAGGGTCTCGCTTGTTATCTTACCTTCTTTTAAACATAATTAACCGAACACAGTGAGAACGAACTCACTAAGTGAGGTTATACGCCAGAGCAAAATTAGCACAATTCTTGTAGTTGTAGGAAAAAAAGTACAAGTGATGAAGGAACTCGGACTATAAATAAATATAGATTGGGGTACGATAAAGACAAGCTTTGAAAAAAGAACCATCAAAATCGTTTGAGTTAAGTTGGAGAAAACCAAACTTTAAAAACGTCATTTTTTTCATCATTTTCTGATTCTTCTTTCACGTTGACCGCTCTACAGCCAAAACTACTTGACCGATTTTCACAAACGATGGCAATTTTTTTTTTTCGTGAGTGGTAGGTGTGCTTTTTTATTGTTCTATTATCCTAAAAGGGACATTTGGCCCTTAATTGGGAAAAGGATCATTTTCAGAGCTCAGAAAAAAGTTGGTGTATAGATATTCAGTATCTAGTATATTATCACTCTCCCATATGAGTCAAAAGTCGCATATCTACTTTTTAGGTGAAAGAATAATTTGGAGAAGGATACTGTGCTTAGGTATGAATATCAAACTAAAATCTTTATCTTCACATTCAAACTGTTTCATTTATCAACACTTGTTCCTTTAAAGTCATTATTTAATATGTTAAATAGTTTTATATTGAAACAACATGTATCATTCACCCCACACCTATACAGGGCCACTACAAAAAGTTATAAGATCCCCCAAAAAATATCACTTCGTGACATAAAAAAGTTCCGCCAAGTCGTTCCCCAAAAATATTTCAGTTCCCAAATTCATCCCTCCCTCCCTTCCCAAAAAATATATTAGTTATTTGTGACCTCCCCCAAAAAAATTATTGAAATCAATTTATGGCCCCGCCTTTTATTCATTCACCTAAGTGCAACAGTATACTTATTAATAGCCTCCCCTCTCTCTTTCTTCTAATGTCCTCTCTCTTTTGTTCCTTATTGCATGTTGGAATGTTTCCTTTACAAACTCAGAACTTAAGTCTTATTTCCTTGCTCCTTTCACCGACTTGGGCTCTTGGCGGAGTACCACCAAGCAGGTCCGTTCTTAGCCAAAGGAACTGATGTCTTGGGTTTTTTCTAAGATTATATATAAATGTAGACATATGTAAACATGTGTTCCTTGGAAATGAGCCGGAATCGTGACTTGTTCTGATGGTCCAATTCTCGTTGGTGGCAGATATTTTGCGACTTAGATACAGATAATGCATCCTTGGGTCGCGGTCGGCTAGACTTCTCATTTCCTGTTCTCCATAAGAACCATTATGTTAAATTATCTCTTTTTAATTCTTTCAAAATAGCACTGTCTATTAGATAAAAAAAAAATTATTCCCCGTTAGTGGTACTCCGCCAAGAGCCCAAGTCGGTGAAAGGAGCAAGGAAATAAGACTTAAGTTCTGAGTTTGTAAAGGAAACATTCCAACATGCAATAAGGAACAAAAGAGAGAGGACATTAGAAGAAAGAGAGAGGGAGGCTATTAATAAGTATACTGTTGCACTTAGGTGAATGAATAAAAGGCGGGGCCATAAATTGATTTCAATAATTTTTTTGGGGGAGGTCACAAATAACTAATATATTTTTTGGGAAGGGAGGGAGGGATGAATTTGGGAACTGAAATATTTTTGGGGAACGACTTGGCGGAACTTTTTTATGTCACGAAGTGATATTTTTTGGGGGATTTAGTATACTTAATAAAAAGATGTTTTTGCTCTGAACTTTTACTTTCCTAATCCTACTAAGTATTGGAAAGTATTGTTTTCTTTTCTTTTTCTACAAGATTATTATTTTCGATTATAGTTCGATCGATAAGGCGGTGGACTCGTAAATCTGGAGGTCGGTGGTTCAAGTCCCCAGTATGTGAAGTTTAAGGATTACTTTTTAGATTATTTAGAAGCATATACAGGGTGGTCCAGAAAGTTTGCACCAAAATGATAGGGGTAATAAAAGAGACCATTTCTAACAAAAATATTCCCGGACATTTTCCTTTATTTTTTGTCGTTTTCAAAATGGCGGCCAAAACGTGTGTTTTTCAAATATGTGCGTTTAGAACGTTGACAGCCTAAATGAGCATGATCATTAAAACATTGAACGGGTTAATTTAACTTATTTTAATTAAAAATTTATTTTCAATTCAAAAATGCAATCCGTTTTTTTTCTAGGTGGTACAGAAAAAAATAAAAAAATCAAAAGCCAACCAAAGTCGGAATATTTGAAAAACACACGTTTTGGCCGCCATTTTGAAAACGACAAAAAATAAATGAAAATGTCCGGGAATATTTTTGTTGGAAATGGTCTCTTTTATTACCCCTATCATTTTGGTGCAAACTTTTTGGACCACCCTGTATAATCATCACAGTGTTCCCAATTCACCGACGGCGACGTGCATAATCTGTATACAGGGTGGACCAAAAAAACGTTTACACCCGTTAATGGTAGATTACTGACGACATTTCCAGGGTGGATCTGCAATCCGTTTTTTCGGATTCGCCTTCGTAACTGCACAAAGTGATTTTTTGCAACTTTCCGAAAAAGTCCGACTTTGGTTTATTCTTCAGCTCAGTACTTTTTTCCTGTTTAAGATGAGTTGGTTCTGAACATTTCTGCAGAAAGCCAACAAAATTTCGATGTTTCTAGCTACACTACTTTGTTTTTTACGATTTGGTTTGTCATATTTTTTTACACCTGAACAGAAAAAAACACCCAAAAAAACTTTTTTACTAAATAAAACACTGGACATTTGCCCGAACAAATTTTGGCACAGACATGGGCAAGTTTGATAAAACTTGGCGGCCGCCCCGAGGATGCTAAAAAATAATTTTACGATTTTTTATCACGTGATCTTCTGGGAAAAATTATTAGATGTTTGCCAAAAACTCTTCAAAAATCCTAAGAGTTTTCTAGCTGTAGACTGTGTAAGGGCGTCTTGTATTGTTTACAAAAATTGTTTACATTGCTTTTTTTGAATACCGCGGTCTCACATGCCTTCATCAGCCAGTTTAGGAAAATTCAAATGATAATTTTCGTGCTACACAGATTGTCAGTGGTGTTAGCTAGATGTGGTAGAGTTAAGAGTGTTAGATGCATGACCGAAGTTCAATTCTCGGCGGTCAATTTTATTTTAATTATCAAAAAAATCTGATGGAATATTTTATTCATACTTGTATCTGACCTGTTGTAACACCAACAACTTATGGTTTTTTTTGGGGTAATACCATCTGTAAATTGAGTTATTTCAGATACTATTGGTATCACAATACACATAATGTAAGGATGGTTTTTCTTATGCTTCCCTACGAGAGAAAAAAAAAACTAGCGAATTTTAAAAACGAAAATAGAGTTTATGAAATAAATCCAGGTAAATATGTAGGTAGTTTCTTCTATCATAAACAATACTAATTAAATAACAAATATTTACCGATTGCCAAACTCTTAATAGAAGTCTTGAAAAAAAACAAGATAATATTTTGTAAAATTAATAAACTTTTGCAGTCTTTATTATGTTTTATACTATTTTGATATAAACAAAAAGGTATTTAAAAAAACATTTTGTGTTAGTATGTTCAATGAGAAACAATTAGAAGCGCACGATTAGCTCAGTGGTAAGCTAGTCCACCCGGTCCGAACGCCAGAGCCAGCAAAAAATTCATGACTTCAAAATAAAAAAGACTGTTGCCATTTTTTATTTAGCCATAGTACCTACACACTATGGATTCTCCTCACACAATTTTTTGAAACCAATGGTGACTTTAGTAGGACCTACCTTAGTTCTAACTCAGAACTGTCCCTCTACCTTCTTGCCTTTCTCTCTCTCTCTCTCTCTCTCTTTCGCTCTTTGCCTCTCTCTCTTTGCCTCTCTCTCTCTCTCTATCTCTCTCTCTCTCTCCTCTCTCTCTCTCTCTCTCTCTCTCTCTCTCTCTCTCTCCCTTCTCAATTCCCTTAGAGGAACTGTTGGAAGTGGCGTCCACCTTCCTGGATGCAAAGGTTGAACCTCTTCATCATGTTCCGTCGAATGTTGCGGAAGATTCCAGGTTTTTCTGTCAGGTCATCGAATGCCAACAGGATTCTTGCTACCAGATTTCGTAAACTATGTTTTTCACGTGATCCCAAATGTTCCTGTTGGCAACTCCATATGCTAAATGCGTATCTGCCATTTCAGCATCCGAATTATAATAATGTAACTTGTACTAAAAAAAACTCAAGAAGTTTAAAGATAATATTTCATAGAATGCAGAAAAATATGCCTGAAAACTATCATCGAGAAACAAACAATCATTAATTTGACTGGCCTTTAATTAATTCCAAGGAAAATAATTATCAGACATAAATAGCTAATTACTCTTTGAGTACAAGACTACCCTACACGGTCTACACTTTTAAGATTTTGAACATCATTTTTTGAGACTTACCTGGTTTGTTTACCCAGAAGATCACGTGATAAAAAATCGTAAAATTATTTTTTAGCATCCTTGGGTTGGCCGCCAACTTTTATCAAACTTGCCCATGTCTGTGCCAAAATTTGCTCGGGTAAATCTTGAGTGTTTCAAAGTGTAAAAAATTTACATGAGAATTTTTTTTCTATTCAGGTGTCAAAAAAGATGCCAAACCAAACCGTAAAAAACAAAGTAGTGTAGCTAGAAACATCGAAATTTTGTTGGCTTTCTGCAGAAATGTTCAGAACTAACTCATCTTAAACAGGAAAAAAGTTCTGACCTGAAGAATAAGCCAAAGTCGGACTTTTTCAGAAAGTTGCAAAAAATCACTTTGTGCAGTTATAAAGGCGAATCCAAAAAAACGGATTGCAGATCCGTCCTAGAAATGTCGTCAGTAATCTACCATTAACGGGTGTAAACGTTTTTTTGGTCCACCCTGTATTTCATAGCATTTCAACACTATTAAACTTGTTCTTGGGAGCGAGCATATTGGAAAAGAGAAATTAGTTGCAGTAGAAGGGGGGTTGAGAAAGAGAGAGAGAGAGAGAAGTAGAGGACGGTTCAATTTGAACGGGTTAAACTCTCTGGCTTCTGTCAAGTTGAGAGGGACGCACAGGGAGGTAGAGATTTGTCAGGGGAGTGGATAGAGAAATATTTTAAGGGCGGTGGGGAGAAGTAAGAGAAAGGGAGAGCAATAGGAGAGAGGGAAAGGCTAATATGGTTTGACGTCACATGAAAAAGTGGAGCTGAAATCAGATTAAAGGATTCTGATACTCTTTGAAGAGCAAAGATGAGTTTGATTTGAAAGAGAGAGAGAGAAATAGGGGAGAGAGAGAGAGAGAAAAGGAGAGAACGAGGAGAGAGAGGAAGAGAGAGGAGAGAGAGAGAGACAGAGAAAGAGAGAGACAGAGAAAGAGAGAGTAATGTATCTCTAGGTGTAGGGTCTAGGGTCCAGGGTATATAGGGTCTAGGGTCCAGGGGAGGTCAGGGTCCTCATTGTGGTCGACTATTTAAAGTTATATACTTAAACACTCTGTACATTTCTGTACATTTGTACAATGAGAAAGAATGCGAGTGAGAAATACAAAGATATTAGGTAAATAATAAATCATAATATTGAAGGTATATGCATGTAGAATTGTAGAGACTACTGAGTAAATACGAGTATAAAATGATTTGAGAAAAAAATGGGGAAAAGTTGGAGAACGTAGAACTCTTGATTTTTGTTTGCTTAGTTTGGAGTAAAATATGAGAAGAAAAGAGGGAATGAAATGACAAAAGCTAGAGTTATAGAAATAGATGTGTGACTGAAAAACACACGACGAAGAGAGAAATCGATAAAGGATATAGGGGGGAGGGAGAGAGAGGGAAAGAGGTAATTAGAAATAGAGAGCGAAATATACTGGTGTGAACATCACATAACTTATTACAGTAAGAAAATCTTCGAGGCCCAAGGTAAGAAAATCTTTGAAGGACAAGGTAAGAAAATCTTTGAGGGACAAAGTAAGAAAATCTTTGAGGGACAAGGTTAGAAAATCTTTGAGGGACAAGGTAAGAAAATCTTCGAAAGACAAAGGAAGAAAATCTTCGAGGGACAAGGTAAGAAAATCTTTGAGGGACAAAGGAAGAAAATCTTCGAGGGACAAGGTAAGAAAATCTTCGAGGGACAAGGTAAGAAAATCTTTGAGGGAGAAGGTAAGAAAATCTTCGAGAGACGAAGGAAGATTCAAAGCGAAATTAATAGACACAATTGATACTTTAACATTAGTTTTCCCCATCTCAGAGAGTATGCAAATGTAATACCTTATACCACTGTGGCGCTAAGTCACGGATTGCGTACTGTGTAAGATAGGGAAAACCGACACTTACCAACGACTTAAGTTATTGATGTTGTCTATTAATTCCGTCCTTAGACTTAGGTCCACAGAGGTTTTACAAAAACTACTTTCATTCCCCTTTTAAAATCAAAATTGGTAGATTTGCAATTTTCACTTCCCAGGGGGATCCGGTTTCAAGAAATTGATTGCGTGTGTGTGTGTCTCTGTGTGTGTGTGTGTGTTTGTGTAAGAGAGAGAGAGAGAGAGAGAGAGAGAGAGAGAGAGATAATGATTTAATAAAGAGAGATAGAGTTAGAAAGCAGGAGATGAATAATAAAGTAAATTGGAATTGCAGTTTGCCAGAAGAGGAATAAAGTCTGCCTTATAACACTGAGTGCAGTGACACATAACTTCCTCAGGGTTCAGTAGAGTTTATCGACGCTCTGTGGTTCTGTGTTGGAGCTTCTCATTTACATCCTGGGTCAACAAGAGCGGACCGGAAGGTGTCTTTCAATACAAAACAACTGTCAACAAATTTTGAATACAATTTTTTGTTTGCTTTTTTTTTGGAAGGTCCGGGGATCAAACCCTGAACCTTCCGCAAGACAAGCGAGTATCTTACCACTAATCGTGTGTTCATAATTTTATTCCTTTTTTGAGTAGAAAATATTGCTCATATTCAATGCAGATCGTGTTATTGAAAATATGATCTGCAGAGAGCACAATGTTTGATACGCCCGGAAGTAAAAAAAAGCAATAGGAAATTGAGATGGAACATAATATATGTAGAAAGGTAACTATAAGTAAGTACATACATGACGTATATAGAAAAATACACCTATATACTCGTACAACATGATATAGAAAATTGAGAGCGAGTGAGAGAGGAAATAGAAAATGTACATGTGATGGAAAATAGAGAGAGAGAGAGAGAGAAAGAAGAGAGAGAGAGAGAGAGAAGGAAAGAGATAGAGAGAGAAAACAGGAAATAAAGGGTGTTCTGTTAAAATTAATAATAAAATATGGCCTTATTTATACTGCACGACTAGGGGCCGTATTTTTAAACAGGATTAACTAACTAGGATATGTTAATCCAAGCCACTATCACTTAACAGCTGATTATAAATGTGCTGTGATTGGTTGCACTTTCCACCAGAGGGCGTCTTAACCCAGATGGGGCTGACGTCCTTCCAGAAGGACGTCCTTCTGGAAGGACGTCAGCCCCATCTGGTGAAAGGTACTACGTTGTGGAATTTTTCTAATTAATTCAGCTTGTTGAGGTTAGTTGGCGACACCTTAAGCTCTTTGTTTGAGTCCGAGTGATAAGTTGACAACACTTATTTTGATTCAGGACTCAATTTATATCACTCCAAAAAAATAAAACAAAAAATTTCACCGCGTTATCTGGGTTAAGGGATAGTAGAGGATTAGTTTTAATCTGTTCTTATGTCATATTTATGATAGAATCTACGGCTAATGAGTCCCATTATTCCAGCAGTAAGACCAACCAAGGTTAAGCATTAACCTCGCCTGCTGGTTACCTTGTACTAAAGAGTATTATTATTATAAGACATATTATTAACATAATGGGACTCCCTGTCTCGATCCGACAGTCTAAATAGTCTAAAGCACTATGTATACTATACTATATTATGTGGTCAAAAACGCAAATGGAAAGCATACTTATCATTTCCCGCCTGGGTTTCGTAAACCTGCGACCTCTGGGTTACCAGACCGACCGACGCCTTGATGCCTTGTTAATCATAAATCGCAACAACAACAAACAACTTCGTGTATAGGAAACGCAAAACATTCTTACTTCTTAAATATCTACATTGGAGGCGAAATTATTAGACAACATCGATAACTTAAGTCTTTGCTTAGCGTCGGTTTTCCCTATCTTAAAAAAATACGCGATCCGTGTCTTAGCGTATCTTAAAAAAATACAGAGGTATAACAAAAATGTCTATTAATTTTGTCACTAAAAATTTCAGTTTTTCAGCTTTAACCATTTAAAAGTTATTCATTTGTTGCAAGACTTTATGAACACACTGTATGTCTCTTATGATTGCAATTTATTATTATCATTCTGATTATGTCTATTTGCAGCCTCTAGCCTACAGGCATTTGCAGTAATGAGAGTCCCTATCTCTTCCTCTTTCTCTATCTCCCACATTCTCTCTCTCCATCTTTCTCTCTCTCCCTCCTTCTCTCTTTATCATTAGCTTAGGGACCCAATAAGTTATCATTAGCTTAGCAGGTGTTTAATTTATACATTCAATGTATAAATTAGTAAATAAAGTTATTATATTCAATTCAATTCAATCCTCTCCCTCTTTTTTACTCTCCCTCTTTCTCTCTCTCTCCCACATTCTCTCTCTCCATCATTCTCTTTCTCCCTCTTTCTTTCTCTCCCTCTTTCTCTCTCCCCTTCTTTCTTCTCTCCTTCTTTCTCTCTCTCCCTCTCCCTCTTTATCTCTCTCTAAATCTCTCTATCTTTATCTCTCCCTCTCACATTTCTGTTTTCCTCCCTCAAACTCCCACTCTCCCACTTCTTTTTCCTCTCTCTTTCTTTCTCTCTCTCTCTTTCTTTCTATTTCTCTTGGAATGATTGCTTTTCGAGTTCCAAAAATAACTCAGCATTTTTAATCTACAGTAATTAAATTTTGACTTTGGGACTATGCTTAACACAATTGGCATAATGGGACTACCTGTCTTGCGCTGACAGTCTAAATAAAGCACTACTTATACTTATACTTATACCCTGCTCCTTTATCTCATCATTCCCCATTCAAAGTACATAGGTACTTAGCTCAGAGGAATATTGTAAAAAAATCAACTCATAGTAGATGAATGGGTCTATCTAATACAACATGTCTTCTAATGTGTACAATAAAAGACTCAGATGGATGGACACATTAAGAGGGTGGATGGTGAAAGATTGCCTAAAATGGTCAAATAAGGGATAAAATCCCAATCGGAGGAACCATTAGGCTCAAGCTATGGTCTCAAACAATAATATTTCATGAGCAAATATTTTAGAAAAAATAAGATTGCCTAAGAAAAAAAAAAAAAAAAAACAGAAACTTTTCACTTTGTGTTTGTACTGATACTGTTTATACTGATTAATTTATGATGCAACTTTGTATAATGCAAAAATTCCTCGTGTTTTAAGTTTTACATAAAGGAATGTGGAGTTTTGTAACACCATTGTTCCACGAATACGCAATCTTCTTCAGCATTTTTCAAATTAGGTAATTAATCATGCAAAAATCTCGACAAACTATTGTTATGATGCATTCCATCTTGTTCTATATTCTAAACATCATCATTCATCTTGTTAGTTTTCTCATGATGTTGTGATTTCTATTACGGTGCCTAGCATGTGTCTAGTCATCTCAAGTGGAGATGCAAGTATATGCAGAATACTGCATTATGCTAGCATCTTAAAATAATGCAGAGCCATGGAATTTGGAAATAATTAGAAAGAACTCTTATAATGTCACGAATTTCACCTTCAAACCAAACACCTTGAAAATTTTGGCCAAGATATTAGAGTGAGCAAAAGGCAAGGCACAACCATCTTGGAACGATATGGTCTTTTTGGCTTGCAAATCGGCGGCGCCCAACTTCTTTAATTTTAAATTAAACTTTAATTTCATGGTCTGACTGGGGGACTATAAACAGGGAGTAGACCAGCATTGGCTTGGTTCTGGGGCCCCTGTCAATTATTAGCCTCCTTGTAAAGACAGTAGTAGAAGTACTGACACTATCTTTCTACCATCGATCACGATGACGCCACCCTATGATGATGATTTCATGGTCTAGTTAATGTGATTGCTACTCGTATAATGTACATCATATTATGTAGGTTGTGAGATTGGAACATCGCCTTATTTATTTATACTGCCCGATTAGGACTATTAAAGTCTCATTATTCCAGCAGTAAGCCCAAAACGTACTATTATGTGGTAAAAATCCCAAATGGGAGGATAACTTGTCATGTCCTGACTGTGTTTTGAACCCGCGACCTCTGGAATCACTAGATTCACAGAGTGCCGCCTTTACCACTGAGCTACCGGGACAGACTCAGTTTGGGAATAATTTTGCAACACAAATTACTGTTACTTTCAAGTAATGTTATCAGATTTGTGAGCTATCAAAAAGGTTGATAGACGTCACAAATTTAATACTCCAGCCAGCTTCTCATCAATTTCTCAATTTTAGGGACTCTAACCATCGATCGACCTCCAAGTCACGTGTCGCCGTATTTGCGTCACAGCACTTGGGGTTGCAAGTTATGCTTTTTTTGCTGTGAACCCCTTTTTTTGCCACTTTGACGACGCCCTGTAAAAGATTTTTTTATTTGGTGAATATCAACATTTTTTCGATTTATAATGTTTTTCAAAAAAGAACAGAAATTCAATTTTATCTATTCATTAATTTGCCCTTAATAATTAATTCTTTTCTGTTGAGATCTGAAAGTTTGATCTGTTTTGTTCAGGAGACAATCATTACAATCATTTATCAATTTTGGCCCCTCTGGGACTTGGCGTCAAAGCACTGCGATTGGCAAAGAGATGACAGAGAGATGGAAAAAAGGGAGATAGAGAAGATGAAAGGGAACGTGCAAAAAAATAGACAGAGATTTAATTCGCTTTGTTCTCGAATATAAAATAGAATTGCAAAAAAACTGGCTCACTATATTAACAACAACTCTTGTCTGCAACGTCCGCCATCAGTCACTATGAAGACCTCAAACACATTTCTGATCGTCCTTCTCATTGGAGTCTGTGTTATTGACTTTCTGCCGTCGAAAGTTGGTAAGTTACCTTCAAGTAATACAGGGTCTTGAATAACTTTAATAATTTAATATTTCCAATGTGATGTTTGTCGGTTTGAATAAAAAAAAAAAAAAAATGTTTTTGATGGCATGCAAAAAAAGGATTTTTTTTTTTTTTTTTTTTTTTATAGATGAGTGTTTTACAGCCTTTTTTTTATTTCGTAGCCATGAAACAGGATCTACTCTAAATGCTTGTGGTCTGTGTTGTAGCCTGCCCATCCCTCATTTCTGAAATTTCTGACCGAAATTTTCCATTTCCGGAATGGTATGGATGTAAAGGAACGTGCCCTGAAGTAATCGAAGCGGTTCCAGGCACACTACTTTAAAAAAAAATGAATCATTCAGAATCTCCTACTAAATCATACTGAATCTCCTATCGAATCATACTGAATCTCCTATTGAATCATACTGAATCTCTCTCCTATTGAATCATACTGAATCTCTCTCCTATTGAATCATACTGAATTTCCTATTGAATCATACTGAATCTCCCTCCTATTGAATCATACTGAATTTCCTATTGAATCATTCTGAATCTCCTATTGAATCATACTGAATCTCCTATTAAATCATACTGAATCTCCTATTGAATCATACTGAATCTCCTCCTATTGAATCATACTGAATTTCCTATTGAATCATACGAATCTCTATTGAATCATTCTGAATCTCCTATTGAATCATATGAATCTCCTATTGAATCATACTGAATCTCCTATTGAATCATACTGAATCTCCCATTGAATCATACTTAATCTCCTATTGAATCATACTGAATCTCCTATTGAATCATAATGAATCTCCTATGAATCATACTGAATCTCCTATTGAATCATACTGAATCTCCTATTGAATCATACTAAATCTACGTGTCAGATTTGTTTCCTACTTATTGTAGTGCCTCTGTATTTAAACTGGTTCGTTTGGCTTATAACCCCCCAAGCGAGATCCCTTAATTACGAAAATTAAGAATTAAAATTTGTGAGGAGCCAACTTTTGAGTGATGATTTTCTTTGGATTTCATTGTTTTTCTCAGTTGGAAATTGTCTCGAAACACCCGACTGTGGCATGTGCTCCCCCAAAAAGGAGGATTGTCTGGTGAACCTGACTCCAGCACAATGTAAGTCCGGCTTTACTACGATGGTATGGACGAAGAGTATGATCGGCGGCTGCATTTGGAAATAGACCAGACAGCTTTCAAGATTAACTTGCGTAGCTTTCTATTTTGACTATTTTGGAATTATAGAAAATGGCTTTCTTGCAATGGACTTATCCTTGGGATTCTTTTTAAATTATAAATAATATATAAATAAATCGAAATTATTGTTATGAAAGAAAGGTTTACTATTGTAATATTGTTACTGAACATAATATTTTTTTTATATTATCTTGAGCCTCAAGGTACTTTACTACTGCACTCTATCCTCCCAAAAACACCACTTCGTGGTTACAAAAGGAAGAACGCCCACTCAGAATAATGAGTAATAAAGCTAAAGATGAATGATAACGAAATGAAAACACCTTTATCCTCCTCGCTTTCCATTTCTCTGCACTCCTATCTGCATTTGTTCCTCTTAAGTTATTTTTCTTTATCCTTTCTAGGGGTCATCCCAAACTTGATTTCTCTTTAAATTTACTTGTTGAACGGCAATAAAAACTGGCGGTCAGAGTATGATTTTTCTGAACTTGTTTGATTTGAATCGAGAAAATTACACCGCGACCGCCAGTTTTTATTGCCATTCAACAAGTAAAATTAAAGAGAAATCGAGTTTGGGATGACCCCTAACAATAATTAAGAAAGATAACTTAAGAGGATCAAATGCAGATAGGAGTGAAGAGAAATAGAAAGCGAGGGGGGTTGTTCTCACCTACAACCGTATACCTCCATAAAATCATAAATAATACGTAACTTTTGCTTACCATTTTGCCCTCGTTCCATAAATATTAAAACAGTTTCGGGTTTCATCACTTGACTGAAATGTAATGCATGGCATACAACATATTCAGTGTGTGCTACGAGCGGGCTTTGGGAATGAAAATAAGAATTTGACGGAAAATAAAATTAATGGGTGTAAATTATTAAATAGTTATTTTTTCATGGACTTCAGCGGGCGGATTATGAAACAGATACTAAAGACGCCTGTGGCGTAGTTTGTCCGTCTCCTAGTATGCTTTCCCTCTGATTGACGAGAATAAGAGACACGTCAGAACTTTCCATTTTTTTTTTTTTTTTTTTTAAAGATGAGTGTTTCACAGCCGTTTTTATTTCGTAGCCATGTAACAGGAACTACAGTAGACGCTTGTGGTCTGTGTTGTGGTCGGGGTTAAGTGGCAGAGAATGCCTAAGGCATTAACTTTGCCCCGGATTACAATACATTGTACATTTAAATTTATTATTTTTTTCCATATCTTATTTTGTAAATACCTATTGTTAATTTTTTTTTTATCTTTGTTAATAATTTATTGTTGTATGTATTGTATAAAAAATAAAGTGTAAATAAATAAATAAATAGCCTATCCATCCCGTAGTATGCCTCCCCTCTGATGGGCGAGAAGTGACACAATACTTCCCAATTAGGTGCTGGGTCAACAAGAGCGCTGGACTGCTAGTTAAACACGAGCGTATTTTGAATACTAGTTTGTGTCTGATCCAAGGTTCGAACCTGGGACCTTCCGCATGGTAAGCGAGTACCTTACCACTGAGCTAATCGTCCGCTCAATCATTAAGGGCCGAATTATGAAACATAATTAAGAAATATCTAGTATTTGTTTTTTTTTTCTGGAAGAGGTAAATAAGATTTATTTATTTATTGACATATGATACTCGTTTAGTCTACTCCTGCACCATGTTCAATCATTGCTGATTTAAACTTCTGTCTAGTTCCTCACAACTAGACAGAATTTTAAATTTACAGCTGATATTGGTTGCGCTGTGATTGGTTGAAGTTCCCACTCGAGGACGTGTTTAGGCATATTGAAATTTTAGTTAATCTAATCCTGTATGAACCGGCGTGCTTATCGCCTTGGTTACCGTTAAACCAAAAAAAAAATCCTGTATCATAATTTGGGCTTGAGGGCCGTCGCGTCGTACGGCTAGCCGAATTATAAAACAGACTTTAGGTTAAGATTAGCCAGACTGTCACTCAAGTCGGGCTATAGTGAGCTGTGATTGGTTGAAACTCCGACTTGAGGGAGGGTCTGACTTTTCTTAAATTTAATCCCGTTTTAGAATTCGGCCCGTAGAATGGCCTATCTTCGAAAGGCAATATCTTCAATTTGTATATAATTATGTATTAACAAAGTTGATTTTCATTTTATGTAATATAAATACTTAGGTAGGTACTGCACTGAAGTAAAGTATCTACCGAGTACATACCTACTCTAGCTTGACCATCGGATTCCTCCTGTGCTATCAGCTTACACAACAATATTGAATGTCATGTCAGCCCATCTTAAGACAAAGCCAAGTACGTTAAGGAGTTCCTTGAAACATAGGTGAGAATATGTATGATTTTATTTGTGGTGAAGCACAAGGCCTCTTCACATTTTTTGTAGGTAGCGCAGCATTACTAAGAGCCTCCTTCACTTTTGGAAGTATTCTATTACATTAATTTATTTTTACTTTGGTAATGCCGTCACTGGGCGTTACTCATAAAAGTAACTACTCATTTTTCCTCACGAGGTATGAGTGGACCGAACACCCAAGTACAGAGCAGAAAAATTCCTGCCCCGCTGGGAATCGAACCCAGGTCACCATGCGTACAATGCCTAGCGCGCTAACTCACTCGGCCACGGTGACTACTTAGGTGAGAATATCTCTTCATGATCTGGGAAAATCTCAAAATTTTATTTTACAAAATTATCTACACCAGCGTCTATGACTTCTATGAGCACCGGTTCTCGTAGGATCACAGGATGTTAGGCAACGTCTAGCAAGGTGAAAACTTCGTGATTCTGACCCATCCCAGGCTGGGTGAGATTAATGGGGATAGCAGGTTTGTGAGTTTCCTGCGAATGGAGGGTAACCCCGTCGTGATATCCATTCAGTTGAAAAAATTCTAGACCAACCTCGGTAGATCGATGGATAAGGCAGCACACTCGTAAACTTAAGGTCGAGGGTTCAAGTCATAAGTATTTCAAAAAATTTAAAGTTCGTTTAAATTGTTTGTAGTTGTAGTTTTTCATTTCCTTTTGATATAAATAGGATCCATCCTAAGCCATTTTTATCTTTGTCCGTGTGGCTCTCGGCTAAGAATAAGACCACGGGTTGTTCCCCCTGTCGTAAAAGGCGACTAACAGGAACATCTCTCAGAAGCTGTTGAAAAGCTTCATAAAAGAGATTTATAAAACTCTCAGGAGCTGCTGGAAGGCGGTTCGAATGGCTGCTCAAAGCCGTAGAGCCACTTTCCAGTAAAAAACACCAAAAAGAAGCCTCGTTCAGAAGAAACCACTTTAGAGCATCAGGGTGAGAAGCTAATGGAGCAGAAGAGGCAGAAGATGCCAACAACCTCAACTATACTCTCTTGTAGAGATAGTTCAGAGGTGGCATTCGAAACCTCAACTGCTTCTCAAAGCTTTATAAACGCCCTGAAGTCTTTGAAAGTGGGAGTAATTCTGAAGAAGTTCCCAAATGAGTCCCGGCCACAGGCAGGCGAAAATGTTCCTAACTTATTCGCCCAAAAGAGCAAAAGAAATGCTCTGTCTGAGCAAAGAGGAATCCTTACTGGCTTTTCAACAGGCCACTGTAGCCTCAAACACCGTCTAAACAAATGGACATTGCTCAAGACACAAAATGCAGTCTCTCAGAAGCTGCTGAAAAGCTTCAAAATAAAGAGAGCTTTTTAAAACTCTCAGGAGCTGCTGGAAGGAGGTTAGAATGGCTGCTCAAAGCCGTAGAGCCACTTTCCAGTAAAAAAAGCACCAAAAAGAAGCCTCGTTTAGAAGAAACCACTTCAAAGCATCAGGGTGAGAAGCTAATGGAGCAGAAGAGGCAGAAGATGCCAACAACCTCAACTATACTCTCTTGTAGAGATAGTTCAGAGGTGGCATTCGAAACCCCAACTGCTTCTCAAAGCTTTATAAACGCCCTGAAGTCTTTGAAAGTGGGAGTAATTCTGAAGAAGTTCCCAAATGAGTCCCGGCCCCAGGCAGGCGAAAATGTTCCTAACTTATTCGCCCAAAAGAGCAAAAGAAATGCTCTGTCTGAGCAAAGAGGAATCCTTACTGGCTTTTAACAGGCCACTGTAGCCTCAACTACCGTCTGAACAAATGGACATTGCTCAAGACCTAAAATGCAGTCTCTGTAAAGAGGCCCCAGAGACAGTGAAACACATTCTCTGTGAATGTGGAGCAGCCTCACACGGTCGACTGAAACACTTCTCAAGGCTGATTCTAACACCTAAAGAAGTTACCGAAATCAGTCCTAAAAGAATCTTAAGCTACATTAATAGCTTTGATCTCTTTTAGAGTTACAGGGGCATGTCACAAAAGATCTATTTAAGGTCGCAGTGACAAAGAGCTTTCGTAGCCGATAGCCCTACATATACCAATACCAATAAGCCATTTTTATTTGGCTTCTAAGAACAAAAAATAAAAAAAACAGGTAAGCTAGTACAAATCATCATCCGCACAGCAGTAGAAAAAGAAAAGTAAGTTACTAGCAAAGTAGTACTTAGAAATATAATGTGTATAAGCCATAGCATGAGAACACGAACATTTATATTTTATTTTCTCTCCCTCTCTCCCATTTCTCATTTCCTCCCTCAAACTCCCTTTTTCTCTCTCTCTATCTCTCCCTCTCTCTCACTCCATCTTACTCTCTTTCTCTCTCTCCCTCTCTTCCATTTCACTTTCTTATTCCTTTCTCTCCCAGTCTCTCCTCTCTACCAATTTCTCTCTCTCCTTTTTTTCTCTCTCTCCCTTACCTTTACCTTTGTCTACATACCTTTGTCTTTCTTTCTCTCTCTCTCACTCTATCTCTCCCTATTTCTACCTACCTTTGTCTTTATCTCTCTCTCTCTCTCTCTCTCTCTCTCACCCGTCGCATATATTCTGGAGTTGGCACACGATATTTTATATTCTGCAAATAATTTATTCTATCCTCGTCTAGCACAACAGAGAACTACTTCACCATTCTCTCTCTCTCTTACAATTATCTCTCTCACTCTCTCTTTCTCTCTCTGTCTTACTTTTATCTGTATTTTCCTCTGTATCTCTTTTTTCTCCATCTCTTTTTCTCTCAATTTCTCCTTCATTCTGCACTATTACCGTTATCTGACTATCTCTCTCTAAAATCCTTTTATATTATTTTCGCCTTTGTTTGATTCGGAATAAAAATAAGTTATCATCTGTGTGTTCGTGATGTCACAATGACTCCAACTCACACTGCTACACTTTTACCGAACTTGGGACTCGAACCACCGACCTCCAGGTTACAAGTCTGCCGCCTTAACGATCAAGCTACTGAGGTCGGGGACTTGGAATAGAATCGAATGACTAGAAAATCTATGGGAGGCTCTCCCTAATACTGAGCTAGCCAACATGGCCGTCGATGTCACGTTGAATACACCAGTTCTTGTAGGATCACCGAAGTTACGTAACGTCCAGCGAGGAGAAGACTTCGTGATGCTGGCATTCGGGCCCAATTAAGCATGCTGGGTGAGGTCAAAGTGGGTAGCAGGTTTGTAAGTTTCCTGCGAATGGAGGGTAAAACCCCCGTCGTGTATGACCATGCAGTTGAAAAATGACGTTAAAACAAAAAACAAAAAAAACTGACTGAAGTTAAGCATCGTTCAGCGAAGTTAGAACCTAGATGGAGGACCATTTAAAATATTTCGAGATAACGGCTATACCCGAATCAACCCAGGCTGGCCATACACTAGATAGTAAAACGATACATTAGGTTATGTTAGTTATCATATTTGTGTTAATCACTTTCATCATATCACAACTACTCAAACCCGATTTACTAAATCCACGCTGTAACCGGGACTTGAACCACCAACCCTCAGGTTACAAGTCCGCCACCTTATCGATCAAGCAGCGGAGGTCGGTAAAATAAAATGATACATTCGTCCACGGCTGTTGAGAAGTGCGGAGCATGGGAAAACATCTAGTGCAGCAGGAGCATAAAGGAAAGCTTATCTTCTTCCCACAACGCCCCGAGGCTAACATCATGTATTGTCTGTTGGAAGCTTATACAACGAGACCTGTGCGAGATCATATTAATACAGGGTGAGTCATTTTAGAAGACATAGTCAAATATCTCGGGAACTAGTTGTAGATCCATAGGCTGCTGGTTCATATCCGGCCCGAAGGACCACTTTGTTTGTCTTTAGATACCCCAATCAGTCTCCTTGCATAAGGAGGATAAAGACTCCGGTCAAAGAAAAAGAACACTAGTAGAGATAGAGAAAATTGTCGGCAAATAATAATAATATTTTTTTTAAATATAAAATTATTTTCAAAAGTCCTAGGAAGTATATTTCAAAATTATATAATATTACATAATAATATTATATAATTCTACTTTATTTGTCTGAATAATTAATTTCTTCCAGTTCGTCTAAACATTATGCCTTTTGCTAAATTTAAACCTCCTCAGACGGAGGTTAGTACCAAGTAACTCCTTTTTTGTTATTATTTTAATTAATTTTATTTTTACCAACAGACAGCCTGATAGTAATTGTTATCATATTTATAATAATATCGCCTAATTTACGCTGCCCGATTAGGACTATTAGAGTCGCATTATTCCAGCAGTAAGCCCAAGACATATTATTATGTGGTAAAAATCCCATATGGGAGGATAACTTGTCATGTCCTGGCTAGCAAATTTTCTTTTGGATTATTTAGGGTTGAATTATAAAAGAGGGTTGAATTTCAAGATAAGCTAGAGTTAGACTGTCCCTTAAGTCAGGCTGTTACCGCGCGTGCGCGGTGATTGGTTGAGAATCCGACTTGAGGCTTGAGGAAGTCTTTGGAGTGCACTGGTTGTCAAGTGGTTAATGCGCTAGTCTGGTGATCCAGGTAGCGTAGGGATCCGTTGGTTCGAATCCCACCCAGTGCATGAATTTTTCCCCATTAATTTGAATTTGCGACCACATAATAATACGACTCTGAGGGTTAGGTGGTAGAAAATGCTTTGAGCATTAACCTCGCCTGGTGGTTACCTTCCACTAAAGAGTGTTATTATTATCACTTACCTTAAATTTTATACTGCTTGGTAATTCAGCCCTCATTTCTCTATGTCCTTATGCGCTAGTGTTTCAATTCACCCTGTTTTATGTTAGAACATAATAATTATATAATAAAATGTATATAGTGGTAGGTACATACATAATAATATATGTAAGTACGAGTAATAGCTGTACGGCTTCTTATACTTCACACAGTTATTGATTGACAGATACAGGGTAGGGCATTGTTACACATACATATACATAGGTATAATTGTATTATAATTATCATTTAAGAATAAATTTCTTTATTTTTAATATTAATGTGAATTAATTCAACCAAATATTTTTAGTATTTGGTCTGACATCAAAATAAGGCATGAGATAGACAGATATTGACCTGTCATATATTAAGTACTGACTTTATACATATTATATTCTTAAGTTTTTATTTTATAAAAATATTAAATATTAAAATATAAAAAAATATTTTTAAAAAATAACAAACTCAAATATAATTAAATATTTTTAAACAAACTTTATCAATAATAATACAATACACAGTATAAAACGTTATATACCTACACAAAAACAGGAAACTTGATTCTGATGAAGAGTGGTAATAGGGTGGCCATCTACCAAAATTAAATTTAGAAAAGTTATCACATTAGTGTTCATCACTTCCGTGATGTCACGTCACTTACTCAAACTCACTCTGCTAATTTTTTACCAAACTTGGGACTCGAACCACCAACCTCCAGGTTACATATCCACCACCGATCAAGCTACTGAGTTCAGTAACTGTTCGATATTCAATATTCAAATTATATTTCCATTTCCATGACATTTATAAAGTAAAAATCACTTGTACCTAAATAGATTTAACGAGGAAAAATTAAATAGGTCATGTATTTTTTGGATTAAAAGTTTTCTGTGTTCATCATTTTCGCGATATCATAACTACTCAAACCAGCTTCACTAAATCTTCGCTGAACTCGGGACTTGAATCACAGACCTCCAGGTTACAAGTTTCCGCCTTATCGATCAAGCTACTCATGAGGTCAGTAATTTTTTGCATTATGTAGTATGAATTATACATAATAGTAATAAATGCTATGAAAGATACTGAAGAATAGAGAGAAAAAGTACAGATATTTAGAAAATTTAAATGATGAAGTAATGACGAGAATATTTGAGAGAGAAGAAGAGAAAGAAAAATAAAGAGATAGAGAAGGAGAAAAAAAAAGAAAAAGAGACAGAGAAAGATGAAAAAAAATAGAATAAGAGAGAGAAAGAGAAAGAAAATGAGAAAGAGCAGAAGAAGGAGAAAGAAAGAAAAAGAGGAAGAGAAAAAAAAGAGAGAGAGAAAGAGAAAAAAGAGAAAGAAAATGAGAGAAAGAACAAGGGAAAACTGAGAGAGAGAGAGAGATAATAAGGGAAAGTAAGAGAGGGAGAAAAATATATGCACAATTGAAGTGAAAGAGATGGAGAAATTTTGGGTCAAAAATGATGAGAGAGGGAGAGAGATTTGACGAGAGAGAGAGAGAAAAAAAAAGAAAGAAAGAGAGAAAGAGAGATTGGAAGAGAAAAGGAAGATAAATGATTCGAAGGAAATTTAAGAGGAAATGTAATGACTTGGAAGAGGTGATTTGCAAATGTGATACAATTCATTCTATTTGCATGTCCAGGTCTGCAGCTTACAACACAGTATAGAAGACAATAAAAAGACAAAAGACCTACTTGAGTTCGTAAGCTATTTTAACGCTGAAAGAGACAAAACCTTAGGCGTATTCTTTCTAACCAAAGTGGATTCAAATGAAATAAAATGGAAGAATTGGACAAAGAAAGTCTTTTTTCTTTTGGAAAAAACGAAAGGAGGAGAAATTTTCTTCCAGTTTGGTTAACCAAAATGGATTTTTTATAAAATTCTTGCTTCCATTTCTTTATTCCTGGTCTGTTTTCATTTTTCTTTAGTATATTTTTAAAAGTACGGAAACGCATTTTTCTTTCACGAATACCGGGGAAACTAAACTTGGAAGAAAATAGAAATAATTGGATAAAACCTAACCTGGATTTTTTTTATCAATCCAAAAGAAAAAACGCGGCTATTGGTGGTCGATTTATTTAAAACGCTAGACTTGTAATGTAAACAATCTAGCGCCCATGGATCAGTGGATCTGATCCCACCCAATGCTTGGATTTTATTAATTTACTTCAGTATGTGACCACATAATAATAAGACTCTGAATGTGGTAGAAAATTCTTCGATCTTTAACCTTGCCTAGTACCTAATCAACGTAGCTAAGTGAGTTAGCGCGCTAGGCGCATGGTGACCTGGGTTCGATCCCCAGCGGGGCAGGATTTTTTCTGTTCTGTACTCGGATGTTCAATCAGACTCGTGAAGCAAAATGAGTGGCTGCTTCAATTTGAGCAGCGACCAGTGGCAACATTATGGGCAAAGTAGAGAATAGAGGGTAAAACCCCGGTCTTCGATGACCTAGATGTTATAGGGACGTTAAGAAGGAACAAAAAATAGAGACAACTTAATAGAGAAAGAAAAATACTGAGTGAGAGAGAGAGAATAAAGGAAAATGGAGAGAAAACAAAATTACATTACATCTCGTTGCGCAAAAAAGAGATCGATAATCCTCTTTCTCTCTCCTTCTCTCTCTCTCTCTCTCTCTCTCTCTAAGTCAACATCACTGTAAAAGGTCGGACAAAAGAGAGCAAGACATCTCTTTTAGCATAATATGTACAGGTACTATACATGTATTTAGGTACCTACTATCAGCATATTTACATATTCACTATCCAACAAAATACCTGGATACTTTATGTACACAAAAGTACACAGAACACATCCACTGACAATTAACTACAATGTGTACAGAGTACATCCACTAACAATTAACTACAAAGTGTACAGAGCACATCCACTAACAATTAACTACAAAATGTACAGAGCACATCCACTAACAATTAACTACAAACTGTACAGAGCACATCCACTAACAATTAACTACAAAGTGTACAGAGCACATCCACTAACAATTAACTACAAAGTGTACAGAGCACATCCACTAACAATTAACTACAACGTGTAGAGAGCACATCCACTGACACATAGGTAAAATCGAACCGGTGCCCACTTATACAGGCCCAAATCCTGTGTAAGTGGAATTTTGGTACCTGTTTATTTGGAATTGAAAATTTCCCGAAGTATACATAAATGTATGTAATCGATACATAAAATATGTAGGTACAATGTACATAACACTTCTTGTGTATTCTCGCTGGAGATAGTTACATGTATTCATTACAAAAGGGACTTTTAACATGAGCTAGAACAAAGGCATTACGGCGTGGACACTGAACGGATCCCACCATGTAACAGGAGGCTCTTCTGTGGGTTTTGGGGTTTATCGCCTTTTTCACATTATGCAAAAACATTTAGGCCACACTGAGTGCAAATTTTGTTTCGGAATGTTTCACAACATTGTGTCTCGTAGTTCGAGTGTTGCAGAGTGTTGCGAAGCATTGATTCACACAGTGGGATTCGATCTCATTTGATTCTGAAGAAAAAGCAATGCATGAAACAATAATACCAACGTGGTTACAGGAAATAATAAAGAAGAACGGAGGGGAGTTTTTAGCGGTTGAGCCGACAGAATTGGTGCCCTTCAAGAGGGGCGACACACCCTGCCGGCAAGTCCCGCATATCCTTCAGCACTAGAGCTTTGCTGAAGGAATCTTACAAGATTTTTCCCCTCAAAAAATAAGTATCGAAATACCTTATAATTTGAATCGAACCCGCGAACTCAACCTTCCCGTTCTCGGGTCTGTCTGTCCCGGTACCTCAGTGGTAAAGGCGGCACTGCGTGAATCCAGAGATACCAGAGGTCGCGGGTTCGAAACCCAGCAGGGACATGACAAGTTATCCTCCCATCTGGGGATTTTTACCACATAATAATTATTCGTCTTGGGCTTACTGCTGGAATAATGGGACTTTAATAGTCCTAATCGGGCAGTATAAATAAGGAGATATTATTATTATTATTATTATTACACTAACATTGTTGGCCACGACCAGTAGTCTAGCCAATGATAGGACAAAGGTGACAAACCATAAGACACACAACGGCATTACCAGTATTTAGGTATAAAACCTTATTAGCTTGATCGATAAGTATAAATCGGGCAGTATAAAAAAGGTGATATTATTATATTATTATTGTTAATTTATTATTATTACTTTGTAAACAGTGAATCACTGAAACCACAGAACCTGCTGCATCAGTTGTAAGGGTTGCGGAAGGGACAATCTTAAGGTGCTGTAATGAAGGGGGGGCTATAGCAAGGGAAGGGTGGGGGGGGGGGTGGGGTTTCCGGGGTTCGTGTTACTAGGGTAGCTACTATACCCGCCCCGTTCAAAATATTTCCGGTGCGACAGAAATAACTCCCCCCAGAAATAACTTGCCCCAGCCCCTTGGTAGAAGAGTTTGGAATTGTATAGAAATCTTATACTAATGTACCTCAACATTTATTTCTAACTTCAACTCATCACCTGCCTTATACACATAACTTCCTATCTATGTACCTATAGGTACTCTATCTGCTCTGAAACCAATTGTATCGGTAGTCAGGTAGCGTAGGGATCCGTTGGTTCGAATTCCACCCAGTGCATAAATTTTTCCTCATTTATTTAAGTTTGTGACCACATAATAATAAGAGTCTGAGGTGGAATAGGTGGTAGAAAATGCTTTGAACATTAACCTCGCCTGGTGGTTACCTTCCACTAAAGAGCATTATTATTATTAAGAAGAAGAAGAGACAGACCCGTTCAGAACAATGAGCAAGAACACACTAGAGGAGTCATTTGAACAGGTGCCAAACGATGCAAAACTTTTCAGTCTTTGTTTGCGAAACTTGTGTCTGGGGAGCGGGGAGCAATTTTCTTAACAGCTCATTGATTGAGTCATTTTCTAATCACGAAATTGTTTCCCGAGTCAGAATTATAGGACGTGCCATTATGCAGAACTCTATGACATACTTATGCAGATGCAGAAATGTAGAATCTGCATAGTGATCATTATAATAATAATAATATCGCCTTATTTATACTGCCCGATTGAGACTATTAAGGTTCCATTATTCCAGCAGTAAGCCCAAGACATATTATTATGTGGTAAAAATCCCAAATTTGAGGATAACTTGTCCTGTCCCGGCTGGGTTTCGAACCCACGACCTCTGGAATCTCTGGATTCACAGAGTGCCTCCTTTACCACTGAGCTACCGGGAATAATGTGTTCCTTTGTGTTATTATATCACAATTTTAGTGGGTAGCGCAGAATCATAGGACTTTTCCTTATCTTTAATATCCCAATATCTTATTTTTGCCTATCATTTCGCCACTGGTTGCTGCTAACATTAAAGCAGCTACTCATTTTTCCTCACGAGGTATGAGTCGACCCCGAACACCCAAGTACAGAGTAGAAAAAATCCTCTCCCGCTGGGGATCAAATAGTGATATTATAATTATGTTTGTTACTCCTAAAACAACACAAATGTAATAGATACTTCAAATATTCATAACACTAACCCTCAGATTCATACTAACTAAATTACTCATTTAGGCATTAGATTATGTATTATTATTATTTATTTTTTCAGTACTTTGAAAGGATCATTTTTTACTCAACAAATACTTTCATCTTTATAAATAAAATAAAATGTAAAATACTTCCGATTTCTAATATTTTTGTAACGGAAGTAAAATAATTTATTAATAAAATGAAAATTAAGAGCATGGCAAGTTTAAGTGGCCCATAATGCCAAGCATGTATACATTTTTCGGTCAAGCCAGATCAATGAACATTCTCAAACTATATGATTTCGCGTGTTGTAGTAAGAAAATAAAGCTTGAAGACAGTATAGATATGTCCTTACGCCCCCCTACGATTCCGCAAAATTATCCTCGTTCAAATTTAAAACCAAGAAAGTGAGTGCAGAACCGTTAGTATCCTCTTTTTCGGTCAAGTATTTAAATAAATTCGTTCAGTAGCGACTTTACAACTCCGGGAAGCGGGAAGCTGTTACAAATTAAACTTCTTTTCTTTAGAAATGAACAAACTTCTCTAGCACCCTGTATACAATTTAGACAGGCAAAATATTTGCCCTCTTACTTTTCGACAGCGAAAACATTTCATTCGTTCGAAAGCGGAACCGTCCATCATAATCTGACTAGTGACGTCAGAGGTGTGTCAGTTTTGATGGCTGCCCAGAGGTGCTTGGGAGGTTTGTGGGCCAAAAGTTCAAGTCTTCTGCTGACAGAGGACCTTTCAACTCCGAGTCCTAATGAGATGCGGATCAATACACAACCCTCGGAAACACAAGAGCCCAAAGGGTTGGGTGGAAGAGATTGCCACAGGCAATACCCCGCGCTTTAGGTAGGACATTAGTTTCATTCTCTTTTTTGTTCTTGTTTCTTTGTTCAATCTATGTATTTATTCTTTATAATTTCATTGTATTTTACTCTATATTTTTATCTTGCCCAATAAAGCATACTATAATAATAATAATAATAATACTTGCAAAGAGCTGCAAGTACCTATATGTATGCGTGGGGCCAGGAGGCGATGGAGATCAGGAGAGCCACTGCTTGGATACGAAGATGGAGTTGAAGATTTTAGATGAAGGATTTGTTTTTATATTGTTTCTGATTTATTTTATTTTAATATTAAAAGGACGCCTTAAGACCCTCGCTGGGGGACGTTCGACAGATACAGTCCTTCCTTTGTCATACTAAAAGTGCCTTTGAGTACCATTACCATTACCAAAAGATGGTAACAAAACTCATTGGAGCCGTGAACAGTTTTCGATTTACTAAGGGCATCCAACCGTAGAAAGAGGAAGCATACGAGGGCCAGAACCAAACAACCTCAACTAGAAGGAAGATGTTGAACAGCGTTAAGTTGGAAAAAGGCTAAGTATAAGATTAAAAAGAAGATTATGAATAATATAGTAATAGTAAAGTACCTTGAGGCTCAAGATAATTTAGAAAAAAATATGTCTAGTAATAATATTACAATAATAAACCTTTTTTTTTAATAACAATAATTTCCATTTATTTATACACTTATTTATAATTTAAAAAGAAATTTTCCCAAGGCTAAGTCCATTGCAAGAAAGCCATTTTCTATCATTCCAATGTGTCAAAATAGAAAGCTACGCAAGTTAATCTGGAAAACTGTCTGGTCTATTTCCAAGAGCACATGCCGAACGTCTTGGTCCATATCAGCGGAGGGAAGCCGGCCTTACATTGTGGTGGAGACAGGTTCACCAGACAGTCGGCCTTATTGTTGGAGCACATGCCACAATCGGGTTTTTCGAGGCAATTTCCAACTGAGGAAAATAATGAAATCTATAGAAAAACATCACTCAAAAGTTGGCTCCTCACAAATTTGAATTCGTAATTTTCGTACTTAAAGGATCTCGCTTGGGGGAATAAAAGCAAAATGAACCAGTTTAAATACAGAGGCACTAAAATAAGTAGGAAACAAATCTGACACGGAAATTTAGTATGATTCAATAGGAGATTCAGTATGATTCAATAGGAGATTCAGTATGATTCAATAGGAGATTCAGTATGATTCAATTAGAGATTCAGTATGATTCAGTAGGAGATTCAGTATGATTCAATAAGAGATTCAGTATGATTCAATAAGAGATTCAGTATGATTCAATAAGAGATTCAGTATGATTCAATAGGAGATTCAGTATGATTCAATTAGAGATTCAGTATGATTCAGTAGGAGATTCAGTATGATTTAGTAGGAGATTAGGTATGATTCAGTATTATTATTATTATTATCTGACCCGGTTGCAGGGTTTTCAGCGAAACCCTAACTACACTGCAACCTAATTAGATATATTGTGACCTGTTGATTATATTTGGTGTTAACGTCCTGATTGAGATAAATAGTCAGGATGGAGGTTTTACCCCCCTATTTGAAGGTAATCGTACCAGCTACCCACATTAACCTCACCGAGCCTGGGTAGGGCCAAAAATGCTAGCCTCACGTGTTTGGAAGGAACAGAATTTCCTTCGAAAAGTCTGCCCCAACTACTGAAACTCTCTTTACTAAATCTACGCTATAACCGGGACTTAAACCACCGACCTCCAGGTTACAAGTCCGCCGCCTAACAATCAAGCTACTGAGGTTGGTTTGAACTCTAATTGATGAATGTGAGTAGCAGGTTTGTGAGTTTCCTGCGAATGGAGGGTAACACCCCCGTCGTGATATGACCAACATGACCATGAAGTTGAAAGCGACATTAAACCCACAAAAAAAGAGAGAGAGAAAAAAAAAGATTCTTCAATATTTCAATAAAATGTTATCTTTTTTTTGGAGCCATCAAGAACAAAAACTTTTCATTCAAACTTCACTTTGGAAATATTAAATTATTGAAGGTATTCAAGACCCTGTATTATTTTTAGGTTACTTACCAACTTTCGACGGCAGAAAATCAATAACGCAGACTCCAATGACAAGGACGATCAGAAATGTGTTTGAGGTCTTCATAGTGACTGATGGTGGATGTTGCAGACAAGAGTTGTTGTTAATATAGTGAGCCAGTTTTTTTGCAATTCTATTTTATATGCGAGAACAAGGCGAATTAAATGTCTGTCTATTTTTTTGCACGTTCCTTTTCATCTTCTCTATCTCTCTTTTTTCCATCTCTTTCTCCCTTCTTTGTCATCTCTTTGCCAATCGCAGTGCTTTGACGCCAAGACCCAAAAGCGCCAAATTAGATCTTATATTGCATCACTCCAACAACAACACAATAATTGATTGTCTCTTGAACTATCCAGACAACAGATCAAACTTTTAGATCTCAATAGAAAAAAAAAAATTATTAAGGGCAAATTAATAAATAGATAAAATGAAATTTATGTTCTTTTTTTTAAACACTTTATAAATCGAAAAAAATGTTGATATCCACCAAAAAAACATTTCTTTCACAGGTACGTGTCGTCAAAGTGGTGAGTTAGCTACCTTAGCAAAAAGAGCTTAACTCGCAACCCCAAGTGTTGTGACGCAAATACGGTCGATGGTTAGAGTCCCTAAAATGGAAAAATCCAGAGAAGCTGGCTGGAGTATTAAACTTGTGACATCCATCACCTTTTGGATGACACACAAATCTGATAACCTTACATGAAAGTAACAGAGATTTGTGTTGCAAAATTATTCCCAAACCGAGTCTGTCCCGGTAGTTCAGTGGTAAAGGCGGCACTCTGTGATTCTAGTGATTCCAGAGGTCGCTGGTTCGAAATCCAGCCGGGACAAGACAAGTTATCCTCCCATTTGGGATTTTTAACACATAATACTACGTTTTGGTCTTACTGCTGGAATAATGGGTCTTTATAATAGTCCTAATCGGGCAGTATAAATAAATAAGGCGATGTTCCAATCTCGCAACCAACATAATATTATGTACTTTATACGAGTAGTAATCACATTAACAAGATAACTAGACCATGAAATCATCATCATAGTGTGGCGTCATAGTGATCGATGGTAGCCAGACAGTTGAAGAAAGACTCAGCACTTCTACCACTGTCTTTAAAAGGAGGCTAATAATTGACAAGGGCCCCCAGAACTAAGCCAAATGCTGGTCTACTCCCTGTTTTTAGTCCCCCAGCGAGACGGCTGGTCTACTCCCTGTTTATAGTCCCCAGCCAGACTTACTAGACCATGAAATTTAAATTGGGCGCCGTTTAATTTAAAATTAAAAAAGTTGGGCGCCGCCGATTTGCAAGCAAAGAAGACCACATCGTTTCAAGATGGCTGTGCCTTGTCTTTTGCTCACTCTAAGATCTTGGCCAAAATTTTCAAGATGTCTGGTTGAAGGTGAAATTCGTGACATTATAAGAGTTCTTTCTAATTATTTCCAAATTCCATGGCTCTGCATTCTTTTAAGATACTAGTATAATGCAGTATTCTGCATATACTTGCATCTCCATCACTTGAGTAGGCTAGACACATAATTATATGCTAGGTACCGTAATAATGTATATTACCTACAAAATAATATGTATATATACATTATACATGGTGTTCCAGCTTTATGGTATCAAACGGTCTTATAGAACACAGTGAAAGAAACGGTAGTCACCGTGGCAGACCGAGTTAGCGCGCTAGGCATTGCACGCATGGTGACCTGGGTTCGATCCCCAAAGGGGCAGGAATTTTACTGCTGTGTACTTGGATGTTCCACTCATACCTCGTACTCATACACTCATACCTCGTGAGGAAAAATGAGTAGCTGCTTTGATGTGAAGCTGCGACCAGTGGCGGAATCATAGACAAAAAAATATTACAAGATATTGTATATTTTAGTGGTAAAGTCCTATGATTCTGCGCTACTCACTAAAATTGTGACATAATAACACAAAGAAAAGGCAGTGTTACTATATTATTTTTATTATTATTAGTATTATTACATATTAGTGAAAAAAACATTTTTTGTGCTGGCCTTAAGTAGGAAAAAGGCATAGAGTGAGAGATAAAAAAAAGGTCCGGAACAATAATAATATGTACCAGATGTACCTACAGTCATGGTACATACTGTTTTATAATTCGGACCTTAAACACTAAGAGCAGAATATACAGGGTGTAACAGACTAAATGTAAAATCTCGTAAGAGGTGGTAGTATAGATCATTTCCAACCATTAATGTTCTATCACACTTTTGATTTAACTCAGTGGTTCTCGAGATATTATTTTTTTGAATTATTTTTACAAGTCCCCTGCCGCTCGACAAAGAATGACATCTAACTCCGTAAATACAGTATATGAAGCAATAGATTTAACTTTTTCCATAAGATAACAATATTTCACTATTATTTAGACTAGATTTATTCTTAGAAAGTGCACACGTACTGAAAAAAATCGGCAGCAGCGGAAAATTTATCGTGAACATGAAATCCACCTGAAACTTCAGCCGCCATTTTCTCAAAATACTGCCCTCATAAAGTATTGGTTTTATTTATGTAAAAACTTGCTTGAAGTCTTATCTTTCAGAAAATATGACACACTTGATATAAAACTTTCATTTTTTATTGAAACCGAGAGAAACTAAAAAAAAAGTCAGTCAGTACTATACTAACTGTACATACTAGGCTACCATCCTACTTTTACCTAGGGAACTAATTTTTTTCTTCAATTTGACAAATTATGGTTGTCATTTACTTTTCAACGGCCCAAAAAGTTAGCCTCAGTCGATTCATTGATAAGGCTGCGGACTTTTAACTTGGAGGTCACTGGTTCGAGTCTCAAGTATGGCAAATATTTAGTAAGACGAGTTTGAGCTATTGTGACACCACGATCGTGATTAATTGACCTTAATATTTTAGTATGTATGTATGGTTTTATTTGTGGTGAAGCACAAGGCCTCTTCACATTTTTTGTGGGTAGCGCAGCATTACTAAGAGCCTCCTTTACTTTTCGAATTATTCTATTACATTAATTTCTTTTTACTCTGGTAATGCCGCCACTGGTCGTTACTCATACAAGTAACTACTCATTTTTCCTCACGAGGTATGAGTGGACCCCGAACATCCAAGTACAGAGCAGAAAAACTCCTGTCCCGCTGGGGATCGAACCCAGGTCACCATGCGTGCAACGCCTAGCACGCTAACTCACTCTGCCACGGTGACTACTAATTGACCTTAATATTTTAGTATTCCATGTGTTTTATTAAAATTCGGTACCTACTAACATAATAATTTGTACCTCTATGTACCAACCTATGAATGTTCAGTATTTATCGTACCACCTTTACCTGTGGGTGTTAATTATGTAGGTACATTGTTATGTTTCATTTCATTCAAACCATTTTATCATTGAGACCCTTTCCTCTTATGAACAAATGAACAATTACGATTAATATTGATTTCTGAAGCACCACAGCTAAAAGTATCATACATGGATACGTACATCGTACATACTAATTTGCCACACTTGAGACTCGAACCAGTGACCTCCAAGTTAAGAGTCTACTGAGGCAAACTTTTGGGCCGTTGGAAAATAAATGGCAACCATAATTTGTCAAATTGAAGAAAAAAATTAGTTCCCTAGGTAAAAGTAGGATGGTAGCCTAGTAGGTACAGTTAGTAGTACTGACTGACTTTTTTTTTAGTTTCTCTTGGTTTCAATAAAAAATGAAAGTTTTATATCAAGTGTGTCATATTTTCTGAAAGATAAGACTTCAAGCAAGTTTTTACATAAATGAAACCAATACTTTATGAGGGCAGTATTTTGAGAAAATGGCGGCTGAAGTTTCAGGTGGATTTCATGTTCGCGATAAATTTTCCGCTGCTGCCGATATTTTTCAGTACGTGTGCACTTTTTAAGAATAAATCTAGTCTAAATAATAGGGAAATATTGTTATCTTATGGAAAAAGTTAAATCTATTGCTTCATCTACTGTATTTACGGAGTTAGATGCCATTCTTTGTCGAGCGGCAGGGGACTTGTAAAAATAATTCAAAAAAATAATATCTCGAGAACCACTGAGTTAAATCAAAAGTGTTATAGAACATTAATGGTTGGAAATGATCTGTACTACGACCTCTTAAGAGATTTTACATTTAGTCTGTTACACCCTGTATAATAGACGTTTTTGTAATACCTCTGTGGCGCTAAGTCTCGGATTGCGTACTGTCCGATGCTAAGCAATGACCGCTGGCTGGGGGGAAACCGATACTAGGTAGGGAAAACCGATGCTAAGCAATGTCCTAAGTTATCGATTTTCTCTTTTAATTTCGCCCTATGTATATTACTTCCGAAAAGATTCTAATATTAGAAATCGAAAGTGTTCGTTTTTGTAAAAAAAATTACTTTTTTGCTCCGATTTCAATTTTTTTTTCATATTTTTTTATAATTAATTTCCACTCTGGATTAGTGCAAGTATACGCAATGTAAACACACACTTGAACATTGCACACATGCTATACATACGTATGTACCTAGGTACATAGACTTGTGTAGTTCTTGTTTTTTCAATGCTACATTACAAGCAGGTATATTCAAAACACACAGTGCAATATGCATCCTTCCTTGTGTCCCCATATGTTGCATAAGTGGTTTATAAATAGCACAAAAGGATCCGCACCACTGTGATGAGACATAGAGCGTTGGAACAGGGATAAGCGTTCTGAGGTGGAACTGAATGAATTTTTCGTTATTATTTTATTTTTATTTTTCAAATTTATTTATTTTTTATTTTTTTGAAAAGGTAAGCCCAAGACATATTATTATGTGGTGAAAATCACAAATGGGAGGATAACTTGTCATGTCCCGGCTGGGTTTCGAACCCACGACCTCTGGAATCTTTGGATTCACAGAGTGCCACCTTTACCACTGAGCTATCGGGACAGACCGTGTATTTTCTGTCTGGCTAGGGGACGTTAAACAGGGAGAAGACCAGTGTCTCGCTAGAGGACTATAAACAGAGAACAGACTAGCCAACCCAGGCTAGCTTGCAAGCCAGCGCCATTTCGTCTAGATTTCTTCCGAAAGAAATTAACATTATTCACGTCTTACAAGCCAGGCTAGCTTGCAGTTTCCTAAGGGTTTTATGGCTTGTACAGAAAAGTCCAAGTGCTCATGATGGTTGATCGCACATAGAAATATGTGGTTCAGGACTAGCCAACTTTGAAATAAAGTTGGCTGGAGACCATTAGTCACCCCTCCAGCTGTAGCCAAGCTGGCTACAACAACAACAACCGTGTATTCCATGGACAATATCTTGTGAGGTTCTCTCTCTCTTACCTGATTTGATGCGGGACAGAATAACATTCTTGTGGGGTGCCGTGTGGGGCTCGCCAATGATGAGGAGCAGATACCCCCCGCAGAGGCCTAGGCGGGGCGGGTCCGGATCTTTGCCCTCGGGGGCGGCCATGACGCACTACCCTGTGGACACAGAAAAACATCTCGTGTAATCATGATGATTTGGGTGGAATCAAGGGTTGGGTGGAAGAGATTGCCTAAGGCAATAACCCCGCCCTTTAGTTAAGACATATAGTGTGTATATATATTTTTTTTTTTTTTATTTTTTTTTCTTGTATTATATTGTATTCTATTTTGTTATTATTTTTATTGTATATAATATGTCCTATCAATAAAGTGTAAATAAATAAATAAAATAAAAAAATAAAAAGATGATTTGGGAGGTTATGCTTAAGACATTTTCAAGACGAAGAAACTTCCTGTTGTATGTGGTCGCAGCTTGACGATGAAAATAATAATAATATCGCCTTATTTATACTGCCCGATTAGAACTTCTAAGTCCCATTATTCCAGCAGTAAGCCCAAGACGTATTATTATGTGGTAAAAATCCCAAATGCTAGGATAACTTGTCATGTCCCGGCTGGGTTTCGAACGCGCGACTTCTGGTATCTCTGGATTCACGGAGTGCCGCCTTTACCACTGAGCTACCGGGGCAATAGTAAATCTTATAAGGGCAAAGCTTTATAAGTAAAGCTATTAAGACCAGAACATTCTGTCTCTTGTTTTAATTGGGAAGCGAGCGCATGCAGCTTTATTCGATTGTTTAGTCTCCAAATACCGTAAAAGAGTGTGTCTTCCTATTGGAAATAGAAAAATATCTCAAGAAATCTTTACATTAGTTTTCCAGCTTATTTAAATACGGGTCAAAAATGACCACAATTGGCATTATACGATGAAAATTTGGCCCGGCATGCTTAGGGTTAAGACAAGACGAACAAACTTTCTGTTCATAAATACAAATACCAGGCTCTTGATTTATCTTAATTAAAGAAAGCGCTGACAAAACAGAATTTTATAAGGTCCCATTTTACAAAATTAATCTCCAAAAAATCCTTGTTAAAGTTCCGCCCTAGCTATTCTTAAAATATTTAGTTCTCTTGTCCAAGTTTTCGTTTTGCCATTTTTATTACCAAGTCCATAACATATCCTTTATGTTCATCTCCTCCTCTCTCTCTCTCTCTCTCCCTCGCTCTCTCTCTCTCTCTTTCTCTCTCTCTCTCTCTCTCTCCCTCTTTCACTGTTTTTTCTCTCTCTCTCTTTTCTTTGGTTGGAAAAATTAACGGTCTAAAACTAAAATGTCGCCAGATTTGGCGGAAAACTTTTTTTATCAGTAATAAAATTTGCTCAACCTTTTTTTCTCCCCCTCTCTCTCTCCTATTATCTCTTCCACCCTCTTTGTTCTCTCTTATACCATTATATTCAGTCTGATTACATTCGTTTTTCTGTTTTGAGAGGTCAGTGTAAGTTTCTCAGTAACAAATGTTATAAAGATCACTTGGACAATGTAAGCAGGTCTATTAAGTCAAATCCCAAATACTTCTGGAAATATTCAGAAGAATCACGGAAAGTTCATGGTATTCCTAAGCAAATGTCTCTTGATGGTGTGACGTGCTCAACTCCTCGAGATATTGCCAATTTATTCTCAAATTCATTTTCTTCTGCGTATCAGGAATCTCTTGAACAAAATCCAGTCTATCCGGATAGGGATATCATCGACTTCAATACTTGTCAGTTTACCAGCAATGAGGTTTTTCTTGCTCTGTCTTCTCTTCCTTTAAAATTTTCTTCCGGACCTGACAATATTCCTCCATTCATCTTGAGAAAATGTGCATCTATCTTGACTTCTCCCCTTTCAATTATTTTCAACCGTTCTCTGTCTTCTGGCTTCTTCCCTGATGCCTGGAAGTCAAGTTTTATTATTCCAATTTTCAAGTCTGGGGACAGGTGTAATGTTGGTAATTATCGAGGCGTTTGTATACAATCAGCCATTCCCAAAGTCTTGGATAAGTTGGTCACTACTAGACTTTCTTCAGCATGTAAGCATTTCATCTCTGATAAACAGCATGGTTTCACTGCTGGAAGATCTACGGTGACTAACCTCCTTTGTTACCAACATGACATTATTGAGTCATTTCAGTCTGTTTCTTCGGTTCACTCTATCTATACTGATGTGTCCAAGGCTTTTGATAGGGTTGATGTGCGTTTTCTCATCAGGAAATTAAAATCCTATGGAATCGGGGATTCATTTTTGACCTGGCTTTCTTCATTTTTCACCGGAAGAACACAATCAGTCCTTGTAGGTAACGCTCTTTCTCTGCCTATTCAAGTCCTGTCGGGAGTTGGACAAGGGAGTCATTCTGGGCCTTTGTTATTCAGCCTTTTCTTCAATGATTTGCCTCAGATTATCCATCACTCTTCTGTACTTATGTTTGCCGACGACGTTAAGCTGTACAAATCCATCAAAAGCACATCAGACTGTCATCTTCTCCAACGTGATTTGGACGCTTTTCATTCATGGTTGTTGGCCAATGGAATGTCACTTTCATTTCACAAATGTTTTGTTATTGAATTCACTCGAAGCAAAACATTTGAATTCCCTTATTCCATAAATTCTCATCTACTCAATAGAGTTGACAAAATCAAAGATCTTGGGGTTTTATTTGATCAAAAGCTTTCCTTTGTACCATATGTTACCAATACTTCCATGAGATGTCATCGACTTTTGGGGTACGTCCTCAGGAATTCCCGAGGATTGTCCTTTGATGCCTTCTGTCTTCTGTACAAATCTTTGGTTCGGTCTCTCCTTGAATATGGTTCCATTGTTTGGTCCCCGATATATGAAGTTCATATAGACACCCTTGAGCGAGTTCAGAGGAAATTCTTGTCATATTGTCGTTACCGTTTTCCTAACATTGACATTGACATTCCTTCTCTCAGGGATCGCAGACTGAAGGCTGATTCTTCCTTCTTCAACAAATTGTTTGAAGGGGAAGTTGACTGCCCTAAACTCTTGAGCTTGATTTCTCTGGACTGTCATAGACGTCTAAGGAAGAACAACACCTTCTTTGTGAAACAATGTTGCACAAATTACACTTATTTTGAACCTATGAACAGAATGATGCGCAACGAGAATGTTCTTATTAAAAATGTTCCTAAGTAAAATATGTCGATATATTGAACCCTCTGTGATATGAATGTTATTTGTGTATCTGTATGTATATTTTAATTTTAATACTATTTTCGCTTATTTTATTTATCTGACATGTAAAATCCTATATTTTACTTATTTACATTTTATATTTTTTTTATGTACATATTTTGACACTGCAGCATGCTGCAATTTATTTTCTTATATTTTTGGTTGTTTTTGAACTACAAATTTCTTTTTGCCTGTGATCTGTGATACATTTAGATAATGGAATTTTGATAAATAATTTTATTTTGCTTTTATTTTGTACTTACCTATACTTTTAATTTGTAATTTGTAATCTTGTTATATGTTTATATAGGGCTTGGCCCGTAAATATACACCTGTTCAACAGGTATTATTATTATTATTATTATATTTCTATCTATCTCTCTCCCACTGCTATTCAGTTTTTTCCTCTCTCTCTCTCTCTCTCTCTTTTCTCCTTCTGTCTCTCATTTATTCTGGTAATACCTCCCTTTCTGTCTCTCTACTCACTATATGTCTCCCCTCTTTCTTGCTCCCTCTCTAATCCAACTATTCCTCTCTCTTTCTCTCCCTCCCTCTCTCACTCACTACATTTCTCCACTCTCTCTCTCTCTCTCCCCACTCTAGGGCAGGGGTTCCCAAACTGTGGTATATGGACCACTGGTGGTCCTCGAGATTGAAGGCCTATACCCTGGAGCCTGGGGTAGAGCCAGTACCACGTAAAACAATCTAACGTTGTGGCTGCTTATTAATTGTAAGCAGCCATAACGGAGTCCCGAAAATCGTCTATACAAATCTGTACAAATCAGGGTCTAGGGGCGAGGGTTTAGGGTGTATTAGGGTATAGGCCCAGGGTTCTCGTTGTGGCCAACACCACATTGACAAAGGGGAGGGGGTTCCTTTTTGAATAGGTGGCTAATATGGGTGGTAAAAGTATGACCGATTCTCATTGTGGACAGTAGAGCGACAGTATTTGTTGGGTCAATAAACACAATTTATCGTGCAGCAGCGACTGGATTTGACGCAGTGGCCGGAAAGAAATCGATGGAATACCCATTACTAACTTCTTCTCTTCTCAGTCAGCTGAAAAACACATTTCTCTTTGTCAGACTAGGCGGCGACATCGCTAGTCAATACCAGTGGCGGCTGAAGAATACTATCTACCTGCATATATTTTAATAATAATAACACTCTTTAGTGGAACAACCACCACAGGCGAGATTAATGCTCAAAGCATTTTCTACCACCTAACCCTCAGAGTCTTATTATTATGTGGTCACAAACTCAAATTAATGAGGAAAAATTCATGCACTGGGTGGGATTCGAACCAACGGATCTCTACGCTACCTGAATTAGCAGACTAGCGCGTTAACCACTTGACAACCAGTGCACGTTACAACGATTCATACTTAAATCCAGTTCTTGTATAATCACACAAGGTAGTAGGCGGCCACAACGAGGACCCTGGACCCTAGATCCTAGAGCTAGACCCTCGACCCCAGACCCTGGTACCTGCAGCTTGATATAGACGATTTTCGATACTCCGTTGTGACCGCTTACATTCAATAGCATGGTTAGATTATTTTACTGGGTACTTGCTCTACCACAGTTTCCAGGGTATAGACCTCCGTTGTGTTAAGCAACGTCCAAGTTGAAAATAGGTGGATATTGTGGTTAAACATCAAGGATTCAAATCCTCGTGCTTCTGGCTTTTCAGTTTTTCCAGCCCAACCCAGGCTGGGTAAGGTTTATGTACCTATGTATGAAAGTTGGTTTGTGAGCTTTCGGAGAATCGATGGTGAAACACTGTCTCAAATGATATGGATAAATGACCCGAATTTATTGAGACGTTGAGCGACAACCTACATAGGTTTACTTAATTTAAGCTAGCTTAAAACAACCATTTTGTTTTTTTAAAACTAACATAAATCCAATCTTCGTGGCTCAGTTTTTAAGAGCATTACTTTTCCGTTTCCGTAATGGCATGGGTGGAGATTAAGTGCACTGATTTAATGCGAAAGCGGTTCCGAGGATGAGCATTAAAAATTAATCCAAAAAAAGTTCTGATAGTGGACAATTGTTCGAGCCGCCACTGTTTTTCTGTCGTAGTCCTGGCCGCCAATTTTGGCCGCCTGACAAAATCTGCGCGACGCCATTTCGTCGAGATTTCTTCCGAAAGAAATTAACATTATTCACGTCTCCCCTTTCAAACTAATTCTTCCATCGATCCCCCTTTCTCAATAATTCTTCCCCAATGAATTCTTCTGATTTCTTCCTCCATTATAATAATAATTCCCTTGGTGTATTCAAAAAGTATAACTATTAATATAAACTTCAAAAACACCACTTTAATATAGCAGAAAACAGATTCATAGAATGTAATATAAATATTATAATATATTTCTGTGTCCATGAGATAGGTATTGATACCTAAATCACGGTGGTGAGAGGATTATATATGGACGCCCAGATCCAATGTCTAGGCTCCTTTCATGTCCATAGATTCTATTTGGTTTAACGTTCTGACTTGAGGTAGACAGGACGGGGGTTTTATACTCCATTCGCTTAGAATCGTATCAGCTACCCACATTAACCTCACCCAGCCTTGGTAGGGCCGGAATAGCCAGCCTCACATGTTGCGGGAGGGAACATAATTTTCTGTGCCAAAAGGCTGCTCCAACCGGGAACTGAACTCATCAGGATCTTTGGACTACGGGCAGTAGTCACAACCGTTAATACGCCATGGAGGCTGGCTTAAGGATTGTATGGACGGCCATGTCAAATGACCAGTAGCATTCAATAGTGTTAAGACGGATAAGATCTTCTTAATTAATTGAAACATCTGATTTAATACAGACTTTCATGTTCATTATTAAGATCTTATTCAGTTCACTCAGATCCCAAGATATAATAATATCGCACTTTCTCACTCATTCACTCATCCTTAACTCATGGGCCTGTTTCTACAGGGTGTCCCGTATACAGATGCAAATATTTTGAGGGTAGGTTCAGCCCACCGTGGACTATCATATGAGCGAAACTTGCAGTGGGGCATTTTGATTCGTTAAAGAGTTATGTCCAAATCCCTGTTTTTCCCACAGGTCTAGAGGTCACTTGGATCGATGCACGTTTTTAAAGAAATGATAGCCAGTAAGTAATTTTTGACTTCATGTATGGATAGTCATCTGTATTTCCTTTCGAATGCAGTTGGTTGCTTAAAAAAATATTGAAAGACCAGAGAGATATTAAATCATAAGTTCAATACTTTTCTAAAATTTGATTTTTCCTTTTTTTCCTTTTCGTGAATTTAAAGTACTTCTACAATTGCAATTCTGCGTATCACTGGTTAAAAAAATACCCTATTATGTTTAGTTTTAGAAAAAAGAAACTTCATTTATATTACTTTAAAGATCATGGAACGCAGTACACACAAAGCTCAAAAAACACTTCTGAATCATGATGGAAAATTCAAAGTTGGCTTAATTTTAACAGAATTGGCGCGTAATTTGAGGTATAAATACACTGCTCTGGGATGTTTAACAGAGGGAAATTGATCATTCACAGTAGTCGGTCGGTGTGAACTTTTATGTGAATGGGGTTACGGGGTCACAGGGTTATCATGAGCAAAAATGAGAGAGGCTGCAACGAAAGCAGCAACCAGTGGTATAATTATGGACAAAGAATAAATGGAGAAAGACTCTGCGATAACAACAAAAATTGTGATTTTATTTTTAGAAGTAAAATAAAAAATATTATTTTTGTGTTTATCACAATCATGATATCAAAAACATAACAAATAGTACCGAAAATTAACCTTGGGTAAAACTCGAACATCCAACCTTAAGGTTACTATTATTATTAATACTTTATTAATAAATTACAAACATGATACATTCTGCAACACAGGACATGAAATGAAAAGAACCCAAAAGAATAATATGTAGTGAACCAAGGGCGAGGTTAAAGCTTGTGGCTTTCTCTTCCACCGAACAAATTGATCGCCTTGTTATTTTAACTATTAGATTTGATTGATATAGTTGGTTAATAGAACTATTTGTACTCAGAAAATTTTCATTTATATCTTGCAGTTGGCACAAAAATGGTCACACAGACCGCTTCAGGCATCGAGTGTTCTTCAAAATGCAATAGCGCCCAGATTCAAAATTTGAAAGATGTGTTTCTCTCCTTCTGGTGCCGTTTAATAAGGCGTATCTCATTCGTTCCTTCACGCGTCTGAAAGAACTTTGTATTTATTGAAACAAAATAGCAAAGGGTATTTTTTTACCTAGTGATACGCAGAATTGCAATTGTAGAAGTACTTTAAATTCACGAAAAGGAAAAAAAGGAAAAATCAAATTTTAGAAAAGTATTGAACTTATGATTTAATATCTCTCTGGTCTTTCAATATTTTTTTAAGCAACCAACTGCATTCGAAAGGAAATACAGATGACTATCCATACATGAAGTCAAAAATTACTTACTGGCTATCATTTCTTTAAAAACGTGCATCGATCCAAGTGACCTCTAGACCTGTGGGAAAATTAGGGATTTGGCCATAACTCTTTAACGAAGCAAAATGCTCCACTGCAAGTTTCGCTCATATGATAGTCCACGGTGGGCTGAACCTACCCTCAAAATATTTGCATCTGTATACGGGACACCCTGTATAGCAAGATTAATAAATATAGAATAGAATATAGAAATTACCTTGTTTATAGGTACTGCCGAGGTGAGACTATATTTCAGCAGTCTAATCAAGGTCTTATTTATTTTCAAATTTAAACAGCCATTTTTGGTTTTTTGTCTGTCTGTCTCTATCCATCATTTAGATTCCTTGCAATGCGCAAATTTCCAAAACTGCTAAATGGATTTCCACAAAAAATTGTACACTTATAGCAGACGTGTTTTAGATAGTTAAAAGTCCAAATTAAAATTCATCAACTTCGAAGAACTAGCACGATATTTTATCACCAAGAGTATGCATATGATGTAAACCATTCACGAGGAAGTATTGTGTCCATAATTGGCGGTGTATTTTTGCTTTTATTAGTTTTGTTGTTGTTATTGTTGTTGCTTTTGGTATTATTATTTTTATTATTATTACTATCATGAGCAGTTTTATTTTAGAATCCCTGCATCGCAACATTTGAAGCAGGGTAAAACCTCTGCAATACGAGTAAATGTAGGTAAATGATATTTTGCATTTCTATGTTGGGTACTATGTAGGAATTTTAATTATGTATGACTGTATTTACTATGTATGTACCAGAATACATAGTATACCTGTTAGGTATGTGTTTTAGCTTGGTCTCATTAATTTGTTATTAATTATAAAACCTATCTATATACCATGTGTCCATGTCCACGATTCATTTTTAGAAATATTCAGAATCAACTCATCACATTATGCATGTCCCCGTAGCTCAGTGGTAAATTCGGCACTCTGTGAATCCAGAGATTCCAGGGGTCGTGGGTACGAAACCCAGCCGGGAGTGCCGGGACATGACAAGTTATCCTCTCATTTGGGATTTAGACCACACAATAATGTGTCTTGGGCTTACTGCTGGAATAATGGGACTTTAATAGTCTTAATCGGGCAGTATAGATAAGGTGACATTATTATTATTATTATTATTATTATAAATTTTTCACCTGAAAAATAAACATGAACTTGATGAAAATTAGAGAATATGGTTCTCATGTCTTTTTGTATAATGATTATTAAGTAAACTGCCCAAGTAAATACACAATACCTAAACATTTGTACCTATAATACAACACTGAGTTATTATTTTGTTTATATTTCCGTTCGATGGTATGAGTATTTTTCGAAAAATAATTTGAGATTATTTTAGTCTTAGAGTGTCTCCTAGAATTGATTCTGGAATTTTCAACAACCAAAAACCTATTACACCTTGTATATTAAGACCTATAAGTAGTCACTGTGGCAGAGCGAGTTAGCGCGCTAGGCATTGCACACATGGTGACCTGGGTTCGATTCCCAGCGGGGGAGGATTTTTTCTGCTCTGTACTTGGATGTTCGGGGTCCACTCATACCTCGTGAGGAAAAATGAGTAGCTGCTTTAATGTGAAGCAGCGACCAGTGGCAGAATCTTAGGCAAAAAAAATAATACAAGATATTGTAAATTAAAGTGGTAAAGTCCTATGATTCTGCGCTACCCACTAAAATTGTGACATAATAACACAAAGAAAAAGCATTATTATTATTATTAAGACCTATACATATATAGTTATACCTATATACCTAGTAAATATTAATTATGCATTTTAGCTTGGTATCATATTGTTAATTATTAAATTTATCTATGGAACTTACATAAATGTAGGTACATTATACGGATACTTTTTTGCATAAATCTGATGCTCCTACCAACCCGAACAGATTTATGTATGCACGTGCTTTTGGTGTTCATATAATTATGATCCCTTAGTGGTGAATAATAATAATAATATCGCCGTATTCATACTGCCCCATTAGAACGAATAGGTAAGTGGATATGTCCCATTATTCCAGCAGCATAATAATAATAATAATAATATCGCGTTATTTCTTCTTCTTCTTTTACAATGTCTTATCCCGCTTAAGCAGGGTCGACGTTGTTCAACCTCATAGTTGAGGTTGGTTGGTTTTAGCACATTTTTACGGCTGGATGCCCTTCCTAACGCCAACGATTCTACTTGATTCAACGTCCTGGATTTGGACGGTGGTTTTACCCTCCATTCGCTGGGAATCGTACCAGCTACCCACATTAACCTCACCTTGCCTGGGTAGGGCCGGAATTGCCAGCCTCACGTGTTCCGAGGGAACAGAATTTTCTGTGCGGAAAGTCTGCTCCGACCGGGGATCGAACTCAGGATCTCTGGACTACGGGCAGTAGTCACAACCGGTACGCCACGGGCCACGGATACACAAGAATAATATCGCGTTATTTATACTGCCCGATTAGGACTATTAAGTCCCATTATTCCAGCAGTAACCCAAGACATAATATATTATTATGTGTAAAAATCCCAAATGGAAGAATAACTTGTCATGTTCCGGCTGGGTTTCAAACCCGCGACCTCTGGAATCTCTAGATCCACAGAATGCCGCCTTCACCAATAAGCTACCGGGACAGGCAGTATACCACGAAAAGGTATTTCTTGGGGATTAAATATAAGATTTACTGGTACACCACATATTTTAGGGGTAGAAATGCGGTATCAGTATTCGAGGTAATCACATGATCTCACAAGTACTCAAACTCGCTATAATAAATCTTCGCTGAACCCAGGACTTGAACCACCGACCTCTCGGTTACAAGTCCGTCGCCCTATCTATCAAGCCGCTAAGGTCGGTAAATGAACTAGTATATTAAATAGTACATACATAATTATCCACTACCAAAGTAACCCACTCACCTTTTCTTTTGTTATTCGATATTTTTCAACATAATAGGATAATTTAATACCAATGAATTTGAATCTTTTGTTGAAACGTTGCATACATTCAGGAAAAGTCCAATGACTTTGCTCTTTTGGTAAAGATAAAATATCATTAGTTTAATTTACCTAATACATGTATAGGTAAATCAGATAACAACTACTATAATAGATTAAATACAGATAAACTCGAATTCCATTTTGTGACAACGTTCATTCATATTAATTTATGAGATAAATTTATATCGGGTGGATCACGAGAATCACTATTTGAAATAGGACTCAATAGACAGGGTGAAGAAGAATATAATTATGAAGACGCACTTGTAATTAAACAAGTTATGACAAGTCCAGTGGAAGTACAAGCAATGGTAATTTACATTTATTAAAGAGAAAGAGAGAGAGAGAGAGAGAAAGAGAGAGAGAGACAGCGACTACTCGCTCAGACGCAAATTTACGCTTGAAATTTTCGGAAATTTCTGGTAAAACTTTCTCAATTGTAATAGAAAGTCGTGTAATGGTCAAATAAGTTCATTATATATCTCTTTTCCTTTCTATAGCTTTCTCTCTCTTTTCCTTTTCAGAATAGCCTTCTCTCTCTCTCTCTCTATCTCTCTCTCTCTCTCTCTCTCTCTTTCTCTCTCTCTCTCTCTATATCTCCTTTCTATAATAGCTCTCTATTTCTCATTTCTTTTCTCTTTCGCCCTTTATCTCTATATTTCTTCTCTTACTCCTCCGGATATCTACACACTAACATTGTTTCCTGGCTGAGATGTGTACTGGTAGTCAAGTAGTTGAAACGCTAGTCTGGTAATCCAGGTAGCGCAGGGATCCGTTGGTTCGAATCCCTCCCAGTGCACGAATTTTTCGTCATTCATTTGAGTTTGTGACCACATAATAATAAGACTCTGAGGGTTAGGTACTAGAAAATGCTTTGAGCATTAACCTTGTCTGGTGATGGTTACCTTCCACTAAAAAGTATTTTGAGACCCTAATGCAGCCTTGTATTATTTCTACTTTCAAATGCTCTAATGAATTCAATTAGAAAGAAATCCTTGGAAAAGCGCAGGATATAAATTAAGAAAAATGAATTAAAAGAAAGAGGGAGTGAGATGAGAGACAAAGAAAATAAGACGCGGAGAGAGACAGAGAGTCTAACATTAAGTTCTGAAGAGAAGAATGAGAGAGGAAGAGAAAGGGAGAGGAGAAGGAGAGAAAAAAGAGGAGAAAGGGAGAAGAGAAGAGAGAGCGAGAAAGAGAAGGGAAATCTAGGAGGGAGAGAGAGAGAAGGGAACGAGAGAGGAGGAGAAAGAGAGGGAGAGAAAGGAGGGAAAGAAAAGAGAAAGAGGTGGACAGAGAGAAAGGAAAAAAAAATCCTTCGCACAAAACCTTTTTCCATAATCCTAATTCAAGTCGTTTTTCCCTTAAGTTCAGGAAAAATGGTTGAAACTCTGAAAGCTTACCTCTTAACCTCTTTCTCTCTCTCCCTCCCTCTCTCTATCTCTCCCTATCTTTCCTGTCTCTCCCTCTCTCTCTCTATGTCTCCCTCTCTCCCTCTCCCTCTCTCTCTCACCCTCTCTCTATCTTTTCAATTCAATTCTTTCTCCCTATCTCTATACCTCCTCTGCCTGTCTCTGTTAATATCTATTTCTTTCTCATTGGGTAAAATAAATTGCACGTCTTTTTCATTTGTATTGCCCACATCTCTCTTCACTCTTGCTATCCTCTGGTTCCCTCTATACATTTATCTTTCTGAATCCCACTCTATCTTCGAAGATGGAAACTTGGAAAGCCAAAAGATTGATTTCACCTGTTCTCTCTCTCTCTCTCTCTCTCTCTGTTCTTCTCTAATAAGTCGCTCTCTATATCTCTTGTTCTATTTGTGTGTGTATGTGTGTGTGTGTGTGTGAGAGAGAGAGAGAGAGAGTGTGTGTCAACTATTGACTGAGTCTTTATGTTCAATACGACATCTTCCATGGCAGGTTCCGCTCTGTTAATTTGAATTGATGGCAAAATGTCTGTTTTTCCATGTTGGCTCAATGTAACCTTACTGTCCTAAGGGACATGATGGAACTTATTTATTTATTTACACTTTATTAATTGCACATCTCTACATATAAAACAGAAAAAAGGACTACCTACCTACCTACCTATGTTTGTTTGTTTGTTTGTTTGTCCGGAGTTGTTTAGCCAAAACGGTAAGAGATAGCGAAAAATGTCTCAGAATTGACCCCCCCCCAAAACCATTATCGCTTTGTTCAGAAAAAATATAAAAAGTTCAAAAAGGCATTGCTGTCCAGCAGTACGGCCATGCCTTAGTAAATTTGAAATTTATTCCCGTTGCAAAGCACGGGCAAACGGCTAGTATTATATACAACACATATAATGACAAATACAACATAAGAGAAGTACAAAGAGAAATAAAATAAAGAAAAAATAAATAAATATATTTATACATATAATATATGTCCTAACTAAAGGGCGGCGTTATTGCCTTAGGCAATCTCTTCCACCCATCCCTTTCTATTTTTATTCTATTTTCATACAACTTTCTTGTGTTTGTCATGATAATAATAATAGAAACGCCCCGTTAGCCAAGTGCCGTCAAAGCGTCATCCCGTAATCGAGAGGTCGCGGGTTCGAAAATCAGCCGAGACATGACAAAAGTTATCTTCTCATTTGTGGTTTTGACGACATAATAATACGTCTTGTATATTTAATGCGGTAATAATGGAAGAGGATTGGGTCTCCACAATTGCAAATTGATGTATCAAGCTCGCCAGGAGGCGAGCGTTCGCCAAGTAGCGCCAACCAACCGCGGCCTATAGTAAAACGAAAGAGAGTTCATATGTATTTTGTTTTATTTTATTTTTATGTAGGAAGAACACAGAGACATTAAGATTGTTTAGTAATAACACTCTTGGGTGGAAGGTAACCACCAGGCAAGGTGAATGCTCAAAGCATTTTCTACCACCTAACCCTCAGAGTCTTATTATCATGTGGTCACAAACACAAATTAATGAGGAAAAATTCATGCACTGGGTGCGATTCGAACCAACGGATCCCTACCCCACCTGGATTACCAGACTTAGCACGTTAACCAATTGACTACCAGTGCACATTATTCCTTACTATTGAATTTCTAGGAAGTTATATTAAAAGCTCTTTTCTCTAGTATTAAAAGCATACCTACCGTTTAAATAAATAAAAATGTAGGTAGTTGAAAATTAAAAAACATTTATATTAATTCTTTTTATTGCTTTCTGCTGATATTAGGTATAATGTTTCGGCATTCCTTCAAAAGCTTTGGCTTCAACTTAAAGGTCATTACCCTTTCTCTCTCTCCCCCCCCCCTCTTATCTCTCTCTCTCTCTCTCTCTCTCTCTCTCTCTCTCTCTCTCTCTCTCTCTGTCTCCCTGAGTACATATTTGAAGTTATGAAAAATAGCCTGGACATTTAAAAAAGTTCAAATAAGACTAATACCTTGATATTATGTTCAAATGTGTTCTGTTTTTCATGTTTTTTGACCTTATATAAATTACACGAAAAAAACATTCTCCACATACAATATAACATATTATACTTATAACGTGTTCAAAATATAAATTAACTCGCTAATTAATGTACAACATTGCGCCCGAAATAATAATAAAATTTAATTTTCCAAAAAGGAATTTTTTGTTGTTAAAAGGACCCTGCAATGTCCAATATTAAAAGTTTTTTTTTTTGTAAGCCTTATTAGGAGGACAAAGTACAATAGTAACAGTATAAAATTAAGAAAAGAAAAGAAAAACAAAAAAATGACAAAATAAATAAATAAATAAAAAAGAAAATAACAATAATGTCCTACCTAAAGGGCGGGGTTATTGCCTGTGGCAATCTCTTCCACCCAAAAGTTGGGTTTTAATGTCATGGAAGAGGTATTCAGGGCCACGGCGGGGGTTTGCCCTCCAAGTGCTGTGAATTGCACCAGCTATCCACATCAGCCTGGTTGAGATTGGAAATGTTTAACCTCGAAAAATAAGGAAGCCCATCTATTAGAAGCCCTTCAAAGCTTAGGAGAAGTACCTTAGTATAAATGTTTCTTTATAAAGAAAATAAATAAATATATTATTATTATATTTAAAAATGGTCACCCAAAAAAAAAAAGAAAAAAAATGGGTAGATTTTATTTGAAAAGTCTACCCGACTGACGAAAAATCTATCCGAAAAAAAAAACGCTAACTCACAACTTAAGGTGTAAAACGGGCAAACGGCACAGTCACAACCATTATAGACCTCAGGGGTTGGCGGTAGATAACTTGAGGTCAGAGGTTGGCGGTAGATAACCTCGGTAGGTAACTTAAGGTCTGACCCCAGTTAGATAACTGGCTCACTGAATGACAGTGTTATAATAAAATGACTGGGTTAAATTTTCCAGCAGACCTTACCTCATCGAGCATATTTGTTTGTTTTAAACAAAAACTTTCAAAATATTTCCAATTTGGAACTCGAACAACAGACCTCCAGATTAAAAATTTGTTGCCTTATCAATCTCATAACTAAGGTCAGTGAACTTCAAGAAATCATTAAATAATAATAATAAATTATACAACAACACTATTTAGTGGAAGGTAACCACCAGGTGAGGTTAATACTTAAAGCGTTTTCTACCACCTAACCCTAAGACTCATATTATTATGTGGTCACATACGAAAATAAATGAGGAAAAATCCATGCACTGGGTGGGATTCGAAACAACGGATCCCTATGCTACCTGGATTACCAGACTAGCGCGTTGACCACTACCAGTGCACTTTTTAGTATAGGAATTATATCACCTTATTTACACTGATCGACTAGGTCTAATCAGTTCCATATTTCTAGCAATGAGCCCAAGACGTATTTAATAATAATAATGTGTTTCTTTGTGTTATTATAACACAATTTTAGTGGGTAGCGCAGAATAATAGGACTTTTCCGTATCTTTTAATATCCCAATATCTTATTTTTGTCTTTAATTCCGCCACTGGTCGCTGCTAACAAGCTACTCATTTTTCCTCACGAGGTATGAGTGGACCCCGATATTATTATTATGTGTTAAAAAGGGGAGGATAACTTGTCATGTCCCGGCTGGGTTTCGAACCCGTGGCCTCTGGAATCTCTAGATTCAAAGAGTGCCACATTTACTACTGAGCTACCACAAAGTGGTAGCTGAGTAGTAATAATAATTCCGTGTCCGTGAGATAGGTATTGATACCTAAATCACGGTGGTGAGAGGATTAATGGACGCCCAGATCCAATGTGTAGGCTCCTTTCATGTCCATATTATGTGGTCAAAATGTGGTATTATGTGTAGTATTATGTGGTCAAAATCCCTGATGGAAGGACTTCCTTATGCGGGCTGGGTTTCGAACCCGTGAGCTCTGGGATTCCAACCGATGGACGCGAAGACTCCGAAGAAATATTACAATCAAATTAAACTTTCCATATCACATAAAAATTTTCGGCCCTCACCAAGCTAGCTGAGGTTAATGTGGGTTTCTGGTACGATTAGCAGCAAAGGGAGGGTAAAACCTCCGTCCTGATCAGGACGTTAAATCAAATAGAATCATTAATTGAAATATCGCCGAAAAAAAAGGGACCGACTTCAATATTTTCTATAATTAATTTATTTTAAATTCAGAAGTTATCATATTTGTGTTAATCACTTTCGGATATCAATCACAACTACTCTTTATTTAAATCTACGCTAAAACTGGGACCTGAACCACTAACCTCCAGGTTACAAGTCCTCCGTCTTATTGATCAAGCTACTGAGGTCGGTAATACTTTCTACACCTGCTAAGTAATGGAAAGTAAAAAGATGTGTTAAAATAAATGTTTCATCATTTTCGCATTGGCATGATTTTTATGGCAAACCTCTTTAAACATAAATTAGGACCAATACGCAATAAAACATTTCGATCTCTTTTTTTCCTATCGACAAGTGGAAAAGTTGCACTTAGGAAGAAAATCAGCACGGATCGAAATTTTCACCCCCTCTCTCTCTCTTCTCCCAAACACAACAATGAGTCAGCATTTGCAGGCGAAAAATTCGCCACGTCATCGTGCGAAACATCACAAAAAAGCGACCTATAGGACAAGCCGCTATCACTTACCTACAAAACGGCCGAAATTAGACCGGCTCCACACAAACACACACGGTCGCGAAAAAAGAGCTAATTTTTGTACCACCAGAAAAAAGTCAATAAACTAAATAAAATTTAATAAATGCGCACACTACTTTCAATGGTAATTTCTCGATTTTTACGTCAGAAGTGAGCGGTCTGACAACTAACGAACGAATGGGACCGCTTCTTCGGGAAAGGACGAAAAATTTTCGCTAGAGAGTCGAAATTTGTGACGTCACAACTGCGCCGACGCGTCCTATGAAAACTAGGACTTCTGAGTGCCCCTCCTCCTCTCCTTTCCTCTCTACATCTTCCCCCTCCTATCTTTCTTTCCCCTCTTCCGTTCCCTCCTAAAGATATCCTTGCTTCTTTCATATCCTCTGCTATCCATCTTATTCTTTCTTTTTCTTTCTTTCTCCCCTCGAATTCTCTCCTAAAATTTTTTCTTCTTGTTCCCCTCATATACCGACCTCTCCAATTTGCCATTCCTCTACCACTAAATTCCCTCCTAAAGATATCCTTGCTCCTCTTATGTCTGGTCCTATCCAACATTTCCTTTCTTTCTTCTTTCTCCCCTCAAATTCCTTCCTAAAGATATTTCTTCTTGTTCCCCTCAAATACCGACCTCTCCAATTTGCCATTCCTCTACCACTAAATTCCCTCCTAAAGATATCCTTGCTCCTCTTATGTCTGGTCCTATCCAACATTTCCTTTCTTTCTTCTTTCTCCCCTCAAATTCCCTCCTAAAGATATCCTTGCTCCTCTTATGTCCGGTCCTATCCAACATATCCTTATCTTTCTCCCTCTAATGCTTTCTTTCTGTGCTTTCTCTCTCTTATTCTTTCTTCCACTTTCTCCTTCTTTCCCTCTCTATCTATCTTTCTCTCTCATTCTATCTATCTCTCTCTCTATCTCTCTCTCTCTGTCTCTCTCTCTTTCTCTCTCTCTCTATCTATCTATCTATATACCTCTCTCTTTCTCTCTTTCTCTCTCTCTCTCTCTCTCTCTCTCTCTCTCTCTCTCTCTATCAATCTATCTCTCTCTCTCCCTCACTCTGAAGCTCTCTCTCTCTCTTTCCTGTCTTTTTCTTGACGTTTTTAAAAACCGGTCATCCTCCATACTGGAACCCTTTTTCCTCCCCATTTGTCTATACCGCACCGTCCCACTCTACTCTCACCTCCTGATTCTGAGGATACTCTTCTCTCGTAACCAAACATAATTACCTCTCACTCTTTCCCATTCTGTTCCCCACGTCATTCACCTCCACACACTTCTACCCATCCACCTCCACACACTTCTACCTCTTCATGCCGAATATCCTCACCCCCAACTCCCCAATGTCACCCCCACCATACACTCCTACCTGCTCATCTCCAGACAAACCCACCCCCTCCATTCAGTCTACCCAGACGTCTTCATACCGGCATTTTCCCCGCCAACCTCCGCCTCCCGAAACTTACCCACCTCCAACTCGCCTTGTCTCCAAACCCCCACCCCCAACACTTCCTCGCCCCCAATCCCCCACCCCCAACACTCCCTCGCCCGCCTCCCATCTCCCCTATCAACAAGCCCTGTCTCTATTTATTTTGTAGGTAGGCACTCTGAGCCCTTATTTTTTGAGTGCTTATTTATTTAGAAACTCTTTATTAGTAGATCATTAATTTATACAGACAAATAATATAAAAATTGACAATATTGATAGGATAAACAAGAAAAAAAAGAAACAAAATATATACACATGCCCTAACTAAAGGGCGGGGTTAATTGCCCATGGCAATCTCTTCCACCCAACCCTTATTATTCATAATAATCTATAGCACAATACATTTGACCTCTCGACATGTTTTTGATCCTTTGAACATCGAAGTTCGAGTTGGCCTTTGAATTTCAGCAATTTTGACCATTTTTAGAGTGGTCCTTCAAGAACTGGTTTTTTCAACGCGCCATCAACACTGGCATTGATAAGGTGTCTTTTCGATAACACGAAACGCGTATTTTCTAAACCCTTTCTCTCTCCGAAACCATTCCTGCCTCTAACGTAACTGTGGAAAGGTGAGGTCACTGTGGAAAGGACCAAGAGGAGCCTTCCACTTATCCCTATACTTGGGCAAGGCTTGGTGGATACCCCCTTCATTACTATCTCACAGGAAGAACAGATCCCCCCACTCCTGCTCCAGATCCCCCCACTCCTGCTTTTGGAGGATGCAGGAGAAGGATTTCCCCTTCTCTCCAACTTTAGAACCACCCCGATACCCCTCTGTCTCTTCTATTTTGGGGGGGAGGGGCGCAGTGCCATTCCCACGTTATAAAGTGGCACTTTGCTAATTCCCGCAAAAAGGGACAAAGCAGTTGCTCCCTGCTGTCTCTTTCCGACAGGGCAATCCCTTTTGGAGCTTTGTGTTATCTTGTCGTCGTGATAATAGAGAAGAGGATTTGGAGCAGTGGAGGTAGTAGTAACACTCTTTTGTGGAAGGTAACCACCAGGCGAGGTTAATGCTCAAAGCATTTTCTACCACTTCAGCTTCAGATTCCTTAGAGTCTTATTATTATGTGGTAACAAACTCAAATTAATGAGGGAAAATTCATGCACTGGGTGGGATTCGAACCAACGGATCCCTACGCTACCTGGATTATCAGACTAGCGCGTTAACCACTTGACTACCAGTTCACTTCCTGGAGGTCTCTGTGTATTTATTTCAGAGTAGTGGAGGTCTCTGATTTCTGAATATTTCCTAATGAGTGGTCAAGGGTAGAGATCTCTTGCACAGAGAAGTGGAGATTTGGAGGTTTCTAAATATTTGCTTTTGAGTAGTAGAGGTCTCTGAATATATGCTTATGAATAGTGGAGGTCTCTGCGTATTTATTTCAGAGTAGTGGAGGTCTCTGATTTCTGAATATTTCCTAATGAGTGGTCGAGGGTAGATATCTCTTGTACAGAGTAGTGGAGATTTTGAGGTCTTTAATATTTCCGTTTGAGTAGTAGAGGCCTCTGAATATATGCTTATGAATAGTGGAGGCCTCTGAATATTTGTTTTTGTGTAGTAGAGGTCTCTGAATATATGCTTATGAATAGTGGGGGTCACTGAATAATTGTTTTTGAGTAGTAGAGGTCTCTGAATATTTGCTTTTGAGTAGTAGAGGTCTCTGAATATAAATGCTTATGAATAGTGGAGGTCTCTGAATATTTGTTTGTTGCATGGTGCTAGTGAGTAACACGAATGAAAAAAAATCATAATTATTTTAATAGCAACAAATTAATCAAGGGAATACTTTTTATTTTTCCTTTTTTTTCTCCTTCTCTCCCTTATCTATTATCTAATAGCTATCAATCTCTCATTCGCTATGTCCGTACCTTTAACAACATTACTTTTCCTCTGGATTTTTTTCTTCTTCATCATAATTAGTATTTCTCTCTAATCTGTTATTTTACTTTTCTCATACAAGCTCATACACTTCCTCTTCTTTTTCTCTCTCCTCTCTCTCTCTCTCTCTCTCTCTTTCTCTCTTCCTCTCTTCCTTCCTCTCTCTCTCTCTCTCTATCTCTTCCTCTCTCTCTCTTTCTCTCTCTGTCTTCCTCTCTCCCTCCCTCTCTCTCTCTCTCTCTCTTTCGTTTTTCTCTTTCTCGCTCCAATCAGTATGAGTTTTTCACAGAATTTTACATTGAATATTCTCGACGCGTGCAGTAACTTTTGCATAGGTAAATAATGTAGAATGAGAGAGACAGAGGGGGAGAGAGAAAAAATTAATGAGAGGCAGAGAAAGAGAGACATTATAGAGAGACATAGAGAGAGGGAGAGGGAGAGAGAGAGAGAAGCACAGGAGAAGAGAGAGAGAGAGAGAGACATAATGAAAAAAAGATAAAGAAAGAGAGACATAATAGAAGGAGAGAGAGAAAGGAGACATGATAGAAGGAGAGAGAGAAAGGAGACATAATAGAAGGAGAGAAAGAAAGAGAGACATAATAGAAGGAGGGAGAGAAAGAGAGACATAATAGAAGGTTAGAGAGGAAGAGAGACAAAATGGAAGGGGAGAGAGAATGAAAGACAATGAAAGGTTCGACTGTAAAGGTGAATATAGAAAACACAATAGTAATTGATTATTCTACTGATCTACTCGTATATGAAAGAGCCTTGCTGTCTGAGACTTGGTCCATTAGGTACTCGCCAGACTCCAACCAAGGACTCTAGAATCGAGCACCATGGATAGTTGAATGGCTACATCAACACTTTCTAGACTAGGTGCTAATTGAAGCCAATTATGACCATGTATGTTGTGATATTTTGAATCATTAGAATCTTGATTTTCCATTCGCTATAATATTTTACTTCCGATAAATTCTAATATTTGAAATCGTAAGTATTGTGTTCGTTTTTGTAAACAAAAAAATATTTTTTGCTCCGAATTAATTTTTTTTCTCGTATTTTTGGACGTTTCATAACTTCCTGAGCAACTTTGGTTTTGTGTCTGTCTGTCTGGGGTCGGCATTGTTCAACCTGTTCCTCATGGTCGGTTCTGGCACTCCTACTTCTACATTTTAAGGCTGTCTCTCCCTCTTTCTATCTATATCTCTCTTTAACTCTCTATATCTCTTCTTAATTTGTTTCTCTCTCTCCCTCTCTCTCTTATATATCTATATCTCTCTTCCCCTCCCTATTTCTCCTCTTAATTTGTTTTTCTCTCTCTCTCTCTCTCTCTCTCTCTTCTCGCTCTCTCTGTCTCCCCCTCTCTCCCTCTCTTTCTCTTTCTCCCCCTCTCTCCCTCGCCTCTAAGAAAAGTAATGCCTAAGGATTAATATAATCCGAGGCTTAGAATGAAAATGGAATTAGGAATACCGCATTAGGTTTATAGATAACCCACTCACCGCCATACAGCTAACTATAACATATACTAGGTATACACAAATAAATTCACTGAGATCATATAACATAGAGGGAACCCGATGTATCAAGATTTGCGTCCAGTAGGGACCATCAGCTGATTTCAAAATGAGTACCGGAGTTATAGTAATTTTTCTCTCGCGAAGGAGTGGGTACCTAAACTACCTAATTCTTCTAAAATAATATTTTTACTTTTTTCATACTTACCTATTTTAGTTATTTTTGTCGTTGTTTCCTCTTTTACTTTCCTTATTTTTTACTTATTAGGTAATAAGTGATGAGAATTGAATAATATAACAATGCCATTGACAGCGGCTATTTATATCTATGAAATAATACTTATGTAACTGATAACTACCTATATAATTATGTAATAATACTTATGTAACTTGTAACCATCTATGTAATAATACTTATGTAACTTGTAACTATCTATGTAATAATGCTTATGAAGTACATGAATGTTTGTATCTGGCAGAAGTCAACGCTCCTCTGTTAGTGTCGTCTCCTGATGTAGGGAGGTATTTTTAGACATCCTGACAATGCCTCAGTTACCTCGTTACCCAGTCCATATGTATATAGGTAAATAATATAGTTGACAATAATAAGAAACTCTACCGACCTCAGTAGCTTGATCGATAAGGCGGCGTACTTGTAATCTGGAGGTCGGTGGTTCAAGTCCCGGATTCAGCGTAGATTTAGTAAAGCTTGAGTAGTTGTGATATCACGAAAGTGATGAACACAAATATGATAACTTAACTTTAATAAGAAACTCTTCACAAGTATTTATTTTGCTTTAAAAAATCACAACAGGGCGTAATTCATAACAATAGTATCGCCATATTTATACTACCGGATTAGGACTATTAAGTTCCATTACTCCAGCAGTAAGCCCAAGACGTATTATTATGTGTTCAAAACCCCAAATGGGAAGATAATATTAAATCTAATTTTGGCAATCTCTGTCTTGGCCTCTTGGGAGTTATTGCCTTCAATCATTTCCTATAAGTAGGTAATTCGGCCCTACAAGAAATTCCATCATTTCTATTTCCTCCATCTATCATTACTATTTCCTCTATCTATCATTTCTATTTCCTCTATCTATCATTTCTATATTTTCTATCTATCATTTCTATTTCCTAGATCTATAATTTCTATTTCCTAGATTTATCATTTCTATTTCCTCCATCTATCATTTCTATTTCCTCTATCCATGATTTCTATTTCTTAGATGTATCATTTCTTTTTCCTCTATCTATCATTTCTATTTCCTATATCTATCATTTCTATTTCCTCTATCTATCATTTCTATTTCCTAGATCCATCATTTCTATTTCCTAGATCTATCATTTCTATTTCCTCTATCTATCATTTCTATTTTTCTTCCATCTGTCCATATTCAATCTAATTTCGGAAATCTCTGCTTTAGAAGTACTGCCTTGAATCTTTTCCTAAGTAATTCGGCCCTATTTAAAAGATATCTATATTATTTCCATTTCCAGATTCTATTATTTCTATTTTTCTATAAAACTGAAGGACCAAGAACTAGTCGAATTCATAAAAGACCGAGGGAAGAAATTCCCAGATAAAATATACAGGATTTCATTGAGGACATTGCTTGGAGCAGAATGGCAAGGGTTTCGAAGAAAGAAGAAGTGCCTTCTGAGAAGAAGGGACATCATTCTATTGACGCCTTGAATTTTTATTGTGACTATGCAATGTGCGAAATAGAAGAAGTGCCTCCTGAGAAGAAGGGACATCACTCTACTAACGCCTTGCATTTTTATTGTGACTATGCAATGTGCGAAATAGAAGAAGTGCCTCCTGAGAAGAAGGGACATCATTCTACTAACGCCTTGCATTTTTATTGTGACTATGCAATGTGCGAAATATAAGACATCATTCAACTAACGCCTTGTATTGATATTCTGATTATGCTAATAATAATAACACTCTTTAGTGGAAGGTAACCAACAAGAGACGTTAATGCTTAGAGCATTTTCGACCACCTAACCCTCAGAGTCTTATTATTATGTGGTCACAAACTTGTAACCTAGGGTTCGAGCCTGAAGCATAGGGTGTATAAATAAGAATATTATGACATTACTCGAGTTAATAGCTCAAAAGTTATCTTTTTAATACATAAAATTAATAATATACCTACCAAAATAAATAAATAATCTTTGACTTAGCGCATTGCTAACTTACATATGTTTTTCTCTAACCCCCTCCCTCTATCTATCGCGCTCTCTATTTCAAATTCAATTTTCTCTTCTCCATCTCTCTCTCTCCCCTAATTTCTTCTTTCCTATACTCCATATCCAGCCAAGTCGAACTCTGACCTTTTAGTACAGTTCTATCTCTCTCTTTTATTTCGTATCTCTTTCTCTCTCTCTCTCTTTCTCTTCTATTCACTTTCTCATTCTTATATTTTATTTTAGTTCTTTCTAGTTTCCTCTCTTTTTTGCCTCTTTCTCTCTCTTTCTGTTTTTTTTCTGACTCTTTCTCTCTCTCTCACCCTCTCTCCCTTCCTCTTATATTTCTTTATCCCTCTTACTCTCTAACTCTCTCTGTTCTCTTCTTTTTCTTTCCTTAGCTCTATTTCTACAATATCTCTATCTGCTCCTCTAACTTTTCTCTTAACTCTCAATTATCTATCTCTTTCTCTCTCTTACTCTCCCTCTCTCTCTCTATCTCTATCTCTCTCTCTCTCTTACTCTCTCTCCATATCTCTCTCTTTTACTCTATCTCTTACTTTCTCTCTCTCTCTCTCCCTCTCTCCCCCTCCCTCTCTCTCTCTCTTTCTCTCTCTCTCTCTCTCTCTCTCTCTACTCTGTATCTCTCTCATATTTTATATTCTCTGTGTGGCGTGTGTAATAGAAAAATCGATACTCCCCTCTTCGCAAACTAACCCCGGATTGCTCTATTACACATTATCTCTTCTTGGTGCACTTTTCATCCCTCTCTCTTTCCACTTTCTCGGTTTATCGTTGAAATTAAGCTACGTCCAGCAAATTGAAGACTTGGTGGGTCAGGAATCAAATTCAAAACCCCCTAATGCTGCTAGTAATTCCTAGCTCAGCCCAGGCTGGATCAGGTTCGGAGTTTCCGGTACCTAAAGAGAGTGAGGGGGGGGGGGGGGGGAGAGGGGTTCTACAAAAACCCGTCTTGAATGACCCTAATGATTAATTTGATATATAGACTGGTGGGAAAATACTCTAGGGGTTCTGCCACAGAAACTGGACTTAAAATTAGGGGTACTAATATATTGAGATTTTTCATAAAAATACTCTTTACAATCATATCTCGGCAACGTCAAACACTCCCGCCCCATCTTCACAACCAACACCACGAATTCTTCTCCCAGTTCCTCTGTTATTTTGTTTACGATGCCAATCATCATTATAATAAATTATGAATTGATAAATTATTCTAGAAATGTGTGGAGATTTTTACTACTATGTGCGAACTGGGATTTAAAGAAAAAAACAGTCTCTTTTCCTTTTCGTCTGGGGTTGCTGCAGTTCCGCAGCTCCTTAGCACCGGCCGCGCCTGTGAATAGAGGGGTCTCGCTATAGAACTTGGTCAAAGTTCTAACAACGGTTGATCGTACATGAGAATATTATGGTGGTTGGTGCCACATAAACCCGACTAAAATGGGATTTATAGAGCGAATCTACTCTTGAAGTGTCTAAAGACTTTGAGTTTCTTTACCATGCAAATCATAATAATAATGCATTAATTTTTATTTAGCGTATTATGGATAGATTTATTCAAAATCATATATCTACTGAAATAATTTAAACAGCCAGGAGATCTTATGGACAGTTTGGCATCCAGAAAGCGTTACTCATTTAGCACTACCGATTAATTATTTTAGATAATTATGTGTGATAATTTTCACTGTCTATACGAGCTAGGACTTGAAAAAATCCCGTCTTTTTCTTCTTCGTCTGGGGGTGCTGCAGTTCCGCAGCTCCTTAGCCAGTGGCGGCTCCTGACTTCAAGACTAGGTGAAGACAAATTATACCCAGAAGTATTGAAAAAATAAAATTATTAATTTATCAGATCTTAGTTCTTATGGTCTCATAAACACAGCCCATTGTAAGTTATGGCTGTTTCCCTGCAGAGCATGATTTTCTCTCATACCAGTTTTGCATCATATAAGTTTTTATAGGTACTTTTTTTGGAGAACACTTGGTACTTAATAAATAAACAAGGCCAGCAGAACAATTTGTCAACACTTGAGCTGGTACACAGCCATTCATTTTTCATAAGCCATTCAGGCTTGAACTGTATGGCTGTGGGGCAGGCATTTGCTTTACTTTTTAGTGGTGGTTATAGTAATTGGAGAAATTGGAGATCCAGTAATCATAATATCTTTCTTATCCTCATTACTTCTTAATCTGAATGGGGTTACTTTTAATGTTTGAACCCCACGATTTTGTGGGGATCTCATTGTTTCTTTGAAATATTGTTATTAATTATTCATCTTAATAAAAAATATTTATTCATCTTAATAAAAAAATATTAACTAAAAGTTGGTAAAAAGGAATTAAAATAAAAATATTAGGATTATACCTCAGTAGTTAGAACTAGGAAGGAAAGAAAGTTAGTTGAAGACTAAAAATTACAATCCAAAACTGGAAGAAAATCCACCACCAGATTACAAAATAAATCTAAGAAAACATACTTACTACAAATATAAAATCAGCTTAAATTTGTGTTACCATTGATGTTTAAATGACTAGGTATTTAAGAAAAACACAGATATTGCCTTATAATTTTAAGTACTTCACTGGAAGCTGTGTGCTTAGCTACCTGCAACCTGCATAATTATAATGTTATTTCTGACACTGAAAGAAGTACATAGCTACTTCATATTCAACTTATTATGAAAAGCACAGGTCAGATCAGGTAGGAAATAATGTTTCTATCCTGTATCAAATACTGGGAAATAACTTTATTAACTAGTTACACCAATTAAAAGTCACTTGATTACCGTTGAAAAGATTTGAAAATGGTCTAATAAAATTTAAAAAGTGCGCGACAAGTTTTGTTTACATTCTAAAGATAAGAGATACAATGTTGCCAAGTTAATTTCATTGCTAAATTTCTACAAACTTCAAGAGCTATATTTTAAATTTAAAGAAATCCCTCAAATCATGTAAGACGTATTTATTTATTTAAAAAAATAATACTACACCCCCTGAACAGAATTTTCTCTTGAGAATTTCATTTCAACACGTCTAATTTCATGATTTTTTTTTAAAGTGGTTCCATAGTCAGGATCTACAGGACCACCATTGTCCCTATTTAAAAACTTCTTGGAACAACTAGATACCAGATTATCTTATTTGGCTCAATTTCGGTACCTACATTAAATAATTATTTCCGAGATTTGACTTCAATCGAGATGTCCTTTTTAATACTACATATTATAGTTGACAAGATACATAAAATATAGTTAAAATTTATTGGTATCGGCTATCGTTTAGGAACTATGTACAAAACTAGAACCCAAAAAATGAGAAATAATATCCAAAATTCCTGACACAAAATCCTGCTTTCCTAGCGCCTACGTTATTATTATTATTATTTTTTTTTTTTTAATATTACAAGATTGTGCTAGATATGGGAGGCTAAATCATTGACTGGTTTCCTAGGTCTGGCATAATGCTACTGGCAACAATGTTAGTATCAAAAACACCATGACATCGCACATGGTATGTGGCTTCGTGACATTTCGTATGAGGTCGTGTAGATAATGTAAACTGAATACAACTGAAGACTGTCCTCAGTAGCATATTACATAGATATAGTTCTTGCCTAATATTTCATGATACCTACTTGGAAATACTCAACTCTGATTGGTTGATTCAAGGACAACTGAAGACAATTTCGAATTGTCTTCACATTTGGTGTTCTCCTTGGAAAGTAACATGAAATGTAAGCAGCATTGATCTATTTTACACAAAGCTTACTCTTTTTTTTTTTTCTTTTTTTTTTTTCTTTTTTTCTTTGAGTTGGATCAATTGTGCCATGTTCAAGGGATTATGAGTAGTGTTTTCACTGTTCAAAATTAGGTGAAAATGTCTTCAGTGTCTTCACCCGACGAGCCGCCACTGTCCTTAGCACCGGCCGCGCTTGCCCGAGAACAATATCAACTCTTTTACGTTGTAGGTTAAATAAATTTAAAAAATATTATACAGATTTTGTTCAGAGAGCATAAATATTCTTACCAGTTACATTAAACTGTCAATAATTGCCTGATTGGTAATAGGTAGGTACCTAATTAGCTAATTAGGTACCTAATACCTACATTTTTTTTATATACGGTGTTTACGCGTAATGCCCCTCCGATGAAAGCATAACTATACCATAAATATTGGCGTTTGACAGTAAACTTATTGCTGAAAACAGTGACATCCACGGTTTGCATTACTAATATCATTATTATTTCCTAAGGCCAGTCTGGCTTGTTGACTATAAACAGGGAGTAGACCAGTAGTCTGGCTGAGGGACTATTAACATTGAGTAGACCAGCATTGGCTTGGTTCTGGGGGCCCTTGTCAATTATTTATAGCCTCCTTGTAAAGACAGGGTAGGAGTGCTGAGTCATTCCTCCACTGTCTGGCTACCATCGTTTACGATGACGCCATGATGAAGGTCATTCCGGGTTGGAACAGACTCTTCACACAAGAAAATTATGTTCCTTCCGAACAGGTGAGGCTGCCATTTCCGGCCTTACCAAGGCTGGGTGAGGTTCATGACGTTTATGTGAGTAGCTGGTACGATTCCACAGTGAATAGAGGGTCAAACCCCCGTCGTGACTATCTCAAATCAGGACTTTAAAACCAAATTGAATCAATGGACATGAAAGGAAACCTATTCCATATTAGTTAGTCCTCTCACCACCATGACAAAGATATCTTCTGTGCCTTCAGATTGAAAATCCCCTCAACATAAATATAAACGTATACGTACAGTACATATACCCTCTCTACATAATCTTAATATATAAATGTCAAAGACACTCACTGACCACTGACCACTGACTGATCACTGATCATCGCTCTACAGCCCAAACCGTAAGTCCTAGAGGAAGCTGAAATTTGGTAGGTAGCTTTGTCTTATAGTCTAGATGTGCAATAAGACGGGATTTTTCGAAATTCCCACTACAACACCTGCCATTGGCGAAAAAGGATTTTTTGCTTTCACGGCCATGCCTCGGCCCGCAAAGCGGGCGACAGCCTGCTTGTTATTATATAGAGTAGAGTTCCTGAAATCGTTCCAAGGACAAATGGTTGTCAGTATAGATAATGTAGATGTATTGCGTTCTATTTTATTTAATTACTATTTTTCCCTTACTTTTTGCTTTCCATATTCTATAGAATAGAAAGCATAATATTTGATTATCCTATTAAAGCCTGACTCAGTTGTAGGTATACATTCTTTCCATACGCCAGAAGTGAATTGCCTCTTCTTATAAGCATAAGCCATTACTGGTACTTATTTTGTATCACCTGACACAAGTGTTTTTTTGACAAATAATTCAATTCAAGTTAGGGTTTTTCAACCATACCAGGTCGGTTCAAAAATGGAACTTGTCTTCGGGTTTTTCGGTCTTTTTTTCGCTCTGATGGTAAGTAAATGGATTCATCGATAGATTTTTTTAGAGTAACATCCCCGTCGTGACATGACCAGTTGAAAGCTACGTTAAAAACCAAAAAAAAAATCTCAGCAAGGTCTACCAATGCACAGAACGACAGGGCAAACTGAAATATAACCCCTTCATGTTGTCTTTGACCCTTCTTGTCTAAACCCCTAATAAACTTTTGATGACACAACCCTTTTTTAATCATTCAAAACCTCTCAACCCTATCTGTGCTAGTTTAACCCTTCTCCCCTCATGGATTTGTAATTAGGGTCATTATGCACAGTTTGATCTTTTTAATAGGAGCCTAGCTCTGTAGAGAGGTGAGGTTGTACCACGCGCCATAAATTAATACCTAAAGTCTCGAGTTCGAATCCCTTTCGGTGACATTTTTTAACTTTTTAATTAAATGAAGTTTTAAAAGGAAACAAAAAGTTTCATTTGTATAAAGCTGCGAATGTATTTGTAATTGAAACACGTAAAAAAAAAAACAAAAAAAAATTAGAAAGTTTAGATATTTCTTCTTCTTCGTTTGTAACTTCAGCCTGGGTAGGGCCTGGTTAGGGCCACCTCCGGCCCTAACTAGGCTGGGTGAGGTTAATATGGCTAACTGGAACGACTTCCAGCGAATATTAGAGGTAAAACCCACGTCCTAATTAGGACTTCAAATCAAGTAGAATCGTTGGCGTTAGGAAGGGCATCCAGTCATAAAATGGCACATAAAATATGAGCCACAACCAACCAACCTCAACCATGAGGTTGAACAATGCCGACCCCAAGTAGGATTGGGAAAAAGCAAAGTGAAAGAAGAAGAAGATAAATATTTCTTCTTCTTTTTCTTCGCTTTTCTTTGACAAAAAAAAAACACTTGAAGAAGTTATAGTATTCTTTTGGATCTTTTATAATTTTAATTAATTTATTCTATAATAAATTCACCTATATGTACTTGTAATCAGTTTTAATTTTTTTTTTTTTTAAGCTTCTCCCAGGGAGGTATGAATCCAAACACTGATAAGTTCATTAAAATAAAATTATAGCTAATGTTATAATGTATCATTTCATTACATAGTATATACTTATGTTAAAAAAATTAGAGGCATTTTAATTTATGATATCTAAAGTTTAAATTTAAGTAATTGTATTACTTATGACAGTTTTTTATCTCTCTATCTCTCTCTCTCTCTCTCCCTCCTTCTCTCTCTCTAATATCTAAAAGTGTCAACTTGACCGCGAGTAAGTACATAAATCAGCAAAAACCCTTACCAGAAAATCAAACCTTGCCTTGTTCACAGATCCTCTTCCTGTCCACAGTCCACGCCTGGCCTACTCCTGATTTCGCTGATTCCGTGGTGGATGCCGTAAGCCAAAAAATAGATGATGGCATAAATTATTACGACAATAATTGGAAAGGATTGGATACTGGGATGCCGGCATAGTCAATCAAAAGTTTAAAAATAGCGAACATTTTTTTTTATTTTATTTGTTTATTAGCTTAATCTGTTTGCACTTTAGTAACATTTTTTTTAATTTATTTTCAGCCAGCTTTCAAGCAGACAACATGAAAATTGAAAGCTCAATTTAGAATTTTAAGGTTTAGAATTTTTAAGAAATATTCTCTAGTGAAATAATTTGTTTATACATTTTAGACATCCAAATCAAACAAAATTCATAGTATTTTAAACAACACTACACATTACAGACACCCACACACACACAGGAGATGGAAGGATCTTAGAAAATTGCTACTGAGCGTCCAGGGGGTTAATACACCCATGAATCGTAATTAGCTAAGTGAGCGCGACTAGATCAGTGGGTAAGCACTCGCTTGCGATGCGGAAGGTCTCGGGTTCGATCCCCGTGCCGACAAAAAATTGTATTCTTAATTTGGTTGTTTGTCAGGGATACCTTTCGGTGCCCTCGTGTTGAGCCAGCACCTATAAATGGAAAGTATCGTGTCACTTCTCGCCCATCAGAGGGAGAGCATACTATACGGGATGGGCAGGCTATACAACACAGACCACAATCGTCTACCGTAGCTCCTGTTTCATGGCTACGAAAAAAAAAGGCTGTGAAACACTCATCTAAAAAAATCCTTCCACCACCATGACACAATTATAATGGACACGGAAAGTAAAGTAAGTAATGATGTGTTGTATTATAAGGTACTGCTACTGTTTCATTTTGAAACAGCTCATATTATTGTACTGATTTATTTTGAAATGATTTTATGTTATGAAACTTATGTGGAGTTTCACCCGTAAAAAAAGATCATTGAGCTGGGTGGAAGAGATTGCCACAGGCAATAACCCCGCCCTTTAGGTAGCACATTAGTGTTATTTCTTTTTACTTATTTATTTTGTCATTTGTTTGTTTTTTCTTAATTTTATACTATTAACACTGGTATACTCTGTCCTCCTAATAAAGCATACTATAATAATAATAGTAATAATAATTGGGAAATAAATTTTTATTTTTTCCTTTATTTTTTAACAATGTACCCTCCAAATAAAAGCAATTAATAAATTACCTAGCCTCCACAGTAAGTCGGAAGTTATGATCGAGTGAATTCCTTGTTTTTCTTCTGAGGTTATTATCAACAGAGCCACAAGAGCGAAGGACCCAGCACTCTAGATTCTAGAAGACTTACATACAGTGGCGTAGCCAGGGAGGGGGGTTTGGGGACAAACCCTATACGTTAGGCGAGATACCTAAACCCCCCCCCCCCCCCCCCCCCGAAATCCCCACAATCAATGGCAAGCGAGTATCAATCAAGTCACAACTGAAGTGGTTAACTCAGCATTAAGAATCTTAAAATTATGTAAATTTAATCATTTTGCAATATTCCTCCTCGTAATGCCACCACTCATTTTTCCTCACGAGTTATTATATGAGTTGACACCGTACATCCAAGTACAGATTAGACATTTTCTGTGCTGCCACAGGGTTCGAACCCAGATCACCGTGTGTGCTGCTCTACTCGTCCACAGTGACTACTGTGATGTAAGTTTATAAATGCTGACTCATATATTGCTAATGTGATCACATCAGCTCGTATAAATATCAACATTTTAAAAAAAACTATTTATAAAATATAAAAAAACCCTCCAGCCTAGCCTTAGTTAACCAACTCAGTAGGAAGGCGGTGGACTTGTAACCTGGAGGTCACTAGTTACCTTATAATAAAAATAATAATAATATCGCCTTATTTATACTGCCCGACTAAGAATTTTTAAGTCCCATTATTCCAGCAGTAAGCCCAAGACATTTCATTATGTGGTAAATCCCAGATGGGAGGATAACTTGTCATGTCCCGGTGGGGTTTCGAACCCGTGACCTCTGGAATCTCTGGATTCACAGAGTGCCGCCTTTACCACTGATCTACCGGGACATGCTGTTTGAGACAAGCAAGTTTGAGTAATTGTGGTGAGCACATAAATGATAACTATCAGGCTGTCTGTTGGTAAAAAATAAAATCAATGAAAATAACAACAACAAAGGAGTCACTTGGTACTTACCTCCAACGAGGAGGTTAGAATTAAAATTTATTAAAAGGCATAATGTTTAGACGAACTGGAAGAAGTTAATTTTTCAGACAAATAGTGTAAAATTATATAATTATCTTAGGAGGTGTTTTTATGGGGGGTTGGGTGGAAGAGATTGCCATGGGCAATAACCCCGCCTTTTAGGTAGGACATCTGTATCTATTTTATCTATGTTGTTTATCTTTTCTTTTCTTGTTTATACTGCTCTAAATATTGTACTTTGATTTTTATAATAATTTGTTTGTAGATATGTCCTATTAATAAAGAATTAAATAATAATAATAATATTATGATGTTTTCAAAAATGTATGTAAGAAAATATGATTTCTAATCCGTAAAAAATGAATCTCAGACAAGTCTTTATGTTCTCCTAAATAGATATCTTACAACTCCTTCTTTTTTATCTTTTTTTTTTTTTTTCTTCTGAAAAATGTCTCCTCCAGGTTCTCCAACCATTATTTTCAAAACATCATCAGATGTTCATAATTGCGGGGGTATTAGCCTACCCCAGCAGTGACTTCAAAGCTTCATCGTCTCCAGAAGGTCTGGGACGGAAACGAATTATTCTCACACGGTGAAGTGGAAGATGTGACGTGGCGGGTTCTTCCACTTCAGCCCCCTCAGAGGAGAAGGACTGAGGAGAAAGATTATCCCCATTCATGTTGAAAAGCTTGAAGATTTCCAGAGGGGGAACCTGTTCTGAGCCGGTCGGTTCCTCCCGCTCTGATTGAAATGAAGGTACTTCCCTCTCGGTAGATGTTGAAGGCCTAGACTCCTCAGCGGAGTTAACTTCAGGGTGTTGGCTTTCAGAGAGCATCTGAGAGAAGAAGTCCTGGAGAGATGGCTGCTCGCCAGACTCCATGCTTTGGAATGACTCTTCCGGGGTTTCCTCGTGGGTGATGGGCTCATCTTCTTCACTGGGGAATTTCCTTGGCTTGGGATGTGGAAGATGTCATGCAGCAAGCTGCGGATATTTGGTGACTGCTCGGGTTCTACTGGCTCTACGTGGATATGTCCGTGATGGACGAAGTAGATCATTGTCTTCCTAACGTGGTGAGTTGTTTCGGCCTGTGGAGGGGGAGTTGATGGCAGATCGTCTTGGAAACTGTCCAGTAGATGGTGCAGCGGGATATGATGCATGGAGAGAGTGCCTGATTGATGTCTGAACCTCATGTGAGTCATGTGGATTTGGGTTTGTGGCAGTACCTCTGCTTCAGGTTCTGGTAACGGCTCAGCAATGTCTTCAGAGTTATGGTCTCCATAAGCATAAGGAACCTCATCGTTACCATGGGTGTATGGGTGGTCTAGCTCTGAATCTTCCGAGCTGTGTCCTAGAGGTCCTAGAGGAATATGAATTTTGATTCGAAGATGTAGCAAAACTGGGTTCTTCTTTTGCGTGACGTGTCTTGGATTGAAAGAAATGGCGCTAAGATGTCCGGGACTGTCGAAAAAGTGAAGGTTGTTCATGATGCGGGACACAACATGTTTCTCCTGTGGATTCCACGTATCCTCTGATTCTTCACTCTCATGGTGATCTTCTTCGGTGGGTTCCGGCTCATCTTCGCTGGAATGATGTTGGGGTATGTTACTGAGAAAGTCCTGATAAGATGAAGACGACTGGTGTTCCGGCTCATCTTCGCTGGAATGATGTTGGGGTATGTCATTGAGAAAGTCCTGATAAGGTGAAGAAGACTGGGGTTCAGGCTCGTTATCATTGTGAGCGGCTTGCATGAGAATGTGTCTCATTTCGCAGCAGATCTTGGTGTGTTGCACCACCACCTTGTTGACGGGCAGGTGGTGGGGATTCATAATCACAACAGAAACATGTCCTGGCTGGTGCACCTCGTGCAGCTTCTGCAGGAGTGTTGGCAAATCCGGGAAGACTTTGGACATGTCCGAGTACTCAACATCAGGATGGACGGAGGCTTGGTTGTTCTTCACGAGAACGGGCACAGACGACGCCCATAGGCTCTTCAAATGGTCGTCCAGTTTATTGTCAGCTGTCTCATGCACGTCGGGTGTGCTGAACTTGCTGACACTTGTGCCGTTAGCATTTTTCCGGTACACTTCGAAGTCAAAATGAGTTCTTTTCTTCGTTTTAATCCAGATGTCTTCGTCCTTTTTGTCGTTCGAAGTTGGAGTCTCTGGAGTTGGGCTTGGTTTGTTCAGAGAGGTTTCTCCATGGTTCGGAAGAATTGCATTTGTTTCAACAGTGTGAGCAATAGGGACGGTGTCCGCAACTTCGGTGGGCTCGTAAACGGAAGGAATGGTGTTTGTCATTTCCATGGGCTCTTTGTTTTGACTGTCGCTGTGCAGGTTTTTCATAATTTCGAAGATCTTGTTCATGATGCTCTGTGGCATTCCTCCGGCGAATGGGTGAGTCTGTCCCTGACCGTCGACATTCTTGTCCCCAGCGGAGTTTCCTTCGTCGAGAATGTTGTTGCTGAGGAAGTCACTGGGTCCACGGAGGTCTTCAGAAGAAGCGGACGCAGGACTCAGAGAGAATATCTGCGGACAGAGAGAGAGAAGAAGAACGATTGGCAATCATTTAGTTGTAATGCACCTATACTATTCCATACTCTTAAGGGCGAAATTAATTGACAAAATCCGAACTTAAACATTTCCTCATTTCAAACAATACGCAAAATCTTTAACTTAAGTGTACAGAGGTAATACAAAAATGTAATTTGCCAGAATGCAACGGTTCTCGTAGGATCACCGAAGTTAAGCAACGTCCAGCAAGGTGAAGACTTCGTGATGCTGGCATTTCGGTCCAACCCAGCCTGGGTGAGGTTAATGTGGGTAGCAGGTTTGTGAGTTTCCCGCGAATGGAGGGTAACACCCCCGTCGTGATATGACCGTGCAGTTGAAAGCGGGTTAAACCCAATTTTAAAAAAAAATGTAATTTAATTGGAGAAAATGAGCAATGTATGTTCTGAAGTTTTGAATCGAACGATTAGCTCAGTGGTAAGATACTCTCTTGCCATGCGGAAGGTCTCGGGTTTGAACCCAAGAACTGGCAAAAGTTCGTAGGTATTCAAATTTGGTTACATTTGTTAGTAAGGGCTCGTTTAGACACATCATAAAAATGGAAAATATTGTCACGTCTCACCCACCAGAGGGGAGGCATACTACGGGATGGGCCATCGGCAAGCTACAACACAGACCACAAGCATCTACAGTAGATGCTGATTCATGGATACAAAAGAAAATAACCTGTACGACAATCATAATTATTATTATATTACTCATAATATATAACAAAAACTTCTGTCTGTCAACTCTGTCATCCATTCGTCAAAAAAATTGAAATTTTAATAAAATAAAATCACGTAATAAGAAATGCCTGCTCAACACAATTTTATTTAACAGATATAAATTTACACAATTTTTGAACTAAACAAACTTTTGCAATGTGTTTCATAATGTAAAATAGTTTTGAACCTCACCCAGCCTGGGTTGGGCCGGAAATGGAAATGGGTGGGGTTATGTGTTTCAAAAGAAGAAAATACTTTTCAGACATTTGGTTTCGAAGCGTTGCGAGACAAAATATCGCGTTGAGTGGGAATCCAGGAAGCCGGGATCTCACTAATTGCAACATTGTCTCGCAACGTTTTATAATCCGCTTTTCCTTAGGAATAAAAAACGATCAAATCTGTTTGACTAAAACATTGCTACGCCACGTCAATCATGTCATCGTGTATGGCTGGACTCTGCATTTGTATATTCTAGCCTAACCTAGCGGAAATACGAGGAACATCTTCCGTTTTCACTATGAGAAGGAGAACATAGCATTTTGCTTTAATTCATTTTAACATTTAAGGCGAAATTAAAAGACAAATTCTATATCTCAAGTCATTGCTAAGCGTTGGTTTTCCCTATCTTACACAGTACGCAATCCGTGACTTAGTGCCACAGAGGTATTACAAAAACCTCTATTAATTTCACCCTTAAACATGGGTGGGATATAATAATAACTCTTTTGTGGAAGGACGATAGTCACTGTGGCCGAGTGAGATAGCGCGCTAGGCATTGCACGCACGGTGACCTGGATTTGATCCCCACCGGGGCAGGATTTTTTCTGGTCCGTACTGGATGTTCGGGATCCACTCATACCTCACGACTACTCACGAGGTATGAGTGGACCCCGAAGCATTTTCTACCACCTAACCCTCAGAGTCCTATTATAATTTGACCACAAACTCAAAGCCTCCCTTTGCAGGAAACTCACAGACCTGCTACCCAGCTGTCGAATTCAACGTGATTTCTGTTTTGATGATCGACAAAAAGAGGAGAGACTAATCGCATTCAGCATTGAAAAATCCCGTACAGTATTAGGAGGCAGGAAATGCTGCTTATGAAACTACAGGAGGTGCAGAGAATGCAGAGATGCATTTTGAGAAAGCGGAGAGACACGCCAAAGAGAAGGAAAATAAAATATTCTCGGGTGGCGTTTGAATCTTGGAAGTCGAAAAAGCGACCGAGAGTATTAGGAGCTCAGGGTTGAAAGAGGGTGATGGAAATCTGTCGGCTGGTCGAAACGTCGCGTCGAGTTGTCTTCACGAAATTGCGGAAAAACGTGAAAAAGCGAGAGGACTGAGAAGTGGGAAGTAATGAGAGATTCGTTGAACGGAGAAGTCGTAATATATGTTTCGTGGAAAACGCCCCCGAAAAACACGCTATGTATAAAAATATTGAGGTATAGATACCTACATTTTATTAAAACGTACCTTACCTATTATTTGCGCGTATTTATACTTTTTTTATGACTACGGAGACAAATAAATAAATATAATTATAAAAGAATAAATAAAAAAAAACAACAGAAAAAATTCTTCCCATTTCTTAGTATTAGAAATTTATCGGGAGTAATAATTATGAGGTGCTATATGTTTTCGAATTTATAATATCATGCTAAGATTTTATACTTGGGTTAACCCCATGATATTCTAATTCCTATATGTTTAAAATAATAATTTAAAAGAATAAAGAACTGCATCAATAATATTTTTTCACGAAATAAAACCAAGTCCTTGTATCATAAAATATTCATTGTACTAATTTTTACTGTCAAAGTTATAGAGTTTTTAGGCATTACTGCAATATTTAGTTTTGACTTTTAAAATACGTAAAAACTCAAACCGCTCCAAAGTTATGACCCATTTATTTTTATTTCATTAATTGAATTATTTGTTAACTAATGCAACTCTACTAACGGTGCTTTTTTAATTATAAATTATTTAGGTATCATTAATGGATTATTTAGGTTGGCCAGTGAAGCCGCGGAACTGAAGCACCTCCAGACGAAAATAAAAAAAGAGAGGATTTTCTCAAGCCCTAGCTCGTACACAGTGAAAATTATCACACATTTATAGAATAATTCATGCATAATTATTATGATTGACATGGTAAACAAACTCAAACTCTTTAGATACTGAAAGAGTGACTCTATAAATCCCATTTTAGTTCGGTTTATGTGGCAGCACCCCGAAAACATTTTCCCACCGGCCGCGCCTGCATTTAGGTATTCATAATGGTCAACAACAAAAAGGAAATCTCTTGGAAAACTCGCATGTTGAGATACCCCATATTATTATATGCATTAATTATTTACTATCGATTGAGAACAAATTCTTTTCTTATCATAATAATAGTAATAATAATAATAAAACTCTTTAGTGGAAGGTAACCACCAGGCGAGGTTAAGGCTCGAAGCATTTTCTACCACCTAACCCTCAGATGAGTCTTATAACTATGTGGTCACAAACTCAATTTAATGAAGAAAAATTCATACACTGGGTCGGATTCGAACCAACGGATTCCTCCGCTACCTGGATTACGAAACTAGCGCGTTAACCAAGTCACTACCAGTGCACGGTAGACTACCATACATAATCGAACTCATTTAGTTTGTTTACAGTGCCAAATTTCTGCTTAACTTGAAACTCGAACCACGGAACTCGAGATTACAAGTCCGTCACCTTATACCGCGTTAACCACTTGACTACCAATGCACTTATCACTAAACGTAATATTATGAAATATGTACATGTAGCTAATATTACGTATACCTAATACCTATGCAGTAGTATAATATGATATTAGTTTAATGCTACATGTTTTAGTATCGATAACTTATACCTACATCCGTTTGACACCTGATACGGGAAACGCACATACCTGTTACTGACTCGCGTGCTTCACATCACCCTCGATAAAGGATAACGTAGGTGTCGTAGATATAAATATATAATATCGTCTTATTTATACTGCCCGATTAGGACTATTAAAGTTCCATTATTCCAGCAGTAAGCCCAAGACATATTATTATGTGGTAAAAATCCCAAATGGGAGGATAACTTGTCATGTCTCGGCTGGGTTTCGAACCCACGATCTCTGGATTCCCAGAGTGCTGCCTTTACCACTGAGCTACCGGGACAGACATAATAGACATCTATTTAGGTATACTGCTCGCGAATAAGACTAATAGGACTGTATCCAAACAATATTATTCCAGGAGTCATTAGTATGCCTCAAAAAAGAATGAAAAACTCATTGCGTGGGATTAAAAGAAATGGATCACATATACCTATACATATAATATATGTAGGTTACAGGGTTAGCTGGGTTAGCTAAAGTTCACAAAGTGAGATGATGTGTCACATTACATTCCCAATAGCTCAGTGGTCATGCAAAGTATCTGTCTGGTAATGCAGAGGTCTTGGGTTTGAAACCCAGCCGGGCCATGAAAAGTTATCTTCCTATATTGTATGTACACTTTATTAATTGGACAAATTGGACATATTATGTACAACACAGATAGTTACAAATTAATTTACAATAGGTACAAGAGAAGTAAAAGAGAAAAAAAAATAAAGAAAAAATAAATAAATATATACAATTACATAATATATGTCCTAACTAAAGGACGGAGTTATTGCATTTGGCATCTCTTCCACCCAACCCTTATTGGGTGGTAGAGATTGCCAACGGCAATAACCAAAGGTGGAAGTGGAAGTGGCAATTATTGCGATATTATTGTAGGTATTACCTATTTTTAGAGCACCAAAAAAAAGTTTTTTGATAATTCTACCTAACTCTTACTTAATTTTTTTTTGTCTGATCACAAGTCCTAAGTTCGATTCCTAATATCCTGCTGCCAGAATAATTTCTCAAAACAAATTAAAAATGACTCATCCATAAAACTTAACTGAGAGGGTGAATAAATACATAATAAATAAGTCTAAAACTAATAATATTAAATCTTGTCCCGGAAGGGATTCGAACTCAAGACTAAACTACGTCTGGTCGTGTGGTAGACTATTTCACCTCTATGCGAGGCTAAGCTCCTAATACAAAGATCAAATTGTGCATAATGACCCCTAATTACAAACACAAAGGGGTAGAGAGGGTTAATTTTTTATCTCACTAAGGAAAGGGTCACAGAGGTTTAAATAGGGAGGATTTTAAAAAGGGGTGAAAATAAGGATATGAAAAAGAAGGTTTTTTTTAGTTTTTATTGAGGGTTGGTGTTGGTTGGCTGGCCTAAATACTAATAGAAAGTGAAAAAGGAGGGTGTTTTGAATTGATTAAGTCAGGGGTCAGGGTTTGTTTGATGATGTGTTATCAGGTGTAAGATAGAGTAAGTATACTAATTTAATTATTATTTCGCAAACATTTTGCCTTTTACAACATTTTTCATTTTTGTCAACCCATTTTCTTCTTGAGCTTGTCGACTAGTTCTTCAAACATCTTCTATGTATGTATTTCAATTTCTTCCTACAATTTAAATTAAAATTTTAAAATTCTAGCAGGACTTTGTGCAATCATACCGGCGTGCGCCTGCCTAGTTCTAAATTAATAAAGGTTTGTCGACTTCGAAAGGAAATTTGACAAGAGACCTATGAGAAAATAATGGTAAAAAGTAGGCATATTTTGTTCCGGAGGGCAAAAACCACTTTTAAGCTCCCACCGAAGTGAATTTTCGTCACTATATCTCACCACTCCAGGTAGCGTAGGGATCAGTTGGTTCGAGTCTCACCCAGTGCATGAATTTTTCCTCATTAATTTGAGTTTCATGACCACATAGTAGTATAAGACTCTGAGGGTAGGTGGTAGAAAATGCTTTGAGCATTAACCTCGCCTGGTGGTAACCTTCCACTAAAGAGTATTATCAATACTTAAAAAAATATATACAAACACATCAATCCATCTTAGAAAATGCAAATTTATAGTTCAACATATAAAAATATCTCGAAAAAAATTACACCAAATATTAGTTATGAACCCAGATACTTACCATCAGAGCGATGACTAGACCGAAGGAGCTTGATAGTCGCTCCATTTTTGGCCTGAAAATGAAATTCGGTCTAATCGTAGTGAAAGTCAATACGACTTTGTCCTAAATAAAAAAGTAAGTAGGTAGTTACTTATTAAAAACCTATAATGGACGACCTGTCTAGTAACAGTGTTAAAGCGCCTAATTGAAAGAAAAACCCCCCGATAACGTATACTCAACCCAAAAAGGAACCTAATTTTCAAGGAAAGCTTTGACTATTATAAATGCTAATATAAAAAATAATAATAAATTACAAAAACCTCACAAAATATGAGAGGAGCTCAAAATAGTTTGAGAAATTCCCTCAAAATTTACAGAATTCCCCCCGAAGAAAAGAAAAAAAAAGATGACCAACTATAAAAAGCTAGTGGGATCTATATGAACTCATTTTGTCATTTATCTATAGATCTATGTATAGGATACGACGAACTACCTGTACTTTTATAAATGAATTTAACTTTAGTATTTAATTAACCGCGATCGATTTCTGTAGTAAGATATAATAGCTAGCTAATAATATGCTGAAACATCTTAAAGGAACAAACTTAATTTGAATTTTCTCCTTTAACCGACTGATTGGACTGAATAAATTTCTTTGAGAAATAAAAATCACACACGCCAAGTTTTGCAAAGCCAAGAAAAGCAAAACGAGATTACAATGTTACTTCTCCATGCGATAACGGGAGACTTTATCAAGATCTGATTACTTGTAATCGGTTGTATATTTTTTTTATTTATTATTATTATGAAACTCTTTATTAGTAGAACATATAAATATACAAACAAATAATGGTAAAAATTCAAATACAAAATTGACAATTTTAATATAAACAAGAAAAAATAAACAAAATATATACATAATTATGTCCTAACTCAAAGGCGGGGTTATTGCCTATGGCAATCTCTTCCACCCAACCCTTTTTAATCTCTTGTGACTTGGACAAAATACCTTGGTTAAAAGAGGCCTTGAATGTATTACCTACAGTGATGGATGTACTAAAATACCTTGTTAAAAACAACCCTAACTTGAATTGACTGATTATTTTTTTTGCCTGAAAAAAAATATTTTACTTTTTCAAACGATAGCAGAAGAAAAACTAGTGTTGATTTCAGTCCGATGTAGACTCAAAACAAAACATTAAGTTTCAGACTGCGACCGGCTCTAATATACCTACTGTGGGCCGATCTGTGGGGTCCAGGACTGATTTCAGGTCGTTAGTCATAGGCAGGAGCCATTTGGATCCGGGATGACATTTGGATCCGAATCAGGGTTGGGTGGAAGAGAATGCCACGGGCAATAACCCCGTCCTTTAGGTAGCTTTATTCTCATTTTTGTTCCTGTTTCTTTGTTCAATCTCTTTTTAATTTCATTGTTTTACTGTATATATTTTGTCTTGCCTAAGAAAGGTAAAATATAATAATAATAATCAGAAGCACCTGCAAGAGAAGACAAGGTCGAAGTCTAAAGGACTGATCACAGTGATCACACAGAACGCAGTGCGTGTGCAGTGCGGGCAGCTTGCAGGTCGCCGCGTTTTGAGTAGGAACACCATGAGTATGCAATCCGCTCTATTTCTTTCCTTCTTCTAATGGAGACGTTATTGGGAACTCTATTAAGCCGTATTTTTCTTTCCAACCAAAGTGGATGCAACTGGAATAAAATGAACAAACTGGAAGCAAGTCATTTTTCTTTTGGAAGAGGAAAAATCTTCTTCCAGTCTGGCCAAAATGTATTTAGAAACTTGTTTTCTTATACCCAGTTCTCTTATGTCTAGGTTCGACTGTAACACTGTGTGTTTATTTGGTACTACATTTATACAATATAATAATAATAATATCGCCTTATTTATACTACCCGATTAGGACTATTAGGTCACATTATTCCAACAGTAAGCTCGACGTATTATGTTGTGGTTAAAAATTCCAAATGGGAGGAAAACTTGTCATGTCCCGGCTGGATTTCGAACCCGCGACCTCTGGATTCACAGAGTGGCGCCTTTACCACTGAGCTACCGGGACATACACAATGTATATTCAGTTCATAGTGTGGTCCCTGCTGACATAAATGTGTTTGTATTGTGCCGAGAGGTAGTGGGGAAATGAAATACATATGTATGATGTGTTTGGTGCTCTAGGTTAGGTGACTCAACTGTTTGGTCCTTCGGTGTCGGATCTTTACAGACACATTAAAACTGAAAGCAGCTGTGAGCCTGCCACAGAGGCTTCATCTCCAGAAGTACACAACATAGTGGAGTTTGGACCACACTCTAATAAGTTATCAAGTTATCATATTTCATGCAAAGAGTCTGGTAGTCAAGTGATTAAAGCGTTAGTCTGGTAATCCAGGTATAGCGTAGGGATCCGTTGGTTCGAATCCCACCCAGTGCTACTCAAACTTGCTTCACTAAATCTAGGCTGAATCCGGGACTTGAACCACCGACCTTCAGGTTACAAGTCCGCCGCCTTATCGATCAAGCTAATGAGGTCGGTTAATAATAATAACATTATTTAGTGGAAGGAAACCTCCAGCAAGGTTAATGCTCAAAGCATATTTTCCTACCACCTAACCCTCAGAGTCTTATTGTTATGTGGGTCACAAACTCAAGTATCACGAAGTCTTCAGTAGTCTTCACCTCGCTGGACGTTGCTTAACTTCGGTGATCCTACTAGAACCGCTGCATTCAACACGCCATCGACGCTGGCTCATTGTCTTTATTAATTTGCCCTCAGGATCAGATTGTGGAAAACGATTTCAACCATGGCATAACTGCAAAAGGCAATAGCCAATGCGTGGTGTAATGGTGTAGCGCTTGTGACTACGGTCCTGGTTCCGTGAGTTTGAATTCCCGGTTGGGCAGAAACTTCCATGGTATAGATCAACTTCCATGGTATAGATCAGCGGTTCCCAACCGGTGGGCCGCGGGCAGCTCGCTACTGGGCCACGGATGCTGGCCGAAACTCGTGCATGAAATAGTATTAAAATAGTGCAAAATAAAATCGGGGTTTGCCGCAAAATTGTTTTAAAAATATTATTGGGCCCCCAAGCTAAAAAGGTTGGGAACCGCTGAGTATAGATTGTATAGAACACAATACATGAAAAATGACTGGTAGAGGTTAGTATCGCTAGCTGGTTTTTATTTAAAATTATCAGAAAAAAAACTAAATACGTACCTCCCTGTTGAGGAAAAAATTGTAATTTTCCGAAAAATTTAATAGCCAACGAGGATCGAAGAGGCAACTTATGGCACTCCGAACGGATCTGGCAAATATTATGAAAAACATAATAACAAGTAAAATAGATATATAGCAGTAGTAATGAACAGTTATAATCGTGACTAATTTTCCCTCTCTGTCTCTCTCTCTCTCTCTCTGATGTTTTTTAATTGCCGTCGCTCTTATGTTGGGCTGCAGCCTCCTGTATATATACCTGAATTCCACTATCAAAATTTTGGCAAAACTGTGCACAGACAAAATAAAAATAGTGTGTATCGACACTGTCTAACGACTAGTCAGTATAGTTAGTTGTAGTAGTAATCTCTTTATTATACATTGTTAGTCAAGTGTTAATACTTGATCGATAAGGCGGTGGACTTGTAACCTGGAGGTCGGTGGTTCAAGTCCGGGTTTCAGCGTAAATTTAGTGAAGCGAGTTTGAGTATAGATGATGTGATATCACGTATAGTTGATTGACACAAATATGATAACTTAACTTAAACTTAACATGTTAGTCAAGTGGGTTAAGGTGCTAATCTGCATGGTAATCTAGGTAGCGTAGGGATCCGTTGGTTCCAATCCCACCCCAATGGAAGAATTTTTCCTCACTTACTGATTGTAAAAAAGGTTTGAGTATGAACCTTGCCTGGTGGTTACCTTTCACTAAAGGGTGTTATCAAACATACTTGACTAACATGTCCCGGTAGCTCAGTGGTAAAGGCGGCACTCTGTGAAACCAGAGGTCGCGGGTTCGAAACCCAGCCGGGACATGACAGGTTATCCTCCCGTTTGGGATTTTTACCACATAATAATACGTCTTTGGGCTTACTGCTGAAATAATGGGACTTAATAGTCCTTATCGGGGACTATAAATAAGGCGATATTATTATCATTATTATTATTATCATTCTGTAGGCATGACTCACAGGAAAAACTGCCTGTTTCCATCAACTCCAGAAAATATTACAATTTTCGCAGACAATTGCGTTACAAGAGCAAAGCTAATATCGTCATACTTCAGTGAGTCATCTTCAAAAGCTGTTTTTTTTCCAGTTACGTGTGGAATGCTGTATGATTACTAATTGTTAATTAGGTACATATCCTACAGATGGCAATTATATGTTGACGGCTTTCTAGAACATGTTATGAAACGCGATGTCTTTTGAAACGCGCAAAACACCAAGTGTTGGAGCTTGGAAAAATAAATAACAAACAATAATTAATCGCACGAACAAACAGGAAAAACTACGAGTATGTGTTCAACATACATACCTAGATGTGTTTTTTAGACGTAATTTGTTTACATATTTTATGTACTTGCCGATACCCCGTACTACGCAAAGGTATCAAATCTAAAACTGAGGCAGTGGCGTAACTATCTAGACCTACATTTCGGGGGGGGGGGGGGGGGGGGGGTTCGACGGGATTTCGCGGGGGGGGTTTGAGGGAGGTTCAGAAATCTCGCCTAACGTATATTCCATCTTTGCTGGGGTTTCTTGGAAATTTGTCCCCAAACCCCCTCCACCCCCCCTGGCTACGCCACTGAACTGAGGTACTTATATTGGTGGTTGCACTCATGCTTTTTTAAATAACTTTTACTTCCCAGAAATTTCTAATAATACATATTATAAAATCGTAAGTATTTTTAGTTTACTGAGTTGTGATCAATTTTATCGCAGGAAAAAAAGTTTCATCTGAAGAATTTAAAGAAAATGAGAGGAAGAACAAATGAGGAAGAAGTAACAAAAGTTGAAGCTTGAACAGAAAATATTAGGTAGGCCACAGGAGAAATTCAAGGAAGAAAAGTAGGACATTAGGAGGGGTTGAGAAAAGGAGGTTTTCAGGAAAATGATATAGACGGGAGGGGTCGTAATAAAAGCTTAAAGTTCTAGAAAATACAAGAACCGGTACAGGATAGCTTAGAGAGGGGGAAACAGGATAGTATCAGAGGGTGACAAAAGTAACAGGGGAAAAATCGAGAGTAAAAGTTTCACATAATAGAATATAGGGACGGACAATCTACAGGAGGAAGAGGAGGGGGGAGCAAAAGCTCAAAGCTTCACCCGACATGGAGCAGACGCAGGATAACTTAGGGGAGGGGGGGGGGGGGGGAAGGTTATTAGGAGGGGGGGGGTAAAAAAAGGAAATGTTGAGGGAAAAACAGGATAGGGCAGGGCGGGGTGGAAAAGCTGAGGAGTGGGGGAAGCACGTGCATGACAGAGGAAGAGAGGGGGAATTTAAGGGAATGGGAACGGATGGAAATGCGCTTGAGAACGGGGGAAGGTTGAGTTGGAGGGAGTAGGGATACAAAGGATATTCCTGTGAAATCCTGGTGTCCTAATTTGTGCTGACTTTGAGTGCGCTCTCTAACAGGGGTGCATGGGGCTTGCTGACACTGAGTGGCGGAACTGGTACAATGGGAATCAAATTGCTGATTGGGAATTTTCTAAATTGCTGAGTGGGAATCGATTAGCTTAAAAAGGATTTTTTTTTTAGTGAATTTCTAACAAGCCATGTTGGTCATGCTGAGAGTTGGAATTGGCTCAGTTGAAATCGAATTGCTGATTGAAAAATATCTACATTGCTGAGTGGGAATAATATTGTTCCATTGGATTTGAGCTTTAGCAATGTTAACTATCTCGTCCTTCTTACTCACTACAATCAGCAGTGCATCATGAAGTAATGACACACAGCTGCTTGCTACAACTTTGCTGACTCACCCTCTTTAAGTCTTCTTACCCAATGTTTTCCCTACTCCTCTTATTCTTCTTTCACCTCCCTGCCTCTCTTACTCACTACAATCAGCAGTGCAGCCTGAAGTAACGACACACAGCAGCATGCTACAACTTTCCTGACTCACCCTCTCTAACTCTTCTTGCCCAATCTCTTCCCTAATGTTCTCACTCTTCTTTCAGATCGCAGTCTCTCTTCCTCACTACAATCAGCAGTGCATCATGAAGTAACGACACACAGCAGCATGCTAAAACTTTGCTGACTCAAAAACTCTAACTCTTCTTGCCCAATCTCTTCCCTAATGTTCTCACTCTTCTTTCAGATCGCAGTCTCTCTTCCCCACTACAATGAGCAGTGCATCATAAAGTAACGACACACAGCAGCATGCTACAACTTTGCTGACTCATCCACTCTAACTCTTCTTGCCCGATCTCTTCCCTAATGTTCTCACTCTTCTTTCATATCACACAGTCTCTCTTACTCACTACAATCAGCAGTGCATCATGAAGTAATGACACACAGCAGCATGCTACAACTTTGCTGACTCACCCACTCTATAATATCATCTTGCCCAATCTCCTCCTTCATACTCCTTCTCCTTCATCGTCGAACTTCGCCTTCATCTCCTCATCACTCACCATGCACCTCCACAATCAGCATATTAATGAAAACTACAAACAGAAGCATTCGCTCCTTTGCTGACTTATCTACTCTTCTCTTTCTCTTTCTATTTCCTTCTTTCTCTCTCTCTCTCTCTCTCACTCTCTCTCTCTCTCTCTCTCTTTCTCTCTCTCTATCTCTCATTACCTACTATATTATCTCTTTTTATTTTATTTTTCTCTTTGTCAAATCAATTATTAGAAGAAAAGTGTAAGTGTTTCGATTTTTTTTTTCCTCTCTCAACCAGCCTCTTCCCTAAATTACCAGGGATGAACATCAGCATATTTTATTTTTTCTAATATGAAGGGGAAGTTTATTGGAGAGAGGAAATAAAAAATGATCAGCAGTATGTATGTATGATTTTATTTGTGGTGAAGCACAAGGCCTCTTCACAATTTTTGTGGGTAGCGCAGCATTACTAAGAGCCTCCTGTACTTTTCGAATTGTATTACATTAATTTCATTTTACTCTGGTAATGCCGCCACTGGTCGTTACTCATACAAGTAACTACTCATTAGCAGAAATTAGCAAGTAAAGAGCAGAAAAATTCCTGCCCCGCTGGGGATCGAACGCAGGTCACCATGCGTGCAATGCCTAACGCTCTAACTCACTCTGCCACGATGACTAGACTACTTCACTCTGCCACGGTAACTAATTGATCAGCAGTATGAGGGGTATTTTTCTTTTGCATAATTTTTTTTTTCTTCCCTGGTTCGATAATTCCAAATGAGCCGACCTCCGTGGCTCAGTAGTTAAGAGCATTGGTTGCAGACCCGCAGGCTGCGGGTTCGAATCCAGGTCGAAGCGGAAATTCTAACCGAGTTTTTCCGTTTCCGGAATGGCATCATGGATGTAAAGGTAGAGTGAAGTAATGCGAAAGCGGTTCCTAGGCACAATTACTTTTTTTTAATTGTTTAATAAATAAATTTCTGTCGAGTGAAGACAAGTACTCTTTTTCTCAATTATGACGTTACTTGACAAAGTATCCCTCCTGTAAAAATATATGAAAAAAAAATCTGGTGTAAACATCACACGACTTTCCTTATCATATTAGGAATGGAAACAGGACCAAAAGCCACTGGTGACTCAAAGGTAACAGTGAGCTAAAAATCAAAACCAAATTCGTAATCAGCACCTCAAAGTCATTGGATTTGATATGTCACAATCCCCATCTAGGATGAATAATAAAAAAGTTAGTCTGAGCGGGTCCCCCCCAAAATACCGGTAAATTGGGGCCGAGGTCCAAAAAGTTCAAGATATCAAAAAAATGATAAGAAGAGACCCCCATTATTTTTTTAATCTAAGAAAATGTTGTTCTGTAAATTTTTTGTATCTTTAACCAATTCATAGAAGCGGCGCTTGCGGCCAATATTTGCGGCCCTGCGGCCGCAATTTACGGCCGATTTCAACCAAAAGTTTCGTGGTTCGTCTGGTGTATAAAATTGATTTGCATACCAAATTTCAAGTCTCTAGCTCTTACCGTTCTTGAGATATCCTGTTTACAGACAGACAGACAGACAGACAGACAGACGCACGGACCAATGGCTGAAAACAACTTTTTTGGTATCCTGAGGCTATGATTCGTCCAGAAATGTGAAAAACTGGGTAGGTCAAATTTTCGACGAATACAATACTTTCCTTATTATAGGATAAGGAAAGTAAAAAATTGATTTTGTTTAATAAATCTACTTTCTCTTCTGTATTAGAACGCTTTTTATTTTTTCCTTTAATGACGAATCGTCGCATGATTCACAATAACTAATTGCTTCTAATTTACGACTCGCCTTCATTAGACTATGACAGACACACAGGTGTATACCTATGTATGTAGGTATTGTTCTACGTAATAGGTAAAATGTATGTGCTCATTAGCTGTTGTCGTGTGAACAGACCTGATCAGGTGCCATATTAGAGAAAGCTCAAACTAAATCTACGTTTCAATTGTTTTTCCAATCAGCCATAAAATTGCGTTTCACTTACAAAATTACGTTTCACAGTATTGTATTATTTATACAGGGTGGCCATAAAGTGTCTCCAAGTCAACCCACAACCCTGTATCTCGAGAACCACTCAAGCCGTAAAATATACGACTTTCCTCATCATGCAGTACTAGTAGTTTTGCGAACTGTAAACTTCACAGAGATTACAGGGTCGACTATCCTGACTATAATAATTGTCCTTCTGACCTAACTCGTGAACCATCAATTGCAGGAAAATATAAAATTTATTGGATATTAACTTTTTTTATTGAGACCTTTTGATTTCGGATAAGGTTTCTCTCGATATGTTACAACTTACCGCTACGATCGCCTCCGCTGTACCCTCAAAAGACTGAGAACCAATCATGCCCGATGCATGGATGGAACCTGGGTGCTGCTTCTGGGTTGCAAGATAGTTTCGTTATGAGGAATTTTTTGTTAAATGGAAGAAGGAAGGGAAGGGAACGGAAGGAAAAGGATTTTCTTTAACTTTAAGGAATTCGAAAAAAGTCAGCGAAGCATTTGTTGGACGCGGAAACTAATCGGAAAGGGAGGTGTGAGAAATTCCATTTTCAATTTCATCATTTTCAACAGCCTTTTCCACCCCCGCCCCTTTACATATCACACTACCCCTCACATCCATAATGAATAAATAATTCCCCCTCTCTTCGCTGGAAAATCTTCAGCAGCATTTTCCGATTCTCTCTTTTCCTCCCCCTCCCACTCTCATACTCCTAATAAAAAGTATCAAAAGCAGCATTGTCCGTCTAATAGAGAGTGCTAAGCCTAATACAGGGTGCTAAGTCTAATACAGTTTTCTAAGTCTAATACAGGGTGCTAAGTCTAATACAGGGTTTTGAGTCTAATTCAGGGTGCTAAGTCTAATTCAGGGTGCTAAGTCTAATACAGGGTGTCAAGTCTAATACAGGGTGCTAAGTCTATAATACAGGGTTTTGAGTCTAATACAGGGTGCTAAGTCTAATACAGGGTGTTGAGTCTAATACAGGGTGCTGTGAGTTTCTTTTCCAATCATTTTTATTTCAACAAGAACACGTTCTCTTTAAGTACGTAGATATTTAGTGAATAAGTTTAATTTTATTATTTCACAAACTAACTTGCCAAACTCTTCCTCAGCAATGTGTGAACACAGTCTTCTAGTGGTCAAGATGCTTTGTTAAAAAATATATACAGGGTGGACCAAAAAAACGTTTACACCCGTTAATGGTAGATTACTGACGACATTTCCAGGCCGGATCTGCAATCCTTTTTTTCGGATTCGCCTTTATAACTGCACAAAGTGATTTTTTGCAACTTTATAAAAAAGTCCGACTTTGGCTTATTCTTCAGGTCAGAACTTTTTTCCTGTTTAAGATGAGTTGATTCTGAACAATTCTGCAGAAAGCAAACAAAATTTCGATGTTTCTAGCTACACTACTTTGTTTTTTACGGTTTCGTTTGGCATCTTTTTTAACACCTGAATTGAAAAAAAATTCTGATGTAAGTTTTTTACACTTTGAAACACCTAAGATTTGCCCGAGCAAATTTTGGCACAGGCATGGGCAAATTTGATAAAAGTTGGCGGCCAACCCAAGGATGCTAAAAAATAATTTTACGATTTTTTATCACGTGATCTTCAGGGAAAACGAACCAGGTAAGACTCAAAAAATGATGTTCAAAATCTTAAAAGTGTTGACCGTGTAGGGTCGTCTTGTACTCAAAGAGTAATTAGCTATTTATGTCTGATAATTATTTTCCTTGGAATTAATTAAAGGCCAGTCAAATGAATGATTGTTTGTTTCTCGATGATAGTTTTCACGCATATTTTTCTGCAATCTATGAAGTATTATCTTTTAACTTCTTAAGTTTTTTTAGCACAAGTTACATTATTATAATTCGGATGCTGAAATGGCAGATATGCATGTAGCATATGGAGCTGCCAACAGGAACATTTGGGATCACGTGAAAAACATAGTTTACGAAATACCAGTGGAGACGCAAGAGTAGCAGAATCTGGTAGCAAGAATCCTGTTGGCATTCGATGACCTGACAGAAAAACCTGGAATCTTCCGCAACATTCGACGGAACATGATGAATAGGTTCAACCTTTGCTTCCAGGAAGGTGGACGCCACTTCCAACTAGCTTACCACTGAGCTAATCGTGCGCTTCTAATCGTTTCTCATTGAACATACTAACATAAAATGTTTTTTTTTTTTTTAATACCTACCTCTTTGTTTATATCAAAATAGTATAAAACATAATAAAGACTGCAAAAGTTTATTAATTTTACAAAAATATTATCTTGTTTTTTTCAAGACTTCTATTAAGAGTTGGCAATCGGTAAATATTTGTTATTTAATTAGTAGGTATTGTTTATGATAGAAGAACCTACCTACATATTTACCTGGATTTATTTCATAAACTCTATTTTCGTTTGGAAAAGTCGCTAGTTTTTTTTCTTTCGTAGGGAAGCATAAGAAAAACCATCCTTACATTATCAAGGCAGTCTCTCAGGGGCTTACATGAATAATAATTATGTGTATTGTGATACCAATAGTATCAGATATAACTCAATTTACAGATGGTATTACCCAAAAAAAACCCCATAAGTTGTTGCTGTTACAACAGGTCAGATACAGGTATGAATAAAATATTCCATCAGATTTTTTTGATAATTAAAAAAAATATTGACCGTCGAGATTTGAACCCGGATCATTCGACTTACACTCTTGGCACTACCACATCTAGCTAACACCACTGACAGATTGTTAAGCACGAAAACTATTATTTAAATTTTCCTAAACTGGCTGATGGATGCATGTGAGACCGCGGTATTCAAAAAAAGCAATGTAAACAATTTTTGTAAACAATACAAGACGCCCTTATACAGTCTACAGCTAGAAAACTCTTAGGATTTTTGAAGAGTTTTTGGCAAACATCTAATGATTTTTCCCAGAAGATCACGTGATAGAAAATCGTAAAATTATTTTTTAGCATCCTCGGGGCGGCCGCCAACTTTTATCAAACTTGCCCGTGTCTGTGCCAAAATTTGTTCGGACAAATGTCGAGTGTTTTATTTAGTAAAAAAGTTTTTTCGTGTGTTTTTTTCTGTTCAGGTGTAAAAAAATATGACAAACCAAACCGTAAAAAACAGAGTAGTGTAACTAGAAACATCGAAATTTTGTTGGCTTTCTGCAGAATTGTTCAGAATCAACTCATCTTAAACAGGAAAAAAGTACTGACCTGAAGAATAAGCCAAAGTCGGACTTTTTCAGAAAGTTGCAAAAAATCACTTTTTGCAGTTATAAAGGCGAATCCGAAGAAACGGATTGCAGATCCGGCCTGGAAATGTCGTCAGTAATCTACCATTAACGGGTGTAAACGTTTTTTTGGTCCACCCTGTATATCCTGATGTCCTCTCTTATTTCTTTTACATGAGAAGAAAATTAAACTGCACCGACCGTATACCTTCATTACCAAAGACAATACACCCATATCTTTTTGTATACCTATACCAAAGGAATTAGTCATAAGTACCAGGTCCTATTACCCTTACGACAAAACAAGAAAGAAGATATTTCTTTATCAAAAGAAAAACCTTTGCGTGGTTGGTGGAAAGCTACCCGAAAATTGCTCCACAGAACCATGGCTCCTAATAGTCGGATCACTTATTTCGTTTTGGCGCGCGGGAAATTTTCCTTCGCACGAAAATGTCAAGAAGAGACGGAGAAAAATTTCCCCCGAAGAAAATTCTACCGCGTTGTTCCCACCCGGAAAATTCTCTACAGTCTGTACGATAAAGAATTTTCCGAGGGGAACCACAACAAAAGAACGAACGATATTTTTGTACGATAAAAACGCGACTTTGGGATTATGTTGGTGCCTCTAACATTTCTTTCTTTCACGAGTTATTAGGGAATAAGGGATAATTTAGGGATAACACACATAAAATTGGTAAGGACATAAAGGAATGAATGAAAATGATTTAAAGCTACTTTCCGATAAACAGCGATGATAAACAGGTATGGAGGGGATTTTGGTTGTAAGTTTGAGAAAGTGCCTTTAAGTAGAGAAACCTTTGCGCGGAGCAGGAGATTAGGAAAGAAGAGAGGTGACGGAAAGGCCTTTTGCGAGTCGAGTTTCCCGAAAACTCTTAATACGGAGAGAGGAGGAATTGAAAGGCACTTTGGAACGTTGGGTAGGGTTGGAAATTCGTTTGTGAGAAGAGGGGAAAAATACTGATAATAATAATATAATAAAATTATGTTTTAATTAAATTTAAATGATGGCAATTACTAATGAAAATGAACTTTGTATATCCTGGGACGAGAGAGGGGGAAGTTTGAATGTGAGAGGAGGGGAATTTATCAGATAGTGGTAGGGAGGGAGAAGGGAGGGGAGAGGGAGGTACCTTTATTTACTAGCGACCTCAGTAGCTTGATCGATAAGGCGGCGGACTTGTAACCTGGAGATCGGTGGTTCAAGTCCAGGTTTCAGCGTGTATTTAGTAAAGCGAGTTTGAGAATAGTTGTGATATCGCGAAAGTGACTTTAACTATAATACTATTCAAGGCAGTGGTACAGCCAGCGTCGATGGCATGTTGAATACACCGGTTCCCTTCAGAACACCGAAGTTAGGCGACATCCAGCGAAGTTAAGACTTGGATGGGTGACCATTCAAATTCTAATTCTCGTGACGCTGGCTTTTCCCGGCCCCACTCAGGCTGGGTGAGGTCAATGTGAGAAGCAGGTTTGTGAGTTTCCTGCGAATGGAGGGTAAAACCCCCGTCGTGATATGACCATGGCAGTTGAAAGCGACGTTAAACCCCACAAAAAAAAAAAAAAAAAAAAAAGGCAGTGGTACTTGAACAGTGAACACCTTGTAATAATATTAATTCAAATATAGGGGAACATTGATAGTATTAGGTACAAAGGAAATGAGAAAAAAATAGGACTAGATGTTCAGTCTCAAGCCTCGAATTGAGAACGTCTTACTCGTTCTCAGGATTTTAACTCATTTTCAAAACATAAGCTTCTCAAATATTCTATTTTGTTTTCATTTCACATTAGGTTTATTAAAATAATGTTATATGTCCACGGGAAGGAATTGAATTGAATAAAATGTTTCTTTTCATTTGTACAGTAATAATTTGTGAATGGAATTTACCCTCTCTACCCAAACTACATCGATTATAGCCTACTGACCGAACATGCATGCCTCAAAAAATTATCTGAAAGAAGACAAGACCAACAAATAAAATTACTTGTAAATATTGATAGTGGGCAGATACACTGTCCATATATAATGGACCAACTTAAAATAAAACAACCAGACACTCGACTAAGACAAAATCCAAATATTTTCTTTTCACTCCCCAACAAAAAAGAAATCTATCTATATAAATCTCCAATAATCCGTTCAATGGAACTTTACAATAATATAGAACCAAATAACAGACCCCAACTCCAATTACCTATAAACCACTGACTATAACAGACCTACCCTAACATCAGTCATTGTCCATTTATGTTGAGCCGAAAGGATAAACTAAATGGATGTAGATGTTTAAATTAAAAAAAAAAAAAATATGTCTTAATATTATCTCCTATATCAGCTTATGCAAACTTCTGAGGGGAATGGAGATTATTGTTAAATTATTAGTTGTTTGTTGTTGTTGTAGCCAAGGGCTACAGCTGGAGGGGTGAGTAATGGTCTCCAGCCAACTTTATTTCAAAGTTGGCTCGTCCTGAACCACATATTTCTATGTGCGATCAATCATCATGAGGACTTGGACTTTTCTTTATAGGCCATTAAACCCTTAGGAAACTGCAAGCTAGCCTGCCTTGAAAGGGTTGGCTAGTCAGTCCTCTAGCGCCGAGACACTGGTCTTCTACCTGTTTAACGTCCCCCAGCCAGACTATTAATTTATTAATAATAATAATATCGCCTTATTTAAACTGCCCGATTAGGACTATTAAAGTCCCATTATTCCAGCAGTAAGCCTACAAGTAACAAGCAGTAAGTAACAAGATTTACTCATTCGTTTCGATGGAAATGGAACATAAAAGATCAGGCCAAAAGACAATAACGCACACATCGTTGGCACCCTTGACAGGGTTAGCGATAAGAAGGTCATCCAGCCGTCGCCGCGTCGCCATCCCGTCTATCGCTCAATAAAACTCGCCTCTCTCTCCAAGTCCTCGTGGAACTGCTGAATCCACGCCTGGAACATTTCCTCATATGCCGCCCTGGCTGCGACCACCCCTGGAGGGTCCCGAGGGTCCGACCCCCTCAGATCCAAGTGATGAGCCGCATCCGGAATGAGAATGGAGACAATCGACGAGGAGAGATTGGTGAGCACGCCCCCGGCCGCCCACGGGTCCTTGAGACCGTTGCTGTGGTAACGAGTAAACAATAAATTATTTGCGCCAGTAGTATAGAAGTGGATGATCAATCATTATAAGCAAGAATTTTGAATTTTCGCGCCACAAGTAGTAGTGGCGCGCTCTGGTGGTGACGTCATGAACTGCGTGTTGCCAGTTGTACACATTCGCGCGCATTTTTGCGATGTTGTCGTTGGCGCGAAAAAGGGATGCACGTTACTATGGAAACAATAGTTTTTATTTGTATTAGTACAACAGATATTGTACTTCAAGGGGATTTTAATGAAAAAACTGTAAAATGAAATTAAATGCATTCCTTCCTTCCTTCTTAGCGTGTTGCTATGGAAACGAGAAGACAATCAAATATTTTAGCGCGTTGTTATGGAAACGAGGAACCGCGGTTCCCCGATGAACCGGGAGCCCATTTTCGGAGAACTGCAAATAAGAAATTTTAAGATCTTCACCAATAATGCGGTCACAGGATCAACTTCCTGTGAATTCAGTCCAGTGGCAAAATTTTGTACACTAAAGGTACTAGTTATAGTTAGTTAGTTATCATATTTGTTTTAATCACTTTCGTGATATCACAACTAGTCAAATTAGCTTCACTCAATCCATGCTGAATCCGGGACTTGAACCACCGACCTCCAGGTTACAAGTCATCGATCAAGCTACTGAGGTCAGTCACTTAAGGTACTATTCTTGATAGAAGACATCACCTGAAGCCCATTCCAGAAACATTCTCCAAATCCCCGAATCTCCCTTTAGAATGACGTCACACAACAGAATGTGATTGGTTACTTTTACCAATCAGATTGCGTTGTGTGACCGTTGAAACGGAGATATGGAGAGTAGAAACACTTTCTGCAACGGGCTCAAGGTGTCTTTAATTTCAAAAGAGTCTCAGAATAGTATATGTACGTATGAATATTTTATTGATCAATTACACTAGAATCTAGAATTTTTTAAAGAGAATCTAGCTGATAGTTCATTTTGAATTAGGTATAACTCTTCAAATGCCATGCTATCAGGTAATTTTTATCGAAACTCAAATGTCTGTCTACATTGGTAATGGTTAAATATTACTTGTATGATTATATTTAGGTTGATTTATTAACCTGTATCTTCATACAACAAACATGTCATCGTTCTTCTCCCGACACATGGTTAATTCCAGGCTCGAGGCATTTCCACTCTGAATTGCCGATGACAGTCGTTGGCGTAAGAATGCCCCGACCCTGGTATCACCACATGTGCGTTGTAACCTATCTGAAATAAATTGAATAAATAATAATATATCGCCTTATTTATACTGCCCGATTAGGACTATTAAAGTCCCATTATTTCAGCAGTAAGCCCAAGATATATTATTATGTGGTAAAAATCCCAAATGGTAGAATAACTTGTCATGTCCCGGCTGGGTTTCGAACCCGCGACCTCTGGATTCACAGAGTGCCGCCTTTACCACTGAGCTACCGGGACAGATGACAGTCGTTGGCGTAAGAATGCCCTGGCCCTGGTATCACCACATGTGCGTTTTGTAACCTACCTGAAATAAATTGAATAAAATGCAACACCACAAAACAAACCTGAATATAACATTGAACGTGAACTCAATAATAATAATATCGCCTTTTTTATACTGGCCGATACATAAGGACTATTAAATTCCCATTATTTCAGCAGTAAGCCCAAGACATATTCTTATGTGGTAAAAATCCCAAATGGGAGGATAACATGTCATGTCCACGACCTCTGGAATCTTTGGATTCACAGAGTGCCGCCTTTACCACTGAGCTATCGGGACAATAAAATGCAACACCAAAACAAACCTGAATATAACATTGGACGTGAACTCTATCCGACGATCCCCGAACATTCTCCGAAGATGGCCGATCTCAGGCCCGACTCCGAACTCGGCCCGGCAAGCTTCGGCCCAGGCCGAAGGGTTCCAGGCGTAGGGCTCGTACATGGAGTCCTCTGTGGCACAGAACGGGAAGAGCAGCTCTGTGCAAGTCTGTGGAGTGAAATAACTTCATTATACTCTGTCTGGCTGAGGGACTATAAAGGTCGATTCACACACATCCGTGACGTGACAGTGCCGTGACCGGTCGGTGATTCTACCGGCCGTGAACCCAGAGTGACTTCTATTCACACTGGTCAGTGCTCCAACCGTGCAGTGGCAGTGAAAACACTGGTAAAAATTGTGAAAACACTAGTAATTGCGGAGAAACACTGGTAAAATAAAAAAGTTCACGGCCGTGAAAATTGAAAAATATCGTCCGTGAGTAATGTGCCGGATCACGGTACGAGCTTGCCGGGCGAGTGGGAATAGGGCCCTTCAAATTCCTACGGATGTGTGTGAATCGACCTTAAACAGGCAGTAGACCAGCAGTCTGGCTCGGGACGAATATAAACTATTAACAGGGAGTAGACCAGCAGTTTGGCTGGGGGACTATAAACAGGGAGTAGACCAGCAGTCTGGCTGGGGGACTATAAACAGGGAGTAAACCAGCAGTCTAGCCTCTGTGGCTGGGGACTATATAAACTATTAACCGGGAGTAGACCAGCAGTCTGGCGGGGGACTATAAACAGGGAGTAGACCAGCAGTCTGGCTGGGGGACTAAAAACAGGGAGTAGACTAGCAGTCTGGCTGGAGGACTATAAACAGGGAGTAGAGCAGCATTGGTTTGGTTCTGGGGGCCCTTGTCAATTATTAGCCTCCTTGTTAATTAAAGACAGTGGTAGAACTGCTGAGTCATTAAACTGTCTGGCTACATATCGTTCACGATGACGCCACCCTATGATGATGATGATGATGATTATTATTATTATTACTATACTCTGTATCAAGTTGATGAATGGGAATATTTGCCAACAGTGGTCAACTTCCTACCCAGTTTTTGTAAACATAATATTATCACTCCCCTTCCGATTTTCACGAAATATACAGATTTTAGAAGGTATGGCATAGAGTGCATACACAAAGCTCAAAATTGTCTGTCCTATAGTTAGCTCAGTGGTCAAGGCGTCGCACAGCGTCGGTCTGGTAATCCAGAGGTCGTGGGTTCGAAATCCAGCCGGGACATGACAAGGTAAAATCCTATTTGGTAGTTGGTACTTGAATACAAAATAATAATATGGTTTATTACTGAAATATTGGAATTCATAATTCCTAGTCGGGCTACATAAATATGGTGATAATATTATTATATTGTGCTAGAACTCAGTGCTAATATACACGCTTATAATGAGAAGGTAACGGGTTTGAATGTCAAATGCTATCAAGCGTCAAGATAACAAGACATTTCATTTGATAACCCTCCCAACAGCCAATAAGCCGCCCCGCTAGTAGAACATAAATTATATATGAAGATAAACATTTCGTGGATTCATTTGAGAAAGAATCTGTGAAAAAGGAATTCAAAAGTGAAAAATGAGAGATGAAAAAAAAATCAAAAATGACGCCAACGTTACGTGGTGTTCCCAAGCGGTCACCCATCCAAGTACTATCCACGCTCGACGTTGCTTAACTTCAGTGATCGGACGAGAACTGGTGTATTCAACGTGATATGAACGTTGGCGAAGAAGGAGGAAAAAATGAACGTTTATAAATACGGTCAAAATGAAATTATGAACTTTATGAGCATACACGTCTGGCTTGAATGGAGAGTGTGAAACTCTTGCTAGGACTGTGTACATATTATCCTAATACTTTGCGTCGCAAATGTGTGTGAAACATGGGACAGCCTCGTAGGAACAAGGACACTCGTCGTCGTATCACAGGTTCGAGAAAGGAAGGGAGGAGGGGGCATTTCGTTTTCATAACATTTTTTTAAGTTTTGTTGCGAACTCCCGTATTGACTAATGTCCTAATAGTCACGGTCCTATGTGCAAAAACTCACTGATCGTGGAGAGAAAAATAGTAAAAAAACTTTTTTTTATTCCTCCTATCCTTATATAGTCGACCTGATAAGTCCACCTTTCTGCTTTGTGTGTGAAGAAGTAAACAAAAAACACTACTCACGCCTTATCAAATAAGGTATTTGGTATTGATATAATATAATAAGTAGGTAGGACTGTCGGCTACGAAAGCTCATTGTCACTGCGACCTTAAATTAGATCTTTTGTGACATGCCCCTGTATAACTCTCTAAAAGAGATCAAGGCTAATAATGTGGCTTAAGATTCTTTTAGGACTGATTTCGGTAACTTTTTTAGGTGTTAGAATCTCAATCAGCCTTGAAAAGTTTTTCTGTCGAGCGTGAGAGACTGCTCCACATTCACAGATAAGTTTTTGCTGTCTCTGGGGCCTCTTTACAGAGACCGCATTTTGGGTCTTGAGCTATGTCCATTAGTTTGTTTAGAGTGTTTAGACGGTAGTTGAGGCTACAGTGGCCTGTTAAAAGGCCAGTAACGATTCCTCTTGGCTCAGACAGAGCATTTCTTTTTCTCTTTTGGACGAATAAGTTATGAACATTTTCGCCTGCCTGTGGCCGGGACTCTTTTGGGAAGTTCTTCAGAATTACTCCCACTTTCAAAGACTTCAGGGCGTTTATAAAGATTTGAGAAGCAGTTGGGTACTTGGTTTCGAATGCCACCTCTGAACTATTTATTTCTACAAGAGAGTATAGTTGAGGTTATTGGCATCTTCTGCCTCTTCTGTCCATTAGCTTCTCACCCTGATGCTCTGAAGTGGTTTCTTCTGAAAGAGGCTTCTTTTTGTTGCTTGTTTGCTGGAGATTTGAGGAAAAGGTAGGATAAAAATAAAATCCTAATGGTCTTAAAATCTATTTATAAACATATTTATTAATTTAGGTATTGACACTGACCGTCATTAATTAATATACAGGGTGGACCAAAAAAACGTTTACACCCGTTAATGGTAGATTACTGACGACATTTCCAGGCCGGATCTGGAATCCGTTTTTTCGGATTCGCCTTTATAACTGCACAAAGTGATTTTTTGCAACTTTCTGAAAAAGTCCGACTTTGGCTTATTCTTCAGGTCAGAACTTTTTCCTGTTTAAGATGAGTTGATTCTGAACATTTCTGCAGAAAGCCAACAAAATTTCGATGTTTCTAGCTACACTACTTTGTTTTTTACGATTTGGTTTGTCATATTTTTTTACACCTGAACAGAAAAAAACACCCAAAAAAACTTTTTTACTAAATAAAACACTCGACATTTGTCCGAACAAATTTTGGCACAGACATGGGCAAGTTTGATAAAAGTTGGCGGCCGCCCCGAGGATGCTAAAAAATAATTTTACGATTTTTTATCACGTGATTTTCTGGGAAAAATTATTAGGTGTTTGCCAAAAACTCTTCAAAAATCCTAAGAGTTTTCTAGCTGTAGACTGTGTAAGGGCGTCTTGTATTGTTTACAAAAATTGTTTACATTGCCTTTTTTGAATACCCCGGTCTCACATGCCTTCATCAGCCAGTTTAGGAAAATTCAAATGATAAATTTCGTGCTTCTCAGACTGTCAGTGGTGTTAGCTAGATGGGGTAGTGCTAAGAGTGTTATAGTCGCATGACCGAGGTTCAATTCTCGACGGTCAATATTATTTTAATTATCAAAAAAATCTGATGGAATATTTTATTCATACCTGTATCTGACCTGTTTTAACACCAACAACTTATGGTTTTTTTGGGGGTAATACCATCTGTAAATTGAGTTATATCAGAATACTATTGGTATCACAATACACATAATTATTATTCATGTAAGCCCCTGAGAGACTGCCTTGATAATGTAAGGATGGTTTTTCTTATGCTTCCCTACGAGAGAAAAAAAACTAGCGAATTTTCCAAACGAAAAAAGAGTTTATGAAATAAATCCAGGTAAATATGTAGGTAGGTTCTCCTATCATAAACAATACTAATTAAATAACAAATATTTACCGATTGCCAATTCTTAATAGAAGTCTTGAAAAAAACAAGATAATATTTTGTAAAATTAATAAACTTTTGCAGTCTTTATTATGTTTTATACTATTTTGATATAAACAAAAAGGTATTTAAAAAAACATTTTGTGTTAGTATGTTCAATGAGAAACGATTAGACGCGTGGTAAGCTAGTCCACCCGGTCCGAACGCCAGATCCAGCAAAAAATTCATGACTACAAAATAAAAAAAATCTGTTGCCATTTTTTATCTAGCCATAGTACACAGTACACACTATGGATTCTCCTCACACAAATTTTTGAAACCAATGGTGACTTTAGTACCTTAGTTCTAACTCAGAACTGTTCCTCTACCTTCTTGCCTTTCTCTCTCTCTCTCTCTCTCTTTCGCTCTTTGCCTCTCTCTCTCTCTCTCTCTCTCTCTCTCTCTCTCCTCTCTCTCTCTCTCTCTTTTCTCTCTGCCTTTTCTATTCCATTAGAGGAACTGTTGGAAGTGGCGTCCACTTTCCTGGATGCAAAGGTTGAACCTCTTCATCATGTTCCGTCGAATGTTGCGGAAGATTCCAGGTTTTTCTGTCAAGTCATCGAATGCCAACAGGATTCTTGCTACCAGATTTCGTAAACTATGTTTTTCACGTGATCCCAAATGTTCCTGTTGGCAACTCCATATGCTAAATGCGTATCTGCCATTTCAGCATCCGAATTATAATAATGTAACTTGTACTAAAAAAACTCAAGAAATTTAAAGATAATATTTCATAGAATGCAGAAAAATATGCTTGAAAACTATCATCGAGAAACAAACAATCATTCATTTGACTGGCCTTTAATTAATTCCAAGGAAAATAATTATCAGAAATAAATAGCTAATTACTATTTGAGTACAAGACGACCCTACACGGTCAACACTTTTAAGATTTTGAACATCATTTTTTGAGACTTACCTGGTTTGTTTACCCAGAAGATCATGTGATAAAAATCGTAAAATTATTTTTTAGCATCCTTGGGTTGGCCGCCAACTTTTATCAAACTTGCCCATGTCTGTGCCAAAATTTTCTCGGGCAAATCTTGAGTGTTTCAAAGTGTAAAAGATTTACATGAGAATTTTTTTTCTATTCAGGTGTCAAAAAAGATGCCACACCAAACCGTAAAAAACAAAGTAGTGTAGCTAGAAACATCGAAATTTTGTTGGCTTTCTGTAGAAATGTTCAGAATCAACTCATCTTAAACAGGAAAAAAGTTCTGACCTGAAGAATAAGCCAAAGTCGGACTTTTTCAGAAAGTTGCAAAAAATCACTTTGTGCAGTTATAAAGGCGAATCCGAAAAAACGGATTCCAGATCCGGCCTGGAAATGTCGTCAGTAATCTACCATTAACGGGTGTAAATGTTTTTTTGGTCCACCCTGTATATTATTAAGAGATTTAATCAAAAACCTAACAGACAACTATCTACAGCCATTTGATTGTGTAGAGTCTACAGTCTACACAATCTATAAATTTTTTAAATAAAATATTTAATGAAAAAAATTTAATGGCCAGTTAAGTTCTCGTTTAAATTCATCAAGAAAAAAAGCAATTGAGAGCAAAAAAAAAAAACGCTTGCATACGAGTCTGCAACCATTGGGACATTTTCATCTTTACTATTCAATGTCTAAAACTTAACTGACCAAATTTCGTATTGTGCGCATGACACATACTTTTTCTCTTCTCTCTTTTTATAATTTAATATTTCGTTATTGTGCGCATGACACATACTTTTTCTCTTCTCTCTTTTTATAATTTAATATTTCGTTACATAATTTCGTCACTTAATTTCGTTACATAATTTCGTCACTTAATTTCGTTACATAATTTCGTCACTTAATTTCGTTACATAATTTCGTCACTTAATTTCGTTACATAATTTCGTCACTTAATTTCGTCACTTAATTTCGTTACATAATTTCGTTACATAACTTTGGTTATGTGCCAGAGCAAAGACATGAAAATGTCAAAAGGTAACGAACGAACCTGGAAATGCCAAGTCGGAAGAATGTTCTTCATCGAGCTCTCAATGTTGAGGCAGGACTCGCCTTGGAGGGTGTTCGGGTAGATTCGGCCAACTCCGTGGTGCAGAGCGAGCAGCAGGTCGGGAGACTCGGCCTGGGAGAGGCCAGACAGGAAGGCGTCGCAGAAAGCCTGGTGGTGACGAAAACATATCGGTCTTAATATAATATAATTTAATGTGTTTTAATATGCAGTTCATGAAACATTAGGCACAATTTACAAAGGATCTTTCAAATAAAATTACATTCAAATTATTAAGACTTAAAGATAATTTAACAAAATGTCATACATACCTCGTATAACATTACTATGATAGAAATTACATGATTAATTAATTAAAGAGATATGTGGACTAGGATATAGATTAAATAGAAAATTTGGTAATTCGGGAATTCCCTCACTAATTTTCCTTTTTTCAACAGCTTATATTTTCGAAAAGAGTGACCTGTGACCGATTACAACAGGTTCCAATGACTGGTAGATAATAGAAAGGAAAAACAGTTAAACCTGGATATAATAAGGGAATTTTTTTCTCTCTTATACATCGAGTTTTCTAATTAAGAGATAAATTTGACCTCGAAATCGGTCTTTTTCGCCTGTATATAAATATTTAACCTAGATTCTAACCTTTTATTCTTCCACCCAAGGGTTGGGTTGAAGAGATTGCCATAACCCCGCCCCTTAGTTAGGACATAATATGTTTTTATATATTTTTCTATTCATTTTCATTTTTATTGTAGGTATATGTTTTGTTTCCATTTTTTTCATTGTTAAAATAATTATTTTTATTGTACATATGTCCAATTGCCCATTTATATCTAATAAAGTGTTGAATAATAATAATAATAACCTCGTCCTATTTCTAACCTGGATTGGATTTCCCGGCAGTGGGGTGATGAAGTCACTCGGATAGGGGTAGTTAGTCATCGCCATGGTCGTGAACATATCCTCCCGCCAGTTCTTGAACCCTGCTACGTCCACCTGGGTCTTTATCAGACTGCACAGGTTCCATTCTCTGGAGAACTCGACTCGGCCGCTGTCTGAAAAGAAATGCCATTTTTTTTATTATTATTATTTAACACTTTATTGGTCAACTACATGATGCATTCAACAAAATATAACATGAAAAAAAAGAACACAATATTAGAATAAGTCTTGACCCAAGGGGCGAGGTTAAAGCCTGTGGCTTTCTCTTCCACCGAACCGAGAACATGTTCAGAGCCCCGAAATGGACACACCAGAAATAATTATCTTTTTTATCCAGAGGGTGGGGGGGGGGGGGTTATCCTGAGGTTATTTTTGTTATCCTGAGGCTATGATCTTTAACAACGTACCTATTTAAGAGAAAAAGCTTAAACCCAAAACAAAAAATGGTGTGACACCACACGAATTTCCTTATCACTAGAAAAGAAGTCAAATTCCACCACTGGTGACTCAATGGTAACATTTAGCTAAAAATAAATGTCAAAATTATATTCAGCACCTTAAAATCATTGGATTTGATATGTCACAACCCCCATCTAGGAAAACAGACAGACGGACGAACCAAGGGTCGAAAAAAACTATTTTTGGTATCCTGAGGCTATGATTCGTCTAAAAATGTGAAAACAGGGTAGGTCAAATTTTCGACGAATACAATACTTTCCTTATTATAGGATAAGTTATCATATTTGTGTTAATCACTTTCGTGATATCACAACTACCCAAACTCACTTTACTAAATCTACCCTCAAACCGGGACTTGAACCACCGACCTCCAGGTTAGCCTTAGTATAGGATAAGGAAAGTAATGATCGTAGAGGGGTGTCATGGAAAATTCATCTTTCTTACAGAATGAAATTGTACTTGAAGGATTAAAACGATGGATTGACGTCCTCAACTCTCACCCGTCTGAAGTTGATCATACTTGACGTCCTCAACTACTCACTTGTCTGAAGTTGATCCTACTTGACGTCCTCAACTACTAACCTGTCTGGAGTTGATCCTACTTGTTGTCCTCAACTACCCACCCATCTGAAGTTGATCCTACTTGACGTCCTCAACTACTCACCCGTCTGAAGTTGATCCTACTTGACGTCCTCAACTACTCACCCGTCTGAAGTTGATCCTACTTGACGTCCTCAACTACTCACCCGTCTGAAGTTGATCCTACTTGACGTCCTCAACTACTCACCCGTCTGAAGTTGATCCTACTTGACCTCCTCAACTACTCACCTGTCTGAAGTTGATCCTACTTGACGTCCTCAACTACTCACCTGTCTGAAGTTGATCCTACTTGACGTCCTCAACTACTCACACGTCTGAAGTTGATCCTACTTGACGTCCTCAACTACTCACCTGTCTGAAGTTGATCCTACTTGACGTCCTCAACTACTCACATGTCTGAAGGTGATCCTACTTAATGTTATTATGTCAAAAATTTAGTGGGTAGCGCAGAATCATAGGACTCTACCACTGGTCGCTGCTTCACATTAAAGCAGCCACTCATTTTTCCTCACGAGGTATGAGTGGACCCCGAACATCCAAGTACAGAGCAGAAAAAATCCTCCCCCGCTGGGAATCGAACCCAGGTCACCATGTGTGCAATGGTTAGCGCTCTAACTCGCTCTGCCACAGTGACTACTTTTAAAGAACAATGCACTCTTCTATTAGAAAATTGCAACTAGTAATATATGCATAAATATATAAATTTGTTTTGTTACATATAGATTTGTATGTAATGAAACAAGCTGTCCACGTAAAGGCAGTAAACTACTGCGTGTGTAACTGTGTACAGACTTAAAAAAAAAAGTTGATCCTACTTGACGTCCTCAACGACTCACCTGTCTGTAGTCTCGTGTTGATCTGACCCCACAGGTTCCGAATGTTCTGCTCACACCCGGGCGACACGTCGCGGTAGATCTGCGACACGGCCTTGTAGTAGGTGTCGCAGGGGGCCAGGTTGTTGATTTGGAACATGGGGGCCGAAGAGGCCAACGCTCTGGGAGAAGCAGGAAAGAGTTCATTGAGAAGGGAAAAATAAGAGAGTAGTCGGAATGTTTTTGGCTTAACTTACAGAAAGTCTCTTAAGAGGTCATTAGAGTGAACATATATTTTTTTTTTACTTACGGAAAGTCTCTTCAAGAGATCATTAGAGCGAACATATTTTTTTTTTTTTTTTTTAATATATGGATGCCTGCGCCTCCGAAGAATTCACAAACTACCAGTTTCGCTCCCAAAAGGGTGTAACGTTGGAGACCGAAAGTGGTAGTTTGTGAATTCTGTAAATGTTCGAAGGCGGAGGTGTCCATATATGTATAGTTGTATACAATCTTAATATATAAATGTCAAAGTCACTGACTGACCACTGACTGATCATCGCTCTACAGCCCAAAACGTAAGTCCTAGCTAGGAAGCTGAAATTTGGTAGGTAGCTTTGTTTTATATCTTATAGTCTAGATGTGCAATAAGACGGGATTTTTCGAAATTCCCACTACAACACCTGCCATTGGCGAAAAAGGTTTTTTTGCTTTCACGGCCATGCCTCGGCCCGCAAAGCGGGCGACAGCCCGCTAGTATAAGTATAGAAATAAAAAGTATAGGTAAAAATAATCGATGAGTTGAGACCTTACAATATAATTATATGTATGTAGTTATGTAATGTGTCAATATAGCTATAAAAAAGTAATAAAAAAATAACCAGGATACCGAATTATGAAAATCCCATATACTGATTATGAGTAGCCTATACTTATTATGAGTAAACGTCAACCCTCTACAAGCCTACATGTCAGTACTCACCCCTGAACAATGTGCGGATATTTTAGGCGAAGCCAAAACGCGAGCATGCCTCCGTACGAGCCGCCAAACGCGATCACAGGATGAAGCTTGGCCACGGTTCTGCCATCTTCCGAGTCTCCGACTCTAGCCGATTTCTCACGAAGCACTTCGGAGTTCCCGCGACTCGAAAATTTCTTCGCACGCTCTCGATCTTGAGCTTGAGCCAGACTAAATCGAGATATTTTCAACTTCATAGGTTGACCTGACTGTGCCGTCGCCGAAGGTGTTCCCTTTTCGGTTGAGTGTGCACGATCTGCTTCCGACTTTAGCCGAGAGGCTTCCTGGATGGCATCGATGACTTCGACAAAGTCCGCCAGGGTTTGTTCGATGGAGAGGAAGCCCGAGGTGCGAGGCGAGCGGAGGGAGTCTTCGCCGAACGGAAGCGAGGAGCCGTAGTACCGATGTTCCACGAACAGGACAAGAGCTCGGAACCGTTCGGCTGACTCCCAGAGGAAACCTGAGAGAGAGAGGGAAAATATGAAGATTTTTTTCTTTGGGGGGGGGGGGGGTCCCGAGTAGTCGAAGTATCTTTGAGTAAAGCTTTTTTGTTTAAGTAAATAACACATGGCTAACCTATATAATTAATTAATTATATTTAGATATTAACCATAAAATTTAGTTTTCTATCTGTATATGTATAGAAAAATATTTCGACGAATACAATACTTTCCTTATTATAGGATAAGGAAAGTAAAAATTGATGTTAAGAAATCTCATGTGCATATACCTACAATAGTAAGTAAATACAAAAATAATCTGTTTCATTCCGCAAGAATAACACTAAACAAGGTCTCATTTTTGGTTTAAAAAAATGAATAGTATTACGTAATCATATCGCACACCTAGTGCAAAAGGTATACCTTATATGTAACTCAAAAAAGACGATTTTTCAGTAAGCGATTAAAATCGTTTATTATTATTATTTTTAGGATTTTTGATAATTTTCTTTCCCATCAATCGATTTTTTTGAGTTACATACCTTTTGCACTAGGTGTGCGATATATAACCTACCTAAATTCTGGGCGAAAGTTTCAATGGCGTCCTCGTTGCCACAGTAGAAGAAAATGGGAGCCCCGCCCTCCCTGTCCCAGAAGGTGTCGTTGATGAGGTACTTGAGCTTGAACGTCTGATTGGAGACAGTGTTGTAATGGTCCAGCTGGGCATGAAAGGGTTAATTATTGGATATTAAAAAAAATCCGATTTCTAATATTAGAAATTTCTCGGAAGTAAAATTAAAAGGAAAGTTTCAAGAAATTGGTGCCAGAAATTTGATGTACTCAGAATAATTTAGCCAGCAATTATTTTGTATTGAATTGTATCCAAAACAATGTATTGGAGCGAAAAAATCATTTCTTTGATTTTTGAGACCAAAACTTACCTTAGCGTTGAAAAACTTCGTTTCAAACTCGTAAGCATTCGTGTAGATCACGGAAAGACCCGATAGTAAGAGAAAGCACCGAAATGGTCCGATGTCAAATTCGAACCCAGCATCGTAACCATGACAACGAAATTAATTTGTACTCTATAGTATTAGGTAAACAAAATGTACGGTAAACAAATTAGGGATGTAACTATTAGGTACAAATCTCTTCAGAAATTCTAGGAAATTTTTCACCGTAGATTTTTCGAATGTCACCCAAAATCCCACCGAGTTGGGAAATATTAAAAACACAATAATAATCAACTCAACCGTTTAATCCACTTGGTCCACTGATGTGCTGTTCAGTGTAACTGGTGAATGTACAATGATCAACCTATCTGTGGGTACCGCCTGGAGAACCAACCCAAAATATAGATTAATAGTTTCCAAAACTATAAAATATTGATAACAAAATTTGTATCGAACATTGACCATATTAATAATATTTAGGTCTTGAGGCAGAATCGACTAGATTCTCCGAAGAAAGTAGCCAAATAGGGTAGATGAACTCATTAAGTGTTGTATTAATATTAGGTATGTCTAATATAAGTGTGTACCACTGTACCTACATTGTATATTATTTCTATGTATTTTTAGAATTATAAAATGAGATGAGGCGCGATTTTACTAAAATAAATTCCACATGTCCTTGAATTTTTAGAAAGAAATGTCAAATAGATTCTTTTTGGTTGCGAATTCAGCATTGCCATTATTTTTAGCAGTTTGCGGTACGATTCTGTTTTTAGGATTTTGTTTAGAATCTTGCAAATAGCTTTTGAGGAAAATTATCTCCATATAAAGTCTTTATCATGTAGCTATCAGACATTTATAATTTCAAAATTCACACTGGCATCTGGGATTCGAACCCGGGTCACCGTGCTTGCAAGCCTGGTGCTCTACTCCACTCGGCCACTGACCGTAGAAGTGTTGATCATTGACCACTTAGGTCTTCAGGCAAAACTGATAAAAGTAGACAAAGAGAGGGATACTAGGTATGTATATTATGAACTCACTAATCTATCACAATATGGTTCTTCAAATTAATAATAAAAGTATAGTCACCGTGTTGCAGAATGAGTTAGCGCGCTAGGCATCGCACGCACAATGACCTAGGTTCGATCCCCAGAGGGGCAGGATTTTTTCTGCTCTGTACTGGGATGTTCGGGGTCCACTCATACCTCGTGAAGAAAAATGAGTAGCTGGTTTCAGTTAGCAGCGACCAGTGGCGGTATTATAGGCAAAAATAAGATATTGGGATATGAAAGATATGGAAAAGTCCTATAATTCTGCGCAACACACTAAAATTGTGATATCCTCCTGAGACCTGAATGTGCTTTTAAAAGTACATAAGACAACTTCACTTCACACTACTATCTTCTCTCAAAAACCGTCGGGAATTTTTGAAAATTCCATGTACTTTTAAAGTACGCCAGGTCTTAATCAGTACTTTCTGGAATACATGCCGAGGACTCAAGCAGTATCTGTCTTATGTACTTTTAACAGTACATCCAGGTCTAAATCAGTACTTTCGGAAAAACATGCCCAGGTCTCAGGAGGATATAATAATACAATATGGTTAGTAGTGGATTATTAGATAACCTCAGTACCGACCTCAGTAGCTTGATCAATAGTGCGGCGAGCTTGTAACCTGGAGGTCGGTGGTTCGAGTCCCAAGTAAAGCAAAAATTTATTGCAGCTAGTCTTAGTAGGCAATTGTGATTAACAAAAATAACTATGATAACTTGAAGAATACTAAGATAAGATTGATTGATCCATAAGGAGGTGTGCTCGTATCCTGAAGAAGTCAGTGGTTCTAAAACTAAATAAAATTAATAAAAGGTATTAGTACCTATTAAATAATATAATTTTAAGTTTTCACATTAATAAAATTCAAGTTTAATTTTTTGGGACAGAAGGATTGAACAGTTTCAGATTCTACCTGTGGACGGAAGAATTGAACGGGTTTCTTATTTTCGAAAGAGGGGAAAGATTTATTTTATGTATCATCTTCCCCTCTCTAGCGTCTGGAGATTTCTCCTCACTCCAATCTGGCTGGCATAGGCAGAACACGCTTCGCTCTCTTTCTCTCTCACTCTCATGGCAGTCATAAGAAGTTTGAAAGAAAAAGTTAGCTCCTCTTTTCGCATGCACTCCTAATACTTCATATCGACTAATAACCCAAGATCCTCGGCTAACATTGCCTTGATTGCGCTGCTGCTGCCCCCCCTCTACTGATTCCAATCTCATTCATTGGTCCGCTAGATTCCGCTAGAATGTCGAAAAAAGAAAAAGAAGACACCGAATGGTGGACACAGCACTTCCTCGTGAATTTCACATTAATGAGATTTGCTCACTTCTATTTTTCGTATGTTCTCATCCATTCTGAGTGTTTCCATTAATTAGCCAGTAATGGATTAAAATTTTGATTGGTCAGTGGTAGCTCATCCAAGTACCTACTTTTCCTATCCTCATGGACGTTGCTTAACTTATGTAATCTGACGATATCTGGTATGATGCGTGAATCTGTAGAGACATTGTGTACCAAAATTATTTTTCATTTTGGCTTCAATTTCATCAAGCAGCGCTTAATTTATTTTCCAGTGTTATACTTAATTTATATAGTGCACAGTGAAGATCGAGAAGTTGTAGGTTCGAGATAGATTTTTATTTAAACACTTTTTATATACACAATCAAATCAATGGCTTATGTATGGGCAATGAAGTTAACGACTAAATTTCTGTTTTATAATTTGGAAAGAGAGAGGGAGAAAGACTTCAACGAATGAAGAGGGGTGGATAGAACAAGTGGAAGGAAGAGAAAAATGTCAGTAAAAGTTAAATTACAGTTACAGAGTACCTACATGTTCTTCTTTTGAAAAAATTGCATTACCATTTTTCCCGAGAAACATGTACCCCCCCTATTAGCGATTTGAAAAGGAAGCGCACAAGTGCGTTCAGTCAGGCTGGTGAGGAGAGGGTAGATAGGAATTTAGGAGCAATGGTGGTAAGGGAAAGAGGGAGAATTGGAAAAGGGTGAGAGGGGAGAGTTTGGACATGAAGAGAGGGGAAAAAATAATGATGTCTGTCTTGTTTAGTAAAAATGTAGGGGGGGGGATGAAATGAGACGAAAAAAAATGTCTGTCAGTCAAGTAAAGGGCAAGGAGTAGGGGAAGAAAATTGTTCGTTGGTCAAGAAGAGTGGAGAGGGGAAAATTATATTTATTTCATGAAGCGCAGGGCTGAAGGGGTATAATTATTGAAGATACAAGCAGGGAGGGGAGGGGAGGGGAATAATGTCTGTCAGTCAAGCTAGCAGGCAGCTTGTCAAGAACGGCAATGTCGCGAACAGAAGATCAGGAGACTATGAAACCAGGGAGTTTCATTTTCCATATTGAATGTGTAGTTCGCGTCAGGGGTGAATAACCTTGCTTTCTAGCGGGCCGCGGGTAAATGAAAAATACATATTAATATCATAAGGTAGGTATAATATGTAGATGTGCAAATTAAATTTAGTGAAACCGACCTCTGTAGCTGGATCGATAAGGCGGCGCGGCAGACTTGTAACTTGGAAATCGGTGGTTCAAGTCCCACGTCAGGCAATTTTTTTGTAAAGTTGGTTTGAGAATTGTGTAACATTATTAAGTCTAATTAATAACACTATTTTTATCGACACAAATATGGTGTATTTAATGTGAACTCGGTTGGAAAGTTTTGTGTCCCTCGATCGATCGCAACCAGGAGGTCGGTGGTTCGAATCCCAAGTTAAGCAAAGATTCTTTGAGTAATTGTAATATCACGATTTGTACTGTGTGTATGGGGAACTACGTAGATGGGCAGTTCATATAATAGAATATTGATGTTTTTCTCTCCAGCATTTATTTATTTAATCTTTTTTCTCATTTTACTTCTCTTATATATTGTATATTACTTTGCAATTATCTGTGTTGTATATAATAGGTATATGTCCAATTAATAAAGTGTAAATAAATAATAATTAATCATCATAGGGTGGCGTCATCGTGAACGATGGTAGCCAGACAGTGGAGGAATGACTCAGCACTCTAAATACGCCTCTAAAGACCCTAAATACGGCCCTGACTTTTATATAATACATAGGCAAGGTATTGCAAAAAATGAAGCACTAATTTTTGACCACACACATATTTTTTCACCATGTTTTATATGTAATTATTAAATTTATACTATTTTTTTTTAAGTTAACATATTTGTGTTGATTTCTACAAGTGAACCTATTTTTTATATTTAATATTTTACTATCTATACAACTTACAACAAGTCAAAATAGTTCCTGGAACTTTTATAAACCTCACACAGATTCTCTCACGGAATTATGAATGTCATATCAAGCAGGAGGATACCGAGACCTCTCCATTACCTGGATGAGTTAAAAAAATAAATAAAAAAATATCAATCGGCCCACTTTTGCGGCCCTTTTTTCTTTATTTTTTACTATAGTATGCCCCCCTTAGCCTCAACGATCACAAAGTTTTATTACTGATATTAAATATTAGGTATTATTCTTTATTATCTTTAACACTCTACATTCTAATTTCTAGAGCCTTGCTTTATTAAATAAAATTAGCAAAAAGAAAAAAAAAAAAAAAAAAATAGAAAAATTACTTTAATACAATATTTGCACCCTCATTGCGTTTGGTTAATAATTTTCTTTGATGTTGGGTGATAGAGAAAGCTATGCGCTGTCTCAAAGGATAATATATGATAAGATTCGAGGCATTTTATATCAGCAATCTTTTTTGTTTCTATACTTAGGTGATAATTCAAATCCTTCGATTTATACCTAATTATCTTCTGGACTTATTAAAAAATATTATAAAATATTTGGCCAGCTCAGTGACCAGGTGACCACACAAGAGGAGTTCAGTGGAGCCAGTTTGGTCACCCCTGATCTAAGTAAGGGGATAGGTAATTCCTGGACCTGTGCCAAGAAATACGACGCAACGATTACCGAGTAGCAGAAGACTAGGAAACAGAGAAGGCGAGAGGTAAGTGGTAAGTATACTTTACTCACCAATTAGTTCAGCTCAATTACCAGCAATTCATACACGCATACAGCATAGAGTACTAGGTATTGAACACCCTAGGTATTAACACCCTGATAGTAGGTGGACTCGTGATGGCTTCACCACCAAAATAACAAGAATAATTGAGAGGCTGAAGTGTTTCTGAAATGGGCTTAAGTCATCATTCAGACTCTGAAGGTAACCAACAACGTCCAGCGTGGATACGGGACTTGGATGGAACCATTCAAACCCTCGTGATGCTGTTTCCAGCCTCACTCAAGCTGGGGGAGGTTAATTTGAGCAGCTGGTTTGATAGTTCCCAGCGAATGGAGCGTAAAACTGACGACAAGATAAGACCATGCAGTTGAGAGCGACGCGAAGAAAAAGTTGTTGCTATCAGCTAGAAGCCAGCATGACAGGCCACATGCTATCAGCAGGAACCTAATACATTTCTACTCACAATTATATTCGTAAGTAATTAGGTAAGTAAGTGTATCCACGGGTGAGCATTACGAAACCGTCAGCTGTCGCCGGAATCTTATATTATTAGACCAGTTTTGTCATGCACTAACAGACATATTTAATCATGAACTTAATTACCCATTGGCCTTTAATTGGATACATTTGCTCGCAGTGGCGTAGCCAGACCTACATTTCGGGGGGGGGGGGGTTTGAGGGGGGTTCAGAAATCTCGCCTAACGTATATTCCATCTTTGCTGGGGTTTCTTGGAAATTTCGGGGGGGGGGGGGGGGTTTGCCCCGAACCCCCCCCCCCCCCTGGCCACGCCACTGTTTGCTCGTTAGAATCCATGATGGAATCTGTCCTAGCAGAGGATATTGCGGGTGGTCAAATGAGTTTTATTTCATGAGATGGGCGGGGCTCATCTAGGAAATTTGCTCGGGTCCATGAATATAAAACTGTCCATTAGCAGAGCTATAAGTATGCAGGTGGTCGTCACCTAATAAGTTTTATGGACTTCTTCTCTTCTAGAAAGGAAGGAGGAAAACCATGTGCAAAAAAATAGACGGAATGATTGCTAAGTAGCAGGAGACTGGGAGATGAAGATGGTAAGAGAGGTAAGTTGTATTTTTACTCTTACTTACTTACATGGCCACTCATACTCAAGTCGGTATTTGGCCTCGCCGATGTATTGCTTTGTTTCTGTCCATCGCATCATCAATGTGTCATATTGCATATTCTAATATCTTGCATAACTTGGTCACACCATCTCATTTTGGGTCTTCCTTGAGGTCTTTTTCCATCTGGTATGTTTTTCCACACATTGTTGACAGTTGATTCTTCATCTCTTCAACATGTCCTGCCTTTCGAAGTCTATTATCTCTATCTCTATATATAATAATTATATAAAACAGAAAAAAGGACTACCTACCTATGTTTGTTTGTCCGGAGTTGTTTAGCCAAAACGGTAAGAGATAGCGAAAAATGTCTCAGAATTGACCCCCCCAAAACCATTATCACTTTGTCCAGAAAAAATTATAAAAAGTTCAAAAAGGCATTGCTGTCCAGCAGTACGGCCATGCCTTAGTAAATTTGAAATTTAGTCCCGTTGCAAAGCACGGGCAAACGGCTAGTATCTTATGTATTTTTACTCACCAAGATTAATTATTTCAGCTGTCTCTGCATATAAATTAAGATTAGTCATGTCTCGGCAGCTTAGTGGTCAATGCGTCGATCTGTAGCTCGTTCCAGAAACACTCTCCACTCTCCAATAAATCCCCGAATCTCTTTTTCAACAGTCACAAAACGCATGCACTCTGATTGGTTATTACGTTCAAATTAACCAATCAGAGTGCGTTGTATGACGGTTGAAAGGGAGATTTGGAGATTGTGAGAGTGGATGGTGTTTCTGGAATAGGCTACTGGTAATCCAGAGGTGACGGGTTCGAAACCCAGCGGGGACATGACAAGTTATCCTCCCATTTGGGATTTTGATCACACAATAATACGTCTTGGGCTTACTGCTGGAATAATAGGACTCATTAGTCCTGGTTGGGCAGCATTAGTAAGGACACATCTAAAACAGTGAGCTAGGCCAATTACCTATACAAGTTTGAATATTTGTGATATCACGAAAATGATTAAAATAAAATAAGAAAAGGGTTGGGTGGAAGATATTGCCAAAGGGTTGGGTGGAAGAGATTGCCACAGACAATAACCCCGCCCTTTAGGTAGGACATTAGTGCTATTTTCTTTTTAATACTTATTTATTTTGTCATTTCTTTGTTTTTTCTTAATTTTATACTGTTAACATAGTACTCTGTCCTCCTAATAAAGCATACAATAATAATTAACGTACAAATATGATAAATAATGTCTCCCCGACCCCCCGCAGGGGAAATGGTGTTAAAAAAGCTTTTCAAAAGGAGCAGGTCAACCAACCAAGACAAAGAGGAAGACCTAGAACAAGATGGAAAGATGGAGTCATGAAAATCCTTGAAGATATTGTGGAGCGGAGCAGACAAGGTGGTTCAATGGGAGGAACCAGCACACGACAGAACACTTTGGAGAAGCATGGAGGCCAACTGGCCCCCAGGCGCGGCCGATGCTAAGGGGCTGCGGACTTGCAGCACCCCCAGACGAAAAGCAAAGAACAGTTATTTCCGAGAAATGTCTAATATTAGAAATCGGAAGTATTGTGTTCGGTTTGGTAGAAAAAAAATATTTTTTTGCTCCGATTTCAAATTTTTTCATATTTCTGGACGTTTCATAACCTCCTGAGCAACTTTGGTTTTGTGTCCATCTGTCGGTCCGTCGATCTGTCGGTCCGTCGATCAGTCAGTCTGTTATAAAGATTCCTTGTAACGAGCAAATCTCGGAAACTACTCAACGGATTTTAATGAAATTTTGCCCACATATAGGAGACGTTCTGTAGATGGTCCCATTTTATAAATTCATCGTGTATACAATGTGAAACAATCACGAGGAAGTATTGTGTCCATAATTGGCAGTGTTTTTTTTGTGACGTCCTAGCTCGTACACAATGAAAATCATTACCTACACATTTTACGAATAATTAATTTATAATTATTATGATTGGTCTGGTAAACAAACTCAAACTCGTTGGGTACTAAAAGAGCTACTCTTTTTTCCTGTAAGGCGCTTTAACTCAGTGATGGAGAGGTCTTTCGTTCGCGCCGATTCCTATAGGTATATGCATATTATGAGTGTATTCAAAATGCGTAAATCAGACTCGGTAAAGAGCTCCTCTTTAAATTCCATTTTAGTCCTGTTTATGTGGAAGCAGCCCCAAAACATCTTCTCACAGTTCTCATCGGCCACGCCTATTGGTGGCTGAAGCCAAGGACCCTCGTGGTGTTTGATGGCTGTAAGTACGCTATGTAGTAAGTTCTATACACCTGAGGCATGGACCAATATGTTTTAACTTCATTGGAGATTGAACAGATAACCGATAAAACTTGATCATAAATTCTCTTATATCCAGGAATCCCGGTTAGACTAATAGGTATAGCTATATTACCTATCTATCATCAAATTATAGTTATTATAAGCATTATCACAATCTTTGATCAAACTTTATATAATACTCTTTCGGCTAGGTTTTTTTTCTCTTGAATATTGTATTTAAATTATTGTAAAATAAAAATAAAGTTTGTTCGAATTTGTTTTACTAAAATGATCTCCTAGAACTAAAATATTTCATTATAATTTTTATCATGATGAATGAGATTTACAAAAATAGATAATTTGTACCTAATGATTAATAATAATGCAGGGAAAATTCTATGCAGCTGAAACCTGGAATCCCACAAACAACCCCCTGCTCTATATAAAATACACAGGAATTCTCATCCCCCTCACAATGCTTTGAGGGCGTAAACCATCACAAAGCCCCTAATAATATTCACAAAACACCCCTCTAGAAAATACATTCTCTAAACTTACCCTTATCATCATGCAGTGAAGAAGGATTTTCTCGACCTTTTTCAGCTCACAACCCCCTCAGACACATAATCCCCTTAGAAAATTCTAGCAAATGGAAAGCAAAATGCTAATTCGGCTTTCCATTGGGCGAGACGAAAATACCGTCAAAAAGTCGACAACCATCAGGAACTCATGTGAAAAAGGAAATTTTTCAAGTCTTTGGGGATGCCCGGACGAACCGCTGTCGAACGGCAGTCGAAATTTTCCTGCTTTTTCCTGTCGAGCAAGTTTTCTTTCCTGTTCTAGGGGCTGGGTATTAGGAGAGTCAGCCCCGAGAGGGGTTCAAAATGGGAAATGAGTTTTCTCAAGTTTTCATGGTTGAGTTTTCAGACGTGATATTAATCTGTTTCTAAAGCTCTGGTGCAGTAGGCGAGGGATCAGAGAGCAGGAAATTTTTTAACTCAGAGATTAGGCATTGCTATAATTAAAGGGAATGTAGCATCTGTGCTTGGCACACTACCCATAAGGATGTGTATAATACACTGAAAGAAGTGTATAATAATTATAATATCATATATATTAATAAAGTTGTAAAAAAAAACATTGAAATTGAATACACCATTTTTTTTATTTCTTTTTTTGGTCATTTTTTCCCCTTCGAAATCTATTTTGGATAAAAAAAAAATACGCTTCCATACGCTGGAAACACATGTGGCACTATCGGAATTTTCATCGCATTTGCTGGCCTTTAACACTCTTCATTCTCAACAGGTTGAACACGGAATACGCTGTCTTGAGAATGACCACTATGGTTTCGAAGTTGAAAGGCATCAGCCCATTTGCTTTGCTGGCTTTGCATCAGCCCACTTCATCGCATTTGCTGGCCTTTAACACTCTTCATTCTCAACAGGTTGAACACGGAATACGCTGTCTTGAGAATGGCCACCATGGTTTCGAAGTTGAACGGCATGAGCCCCGCCACAGTCAGGTAGCAGATGGTCTGATTCATCTGGACAATGAAAGGAATGGCCTTCCAGGTTTTGCTGGAGCACTTGTACCAGCGGCTGTTCATCAGGCCTTGCTTGAAGGATACGTTGCACGTTCCCAGGAGTTCACCCCAAATATAAACAGAGCCACAGCACAGTGTGAAGAAAGCTACCTTTATGGTAAGATCCTTTTTCTCTATTGGAGACAGTAAGTCCGGCATAAAGAAGGCATACATGAACATGCATAACCCTGAGAGGTACATAATGTTCAACATAGTGTAGTTGTACTTCATGTGGTTATCAAACTGTAAAATGATAAAAGAAAAACCTGTTTTACTTCAAGTCTACAACATGATTATTTTTCTTCATATGTTATAGGACTTATAGGTATCCTAACTGATTAATAATCAATCTATCTGACAATTAAAAGGATTTTGGGGCATTAAAGATATGGAAAAGTCCTATAACTATGTGCTACCCACTAAAAAAAATGCAAAAAAATTAAAAGGATTCACAACTTAGAATACTCGATTGTGTTGCTTTTTCCTCTGTACTTCTCATTTGTGGATGTACAAAAGGTCTTTAACACTATTTTTTACTTTCCTTATCCTACAGAAAGGAAAGTAATGTAATCATTTTATAGTGATTTTTTCTCTAACAAATTCAAAAGTGGGGGTTATTCTTTTTAAGATTTTAATTTATAAGATTTTATTTTTTAAGATTTTAAATGGAAAAGCCCACTCTTGAACATCTCACCTTCTCCTTGATTTTTCTCAAGCTTTGTTCAAACTGAACTATCTTCTTCAGATAAAAATATTCGTACTCGGCATACAGGATATTCTCAGCGTGTTCTCCAAGTTTTTTGTTGCCTCTGCTGGAAAGGTTTGCCTCCACATATTTTCCTCTTGCAATATCCGTGTAGAAAACTCTCACGCCTCTACAATTCGTGTGCTCACTTCCCAACGCCAAGGCATACTTGTTCAGAACCTTATACAGGACTCTCAAATCGTGCGGTATCAGTACGAAGTTACAGAGACTGATGACTCCCAACATGTATGCGTAAACAGCACACAAGACGACGTTGATGTACAACGGAATATAATATCGCGGATCGGATGTGTCCACAAACGGGATGTATAGAGGAACAGGCAACACATTCGAGTATTCCAACTTGTAAATACTTTGAATTTTTAGAAAATATGATTCTGGTTTGGGCACGAAAGGTATCAGCAGACCTGCAACTGAAACAAATGTAATAATAATAATATCGCTTGATTTATAATGCCCGATTAGGACTATTAAAACCCCATTATTCCAGCAGTAAGCCCAAGACATATTATTATGTGGTAAAAATCCCAAATAGGAGGAGAACTTGTCATGTCCCGGCTGGGTTTCGAACCCACGAACTCTGGAGTCTCTGGATTCACAGAGTGCCGCCTCTACCACTGAGCTACCGGGGTCACGGGATGACAGACGGACAGAAAATAGAATGGAGAGTTGCAGAAACACTCAGCATATAATATGTGAGATACTAGCAGGAACTAGGAGCAGATTCAGACACCCGAGTGGTGCCCGGGAAAAGGAAAGCAACACGGACTGTTTAGTTTTTAATAGAAAATTACACTTGAGTTAAATATTTTTCAACGTAGAATCCCTTTCTGCAATAAAAATCGCAATTTTTGAAATTCATGTTGTACTTTTCGCTGGCTGAAAGTACATGAAATGCATGGGAACTATGTTTTCCGTAACCTTACACTCTGCCGGGCTGTCTCTTTCTTTGTGTAGGCGTTCTTCACACCTCGGCCTAGGTGTTTGATCGACGGAAAGACACACACCAATCCTCATTTTGGTCTTTGCCACAACAATAGTTCCCACCTCTATGAAAGAAATGGACCTTATAAACGGCAAATTCTCTTTAAGATTTTCAATTCAACCATCTAACACAGCATCTGTTCAAGATGATAAAATGTGAAACCCTCAGGAAATAGTTTTTCTGTCCCGGTAGCTCAGTGGTAAAGGCGGCACTCAGAATGCAGATATACCAGAGGTCGCGGGTTTGAAACCCAGCCGGGACATGAAAAGTTATCCTCCCATTTGGGATTTTTACCACATAATAATATGTCTTGGGCTTACTGCTGGAATAATGGGACTTAATAGTCCTAATCGGACAGTATAAATAAGGCGATATTTTTATTATTGTTATTATTATTAACCAGTATGAAGTTTCTGTCCGCTTCTTATGTTTTTGCGACTCACCGCAAGTAATGACATAGGGCACCAGTAACCCTGCTGACATCAGAAGCTCCACTCTGCCATGAGCGAGAATAACATCTACTTTCCGGTGGCTCCTCCAAGTGACCTCGAAGATATCTCTGATGAGCACAACATTCTCCTGGTTGAACTTGAAATGAAACCCTTGCAGCACAAAGAACACAAAGGGAACCACCTCGAATAATCTGGAGCAGAATTCAGACATGTCTGTGCTGGCGTACTTGAGACAAGCAGCCATCCAGCTGCAGAGCATGATGAAGATAAACACGGTCACAAGTTGCGAGTAGACGGAATGGACCCTGTTCTTCCAGGGGTCTCTGTAGAAGTCCGGTAGGCTGATGAGACCCAGGATGTGACAAAAGCGGACAGCAACGCTGAGACCATGTTCATTGCGGAAATAGTTGCGTAATATCTTTCTTGGGATTATAGCCATTATCAATTTTTTTACTTTCCTTGTCCTATTGAGAGGAAAGTAATGGAATCACCAAAAATTTTCGATAAGTATATAGGGTCACAAGTGTATGTATAGAGGACGCAGCACAAAACTGAAGAAAATTGGTTATAACTTTTTGATGCTTCATTAAATTTGAATTTCATTAATATCTCAATTATTTTTTTCAGATTTTTTTCTTCTCTCAAACCAACAGAAGTGCTTGGAAATTCAAATGATTTTTTTCCCCCTAAGCCTTCAATGTGAAAATGATTAAATAAATATGCTACTTTTGCTATTATCCTTTAACTTGACCATATTTTGATTTGACCTTTTCTTTCTCGCTCTTACGAGCCTCCAAAGTAAGGGATCTTCTGGGAAAGTTTCGCCGCACTGCTGTCAGTAGGAACAGGGACTGCTCGTGGCCTTTCTTCGTTACAAACTTACAAAGAAAGTATCATTTTTTTTTGTTTTGTCTATCATCAAACATGTTTTTCGTTCATATGTTATTATTTATTTTTTCTTGTGTCATGACCATGACTCAGGATATTTGGCACTGCAGATTGGTTTATTAACGATAGATTATGAATAATAAAATCGCCTTTTTTTTACTGCCCGATAAGGGCTATTAAAGTCCCATTATTCCAGCAGTAAGTCCAAGACATATTATTATGTGGTAAAAATCCCAAATGGGAGGATAACTTGTCATGACCCGGCTGGGTTTCGAACCCACGACCTCTGAAACTTCTAGATTCACAGAGTGCCGCCTTTACCACTGAGCTAACGGGATGAAAAACATAGTGTGATGAGCTATGGATGCGTTTACTGGGGTTTTTCTGCAGGTTGTCAGAAGACCTTTTTTCTTCAGAAACGTGCGGTTCGCTCCATCTTCAATCTCAAACGAACCGTTTCTTGTAGACCTGTTTTTCGGAGCCAAAAAATTCTCACTTTCTACGCATACTTATCACAAGCGCCATCTGTTGGGATTTTTCTTATTTCTTTTTGTGGAGGGTCCGACCTCAGTTTAGCACTCTTTTCAGAGTCTGTTCACTGGTACAGGGTACAGAGCACACTAATTCATATAATAAAAAAAAATAGACGAATACATTACTTTCTTTATTATAGGAAAATTAAAGAAAAAACTGCACTTAGTTAGCACAAGTTGAGTAATCTTCAAGTAGTGATATTGTATCACAACTATACTCAAACTAGCTTTACTAGTTCATCATATTATTTTGTGGTAATCACAATTGTGATATCACAACTACTCAAACTCGCTCTAATAAATTAATATTTCCTTAACTTGGGACTTGAACTACCGACCTCAGATTACAAGTCCGCCGCATTATCGATCAAGCTACTGAGGTCGGTAAACTAGCTTTACTAAATATTATTTAGCCAGCGTCGATGGCATGTTGAATACACCGGTTCCCTTCAGAACACCGAAGTTAAGCGACATCCAGCGAGGTTAAGACTTGGATGGGTGACCATTCAAATTCTAATTCTCGTGACGCTGGCTTTTCCCGGCCCCACTCAGGCTGGGTGAGGTCAATGTGAGTAGCAGGTTTGTGAGTTTCCTGCGAATGGAGGGTAAAACCCCCGTCGTGATATGACCATGGCAGTTGAAAGCGACGTTAAACCCCACAAAAAAAAAAAAAAAAAAAAAAAATATTATTTTGCTGTAGTTGGGACTCGAACCACCGACCTCCGGTGACAAGTCCGCCGTTTAGCCTATTTATCAATCGAGCAACTGAGGTCGGTTTTATATGAGTATTTAAAAATTGAATAATGCCAACGACCTGGTCCAACACAGAGTTAAACTGCCTTACAAGGAAAAATAAATAAAAAAATTGAATAATGCAATCGTATCCTCAGCCTTTGCATAATAATTGCAATTGGAGTGCATGGGAGTGATTAGAACTCGTCCATTTTCTCATCCATTTTGAGTTTTCCGGCGGGCATGGGAAATGATTTTCACTTATGGAGGTGAGGTATTAGGATCAAAAGCGCAATAAGGGGGATTTTCTTTTGAGAAAATTCCGTCTCGTCTCTGTTTTCATTCCATCCACGGGGTGGGAAAATCGAGAGCTTTTCCAGCAATATTAGATGTGCAGATTTACTTACCTCCTAGTTTTTCTAGCTCTCCTGATATTTGAGCCCCAAGGAAAAACCTCCCTTTTTTGGAGGTTTATAGAAGGGTGAGTAATATTGCTGTGCTTGTTAACAGCACAGTGTTTTCTCTCAAAATTTGAGAGACATGATCAAATTTGTCAACTTTTTACTATCGGTTGAGTGGTCAAGTAAGCGTGAAGATAAGTTTGTTTGGATCCCAGTTAATGTGAGGAGTTTTCTTCATATATTGTATAGTTACATTTAAGGATTAAACCACATAGTGAAATAATGATATTTTTGACAGTATAAATCAACAAAAAAAACCGAAACCAAAACCGAATCAGGTTTTAATGTTTGATATTTTTGTTCGGAGACGGAATCAAAACAGCTGATCAATATGGGTTCCAGTATTAATATAATTATATTGTTTCTTTTCTGATTCTCCATTTATAAATAGTTATTGAGCAAATTCATTAATATAGGTACAATACAAATGTAGGTACAATGTACATACATAATAATTATAATGTAATTTAAACTAATTATTACTATACGAGTATAGGGTAAAATTACTTAAGTATACCAAGTAGTCACCGTGGCAGAGTGAGTTGGCGCGCTGGGCATTGCACGCATGGTGACCTGGGTTCGATTCCCAGCGGGGCACGAATTTTTCTGCTCTGTACTTGGGTGTTCGGAGTCCACTCATACCTCGTGAGGAAAAATGAGTGGTTCCTTGAATGAGTAACGACCGGTTGCGGCATTACCAGAGTAAAAAGAAATTAATGTAATGGAATTCGAATAGTACAGGAGGCTCTTAGTAATGCTGCGCTACCCCACAAGGGTTGTGAGGAGGCCTTGTGCTTTACCACAAATAAAATCATACATACATACTTAACTACCACCACAGTGCTCTTACACCATATACGGGAAGGGGAAGCTATGACATCAAGGAAATGGAGGCTTTCCAGCGACTAGTTTTAATTCTAAGAGGAGCTCATGTGAAAAAGGAGGTAGATTTCTCCTCCAGACAAGTTTTCCAGGAAAATGCTGTGAAAAGTCTTCAGCCGTCAGTAGAGCTTTCCCGGAAGAACGCACAGGCTGAAAACTATACTGGAGCTTTTCGTACGGTTTTCCGCTGACATACAAAAAAAATTGCAGGCACTCCAGCGGCTTTTTCCTGGTGCAAAAGTTGCCTTCGACGGCATAACTGGGTTCGGTGCGTTCCGGTGGGGCCGGAAAAGTCGAAATTTCGGCGTTTTCCACGCGAAACTTTTCCAAATTTAAGCTTTCGAGCATTAGGAGACTATGCGTGCGAGAGAGGGTGCGAAAACCCAAGGGAGGATTTTCCGAAGAGCAGATGGTTTGGTGTGCCCGTAGGAGGGGGGTTGATAATGCTGCTGTGGGGTGGTGTAGAGCCGCGATATAATGGGTATCACAATTAACATTATGATATGAGCATATCAAATGAACGAGTATAGGGAAGCAAAGCAGCAGATGTGCAGTCATTATAAGAACAAAAAAATATAAACTTATAATAATAACAATAATAATTAATAAAATAATTCTAGGTAGTTGTTAAAAAAAAAAAATGTGGGGGTCACTATATGACAAAGGATAAATTACAGTATAGTACGTGCCATGCATGGGGTTGATGATAAGGCAAATAATAGAATCGAGGGGGGGTAATACCTCCGTATCGTAGGTCATAATGGATCACTAGTGTAGAATAATAAATAGTAGGGGGGGGCAACACTTTTTATAAGAGTAGCTATAATGAAGGGGGGACAAAATAAGCAAGGGGGTTACTAGCTAAATATAGGATGTAGGGCAGGTGTACAGAGCACGCTATATTATGTACTTATATTAGGTAAATATTGTACATAGGTACATAGAACACGTGCCAGAAAGTATGTATTTTTTTTTTTTTTTTTTTTAAAGATGAGTGTTTCACAGCCTTTTTTATTTCGTAGCCATGAAACAGGAGCTACTGTAGACGCTTGTGGTCTGTGTTGTAGCTTGCCCATCCCGTAGTATGCCTCCCCTCAGATGGGCGAATAGTGACACAATACTTCCCAATTAGGTGCTGCAATGGGTCAACACGAGCGCACCGGAAGGTATCCCTTACAAACAACTGTAACCAAATTAAGAATACAATTTTTTGTCGGCACGGGGGATCGAACCCGGGATCTTCCGTAAGGCAAGCGAATGCTTAATAACGACTGAGCTAATCGCGCGCTCATTTATGTATAGGAAATATTCTTAGCTTGCCATACATTTACTGACACACATTTACCCATACTTACCTATTGTGCACTATTTTTGAATATACGTGTAGGCAAAACAGGGATTTGGCCTTAACTTTTGAACAAACCCAAAGGCCCAGCTGCAAGTTGTACTTTTATGATAGTTCATAAAGTGGTGAAGCTGCCCTTGAAATTAGTCCAATCGTCAGAAAAAAACCCGTATATAAGTGTAGGTATACAATGTAGAAATAATCACACATAATTATATGGGTTCAATTCTGATACATATATTAGGTAATTTATTTTGTACATTTTAAAATAAGTTATTATATTAGTGTTATTCACTTTCGTGATTATCACAACTACTCAAACTCGCTTTAGCAAATTTACGCTGAAACCGGGACTTGAACCACCGACCGACCTCCAGGTTACAAGTCCGCTGCCTTATCGATCAAGCTACTGAGGTCGGTAGCTATTGATGTACATTTATAATACAATACAGTCCAATCAGGATATAAGAGAGAAAACTCAATATAAGAGAACGATTTCGAGTTCCAATTAAAGCCTTTATAAGAAAAAAAAATACTGCCCATTTAGATTCTGGGTCAACACGAGCGAATCGGAAGGTATGTTTTACAGGCATCAACTGTGACCAGCTTTTGAATACATTTTTTTGTCAGCTCTGAGATTCGAACCCGGGACCTTCCATATGGCAAGCGAGTACCTTATCATCTTCTTCAGACGTTCCTATAGAACAATGGTATGATATATTAGCTTATCATACCCATTATACGGGAGGGTAACAAAAGTAAAAACCCATATCCTCTATAGTTGTGTGGTTGAGAGGGTATGGGTGGGGCCTTGTGTGTAGCCAGCTCACGGTTGGCCCTAGGTGGCATTTTTATTTCGACGAAAAACTACCCAAGAGCTCCATGGATGAAGTAGAGAATTAGTTCAAGAGTATTAGGTAAGTTTAACCCATATAAACTTCATAACAAAATGTACGAGTATTATTATCGTAATATATATTATGTTATGAAGCTCTTACTATAAAAATGGCTATATTAAAGCGAATTGCGGGAACAGAATGGCAGTGCTACGGCCTTTAAATTTCATACATTTAGAGTTAAATATAATAATATGTTGATTTATTAAATTGACGGTCAAAGTTCACAAATACGGCCCTGAATTTTTTTTAAAAATTAGGGGAAAATGGCGATTTTCAAAATAAAATCATTTTTTGCGAAATTTCAAAAAATTCATGACCCTTGTGGGAACAGAATAACTTTTAGTAAGTAAATGAAATTTAACAGGTTATCAGATTGTACTTTTTGAATTCTTATGCAATTAAGCCCATATCGATACGATTAACTGGTGATTTTAGCATTTTTTTCAAAATAGGTTGGTTTGGCGGAAAAGCGCCGCTTTTAGGTGCAAAACGTTAATACCTTAACACGGTAAACAAAATAAAATTATAAATTTAAAAGTCAAAACTCTTATCGGCATTAGCAGCACGAAGCATCCTGTTAATTGGTGAGTGGTACAGATAATTTGTATTTACTTCTATTTACTTCTAACTGATTATTACAAACTGAGTTCGTGTCCAAGAAAAGACAGTAGGTAACTATTACTTGTATGGTGGAGGAAACGATAGATACATTAGGTGATAAGAGAGAAATAAATGAACAAAACAAGTAAAATAATGGAGCAAGGAGAACGAATGAGGTGTGCCATAAATTTTATTTCTTTTTTATATATAATGTTTATGACAAGAGTTTTACAAACTTATTCATTTTATAGCAATGAAACAAGAGCCAATTTAGGCGTTTACTGTCGTGGTATCACTTCTTTTTATGAAACATGTGATTTCGCGATAAGTTCTGTCATTCTGTTGTGAAAAAAAAGTTTTGTTTCCGAGTCTCTTGTCTCTTCTTTTTTTCATATAATATATGGGTTAATTACTTCTTCTTTTTACCGACCTCAGTAGCTTGATCGATAAGGCGGCGGACTTGTAACCTGGAGATCGGTGGTTCGAGTCCCGGTTTCAGCGGAGATTTATTAAAGCGAGTTTGAGTAATTGTGATATCACGAAAGTGATTAACATCAAAAATATGATAGTAACTTTACTTTTTGTTTATTTTTCTTCAACAATCTTTCGCGATGACCGCCTCCGTGGTGTAATGGTAGTGCCTACTGCCCGTAGTCCAGAGGTCTCGAGTTCAACTCCCGGTTGGGGCAGACTTTTCGAAGAAAATTCTATCCCTTCCAAACACTTAAGGCTGGCACTTCCGGCCCTACCCTGGCTGGGTGAGGTTAATGTGGGTAGCTGATACCATTCCCAGCGAATGGAGGGTAAAACCCCCGTCCTGACTATCTCAAATCAGGACGTTAAAACCGAATAGAATCAACTGGTCACAATAGATCTAATTAGGTCGCAGTGTTGTTAGTTGTAAGGGTTTCACTGAAAACCCTGCAACCAGGTCGGATAATAATCTTTCGCGATGTATACAGGGTGGACCAAAAAAACGTTTACACCCGTTAATGGTAGATTACTGACGACATTTCCAGGCCGGATCTGCAATCCGTTTTTTCGGATTCGCCTTCGTAACTGCACAAAGTGATTTTTTTGCAACTTTCCGAAAAAGTCCGACTTTGGCTTATTCTTCAGGTCAGTACTTTTTTACTTTCCTTATCCTATAATAAGGAAAGTATTGTATTCGTCGAAAATTTGACCTACCCAGCTTTTCACATTTCTGGACGAATCATAGCCTCAGGATACCAAAAAAAGTGGTTTTCAGCCATTGGTCCGTGCGTCTGTCTGTGTGTCTGTCTGTGTGTCTGTGTGTCTGTGTGTCTGTGTGTGTGTGAACAGGATATCTCAAGAACGGTAAGAGCTAGAGACTTGAAATTTGGTATGGTAATTAATTTTATACACCAGACGAACCATGAAACTTTTGGTTGAAATCGGCCGCATTCTGCGGCCGCAGGGCCGCAAATATTGGCCGCAAGCACCGCTTCTTTGAATTGGTTAAAGATACAAAAAAAGTTCGAGAACAACATTTTCTCAGATTAAAAAAATAATAGGGGTTCACTCTGATCATTTTTTTGATATCTTTAACTTTTTGGAAACCGGCCCCAATTTACCGGTATTGTAGGGGGACCCGATTGGACTAACTTTTTTATTATTCATCCTAGATGGGGGTTGTGACATATCAAATTAAATGATTTTGAAGTGCTGATCACGAATTTGGCATTGATTTTTAGTTATCTGTTACCGTTCAGTCACCAGTGGCGGAATTCGACTCCTTTTTGGGAGATAAGGAAAGTCGTGTGATGTTTACACCAGATTTTTCCTGTTTAAGATGAGTTGATTCTGAACAATTTTGTAGAAAGCCAACAAAATTTCGATGTTTCTAGCAACACTACTTTGTTTTTTACGATTTGGTTTGTCATATTTTTTTACACCTGAACAGAAAAAAACACCCAAAAAAACTTTTTTACTAAATAAAACACTCGACATTTGTCCGAACAAATTTTGGCACAGACATGGGCAAGTTTGATAAAAGTTGGCGGCCGCCCCGAGGATGCTAAAAAATAATTTTACGATTTTTTATCACGTGATCTTCTGGGAAAAATTATTAGATGTTTGGCAAAAACTCTTCAAAAATCCTAAGAGTTTTCTAGCTGTAGACTGTGTAAGGGCGTCTTGTATTGTTTACAAAATTTGTTTACATTGCTTTTTTGAATACCGCGGTCTCACATGCCTTCATCAGCCAGTTTAGGAAAATTCAAATGATAAATTTCGTGCTTCTCAGATTGTCAGTGGTGTTAGCTAGATGTGGTAGTGCTAAGAGTGTTAGTCGCATGACCGAGGTTCAATTCTCGACGGTCAATATTATTTTAATTATCAAAAAAATCTGATGGAATATTTTATTCATACCTGTATCTGACCTGTTGTAACACCAACAACTTATGGTTTTTCTGGGGGTAATACCATCTGTAATTTGAGTTATATCAGATACTATTGGTATCACAATACACATAATTATTATTCATGTAAGCCCCTGAGAGACTGCCTTCATAATGTAAGGATGGGTTTTCTTACGCTTCCCTACGAGAGAAAAAAAAACTAGCGAATTTTCAAACGAAAATAGAGGTATGTAGGTAGGTTCTTCTATCTTGAACAATACTAAATAAATAACAAATATTTACCGATTGCCAACTCTTAATAGAAGTCTTGAAAAAAAGAAGATAATATTTTGTAAAATGAATAAACTTTTGCAGTCTTTATTATGTTTTATACTATTTTGATATAAACAAAAAGGTATTAAAAAAAACATTTTGTGTTAGTATGTTCAATGAGAAACGAGTAGACGCGCACGATTAGCTCAGTGGTAAGCTAGTCCACCCGGTCCGAACGCCAGAGTCAGCAAAAAATTCATGACTACAAAATAAAAAAGACTGTTGCCATTTTTTTTTTTTTTTTTTAAGTGGGGTTTAACGTCGCTTTCAACTGCCATGGTCATATCACGACGGGGGTTTTACCCTCCATTCGCAGGAAACTCACAAACCTGCTACTCACATTGACCTCACCCAGCCTGAGTGGGGCCGGGAAAAGCCAGCGTCACGAGAATAAGAATTTGAATGGTCACCCATCCAAGTGTTAACCTCGCTGGATGTCGCTTAACTTCGGTGTTCTGAAGGGAACCGGTGTATTCAACATGCCATCGACGCTGGCTCTGCCATTTTTTATTTAGCCATATACACACTATGGATTCTCCTCACACAAATTTTTGAAACCAATGGTGACTTTAGTACCTTAGTTCTAACTCACAACTGTTCCTCTACCCTCTACCTTCTTGCCTTTCTCTCTCTCTCTCTCTCTCTTTCGCTCTTTGCCTCTATCTCTCTCTCTCTCTCTCTCTCTCTCTCACTCTATCTCCATCTCACTCTCCCTTCTCAATTCCCTCACATGAACTGTTGGAAGTGCCGTCCACCTTCCTGGATGCAAAGGTTGAACCTCTTCATTGTGTTCCGTCGAATGTTGCGGAAGATTCCAGGTTTTTCTGTCAGGTCATCGAATGCCAACAGGATTCTTGCTACCAGATTTCGTAAACTATGTTTTTTCACGTGATCCCAAATGTTCCTGTTGGCAACTCCATATGCTAAATGCGTATCTGCCATCTCAGCATCCGAATTATAATAATGTAACTTGTACTAAAAAAACTCAAGAAGTTTAAAAATAATATTTCATAGAATGCAGAAAAATATGCTTGAAAACTATCATCGAGAAACAAACAATCATTCATTTGACTGGCCTTTAATTAATTCCAAGGAAAATAATTATCAGACATAAATAGCTAATTACTCTTTGAGTACAAGACGACCCTAGACGGTCAACACTTTTAAGATTTTGAACATCATTTTTTGAGACTTACCTGGTTTGTTTACCCAGAAGATCACGTGATAAAAAATCGTAAAATTATATTTTAGCATCCTTGGGTTGGCCGCCAACTTTTATCAAACTTGCCCATGTCTGTGCCAAAATTTGCTCGGGCAAATCTTGAGTGTTTCAAAGTGTAAAAAATTTACATGAGAATTTTTTTTCTATTCAGGTGTCAAAAAAGATGCCAAACCAAACCGTAAAAAACAAAGTAGTGTAGCTAGAAACATTGAAATTTTGTTGGCTTTCTGCAGAAATGTTCAGAATCAACTCATCTTAAACAGGAAAAAAGTTCTGACCTGAAGAATAAGCCAAAGTCGGACTTTTTCAGAAAGTTGCAAAAAATCACTTTGTGCAGTTATAAAGGCGAATCCGAAAAAACGGATTGCAGATCCGTCCTAGAAATGTCGTCAGTAATCTACCATTAACGGGTGTAAACGTTTTTTTGGTCCACCCTGTAGAAAGGAGAAAAAGATGCTCTCGAGAATTTCGCTTTCTTCCTTGTATCCTAATATTCGTCTCCACTTCGGGAATCTTGAAAATTCGTTCCCGGATCCGTATCATCCTCATCTTCCTGCAGTGTTCTGGAGTAAAATAATACCCGCTCTCGACATCCGCTGTCTTTCTCGACTCCTGTTATGTTCGTCACTTCCATTTCGGGAATTCCGGGATGACGAAAAAAAAAAATGCTCTTCGACATTGCGAATTTCTTGAATCCTAATATTTTCATCCCGAATATTTCGGGATAATTCTCAGCGAGGGCGCCTTTGAAATCTCTCCTCGTCTCTCTCTCTCTCTCTCTCGCTAGCCTAGCCCACCGTGTCCCTGCCCCCACGAAGTTATTTTATTTATTACTTCCGAGATAATTCTAACATTAGAAATCGGTGTTGATGTGTTCGTTTTTGTATAGAAAAAATTGCTCTAATTTGATATTTTTCATATTTTTTTTATTTTTCTCGTGAAGCACTTTTTTAACAAGAGTTGAATTCTATTATAAAATTTTAACCGGAACAGCACGAACATATTTACATGTTTGGAGCATTTGATTGGTTGAAGATAAAGAAAATATAACAAGGTCATTTCAGAGATCAACAGAAGTGAAATTTCTGTAATCAGCTGTATTTGTGTAGGTCTTCTCGGATTGGTTCTTAGCTCATCTCATTCCAAAAATAAATTTAAAATGCAGATTCAAAATTTGGCGCTCTCATTTATATTCCATTACCAAAGGACGCATAATGTGAACCAATCAGAAGCTAGAACCCTCCGTTTCTCCAAAAGGAACCGAGTCCCTGACCGGTTCTTTTTAGAGGAACCAACTCCTTCGCGAGAGAAAAACTACTATACAAACTCCGGCACTGATTTTGAAATCAGCTGATGGTCCCTACTGGACGCAAATCTTGATACATCGGGTTCCCTCTATGTTATAATATGATCTCAGTGGTCTGATATCACTACAAAATAAGCAACGAGCTAAAATTAACCCTAAGTGACCAGCAGCAGATAGAGTTAAGCAACGAGCTCAAATTAACCCTAAGCGGCCGCCACAACACTTTCACATCTACAAGACAAGTATCGATTGTGAGTATTGTGACCCTGAACATTTCCAACTCCAAACCTCAAATTTGATAATTTTATGGTAATCATATTAATTAGTAGTTCTGTGAACTGTAAACCTCACACAGATTCTTTTATCGAATTATAAATATGTCATATCAAACAGGAAGACATCGAGTCCTTTCTTTCAATACCCCAACTCGATGTGTTTTAATAAATAATGGAATATACCTATATCTGGGTTGTCGAACTATTCACAAATGCAAAAACATACAGAATTCATAACCACAACTGAAGGGAGTGAAAGGGTGACAGGGCCCTTGGAGAAAAGAATCCCACAAGAGATTTGAAATTTGAGGGCGAAGATTTGTTACTCCCATTAATCTATAGACTCCTAATATATGGGTCTATTGTTATCCTTTGACCTTTGAACTAAAATGGAGAACCCCTATTATGGATGGGGTGTGTGTACTGAGTAAACTGAGTATCTTGAATTCAATAGAAAAGGTTAAAGTGACACAAGTGTGTTGTTGATTTGTCTTTTGTCTAACCATTATAGTGTGAATAATAATCAAGAAGAGACAAGAAGATATAGAATGAATGTAGCAGAGATGAGAATGTTGAGATGGATGTGTGGTGTCACCAGGATGGATAGGATCAGAAATACAAAAATACGTGGGACAGTGAAAGTGACTGAGATTGCTGAGAAAGTACAGGAGAGGAGACTTCAATGGTTTGGTCATGTGGAAAGAAGAAATGAAGATTATATTAGAAAGAGCGTGAGAGACATGGAAGTTAGAGGAAAGAGAAATAGAGGAAAACCTAAAATGAGATTCGGGGATAAAGTGGAACAGGACTTAAGAGAGAAAAATTTAAACGTGAGTCTGGCACAAAATCCAGGTTTTTCCTATATCCAGGATTCTCTTGTATCAAGTTGTCCTAATATATCCAGGTTTTTCTTATATCCAGGTTTCTCCTATATCCATCAGGTTTGACTGTAATTTCCTAAGAAATACTAGCGCGGCCCTTGTTTTCCTTTGCCTACGAACCTATCAATTAACTGCTACATCGTGAAGTTAACGCTTTCACTGCCAGACCATTTCTAGCTCCCGGGCCAAGTGTTTCCATATGGACACACCAAGTAGAAGTAGATAGTTTGATAATGCGGTGTATCCAAGAGTACTCACTGATTTGTTATGAGGTAATAGTTTCTCTGGCCCAGCACTTGGTTTTTTTCACAGCAAGTGCAATTTTTTTTTTTTTTTTTCAAAAGCAATTTGACCACCTGGCCCGGGGAGCTAGGCACTGGTGTGTCCTATTGGAAACACCTGGCCCGGGGAGCTAGGCACTGGTGTGTCCTATTGGAAACACCTGGCCCGGGGAGCTAGGCACTGGTGTGTCCTATTGGAAACACCTGGCCCGGGGAGCTAGGCACTGGTGTGTCCTATTGGAAACACCTGGCCCGGGGAGCTAGCCATCACTGGTGTGTCCTATTGGAAACACCTGGCCCGGGGAGCTAGCCACTGGTGTGTCCTATTGGAAACACCTGGCCCGGGGAGCTAGACACTGGTGTGTCCTATTGGGAACACCTGGCCCGGGGAGCTAGACACTGGTGTGTCCTATTGGAAACACCTGGCCCGGGGAGCTAGCCATCACTGGTGTGTCCTATTGGAACCACCTGGCCCGGGGAGCTAGACACTGGTGTGTCCTATTGGGAACACCTGGCCCGGGGAGCTAGACACTGGTGTGTCCTATTGGAAACACCTGGCCCGGGGAGCTAGCCATCACTGGTGTGTCCTATTGGAAACACCTGGCCCGGGGAGCTAGCCACTGGTGTGTCCTATTGGAAACACCTGGCCCGGGGAGCTAGGCACTGGTGTGTCCTATTGGAAACACCTGGCCCGGGGAGGTAGGCACTGGTGTGTCCTATTGGAACCACCTGGTCCGGGGAGCTAGACACTGGTATGTCCTATTGGAACCACCTGGCCCGGGGAGCTAGACACTGGTGTGTCCTATTGGGAACACCTGGCCCGGGGAGCTAGACACTGGTGTGTCCTATTGGGAACACCTGGCCCGGGGAGCTAGGCACTGGTGTGTCCTATTGGAAACACCTGGCCCGGGGAGCTAGCCACTGGTCTGTCCTATTGGAAACACCTGGCCCGGGGAGCTAGGCACTGGTGTGTCCTATTGGAAACACCTGGCCCGGGGAGCTAGGCACTGGTGTGTCCTATTGGAAACACCTGGCCCGGGGAGCTAGGCACTGGTGTGTCCTATTGGAAACACCTGGCCCGGGGAGGTAGGCACTGGTGTGTCCTATTGGAAACACCTGGCCCGGGGAGCTAGGCACTGGTGTGTCCTATTGGAAACACCTGGCCCGGGGAGCTAGCCACTGGTGTGTCCTATTGGAAACACCTGGCCCGGGGAGCTAGGCACTGGTGTGTCCTATTGGAAACACCTGGTGGCCCGGGGAGCTAGCCACTGGTGTGTCCTATTGGAACCACCTGGCCCGGGGAGCTAGGCACTGGTGTGTCCTATTGGAAACACCTGGCCCGGGGAGCTAGGCACTGGTGTGTCCTATTGGAAACACCTGGCCCGGGGAGCTAGGCACTGGTGTGTCCTATTGGAAACACCTGGCCCGGGGAGCTAGGCACTGGTGTGTCCTATTGGAAACACCTGGCCCGGGGAGCTATTAGGCACTGGTGTGTCCTATTGGAAACACCTGGCCCGGGGAGCTAGGCACTGGTGTGTCCTATTGGAAACACCTGGCCCGGGGAGCTAGGCACTGGTGTGTCCTATTGGAAACACCTGGCCCGGGGAGCTATTAGGCACTGGTGTGTCCTATTGGAAACACCTGGCCCGGGGAGCTAGACACTGGTGTGTCCTATTGGAAACACCTGGCCCGGGGAGCTAGGCACTGGTGTGTCCTATTGGAAACACCTGGCAGTGAGAGTGTTAATGCATACTAAATTCAGCTGGAAAGAAAACAACCTATAGTTATCTACATCCCATTTGGCGTTTTTTTATGTGTCTAAACCCATTATTAATTGGGTGATTCCATGACTTTCCTTATTATAGGATAAGGATAAAGTCGAAACACGAATAATTATTTCCAGCCGTCATGTGTCACCAATGTATTATTCATGTCTTCAGGTGACGTCATCATTGCTAGGTAGATAATTATACGTCATCAATGCTAGGTCGGTAAATATACGTCAACATATATCTAGGTAGGTAATTATACGTCATCAATGCTAGGTCGGTAAATATACGTCAACATTTCTAGGTAGGTAATTATACGTCATCATTGATAGGTAGGTTGTATGTTATTCCAGGAATTATTGGGTAAAATTCTGGGAAAACAATTTACAAGTGTACCAAATTTCAACAATTTTGAAGAGTCCGTTTGGACGTTATCGTGTAACAGACATACAAACAGACAGTGGTAAGGCACTCGAGCGCATGATTCGCTCAGTGGTAAGGCACTCACTTGCCATGCGGAAAGTCCCGGGTTCGATCATTAGATCCGACAAACAATTGTATCCTGAATTTGATTACAGTTATTTGAGCATTGTGTCACTTCTCGTCCACCAGAGGGGAGGCATACCACGGGATGGGCAAGCTGCGACACGAATTATACAAGCGTCTACTGTAGTTCCTTTCAAATCAGAGAATGCCTCTTACTCAAATAGGTAGGAATAGGTCTCAGACCGTCCCTGGCTGATGTGTGATATTTGCATGCGTGGCCATTGGTAATTTTGTATTGATAAACTTCTAAGGGCTACCTACCCAGAACCCATTAACCTAACACCATACATAATATTTTCTTTTTATACCTATAACCTATATACTGGTGTAAAAAGATAACCTATTTATCTTTTTATACCTATGCCATGCACTGGTAGTCAAGTTTAGTGGTTAACGCGCTAGTCTGGTAATCCAGGTAGCGTAGGGATCCGTTGGATCGAATACCACCCAGTGCATGCATTTTTTCTCAGTTTGTGACTACAAAATAATAAGACTCTGAGGGTTAGGTGGTAGAAAATGGTTTGATCATTAACCTCGCCTGGTGGTTACCTTCCACTTAAGAGTGTTATTATTATTATTTTGAACGTCTAAATCAATTAGGTCATTCAAGACTGTGGTTTTACCCTTCATGGGTTTGCTTGAAACTCTCAAACCAACGCCAACGTCCCACATTAACCTCACCCAGTCTGGATTAGGCCGGGAAATAACCACACACACCAAGTTCTGGCGTCGGTGCTGGACGTGGCCTTCAGAGACATATTATTATTATTATTATTATCCAACACTTTATTAGATATAAATGGACATTATATACAAACATACCTATGTCCTAACTAAGGGGCGGGGTTATTGCCTGTGGCTATCTCTCCCACCCAACCCTGACATAACGAAAACGGGTGTAATCATCGTGCAATCGCATCGTCCCTGTTCAGCAATCAAATATTTATACTCATAAGTTATAGTTTGTCGTCCAAAATGACCTTTTCATAATTTTCCTTCTGAGGTCAACAATTTGATGTCATTAGACAAAGAAGAAGAGAAAGAGGAACTGGATTAGGGTCATGGACTTTTTTTACTACATCAATTTATTCATGTAAAATTATCACACTTAACTTTTTTGATAATATAATATATTATCATCCATATTATGGATGTCATGCATATTATGTATGTAACTTTAATAAAAATAAAATATTGCTCGTTATATCTACATTATTACCTATAAGTATAGGTAAATGTATGTACCTATATTCTCTATTAATAAAAAACGCCAGTACCTTAACCTTAACGCCAGCCTCCGTAGCGTATAAAGGTAGTGACTACTGCTTGTAATCAAGAGATCCTGAGTTCGATTCCCGGTTGCAGTAGACCTTTCACACAGAAAATTCTGTTCCCTCCGAACACGTGAGGCTGGCATTTCTGGCCCTACCCCGGCTGGGTGAGGTTAATGTGGTTAGCTGGTACGATTCCCAGCAAATGGAGGGTAAAACTCCCCTTCTAATCAGGACGTTAAATCAAATAAAATCGTTGACTTAGGAAGGGGATCCAGCCTTAAAGAATGTGCTACAACCAAGTAGCTTTGGAAAAAAGTCCAATTTTTATTTATTTATTGGTTTACGTAGATACTGCAAATTTACTATTTGTTTACACAAGTCAAATACCTACAGAAATGAGGTATTAGAGGAAGGAAAAGACCGAAAAGACTTAAGAAGTAAATAAGATAAACTAAGCAAATTGTACATTAGATATTACATTATGGGGTGCAAAAGTTCTAAATGATGGACGCAGCACATAGGAATTTCTTTTAGAAAAGACCCCCAGATATATAATGTAATCTGAAGTAAATTTTAAGTTAAACTAGATCTCAAGCTAAAGTTCAGGAAAGAAAGTAATAATAATAATGCTTTTTCTTTGTGTTATTATGTCACAATTTTAGTGGGTAGCGCAGAATCATAAAACTTTACCACTTTAATTTACAACATTTTGTATTTTTTTGCCTATGATTCTGCCACTGGTCGCTGCTTCACATCACAGCAGCTTCTTATTTTTCCTCACGAGGTATGAGTGGACCCCGAACATCCAAGTACATCATCATAGGCGGGCGTCATCGTGAACGATGGTAGCCAGACAGTGGAGGAATGACTCAGCACTTCTACCACTGTCTTTACAAGGAGGCTAATAATTGACAAGGGCCCCCAGAACCAAGCCAATGCTGGTCTACTCCCTGTTTATAGTCACCCAGCCAGACTAGTAGGTACAGGGCAGAAAAATTCTATATTTTGTACATCCAAGTACAGAGCAGAAAATTCCTGCCCCGCTGGGGATTGAACCCAGGTCACCATGTGTGCAATGCCTATAGCGCGCTAACTCACTCTGCCACAGTGACTATTAGAAAGTAATGCCTACAAATACCTGTCCCAGTAGATCAGTGGTAAAGGCGGCACTCTGTGAATCCAGAGATTCCAGAGGTCGTGGGTTCGAAACCAAGCCGGGACATGACAAGTTATCCTCCCATTTGGGATTTTTACCACATAATAATATGTCTTGGGCTTACTGCTGGAATAATGGGACTTTAATAGTCTTAATCGGGCAGTATAAATAAGGCGATATTATTATTATTACCATTACAAATAAACCGAGACCCGACAACCCCTTTCGTGTTTGCACTATTCTCCCCTCTGCTTCTTCATTCTGCATGTGAACACTGAACACGCAACTTGACAGTCAGTAATTGGTCAGGTGAAAAGTTAGTTTTTCAAAAACTTTCACAGAATTTTTTTTCCGTCTGTGAAATCTCCTTTTCGCCGAAATCAGTAGCTTGATCGGTAAAGCGGCGGACTGGTAACCTGGAGGTCGGTGGTTCGAGTCCCAAGTTCGGCAAACATTTAGCAGTGTGAGTTCGTGTAATAGTGTCAACACGATAGTTTTTAACAGTAATAGGTAACTAAGATATTTGGTCTTATTTTCATTAGTTAGTGGAATTTGTTTCGGGATTTATATTCAGTGAATATCACCCTGACGGCCTGTACCACCCTAATTTTCACGGGTTTTCTATCAATAAATCGTGATTCGGAACTTGAAATCACACAATTTTATATTATATGGGGAAATGTATCTTCTGACTCGAACTAGAGTGATTTCGAATATGTCTATCATTATTATTATTATTATTAAACATGTTAGATCAAGTTTTATTTACAATAAAGTAGGTATTACATAGAATATTTACATAGAATTTGAAATTAATAAAACAAAATTTGATCAAGGGCGGTGCTAATGCCAACGGCATTCTCTTCCACACCATGACCCTTGTCTATTTATTTTTCCCTAAATTTTCGTGATGATAAGCGAGGACGGTAGGAAAATGTTTTGGGAGTGCTGTGTATAAGCCGGACTAAAATAGGATTTATAGAGTCGTCCTCGATAAATCTTATTTTACCCACGACACAAGGTCCATACTTCATAGGTGTGGCCCTTAGTGTGGGATAACGACAGCCAAAAGAAACTAGCAAAGTTCAGTTAAAAATATTATGAAGTATTATGTAAACTGTCATTGTTATTTGAACTATTTTACTTGTCAAGTATTAAATAAATAAATAGAGTCCTTCTTTCAGCATCTAAAGAGTTTGAGTTTGTTTACCACGCCAATCATACCTAATTATTATGCATTAATTATTATAGAAATGTGTTGATTTTCTTTGTGTACGAGCTAGGACTTGAGAAAATCCTCTCATTTTCTCTTCTTTTTTTCTTTTTTTTTACAGTTTTTTCATTAAAATCCCCGTGAAGTACAATATCTGTTGTACTTTTAGGGGTGCTGCAGTTCCGCAAAATCCTCTCATTTTCTCTTTTGTCTAGGGGTGCTGCAGTTCCGCAGCTCCTTGGCACCGGCCGCGCCTCGTGATGACTAAGCTTTCAGCTAGCCCCGTCATGACCCCAGACGATTCGGCGGCGCTGGATCCTGCCATTCAGATAGTGGGCGCCTACAAGCGGTACGGCAAAGGAGCCTGGGTCCTGAACAACTTGAACATGAACGTCCCCCAGAATGGCATGTGAGTAATTAATTATTAAGTAGTGTGTTTTAGGCCAGCCTACGTGGCGTAACGGTTAATCATCCCGAGGCATGCCTATTGCCTACCTTCTGATGAGCGCAAAGAGGCACAATACTTCTCATGGTCTGCCCATCCCATAGTATGCCTCCCCTCTGAAGACCAAAAAAATACACAGTATTTCCTATTTAGGTGCTAGGTCACCGAAAGGTGTCCCTTATTACAAATAACTCTAACTATTTATTTTATTTGTTTATATATTATCTACAATGTCTCCTTATTTTCTAGACATTTTACAATTTATTAATAGGATAAGATGATAGAAAAGTATAATATTGAAGGTATGAAAATAGAAGTATATTATAAGAAATACATAGGATATGTATCTAAACTTAATACATAAGGATGAACATAGATAGGTATATTTAATGGTGGAATTCCATGTTCAATTAATTCGTAGAAATTTGTCGTAGGTTATGGGTTTTGAACCCGGGACCTAATACCGCCTGCATGGCAAGTAAAAGTATCTTATATACCACTGCGCTAATCATGCACTCAATTATATTCTCCTCGAGCCGACCTCCGTGGCTCAGTGGTTATTAAGAGCATTGGTTGCTGACCCGGAGTTGGCGGGTTCGAATCCCGGTCGGAGCGGAATATTCTAACCGAGTTTTTCCGTTACCGGAATGACATGGATGTATAGGTAAAGTTCCCTGAAGTAATGCGTAAGCGGTTCCGGGGCATAACTACCTTTATATAAATATATAAAAAAAACCACTGCGCTAATCATGCGCTCAATTATCTCCTCCTCCTCCACAGCTACGGGCTGCTGGGCTCCAGTGGCTGCGGAAAGACCACCCTCCTCACAGCCATCACAGGGTTCTCCTCCCTGGACTTCGGCTCCATCCGCACCTCCATCTCCTCCCCCTCACGGGTAAGAAAATTCAAAATAATAATAATAATACCGCCTTATTTATACTGCCCGATTAGGAATATTAAGTCCCATTATTCCAGCAGTAAGCCCAAGACATATTATTATGTGGTAAAAATCCCAAATGGGAGGATAACTTGTCATGTCCCGGCTGGGTTTCGAACCCACGACCTTTGGAACCTTTGGATTCACAGAGTGCCGCCTTTACCACTGAACTACCGGGACAGACAGAAATAGTGATTCCAAAATGTTTGAGAGGACTAACCATGATAATTGAGCCTTTCAAATTGGCATTGCCGATTGTATACCTATTGAGTACTATTTAGGTACACCAAATTGAAATGTTGATCAAATTTAGGGGAAGGTCTCCCAAAACCGGGTACATAGTTTTCTAGGCCATCTAGCGGAAAAGCCATTATCATCATCTCAGCAAATTAAACTGAAAAACATTCACAACTTTGTTGGCTGTCTAAATTTGAAAACGATACCTCACTATGTATTGCCATTTTTTGTTAAATTTATTTTTTTCAAAAAAAGTCAAAGTACCCGGTTCTGTCAACCCGGTCTTTCAGAACCGGGTACTGGGTATGACAGAACCAGGTACCCCTATATTTCCTATGGAAGACATTGATATAAAGTTCAATGATGTTTATTGTAACGAACTTTAACATTTTTTTTATTTTTATTTATGAGCATAAGTAATTTCAAAGTAAAAAATAATTATTTTTCGAATGGCAAACAAGAAGGAACAAATTTTGAACCTAAATTTTAGAAAAATAAAATAGGAAACACACTTGTAGGTATTCATAAAGGTAAAACTTACAACTATCTTTCTTGACATTGTAAAAAATAACTAGAATAGGAATTGTACCAAAATATTAAGAAAATTGCTTTTTTAAAAAAACAATAGGTGGGTAATAAAAAGCATACCTTGGAGGGTTTGACATTGTGACACCTAAAAATATATAAAAATTGAGAAAAATAATTGAATGTCATTAAAAAATAATATGTAGCAGGTCCCTACTTGCTCACCTACCTACTTACCTTCAATACCTTCCCTGAAAAAATATCCAGAGACATATCAAAGACAACTTGAAAAAATGTAAGCACATAAAAATACACCCAACACTATAAGGAAAAAATAGGCTGCTCAAATCGGGTACCTGAAAATCTGTACCCAGTTTTATCAACCCAAAAGTACCCGGTATGAACAGACTCATGACTTTCTTTAAAAAATATTGAATAACCAAGACATGCAAAACGATATTAAAAAGATTTAATTATGATATGAAATATCACTTTTTAAGTAACAGCTTTACAGACTTACCATGAATTTTCAGCACAAATAGCCGTTAAAAGTCACTCGATAACTGTGGGCTCGAAAATAAGGAAATAACACGAGCAAAACTAGAACCTCAAATCAGAGCGAAATGACTCGAAATGAAATTGGTTTTTTTTACAAAAGTTACGCTCTGCTAGGAAGAAATTTTAGTATTTGTAATCAGTTCATAGATGGCATTAGCAGTATCGTCGGAAACAGTGGTACCCGGTATTAGCAGACTACCCGGTTTTAGCAAACCTTCCCCTACTTAACTCTTTGCCTGCCATGGCAGAACTCAGTAGTACAGTTTTTATGCTAGCAAGATTATCCGTGTCTTGAGGATTCTGAGGCTGTGTTTAAATCCAATATAGGTCAAAGTATAAGGAAATGAGAATGAAATATATTTTTTCGCTTTTTATTGTTTACTAGCCGTTTGCCCGTGCTTTGCAACGGGACTAAATTTCAAATTTACTAAGGCATGGCCGTACTGCTGGACAGCAATGCCTTTTTGAACTTTTTATAATTTTTCTGGACAAAGCGATAGTGGTTTTGGGGGGGTCAATTCTGAGAAATTTTTCGCTATCTCTTACCGTTTTGGCTAAACAACTCCGGACAAACAAACATAGGTACCTAGGTAGGTAGGTAGGTAGGTAGGTAGTCCTTTTTTCTGTTTTATATATAGAGATATTGTTACCATTATTTTTTTATTTATAATAATTATTTGCATTATATACGTACATATAAAAAACTATGTCTATATGTCTTTATATCTATTAAAGAATTTAATAATAATAATATCCCCTTACTGAAAAAATGCGAAAATATATTACTATTTTTTACAGTTAGGTTTCATGCCTCAGGAGATTGCTTTGTTCGAGGAGTTCACTGTAGCCGAGACCTTTGCTTTCTTCGCCCGGCTCTACAATATTCCACCCGCACAGTGTGCCCTCCTCACCAAGGAATTGAAAACCTTACTGGACTTACCACCTGATGGTCAGCGCTGCGCCACACTCAGGTGCGCTGTTTTTACTGTCTATTCCGGTATCATCATCATAGGGTGACGTCATCGTGAACGATGGTAGCCAGACAGTGGAGGAAAAATAGCCAGCGTCGATGGCATGTTGAATACACCGGTTCCCTCCAGAACACCGAAGTTAAGCGACATCCAGCGAGGTTAAGACTTGGATGGGTGACCATTCAAATTCTAATTCTCGTGACGCTGGCTTTTCCCGGCCCCACTCAGGCTGGGTGAGGTCAATGTGAGTAGCAGGTTTGAGAGTTTCCTGCGAATGGAGGGTAAAACCCCCGTCGTGATATGACCATGGCAGTTGAAAGCGACGTTTAAACCCCACTTAAAAAAAAAAAAACAGTGGAGGAATGACTAAGCACTTCTACCACTGTCTTCACAAAGAGGCTAATAATTGACAAGGGCCCCCAGAACCAAGCCAATGCTGATCTACTCCCTGTTTATAGCCCCCCAGACAGACTGCTGTCCCGATAGCTCAGTGGTAAAGGCGGCACTCTGTGAATCCAGAGATTCCAGAGGTCGTGGGTTCGAAACCCAGCCGGGACATGATAAGTTATCCTCCCATTTGGGATTTTTACCACTTAATAATATGTCTTGGGCTTACTGTTGGAATAATAGGACTTTGATAGTCCTAATCAGGCAGTATAAATAAGATGATATTATTATTATTATTACTATACATAATTACTTTTGAGGAAGAATAATATTCAAACAATTATTCAGATCTTTTCAAGCACCTACTAACGTAAAGGGATTTGAAATTCAAAACCGAGATTCCACTGAAGCTATGCATGTTTAGTAGGTACCAATACAACTATGTTTTTAATTTAAAGATATCATATTTGTGTTGATCACTTGTGAGATATCACAACTACTCAAACTCGCTTTACTAAATTTACGCTGAAACCGGGACTTGAACCACCGACCTCCAGGTTACAAGTCCGCCTCCTTATCGATCAAGCTACCGAGGTCGGTCTATACAACTATGTATGCGTATTTGCTGATAAAAACTTAGGGCGGAATTAATAGACGTTCTTGTGATACCTCTGTGGCGCTAAGTCACGGATTGCGTACTGTGTATTAGGATAGGGAAAACTGACGCTTAGCAGTGACTTGTGATATAGAATTTGTCTATTAATTTCGCCCTTAATCAAGGGTCGTGATGATGTGTTAGGCATTCTCTTCCATGTTATTAAAATTATAGCGGTGGGCAGGCCAGACGGGTCTCCATTGCTGTGACTCTGCTTCACTCTCCCGACATCATCATCCTCGATGAGCCAACCTCCGGGGTAGACCCCCTCCTCGCTCATTGCTTCTGGCAGAACCTCACCCGACTCACTCAACAAGGAGGTAGAACCATCATCATCACCACACACTACATTGAGGAAGCGAGGCAGGCTGATATGGTGAGTAAAATGCAAAACATAAGAAATAAATAGTAATGCCACACGGCGGTTCCAGGGCATAAATAAGAAAAGAACTGATAAATGAAGGGGTTTTTAGACGGTAAAAAACCTTCTCGCTGGCTCACAGGAACTTACCTACGCCGGTGTTTGATGAAAATTTTCCCCTTCTCTAAAATAAAATAAAAAAAAAGATGTTTTTTTAAGGAGTCATATTGTCTTCACTAACTTATACTAAGTAGCCATCACTATAAAACAGATGGTTTATGTACTTACATGAAAATGTACACTTACCGGTAGAATTATCCGCTCACTTGCTGTTTTTCTAATTAAGGCATTAGGAATTTCCCCGCCCTTGAGTTCAAATTAGCTAATGCAAAAACCATGACCGGAGGGGTTGGGTTAAGAGAGAGAGAGATAGAGTTTTATTGTTTTATTCAGTGGAGTAGCTAGACCTACATTTCGGGGGGGGGGGGGGATTGAGGGGGGTTCAGAAATCTCGCCTAACGAATATTCCATCTTTGCTGGAAATTTCGGGGGGGGGGGGGGGGTTTTGTCCCCAAAATTTGTTTTGTCCAAAGTTTTGTCCCCAAAACCCCCTCCCCCCTGGCTACGCCACTGATTTTATTAAAGAGTAGATTAGCAGAACCATGTTCCCCAGCAATTAATACTGGAGTAAAGAGACTTTCTGAAAAGTAAAATAAAGTATTTATGCTATTTTATTACACTACACAAGCTCTAGTTTGACGTATGAAAATTTCCTCTCCCGCGAAATTAGAATACAAATGAAGAGGCGCTGAGTTTACAAAACAAACATCAGGTACAAAAGTCTAATGTACACTAATAGAAAAATGTATAATACATCTGTTGACACCATAAACGGTAACATATTTTGATATTATGTATTTTAACACAATCTATGTTTTTAACGTGTTAAAAGTCTCTTTATAACAGTGAATTGACGGAAAAATTGGTTTTATAGTAACATCTATTTGACACCTGTTGACAATATACGTATTAACATTCTACATGTTACAAGCAACTTTGTAACCGTAAATTGAAGGGGAAATTGGTGTTAAAGTAATATTATTTCGTGTTTCAAATTACACCTGTTAACACCATCCTACATTTTAATCTATTACGTGTTTAATACCCAAATAACACTTCAAAATGTTTACTGGGTATTCACATTATTATTTCAAGACGTATTTTGATGAAATCGCGCACAATTTAGAGCACGATTACTGTTCTTGATCTAGTGTGTTGGTTCGCGCATAGACCAGTCTTTTTATAACTACTCAAAAAGTCAAAGTAACCAGTTTTTTTTTTTTTTTTTTTAAAAAAAAAAGGTAAGTGTGCCCCGGAACCGCTTTCGCATTACTTCAGGGTACTACCTTTACATCCATGCCATTCCGGAAACAAAAAATTTCGATCAGAAATTTCCGCTCCCGCCGGGATTCGAACCCGCAACTTCCGGGTCAGTAACCAATGCTCTTAACCACTGAGCCACGGAGGTCGGCTAAAATCTTGTTTCTGTCACCCCGCAGGTGGCTCTCATGAGGAACGGCGTCCTCCTGGCTGAGAGTCCCCCCGAGGATCTGATCCGCCACTACAAGGTGACCACCCTGGAGGACGTGTTCCTGCAGCTCTGCTACGTCCAGAACAATACTCAGGAGGTGGTGAAGGATGATAAGAACGGGGTAAGTGTAACTTGAACTTTAGCGACGACTGATTCGAAATCTGGCTGGGGGACTATAAACAGGGAGTAGTCCAGCGTTGGCTTGGTTCTGGGGGCCCTTGTCAATTATTAGCCTCCTTGTAAAGACAGTGCTAGAACTGCTGAGTCATTTCTCCACTGTCCACTGTCTGGCTACCATCGTTCACGATGACGGCACCCTATGATGATGATGATGAGTCGAAATGCTTACCTATGTACGAGTATCTCGCACACACAATAATGAAAAAAATAGTTGAAATATGAATTAGTAACAATTGCAAAGCATAATCCTCTTTACAAATGGATAGTACAGTTACCTCCTATTATTATTATTGAAATATTTCACTTTATTGTTTTTGAGGAAAAAATATCCAAAAAAAAAATAAGAGAACCACAAATTTTAGTTTAACTGTACGGAGGCAACTTAATATCGCCTTTTAAAAATTCTACAGCACGAACGACAGATATAAGACCTAGTTAAAGTGCTTCAAGAAAGAAAAAAAAAAAAAAACATTCTTTCAAGTTGTCTGAAATGGCAAGCACCAATACTTATACAAGAGCTAATCACGCTTGTCGAAGTAAAGTATGTATATTTTTTTTTTTTAGATTTTAACATATTAACGGGGTTAACCCATGTTTATTTTTTGTAAATTAATTACAAACAAAAACATTCATGTTCAATGAATTGCATGTACACGTACAGGATGGTCAAAAAGTACGTTTCCTGTGTAAATATTTAATAACTTTTGATCAACAGAAGAAAAAATATTAAAATAAATAGCTATAGACAGTAGTTTTTATGGAGATTTTTACGCAGGGTGTGAAAAGTTATGCCGGTCAAGTAGTCTACTCTAGAAATCATGTTATCATTGGTTTATTTTACATCATTTGTCATGTCTTTTAAACAGTGTGTCAGTGTAATTTTTTCAATCTCTACTCGAATATTGTTTTTGAGGTCCTTTGACGATTGCGGTTTATTGGTGTAAACTTTTTTCTTCAAGTAGCCCCACAGGAAGAAATCAGGAGCTGATGGAACATTTTCTTAAATCATAAAATGTCCGTTTTCACGTTGCGTTTTAAGGATGGTTCGGTCGTTTTCGTAAAATAATTCATTATTTTTGATCGCTATGAAATTGTGTATTATTCATATAAAATCTACCAAGCCTTGTAACTTAAACCAGTCAATTTTCAATAACATTAATATATATATAACAAATATATGATTTTTTTACATAGGAAAGGTACTTTTTGACCACCCTGTACTTATACAACATTTGAAGACTTTACATTTTTATAATATTCTCATCATCAAACAGAAAATCAAATTCAGGCGACCTTACAAGAACAAAGGTCTTGATCTCCGCTCAGTACAGCCTCATGTCAGTGCAATCTTCTACAAGATCATTACGTGGATCAGATCAAATCTACTGTGAGTTTTCATATTTCTAAATAAAATTTATTAATATAGGTAATCAAACTAAGAACTAGAAACTTCGACTGTAAACAAGGTTTTTTTACTTTCTATTAGTTCTCCCATGGGATTTTACATGTAACTTTCGAGATATACCTGGCAATTTTTTCCAGTAGGCTATAAAAACAAAATTAGTCGATTTCCATATTTTTTCAGGTATTTCACCTTCTAAGAAAAAAAAAAAAAAAAACCACTTGTGCTTTTATAATGGTGCTATTTTTGGAAGTCTAAAATTGATTGTAAAGGCTCTGTTCAAAGGGTTCCAATTTGTCAATTTTATGAAAACCAGAGGAGTGTGATAGTGTAAAAATGCATTTTTACTTTTTAGGTGAATGAACATAGTTTTCAAAATAATTAACGTCATTCGTAAAATTTATTTGGTTCTTCATAGTTCCACCAACCATAGTAGATAATCTTGCAATGAGATGATGACGAGTTTTCCGCCTACCACTGTCGGTTTTGTGAATCAAGAGAGCGGCGGTGACTGTGCTAATCACACGGCTTGGGAGAAGCTGGGATGTGGCAGGAGTAAGGTCTATGAAAATCTGGGCTGCAAGTTTATTCAGATCTGGCGCAGCAGAAATCCAAATATACCCATGGTAAATGACATTCTTTTACAAGGAATTTAGATACATAGCTCAGAGAAAATCACATTGATTTAGAATAAAGTTGAACACGCCTGAGTAGAAAGTTTCTACTCAGGCGTGAGATACAAAATACATTGCCAATTATGGATACAATACTTCCTCGTGATTGGTTCACATTGTATAGACTTAGCAATTTTGAGATTTTATACTACATCACATAATTTCTCTTACACAGAATTTTTTACAGCTCAGGTGGCCAAGGGCTGTGGAGATGCCAGTCCCCAAATACAAGTTTACAATATCCTGTTTATTATGTGCTACAACCGTTTTGGTATTATACACAATAAATCTCGCATTTCAAGCTTTTACCCAGTCGAATTAGTCTGAGAAAAAAAGAAAAAAAATTGGTGTCTACTCAGATTATCCCAATTTACCGGTATTTGAGGGATCCCGCTTGGACTTACTTTTTTAATTATTCATAATAGATGGTGGCGTTAATTTAAATAACTTTTACTGTTCAGTCACCAGTGGTGGAATTTGAATTATTTACGATTGATTAGGACAGTTTTGTAGCGTCACACCAGTTCATTTATTATTTATTTATTTACACTTTATTAATTGGACATATTATATACAACACAAATAATTACAAATTAATATACAATATAAGAGAAGAAAAAAATAAAGAAAAAATAAATATGTTGTTGTTGTAGCCAGCTTGGCTACAGCTGGAGGGGTGAGTGATGGTCTCCAGCCAACTTAATTTCAAAGTTGGCTCGTCCTGAACCACATATTTCTATGTGCGATCAACCATCATGAGGATTTGGACTTTTCTGTACAAGCCATTAAACCCTTAGGAAACTGCAAGCTAGCCTGGCTTGTAAGGGTTGGCTAGTCTGTTCTCTGTTTATAGTCCTTTAGCGAGACACTGGTCTTCTCCCTGTTTAACGTCCCCCAGCCAGACAGAAAAAATAAATATATACATAATATATGTCCTAACTAAAGGGCGGGGTCATTGCCTTTGGCAATCTCTTCCACCCAACCCTTAGCTTTATACCATTTATTTCAGAACTATTATTCGGAGTTCTCCGACGCCATGCACGACGGTCAGAGAGGTAAAATAGTTGCCATTCTGCTGATCACATCAAATTTTTCGCGTGGAATATCTGCAAGACTGAACGGTCAAATGTCAAACAATGATCTCATCAGTAACTCAAATATCGACGTCTGGGGGGACACCTCAGGTAAAAGAAAATAGTTATTGGAATCCTTTATCATAAAAAAAATTCTATTGCTTTATTTAGTTTTTACAAATAAAAAACCTCGTCCATTTTGTTGTCGTCGGGGATAGACCCCATAGTGGTGACAGCATTCCCTTTTTGAATTGCCAGACTCAATTGTTGTTGAGTCAAACACTAGGTGACAATCATAAGAATGTTACCTAGTGTTTCAGGTGTTTCTTCACAATTTTCACGCATTCCGAATCACACATTCCGAATAGAATGAGGCTAGAATACCAGAAGAAACAAATGTGACAACCAATGGATGAAATCATTGTAGAAACCATCGTTATTGTTAAACTTTCATTACATTCCACAACAAATCATTTTCCTTATACTTCTTTAAACTAATAATGAATTGCGTGTACGGAAAAGTGATAGATTTTAATTATTTTTCTTCCCCACGTTTCTTTTCTTAGAGTATATGCGAACATTAAAGGTAGAGGTGGAGCTACAGTTCTCATTCGTGGACATGTATCGGGACTTGATTACCTCGTGTGGGTATAACACACACGTGGCCGATATGCCACCCATGAAAATCAACACCAATGTCTTCTTGGGAGACGACGTACAGGTTGACATGTTCGACTACACGATGTATGTCTGCATGAACATCATAGCCGGACTTGCGTGTCTCTGTTCCATGCTACTCATGGTTCCCATGCTGTCCGTTGATAAGATGTCCGGAGTCTATGCTCGGTGCCATCTTGCAGGTAAAATAATAATAATAAAATAATAATATCGCCTTTTTTATACTGCCCGATTAAGATTATTAAAGTCCCATTATTCTAGCAGTAAGCCCAAGACATATTCTTCTTCTTCTTCTTTTACTCTGTCATATCCCGCTTAAGCAGGGTCGACGTTGTTCAACCTCATGGTTGAGATTGATTGGTTTTGGCACATTTTTTATGGCTGGATGCCCTTCCTAACGCCAACGATTCTATTTGATTTAACGTCCTGGATTAGGACGGGGATTTTACCCTCCATTCGCTGGGTACCCTCCATTATGTGGTAAAAATCCCAAATGGGAGGATATCATGTCATGTCCCGCCTGGGTTTCGAACCCACGACCTCTGGAATCTCTGGATTCTCAAAGTGCCGCCTTTACCACTGAGCTACCGGGACAGACGGTATATGAAAATATAATGATGATAGTAAATTTAAAAAATTACCAACAATTAAAGTTTTGAAGAAAAAATGTATCGGTTTGGTCCCTTCTGAGTCCCTTTAACGTTTCAGAGCTAAGTATTACTCATACAAAAGTCTGAATTGGTTTTCCAGTTGTGTCGTAAATAATGAGTAATTGATTTTTTCCATTATTTTTACACGATGCTTGCTCATATTTTCTTTTACTTTACCAGAAACTTGCCGAAACCCCATTAATGTAAACCCAAAATGAGCAAAAATACAAGACCGATGCTACTCAGTGTCAAAACTAACATTTTAAGAAAACACTTCTTTATTGTATATATTCATTGTCATTCAACCTTTCAAGAAAGTGGAACAAACCCTATTCCCAAATACTATCTTGGTTGAAAGCACAAGGACAAATGTCAATAATAAGAGCAGTTGGGTTGAGAATAGGAGGAGCAAGGAGGCTCATAAGAAGCTTTTATATACAGGGTGGACACAAAGTCTCACCCCACTCGGCGCGGCGGCCAGTAACTGTACAGCCAGCCCAAAACTAACACTATCATATAAGGTTGAGTATGTTTGAAAGGTGTAGTTGAGAGGATTTCTCATGAAAAAAAATCATCTTCCTACCAATTCTTTTTCTAGAGATACAGCATAGAACACATACTGGGAGTGGGGTCAGACTTTGTGATCACCCTGTATAATTATTATTTTTATTTTATAATGAATGAGTGTGTTAAATAATAGTAAAAAAGTTTAAATACTTCTTTATCAAACACCTCGGCCGAGGTGTGAAGAACGCCTATACAAAGAAAGAGACAGCCCGGCAGAGTGTAAGGTTACGGAAAACATAGTTCCTATGCATTTCATGTACTTTCAGCCAGCGAAAAGTGCAACATGAATTTCAAAAATCGCGATTTTTATTGCAGAAATGGGCTCTACGTTGAAAAATAAGTTGATTTGACTCTTTGTTTGACTTCCTAGGCCAACGGGAACCCTATTTTCGAGACCCCCCAACAATCGTGAAAGACATGAAAAGATTCATAATTTTGTTTTTTTTCTGTTTTTTTTTTTCATACGGATCCTTTGAGACCCGACTTCGTGTCTTTAACTTGGCACTGAAGATTAAGTGAGGTGTCTAAAGTGATCAAGATATAATGGAGATGAGCCCGGACCAAAAAAAAATTCTAAATTATAAGCGGGCGGCCCATTTGGGCGGCCTCGGGTTTTGGGAGCCCAAATCGGGAATTGAAGGATAATACTAGTCTTAAGTGGTATCAAATGAAAGATCTTGATGAGCAGATACCAAATTTATCGATTTTATTCCTTCATCCGGTCCACTGGGTGGCACCTGGTGGCCTTTTCATTGTCTTTGGCGGGTAGGTACCTTCGGATTCTTAGCTTAGTGGTCAGATCTTGGCCAGTATGTATTTTTCGAGATGACCTCGCTCTCTCACTGCAAAAGTTTAAATTTTTAAGTATTAATTTAGTTCATTTTCCGTCCGTTTCTGTAGAAGATAACTTTGTCAATTGGTAGCATGCTCGACCTGCCACCCAGTCAGCATGGGTTCAAATCCTGGCGGGGACAAAAATTTTTAGCTCTATATTTTCAATTTAAGCTTAACGTTGTTTTGTTTTTCCGATCTTTATATTTGATCTTCATGACGACCCCATTACCCTCGCGAGGAAAATTTTAGAAGTTGCAGAATGGGACAATGTCCTGTGGCGGCATTACGAGATTGATTTTGGACAATCATGGTTGGATGAAGATAAAATATGATGAATTATGTAGCTCTCATAATGTCGATGCTACTCACTAAAAGTTGTGACAAAGTAGTGACTTTGGCCAAGTGGGTAGCATACTAGGCTTGGGTTTGATCCCCTAGAGGGAAGTTTTTTTTTCTCTGTCCATTAAGTCCGGGGTACACTCATACCTCGTGAGGTATTGATAAGGGACTTCACAACCGAGTTCTCTCCCGCTCATGGTTTTATCAACACCAAATTGTCTCCCGTCGCGTCGCTTGCATTTTTACCTGATTTTATACCTACATGGTTTAGGCCTAGCATAAAAATTATAATCGAAACACCTAGGAATCATTGATATAGACCTGAGGCATGGCCTTCTATGTATTTTTCCTAACCCTATGATAAACCCAAGGCATGGCCTCCTATATATTTACCTAACCCTACTATAAACCCGAGGCATTGCCTTCTATGTAATATCCCTAACCCTACTATATTCCTGATGCATGACCTTCTATGTATTTTACCTAACTCTACTATACACTGAAGGCATTGCCTTTCATTAGTTAGAGATTTTAAAGATTTCCTTATAAAAGGCCCATCTTATATAAAAATGATAATTTTATAGTTTTCATTTTCTTAAATACCTAATAGGGTGGGCCGAAAAAAGCGAATTTTGGAATCCAGAATTTTAATAGCAAAAAAAAGTTGAAGCATGGTCAGGCGTTTCCAAAAATATAACTTTTGTCGAAATCGGATGTTATCTTCCACTGCCGCAAAGCGGTTGAAGTTTGGCGGAAAAGTCGAAAAATGGCATTTTGGATCCCACTTTAAGAAAATTATAAAAATAGCAGATGAACATCTAGGAAGCTCAAATGTGTTTCAAATTATTCAATATGTGTTCTAATTTTTTTTTTAGACTAAAAATAATGAGCTTTTTGAACTCTGTTCTGTATACAGGGTGATCCAAAATAATGAAATTCCACATTTTTATGTGATTTATATGGGGTATATTATGTTTATATTTATTGAATTATTTGAATTAATCCTTCGATATTGCAAAACAAAATCATCAAATATTAAATATGTGATAGTTCTGGACAGTTTGGATGATATTTGCACACTTCAGACATACAGGGTGGCCAAAATTTTCATAAATTATGATGACTTTTTTTATGTACTTAGTTCATGGCTTTTTTTACATTACAACTATGTAAATATTATGCTAAGCCGTGTTTAGGGACATAAAATATAAATAAGGATTATAGAAAGGATTATAAGACAGTCTCTTATCCAAGATAATCCGTATGGAGCCCAGGTGATTGATGGAAAGTCTTGGGTGGAAGGAAATTTTCACCCAACACAGTGCACCTCGGGAAATATGTTATATACGGAACGTATTCCCTTATCGTTGTTGCAATTTTACCTTATAGTTTGACCATTCTATTTCCTGCATTATTGTTATCAAAATAACTGTATAAGTTCCTAGCTACCATGTGTATTAGGTGGCTACACCACGCGACGAAGCTCTCCCGAACCCTCCCAACAACGAATTTTTTTATATCGCGTTTTTTGATATCTTTCCGACCTAGGTCTGTGGAGTCTCTCTGCAATTTAAGAGTTTTAATGGCTTATAATGGCAAATGGATTTCTGAAGTTATACATATACATTACACCTATTTCCATTGGGAAAAAACTAATGATTCAGCAAAAATAACCAAATGGGTTCATAAAATATATCATATGTATATTATGCTGGTCTTTTATGCTATTTGTGGTTTCAGAAAAAAATAAAGTAGGTAAGTCCTTCAGATTAGAAAAATGGAAATCACTTTGGTATTGGTAACAAATTAACAACAACAACTGGTAGCTCAAAGGCAAAAATGTACCTTAAACAATGGCTTTTCTCTCGCTGAATAGCGACGGAATGTTACATCTATTTTTAGTACTGTGCCCAGTGGTAAATCATCAGAGGAGATTCTATTTATTGTCTAAAGAAATGTAAGCTAATTTACTGAACTTTTACTGATGAGCAAACAACTATATCATTAAAAAAAGTTATTATACTTGTGTTAATCTCTTTCTTTCACAACTACTCAAAATCTAAATCAAGAGTTACTAAATCTACGCTTAATCCAGGACTTGAACCACCGACTTCCAAGTTAGAGGTTACAAGTGCACCGCCTTATCGATCAACTATATCATTATATTATGTATAGAGATAATTTGTTGATCATTATATTGTTTATGCTGCCACTCCAATGTTAGGTACTACGAGATATTTCCCAAGGTTCACTGTGTTGGGTGAAAATTTCCTTCCATCCAAGACTTTCCATCAATCACCTGGGCTCCATACGGAATATCTTGGATAAGAGACTGTCTTATAATCCTTTCTATAATCATTATTTATATTTTATGTCCCTAAACACGGCTTAGCATAATATTTACATGGTTGTAATGTAAAAAAATCCATGAACTAAGTACCTACATAAAAAAAGTCATCATAATTTATGAAAATTTTGGCCACCCTGTATGTCTGAAGTGTGCAATATCATCCAAACTGTCCAGCACTATCACATATTTAATATTTGATGATTTTGTTTGGCAATATCGAAGGATTAATTCAAATAATTCAATAAATATAAACATACTATACCCCATATAAATCACATAAAAATGTGGAATTTCATTATTTTGGATCACCCTGTATACAGAACAGAGTTCAAAAAGCTCATTATTTTTAGTCTAAAAAAAAAAATTAGAACACATATTGAATAATTTGAAACACATTTGAGATTCCTAGATGTTCATCTGCTATTTTTATAATTTTCTTAAAGTGGGGTCCAAAATGCCATTTTTCGACTTTTCCGCCAAACTTCAACCGCTCTGCGGCAGTGGAAGATAACATCCGATTACGACAAAAGTTATATTTTTGGAAACATCTGACCATGCTTCAACTTTTTTTTGCTATTAAAATTCTCGATTCAAAAATTCGCTTTTTTCGGCCCACCCTAATACCTAATGTAAAAAAGCATGGTCTTTTTTCCGGGAGAGATACTCGTGGTGACCCTTGCAACAAGCCGGAGAGAATTCGGGTAAGAAAAGGTCAACGGGAGAGAACTCATTACCTCACCTTGATAAGGTGATTACAAATTAATTTCTTTGGTATTTGTAAATCCAGGTGTTTTAGTGTCCCTCATAGGAGGCTCCGAGGTCTATTTAGCATTTAAAGATAAACCTAATCATGTGGAGAATAGAATCAAAAGATCTTGCATTGCAAATTTATATATTATTTACTCACTTTGGGGACTTGGGGGCCAAATCTGTGATCCAAATACATATTGACCTTAGAAAAATTAAATACGTACTGCTAAAACTATATCTTAAAAAAGACAACCTGGTACATTCACATTTTCCCAGCTTATTTACTTCTGTCATTCCTAATGTTTCAGTAGTGTATGAACCTATATTTTCGTACAAAAAGAACTGATATCCCCCCAAAAACACCACTTCGTGGTTAAAAAAAGAAGAACGCCTCACTCAAAGAATGATTATAATTAGCTAAAAATAAATGATATCAAATTGAGAACACCTTGTCCCCTCTCTTTCTATATCTCTGCACTCCTCTCTGAATTTATTCCTCTTTTGTTTAGCTTTATTTATCCTTTATAGGGGTCATCCCAAACTTGATTTCTCTTTAAATTTACTTGTTGCACGGCAATAAAAAATGGCGGTCGCGGTGTAATTTTCTCGATTCAAATCAAATAACTTCAGAAAAATCATACTCCGACCGCCATTTTTTATTGCCGTGCAACAAGTAAATTTAAAGAGAAATCAAGTTTGGGATGACCCCTAGAAAGGATAAATAAAGCTAAACATAAGAGGAATAAATTCAGAGAGGAGTGCAGAGATATAGAAAGAGAGGGGACAAGGTGTTCTCAATTTGATATCATTTATTTTTAGCTAATTATAATCATTCTTTGAGTGAGGCGTTCTTCTTTTTTTAACCACGAAGTGGTGTTTTTGGGGGGATTGTATTATAGTTGAAATATCACATTATTTAACCCTCAGGTGTTCGCACGGCCGAAATATTCCTAGCTCACGCTCTGTTCCTCGTCTGCTACAATTTCGCCAACAACGGCCTCATGCTCTACGTCTACTACACTTTCTACAAGGAACCCCGGGGCTCACTGTGGCTCACTTACTTGATTCTCAACATGGGAGGATTATCTGGAATCATGCTTGGTAATGCTTTTTCTTTGTAAGACAATGCTTTTTTAAGTATTATTATAAATTTCTTATTGATTTTATTTACAAAACAATCAAAATAAATATAGCTGAATTAGAAAAAAAAAAAAAACATGAAAAATATAAAGATACAAAGGAAAATATCAATACCATAAATATTGATTCTAAAGTATGATAAGATAATAATAATAACACTCTTTAGTGGAAGGTAATCACCAGGCGAGGTTAATGCTCAAAGCATTTTCTACCACCTAACTCTCAGAGTCTTATTGTTATGTGGTCACAAACTCAAATTAATGAGGAAAATTCATGCACTGGGTGGGATTCGAAACGACGGATCCTCAGGCGATAAGATCAATAAGATGTCAGAATTGAAAGTTCTGTGAGGCTAATTTAGCAAAATGATCTTGATTCTGTCTGTCTGGGGGAATATAAACAGGTAGTAGACCAGCAGTCTGTCTGGGGGACTATAAACAGGGAGTAGACCAGCATTGGCTTGGTTCTGGGGGCCCTTGTCAATTATCAGCCTCCTTGTAAAGACAGAAGTAAAGGTGATGAGTCATTCCTCCACTGTCAGACTACCATCGTTAACGATGACGCCACCCTATGCTATGATGATGTTGATTTCAGGTTTACTGACGGTAACTCTAACTAAAGGTGTCACCGAGTGCTCCAGCTTCCTCATCGTCTACATCATAGCCATGTTCTCCTTCACAGGTAAATCTATGTTAACATTTAATTATTTGTTAGAAAATTTTATATTATAAAATGATTCGCTTGTGTGTATGTTTACATTACATTACATAATTCCTGGGGGTCTTTTCTTCAAATAGAAGAAATTCCTGTGTGCTGCGTCCATTATTTAGAACTATTGCACCCTGTGTGTATGTTTAGTCGCGTAAAACTCGAGAACCACAAGCCACAAGTCAGATTGAGCTGAAATTTTACACGGTGACAATGACAGGCTCATTAGCGCTTTGGCGTAAAAAAACGTCAATTTTTTAAAAGCTGAGCTTTTACATATCTAAGCATTTCTCGCAAAGTACATAACAAGTTAATTGGTACTCTATTACAATGTAGACCTTAGGAAATAGATAAAAGATAATTATAATAATTTTATTATAAATTTTAGTTAATAGGTATAATTGGATAAGAAAAAAGATCATTATACAAATATTAAGATAATACCTCTTCGATTGAGGATTTGAGTGCACTATGGCTAATTTGTAAATATATAAAACCATATACTTTTTTGGGAACATTTCAGGTTACATCTGGCCAATAGAAGCCGTGTGGCCTCCGATGCAACCTTTCAGCTACATATGTTTCCCCAACACCGTCATCTCCATCGCGTATCGCGCCATCGAATGGAAGGGGGCCACCATTCTGCATCCTGAAGTTGTGAATGCCATTCTTTACACCATCGCCTATGTTTTGGTACATATCGTTGTGATTGGGCTGATTATAATAAGAAAGCCGTCATTTACATCAAATTAAGGCAGTGGCGTAGCCAGACCTACTTGGCTATCGTATATTCCATCTTTGCTGGGGTCCTTGGAAATTTCGGGGGTGGGGGGTTGTCCCCAGAAACCCCCCATGGCTACGTCACTTAAGGACTCAGAACCCTGTCTACCTTAAATAATAATAATATTCTTTAGTGGAAGCTAACCACAAGGTCAATGCTCAAAGCATTTTCTATCACCTAACCCTTCATCATAGGGTGGCGTCATCGGGAACGATGATAGCCAGACAGTGGAACAATGACTCAGCCAATGACTTCTACCACTGTCTTTACAAGGAGGCTATTAAATGACAAGGGCCCCAGAACCAAGCCAATGCTGGTCTACTCCCTGTTTATAGTCTCCCAGCCAGACTGCTGGTCTACTCCCTGTTTATAGTCCCCCAGCTATACCTAACCCTTAGACCCTTATTATTATGTGGTCACAAACTCAAGTTAATGAGGAAAAATTCATGCACTGGGTAGGATTCGAACCAACGGATCCCTACGCTACCTGAATTAGCAGACTAGCGCTTTAACCACTTGACAACCAGTACACAGTAGTACCTTCCTATGGATTAGAAAAATAATATCAATATTTTTTGAACAATATTCTCTACCTACACAAATTTCTACATTATGGCACACATCATTTTTATGTATGTATATTATTTGACATGCTTGTATAGAGACTTTCATGATAAATCAACTAAATTATTACTTTCCAGTAGATACACACTCGTATTTTCATTAGATATCGAAAGTATTGTGTTCGTTTCTGTCAAGAATTTTTGCTCTGATTGCAAAACTAGATAGCACGTGGAAAACATCAGTTCTCATCCCAACACTGAAGTTAAGCAACGCTGGGCGTGGTGAGGGCATTGATTGGTGGTCGTTGAGTGAGTCAATTTGGGTTCTTTGCCTAGCGAATGCTGGATAACACCCTCATTGTGATATAATCATGAAAGCGACGCGACGCGACGTTACAACCGAATAAACTTTTTACTTAGGTAGGTACCTGAACTTTTTATAATACTAAAGACTCACAGTATTACCTACCATACGTGTATTTCTTCCGAGAAATATTAGAAATCGGAAGTATTGTGTTCGTTTTTGTAAAAAAAAATATTTATTTGCTCCGATTTCATTTTTTTTTTTTCATTTATCTGGACCTTCCCTAACATCTTGAGCAACCATTAGTGATTAGTGGTTGTCTGTTTGTTAAATATATTCCTTGTAACGCGCAAATTTTGGACAAAACTGTGCAAAAATAAGGCCTACTACTTGACGATACAGAAGTTTTTGTAGAATCTAGAATGTAGGAAAATCGATATTCTACCATATAAAACAAATTTTAAGAAAATCGGTTAAACGGTTTTGGAGATACAAGTGATTTAGTATAAAACCTCAAAATTCCCACGTGTAGTCGTGTATACAATATGAACCAATCACAAGGAAGTATTGTGTCCATAATTGGCAGTGTTTTTTCCCTAGTGACCTCTGTTACCCTCTGTAGCAATGAATTGTAAATTTGTTTCTAGCCTGATTTTGGGGTGCGGCACCTGTTTTTAATCTACATGTGACCTAATGAATTCTATAATTTGGGAGGAACCTCACTATCTTTTAATGATATTTAAGATATTAATATTTTAGTAAAAAAATACAGTTTTTGTAACATTCTTCAACAATATTGAACTCCACATTTATTCACAAAATTTGTACACAGTCAACTATTCTGACTACTAATATATTTTACAGACAGTGAGATCTTATTAGTTGAGTTTCAATACTCCTTATTAATTGAGTTTCAATACATAAGTGACTGATGGGTCAATGATCTACCAGATTAATAATAATATGAAATTATTTATACTGGTCAATTAGGACAAATAAGTCCAATTATTCCAGTAACCCACACAATAATATGTCTTGTATTGTTGTGTGGACAAAATACTTGTCATATCCCGGTTGCGTTTCGAACCCGCGACCTCTGGATTACCAGACCGACGCCTTGACCACTAAGCTACCAGGACGGACCGCTGGGTAGTATTAAAACTCGTCAAATTCATATTAATAAAACAATTATTACATTACATGACAACTGCTCAAATAGTTTTCTCACATTAAAAGAAATCAGACATTTTTTTTTTTACAATTTCATAAAACACCTTACAAAAACGGTTTCAATCATAGGACCCATGGAACAAAACTATTCAAAAATTCAGTAAATTTTGATTAATTTTTATCATTAAAAATAAACTCAATAGTTCTCCCATATCATAGATACACTCGGAAGTAAAATGAATTTCTTTTTCTTTTCATTTTTAGAATTGATAAGGAGGGAATTAAAATATCATATTGAGAAGAAAAGAAGAATACTTCTTTTTCTAAGTTTATAAATTATCATTTAATTTATTTAACTGTAAAATTTATCCGTGGATAATTTCCAAGCAGTCTCTAGACCTAGATGATCAAATATTTTGAATCAATATTGCAGTGATCAAAAAACTGCAACAGTAAATCAATATTTATTCTTTGTATTTTACTACAAGGTTTATAACATCTGTTTATTCTTTAATATGGCATTGTTATGGTTAAAGCCTTCTTCAAAAACACCATTCAATATGCAGTAGTTAAAAAGTTGATCAACAATATTGATGCAATATATGATTGGTCTTAGCTTTTAAAATTATCAGCCTGATTGATCCCCTCCCCCTACCCTTGTTTATACCTAATTTAAAAATAAAATATTTCATTACAATTATCAAGCTCCTACAGCAATTTTATATGATGGGCAGGAAAAGAGTATTTTTCATAATAACTATGAAGGATCGTTCATCTGACTATCGCTAATCGAGTGATTAGTGCTTTTGGTGTATTTATCAATCAAATTGTATAAAATTGGATGTTAAACATTGACTAAAATTAACCGTTGATAAAATAATCAACCCATTATTGACAAAATTGATAAAGGTACCCTTATTTTATGAATAAAGGTAGTACTAGAAATAGTCAAGCTCTAGCTAGTCGTAAATGTCGTAATTTATTCGAAGCATAATTATTAAGCTTGAAAAATACCTTTGCAAAATATTAAAAAATATCATTGTGAAATCATATTTAACAAATAAATGAAATTATTATTTAATATTAAAAATAAATATCTGATTTTTTTTCAAGATTGCATGCAAGCTGGTCAATTTTATTAACAAAATCTGAATGATTTTGTTTCACAAGCACATTATAAAGATTTATCCCAAGGAAATGATCCCTCACTCCTAGCAGTAGTTCATAGGGACTATGCCCACAATAATCCCTCACTCCTAGCAGTACTACATGGGTAAATCATAAACATTTATCCCACGGAATATTTCCCATCATTCCTAGCAGTAGGTACTCCATGGGTAAAGGGTACTCTCAAGGAAATAATCCCTCACTCCTAGCAGTACTACATGGGTATATCATAAACATTTATCCCACGGAATATTTCCCATCATTCCTAGCAGTAGGTACTCCATTGGTAAAGGGTACTCTCAAGGAAATAATCCCTCACTCCTAGCAGTACTACATGGGTATATCATAAACATTTATCCCACGGAATATTTCCCATCATTCCTAGCAGTAGGTTCTCCATGGGTAAAGGGTACTCTCAAGGAAATAATCCCTCACTCCTAGCAGTACTACAAGGGTATATCATAAACATTTATCCCACGGAATATTTCCCATCATTCCTAGCAGTAGGTTCTCCATGGGTAAATCATAAACATTCAACCCACGGAATATCTCCCCTCACTCCTAGCAGTACTCCATGGGTAAATCATAAACATTTATCCCACGGAATATTTTCCTTCACTCCTAGCAGTATTCCATGGGGACCATGTCACACAGATTTATCCCAAGGAAATGATCCCTCACTCCTAGCAGTAGTTCATAGGGACTATGCCCACAATAATCCCTCACTCCTAGCAGTACTACATGGGTAAATCATAAACATTTATCCCACGGAATATTTCCCATCATTCCTAGCAGTAGGTACTCCATGGGTAAAGGGTACTCTCAAGGAAGTAATCCCTCACTCCTAGCAGTACTACAAGGGTAAATCATAAACATTTACCCCACGGAATATTTCCCCTCATTCCTAGCAGTAGGTACTCCGGGGATAAAGTGAGGGATTATATCCCAAGGAAATAATCCCTCACTCCTAGCAGTACTACAAGAGTAAATCATAAACATTTATTCCACGGAATATTTCCCCTCATTCTTAGCAGTAGGTACTCCGGGGATAAAGTGAGGGATTATATCCCAAGGAAACAATCCCACACTCTTCGCAGTAGTTCATGGGGATTTATCCCAAGGAAATAATCCCTCACTCCTCGCAGTAATTCATGGGGATTTATCCCAAGGAAATAATCCCACACTCTTCGCAGTTGTTCATGGGGATTTATCCCAAGGAAATAATCCCTCACTCCTAGCAGTACTACAAGGGTAAATCATAAACATTTATCCCACTGAATATTTCCCCTCATTCCTAGCAGTAGGTATTCCATGGGTAAATCATAAGAGATATCCCACAGAAATAATCCCTCACTCCTAGCAGTACTCCATGGGGCCTATGTCACACAGATTTATCCCAGGGAAATAATCCCTCACTCCCAGCAGTATATTATGGGTTAATCATGTAGATTTATCCCAAGGAAATAATCCCTCACTCCTCGCAGTAGTTCATGGATATTTATCCCAAGGAAATAATCCCTCACTCCTCGCAGTAGTTCATGGCCACAATGTCGCTCCGCTTCGTCTGGAGGCGTCTGATGTGCGCCCACAGGAGGACAGCGTGGCCCAAGGGGAGGCCCAGCCTCGAGACACAGTCCTGGCGGCGCATGAGCAGGAGGGCGTGGCCGTCCAGGGCCTGCAGAAGGGGGAGAGAGATATCAGAACATGCAGTAGAAATAATAATGGTACTAGTCATAGCGTGTAGAAATGGGGGAGAGATCAGAACATGCATTAGAAATAATAATGGTCATAGCCATAGCGTGTAGAAATGGGGGAGAGAAATATGAGAACATGCAGTAGAAATAATAATGGTAATAGCCATAGCGTGTAGAAATGGGGGAGAGAGATATCAGAACATGCATTAGAAATAATAATGGTGATAGCCATAGCATGTAGAAATGGGGGAGAGAGATATCAGAACATGCATTAGAAATAATAATGGTCATAGCCATAGCATGTAGAAATGGGGGAGAGAGATATCAGAACATGCGTTAGAAATAATAATGGTAATAGCCATAGCGTGTAGAAATGGGGGAGAGAGATATCAGAACATGCAGTAGAAATAATAATGGTAATAGCCATAGCGTGTAGAAATGGGGGAGAGAGATAACAGAACATGCATTAGAAATAATAATGGTAATAGCCATAGCGTGTAGAAATGGGGGAGAGAGATATTAGAACATGCGTTAGAAATAATAATGGTAATAGCCATAGCGTGTAGAAATGGGGGAGAGAGATATCAGAACATGCAGTAGAAATAATAATGGTAATAGCCATAGCGTGTAGAAATGGGGGAGAGAGATAACAGAACATGCATTAGAAATAATAATGGTAATAGCCATAGCGTGTAGAAATGGGGGAGAGAGATAACAGAACATGCATTAGAAATAATAATGGTAATAGCCATAGCGTGTGATTAAGAAGTGAGGAAACGGACCCCTCGCTAGAGGACTATAAACAGAGAACAGACTAGCCAACCCTTACAAGCCAGGCTAGCTTGTAGTTTCCTAAGGGTTTAATGGCTTGTACAGAAAAGTCCAAGTCCTCATGATGGTTGATCGCACATAGAAATATGTGGTTCAGGACGAGCCAACCATGAAATAAAGTTGGCTGGAGACCATCACTCACTCCTCCAGCTGTAGCCAAGCTGGCTACAACAACAACAACAACAACCCCAGTTGCATGGAAACGCCACATAGCGCGACACAATCGCAAAGGCGTAGAACATTTCTCGCGGTCTATTTATGTTTAAGTTTATATTTGATACGGGGGAGGGACGAGGAGAGGAGACTTCTTTGCGATACTAGGTACAACTTGAATTGTAAAAAGAGAAAGAGATCTTCTTACATCGTCCACCACAGGCTGACACAGGGCGGGCCGCAGGTAGCGTCTCAGATACTTGTGCACCTCGCCCGAGGTCCAGCCCCGCACGTCGGGCACAGCAGGATCCAGGGCGCCCATGTGACTGAATGGGTCGGGGGCGGCCGGATCCGGGAGGCCCATGTGACTGAAGGGGTCGGGGACGGGAGGGCCGCGGGGGTCGGGTAACTTGAGCGGGAGGGGGGTGGTGGCCTTAGGGCCGCCCGTCGACGCAGTCGTGTGCGTCTGTACCTGCGGCTGCGGCCTGGAATGAAACAGGGATAAAAAAAATAACTATAATATAACTATGTAAAATAACCGGGGTTAAGTGGCAGAGAATGCCTAAAAAAAAAGTTATCATTTTTGTGTTAATCACTTTCGTGATATCACAACTACTCAAACTCGCTTTACTAAATCTACGCTGAAACCGGGACTTGAACCGCCGACCTCCAGGTTACAAGTCCGCCGCCTTATCGATCAAGCTACTGAAGTCGGTTATAATATAATTAACTATAATGTAACCATGTAAAATAACCGGGATTAAGTGGCAGAGAAAACTTCGTCCTGGATTACAAAACAATTGTAATTAAAACTTAATTGTATATTATTTTTTGTACATACTTCTAAGTTTTTTTTTTAAATGTCCTTTTATTAATTTTTTGTTGATGATTGTTTTGTAAAAAAAATAGAGTGTAAATAAATAAATAATAATATGTATAGCATTAGAGGAATAAGTGGGGAGGAGGAGGAGGAAGGAATAATGATGATGATTTTAATGAAAATTATAATTATGATGATTTTAATGAAAATTATAATTATGATGATTTTAATGAAAATTATAATGATGATGATTTTAATGAGAATTATAATGATGATGATTTTAATGAAAATTATAATGATGATGATTTTAATGAAAATTATAATGATGATGACAGTGAGGACAGAAGAGGGTGGACTTCCATTTATTGCATTAATGCACTCACCTAACTGAGGAGCGATCAGTGGCGGACTCAACAGGCGAAACTTTCGCCTTGAGTGGCGTGAGAGTGACTTTGGGTAAGGGAGAAGATTCCACCCCCATCACATCTACATCTGACGCGGTGGAGGGGAACTGACTGGCTTTGAGCTTGTCCACGACTGCGGGTGATGGCTGGGAATCTGAAACATAGAGTATGCATAAACATAGAGGTTTGGTGGAAGAGATTGCCATAGACAATAACCCCGCCCTTTAGTTAGAACATAGATAGCGAAAGTTGACTTTCAACTATTCAAAGCTAGCATAATTTAAAGTAAATATTAGGTCCCTTTCAGGATTCTTTGGGCCTCAATATTTGGCGGGGAATTTTTATACCGCGAAGAGGTATTTTTTGAGGAATATGTTCATCATAATATCAAGCTCGCCGGGAGGCGAGCGCTCGTGAAGTAGCGCCAGCCAACCGGCCTATATTAACACGAAACAGAGTTTATATGTATTTTGTTTTATTGTTTTTGCCCATAACTTTTATCAATTTTTATTTTGTATTCGTAAAGAGACGCGAAAATAGATTGTGTTTCACGAAAGCGCGAGGTTCCTACGTACAGTTAAAGTCGTTTTCTGGCCACGCCGAAAATCTTGAATTTCATGAAAATATTCATACAGGTTTTTTTTATTTATATTTATCATCAAGCTGGAAGAGGGAAGCATGGGTACTTACGCTGTACAGGGGGCACACACCGCACACACTTGAACAGAGTAGGGATGAGAGGGGAAGGTTTGGACAGGGGTGGTATCAGGCTCCGATGACAGGGTACGTGAAAGCCCGCCTTGCACTGCGTGCACTCCAGAATGAATATGCCGCGCTGGGGAACATAGTAAAAATAAACCATGTCTAAATATAATTTAAAAAAATGTATTTCAGTTTTTTTAAAAAGTTAGAAAAAGGATGGGTGATACTTTTCATTTTATTTTGTTGAAACAGAAACTACTGTATAGGAAAATAGTAAAAATATGTCAAGTCTAAATATAAAAAAAAAAAATGTGTTTCTGTTTGGCTGGGGGACTTTAAACAGGGAGTAGACCAGCAGTCTGGCTGGGGGATTATAAACAGGGAGTAGACCAGCAGTATGGCTGGGGGACTATAAACTGGGAGTAGACCAGCAGTCTGGCTGGGGGACTATAAACAGAGAGTAGACCAGCATTGGCTTTGTTCTGAGGCCTTTGTTCAGCATTGGCTTTGTTCAGCATTGGGCCCTTGTCAATTATTAGCCACCCTATGATGATTTCAGTTTTAAAAAAAAATAAGAAAAAAGGATCGGTGAAACTTTTCATTTTATTATATCTTGTTGAAACAGCAGCTACTGTATACAATAGACGCTTGTGGTCTGTGTTGTAGCTTACCCTACGGGTTTAGTATGCCTCCCTTCTGATGGGCGAGAAGTGACACAGTGTTACCCTAAGCTTACAGGTTTAGTATGCCTCCCCTCTGATGGGCGAGAAGTGACACAGTACTGCCCTTACCCTACGGGTATAGTAGGCCTCCCCTCTGATGGGCGAGAAGTGACACAGTACTTCCCATTCACGTGCTGTGTCAACAACTTCTCGTTAACAACTATTTTACTTTTAATAATAATAATATCGCCTTTTTTATACTGCCCGAGTAGGACAGTTAAAGTCCCATTATTACAGCAGTACGCTTGAGGACACATTATTATATGGTAAAAATCCCAAATGGGAGGATAACTTGTCATGTCCCGGCTGGGTTTCGATCCCACGACTTCTGGAATCTCTGGATTCACAGAGTGCCGCCTTCACCACTGAGCTGCCGGGGCAGACTCTTAACAACTGATACTGATCTACTGACTCTACCTTTTCCTCATTACAGTATACACAGCGCAGGTTGCACTTGTTGCACGTCCAGGAGTTGTTCGCTTGAGGCGCCATGGGCTTCTCGTTGGGGCCTCTGGCGTCGTTGAGGCAGGTCACGTGAGCTGGAATCAGAACAGTTTCAGATATCATATCAGAAAAAGGGTTGGGTGGAAGAGATTGCCATAGGCAATAACTCCGGCCTTTAGTTAGGACATGTGTATATATTTTGTTTGTTTATTTTTCTTGTTTATATTATTAATATTGCCAATTTTTAAATTTAATTTTTAGCATTTCGTGATATCAGAACTACTCGAACTAAAAATCTCAATGCTAAGGCACTCGTTACACAGACGTAACACAGGTTGAGGTTAGGGCACCAGTCCTAACCTCACCCAGCCTGGGTGGGGCCGGGACAGCTTACCTTTGCTAGTGGAGCACTTCAGACAGGAGATGAGCTTCTCCGGGACCCCCTTGGTCCTCTGGCACAGTCCTAACCTCACCCAGCCTGGGTGGGGCCGGAGCAGCTTACCTTTGCTAGTGGAGCACTTCAGACAGGAGATTAGCTTCTCGGGGACGCCCTTGGTCCTCTTGCCATAGCTCTGACACAGTCCTAACCTCACCCAGCCTGGGCGGGGCCGGAGCAGCTTACCTTTGCTAGTGGAGCACTTCAGACAGGAGATGAGCTTCTCCGGGACGCCCTTGGTTCTCTTGCCGTAGCTCTGGCACAGTCCTAACCTCACCCAGCCTGGGTGGGGCCGGAGCAGCTTACCTTTGCTAGTGGAGCACTTCAGACAGGAGATCAGTTTCTCCGGGACGCCCTTGGTCCTCTTGCCGTAGCTCTGGCACAGTCCTGACCTCACCCAGCCTGGGTGGGGCCGAAGCAGCTTACCTTTGCTAGTGGAGCACTTCAGACAGGAGATGAGCTTCTCAGGGACGCCCTTGGTCCTCTGGCACAGTCCTAACCTCACCCAGCCTGGGTGGGGCCGGAGCAGCTTACCTGTAGCACTGGCACAGTCCTAACCTCACCCAGCCTGGGTTGGGCCGGAGCTGCTTACCTTTGCTAGTGGAGCACTTCAGACAGGAGATCAGCTTCTCCGGGACGCCCTTGGTTCTCTTGCCGTAGCTCTGGCACAGTCCTAACCTCACCCAGCGTGGGTGGGGCCGAAGCAGCTTACCTTTGCTAGTGGAGCACTTCAGACAGGAGATGAGTTTCTCCGGGACGCCCTTGGTCCTCTTGCCATAGCTCTGGCACAGTCCTGACCTCACCCAGCCTGGGTGGGGCCGAAGCAGCTTACCTTTGCTAGTGGAGCACTTCAGACAGGAGATCAGCTTCTCCGGCACGCCCTTGGTCCTCTAGCACAGTCCTAACCTCACCCAGCCTGGGTGGGGTCGGAGCAGCTTACCTTTGCTAGTGGAGCACTTCAGACAGGAGATGAGCTTCTCAGGGACGCCCTTGGTTCTCTTGCCGTAGCTCTAGCACAGTGCTAACCTCACCCAGCCTGGGTGGGGCCGGAGCAGCTTACCTGTAGCTCTGGCACAGTCCTAACCTCACCCAGCCTGGGTGGGGCCGGAGCAGCTTACCTTAGTGGAGCACTTCAGACAGGAGATGAGCTTCTCTGGGACGCCCTTGGTCCTCTTGCCGTAGCTCTGGCACAGTCCTGACCTCACCCAGCCTGGGTGGGGCCGGGGCAGCTTACCTTTGCTAGTGGAGCACTTCAGACAGGATGAGCTTCTCCGGCACGCCCTTGGTCCTCTTGCCATAGCTCTGGCACAGTCCTAACCTCACCCAGCCTGGGTTGGGCCGGGGCAGCTTACCTTTGCTAGTGGAGCACTTCAGACAGGAGATGAGCTTCTCGGGGACGCCCTTGGTTCTCTTGCCGTAGCTCTGGCACAGGTAGCACACGGAGGGCGGCACCAGGGGCGTAATGGCGGCGCGACCCCCGGGCGGACACTGGACAGACATGCTGGAGCCCACCTGGAGAGAAATAATAATAATAATATCGCCTTATTTATACTGCCCGATTAGGACTATTAAATTCCCATTATTCCAGCAGTCAGCCCAAGACATATTATTATGTGGTAAAAATCCCAATAGGGATGATGTCCCAGCTGGGTAAAAAAATTAAGTTATCATATTTGTGGCAATCACAATCGTGATATGTACCTGGTGAGAAATAATAATCAAAAGTTAAGTTATCATATTTGTGGTAATCACAATCGTGATATGTACCGGGTGAGAAATAATAATCAAAAGTTAAGTTATCATATTTGTGGCAATCACAATCGTGATATGTCAGCTACTCAAACTTTCTTTACTGAATATACTGATGATTTGGGTTGGGTGGAAGGAAGGGTTGGGTGGAAGAGATTGCCAAAGGCAATAACCCCGCTCTTTAGTTAGGACATATATTATGTATATGTTTATTGATTTTTTCTTTACTTTTTTCTTCTATTATATTGTATTTTAATTTGTAATTATTTGTGTTGTATAAAATATGTCTAATTAATAAAGTGTAAATAAATAAATATACTGATGACTCCCTTTAATAAGAGGAGCCTTTGAACGAAAGAGATTGCGGGTGGAAGAGATTGCCATAGGCAATAACCCTGCCTTTAGTTAGGACTTATGTTTTTATATATTTTCTATTATTTTTCATTGTATTTATTGTTCCCATTTTTTTCATTGTTAAATTAATTATTTGTATGTACATAATGTCTATTTATACCTAAAAAAGCGTTGTATAATTATAATAATAACGAAGTTTTTTTTTTGTTATAAGGAGGTTAAATACAAGTAGGTAGAGATAAAGAAAGCCAGCGTCGATGGCATGTTGAATACACCGGTTCCCTTTAGAACACCGAAGTTAAGCGACATCCAGCGAGGTTAAGACTTGGATGGGTGACCATTCAAATTCTAATTCTCGTGACGCTGGCTTTTCCCGGCCCCACTCAGGCTGGGTGAGGTCAATGTGAGTAGCAGGTTTGTGAGTTTCCTGCGAATGGAGGGTAAAACCCCCGTCGTGATATGACCATGGCAGTTGAAAGCGACGTTAAACCCCACTTTAAAAAAAAAAAAAAAAAAAAAGAGATAAAGAAAGTGAGATGAAAAAAAGGAATTTCGATATCCCGCAACACAGAGATTTAAAATAAAATATTAAATTCATTAAATGGCGCAAACATATACGCTTAGCTTCTTGGGACTTGAACCACCGAACTCCAGATTCAAGCTACTGAGGGGTCGGTGTGAGAGATAATAATAAATAACTGAAGAAGAACAGGGCCTCATTCCAGAAAACATCTCGAAATCACCAAACCTCAAAATCCCCAAAGGTCCCTTTTCAACCGTCAAATATCGTTCAAATAACCCAATTCAGACGTGTTATTTCACACAAAAATTTCACACAAAAAATTCGACCCGGAGGTCCAAAAGAAATCTATGAATAGATAGGTAAACAATGACAACAACAAAGATAGTCAGTCACCATGGCCGACTAGGTAGCGCACAAATTCGACTTGCATTTTTTTTTTTAAATGCTAATTGATATATTATATTTCATTTAAAACATCTTCTTTCTTCAGTGTGCTCAACACGGATGCCACATTTCCTCTTTGTACCGCGAAACTCACTCTTTATCGGAAGTACTCCCCTGCACGTCATTTGATATTAGTACTTGGAAATTTGATCGATTACCTTGACGCTAGTTCCGGCCAGGGGCGATTTCTTGACGGGCGAGACCATTTTCTTAGCCCCGGCCGTCCCATTGGGCGCCCCCGTGGCAGCAGGGCCCACCTCTTCCCCTTGCTTCCATTGCGGCCTCGACGACTTCGCTTGCTATCGTCAGCGGACGGGTCGAAGATTTTTCTCTCTTTCTGTGGAAAAAAAGCAAGATATAAAAGCAATTAATGATAAAATAAAAAAAAAGAGCAAAGAAACTAACAAAAAAACAAACCAACGAAAATTCTTTCGTAAAAAAACAATTTTTTATAATAGCTGAATAATACTGTGATTCTATCTTTCGTGTTTAATAGCTGAAAAATACTTTGATACTTTTTCTGTAAAAGGTAGTAAGAGAGGCTAGAATAATTCACAAGGATGAAATTAAATAAACTTTCCGCACGAACGACAATACAATAAATGGTTAAAGTGCCTAATACTAGAAGAAAAAAAAATAATAATAAACTTTGCATTTATTTGTTAACTCCACCTGCTCTTGATGACATGGACAGAGTCCAGGCACTATTTCAATACCTTGACAGAATTAATTTACTCCACTTAAAATGAAACTTTAGCGGAACCGACGCGAACGACTTGCAAAAAACAAGTTAAAGCGCCTTAATGAAAAAAAAAAAAAAAAAATTCTTGATCTGATTGATCAATGCACTCTATGCATTGTGAAGACTTGAGCTGAGCTTTCTATTTGAATAGTCAGGTACACTTTGAAATTCTCAGAACCGGGCCATTAACCTCACCCCGCCTGAGTGGGGCCGGGGAACTCACCCGTTTCCTCGCCTGTCGCTCGAGGCTGAGATCCACCTTGAAATCCTTGGAGCCGGGACATTAACCTCACCCCGCCTGAGTGGGGCCGGGGAGACTCACCCGTTTCCTCGCCTGTCGCTCGAGGCTTAGGTCCACCTTGAAATCCTTGGAGCTGGGCCACTAACCTCACCCCGCCTGAGTGGGGCCGGGGACACTCACCCGTTTCCTCGCCTGTCTCTCGAGGCTGAGATCCACCTTGAAATCCTTGGAGCCGGGACATTAACCTCACCCCGCCTGAGTGGGGCCGGGGAGACTCACCCGTTTCCTCGCCTGTCGCTCGAGGCTTAGGTCCACCTTGAAATCCTTGGAGCCGGGCCACTAACCTCACCCCGCCTGAGTGGGGCCGGGGACACTCACCCGTTTCCTCGCCTGTCTCTCCAGACTCAGATCAACCTTGAAATCCTTGGAGCCGGGACATTAACCTCACCCCGCCTGAGTGGGGCCGGAGGACACTCACCCGTTTCCTCGCCTGGCGCTCGAGGCTAAGATCCACCTTGAAATCCTTGGAGCCAGGTCGGAACTCCGCGTCCCGCGTCCAACCTCCCCGCTGCTTCTTCTTCCACTTGCGTCTGCTCCCCCCTCCCTCCTCCCACTCCTCCTTCTTTTCCATCCGCTCCCCCCGCCTCTCCACCTCCTCCTCCCTCCTGGAACAACAATAATAATAAACCATATGCATAAGTATAAGTACCAGCCTCCATGGCGTAATGGTTGTGACTACTGCTCGTAGTCCAGAGGTCTCGAGTTCGACTCCCGGTTGTGGCAGACTTTTCGAAGAAAATTCTGTCCCTTTCAAACACGTGAGGCTGGCATTTCCGGCCCTACCCAGGCTGGGCGAGGTTAATGTGGGTAGCTGGTAAGATTCCCAGCGAATGGAGGGTAAAACCCCCGTCCTGTCTACCTCAAGTCAGGACGTTAATACCAAATAGAATCAATGGACATGAAAGGTGCCTAGACATAGGAACTGGGCGTCCATATAATCCTCTCACCACCGTGATTTAGGTATCAATACCAATCTCACGGACACGGATTTTTAATTATTAGTATAAGTAGTGCTTTATTTAGACTGTCAGCGCAAGACAGGTAGTCTCCCATTATGCCAACAGTTTTTACAGTAAAGTTAAACTTGCTGTCGAAGCCAGCGTGTCGATGGCAAGTTGAATACACCATTTCTTGTTCTCTCACTGAAGTTAAGCAACGTCCAGCGAGGTTAGGATTTGGATGAGTGACCATTCAAATTCAAACCCTCATGACAGCTGAGGTTAATTTTAATAACTGGTTTGTGAGTTTCTAGCAAATGGAGGGTAAAACCTCGCGCCTTAACCGCTTGACTACAAATGCACAAGTACCTATCAATGCCTATGTCCCCATAGCTCAGTGGTCAAGGCGTCTGACTGGTAATCCAGATGTCACGTGTTCGAAACCCAGCCGGGACAAGATATCCTCCCATTTGGGATTTTGACCACATAATAATACGTCTTAGGCTTACTGCTGGAAAAATGGGACTCATTAGTCCTAAATTTGCATTAATAATTGTACATAATAGGTATAATAGTTTTGTCCTCTTGTTTTGTGGGGTAGTTTCATTTCTTAAAATAGTTTTTTTTTATCTCTAACTCATAGGAGGTAAACAATGTACAAAAAAAAAAATGTTTCTACATATTTGATAATATTTATGATTATGTTTACATTTGATAATATTTATGTTTATGTTTACATTTGATATGGGTGAGGGACGAGGAGAGGAGACTCCTTTGCGATACTAGCGCTGAGGACGCCACGATGTAGGCCGGTGGGGGGTGGTTTCCACACTTCTTAATACTACACGCCAGGCGCGGCCGGTGGGGAAATGTTTTGGGGGTGCTGCATACCGGACTAAAATAGAATTAATATAGTCGCTCTTTCAGTATATAAATATTTTTAAGTTTGTTTACCATTCCCATTATAAAATTATGCATAAATTATTCTAGAAATGTGCGATAATTTTTACTGTGTACGACTTGAGAAAATCCTCTCTTATTTATTTTTCGTCTGGGGGTGCTGCAGTTCCGCAGCTCCTTAGCATCGGCCGCGCCTGCTAAACGCTATGATATCATCATGTTAAAATTGGTAGTTCCCGTTGAAACACTAAATAAAATAAATAAATTACCTGGAGTTGTTCTCGCTCTTCACGTCCCGCTTCACATTCTCCTTGGACTCCTTGTCCTCCCGCTTCTCATCTGAGCGGCCTGTGCGAGCCCCGCGCACCCGAGTCTCTGCTTGAGCTGCAACACATTCAGGATTTTGCAATCTAATAACACCCGTATTTATGAACAGCGAACTTTGTCTAAGCACTGTCTCAAGCAAGGTATTGGCCAATAATATTAGAGGAAATCATGCTTCAGACCATGCTCAAACGGCGTTTTCTGTTCATAAATAAGGCTGTATAAGTGCGCGGTCACAACGCAGGCCTATAACCTGGACCCTGAGGTGGAGCCAGTACCTCGTAAAGTAATCTAACCTTGCTGTTGAACAGGCGCGGCCGGTCGGCAAATGTTTAGGGGGTGCTGCCACACAAACTGGACTAAAATGGGATTTATAGAGTCGCTCTTTCAGTGTCTAAAGAGTTTGTGTTTGTTTACCATACCAATCATAATAATTATACATGAACTATTCTAGAAATGTGTGATAATTTTCATTGCGCACGAGATAGGACTTGAGAAAATCCTCTCTTTTTTCTTTTGTCTGGGGGTGCTGCAGTTCCGCAGCTCCTTAGCATCGGCCGCGCCTGCTGTTGAATGTAAGAGGCCACAACGGAGTCCCGAAAACCGTCTTTATCAAGCTGTAGGTACCAGGGTCTGGGGTCGAGGGTCTAGGGACTCTAGGGTATAGGCCAGGGTCCTCGTTGTGGCCGCCTAATAACTCTACTGTGTTAAGAGTCCGTTCCCAGCGCGTAGCAGTTGCTCCGCTCTTCAATGGGAACACTCTCATTTAAAAAGTATTGCCACTAGAGCAAGCGGGGAAAAACACTAATACGCGCTGCTAAATTTGTCAAATTTTAGCAAAAAGAAAAAATAGGTCTGGCCCGGGAGTAGAGTTGGCGAAGATCTCCACCCAACCTAACCCCACTGGACGTTACAATATTTAGTTCAGTCTATTGCCCAGAGATCTTGAGTTCGATCCGGAGTCGTAGACCCAGGTCAGATCAGTCAGTATGAACAGAGATAATATTAATAAAAATTAAATAAAAATCTAATATTTTAATTAGTTCTAATTAGAGTCCAAATTATTGAACAGGATTAAATTTAAGATAATTGGTCTATTATTGGTGAAAACTCCGACTTAATCCTGTATTATTATTAAAGGCATTTTATATTCCATACATTATATCCAACATCCATACATAACAACATTATATTCCATACACCCAGTATAAAATAAAATATCTTTTCAAATTCCCAGTAATAAACAAATGCCCCCTTCAAACATTTGTCTTGACAACAGCATCTAATTTCTAGTTTTACTGATAATTTTTTGTTTTTTTTTTCGTTTTTTTTTGTATACAGAGGACCCATCCAAACCCATTTTTATTTGGCTTCTAAGATTTTTTATTTGGCTACTAATTTTTTTTATTTGGCTACTAAGATGATCACGGGCGTTTTCGCCCGGGTGACTTAGTTTGCGTTTGATTTCTCAGAACTTGAAAAACTCAAAAAGCTAATCACCTTTCTCGTTCGAACGTTCAACGTTTGTCTTGTCAGCAGAGGTGGTGACACTGGGTTTGCTGATCACGGTCGGTTTTGGCCCGGCGGTGGCTCTGGTTGCGTTCGACTTCTCAGCGGCGCTCGATGGCACACCGGTGGAAGGGGTGGTGGCGGCTTTGGTTCGGGTGGATGGACTAGCGGTGGGCGTGACCTTGCGGCGCTTGTCTTCAGGTTCGGACACAGGCTCCTCATCACTGGAGTCCACCGGACAGTATCCGTAGTTACCTGGGGGAGGCGATGGAAAAAAAACACAATGCTTATTTCTAAATGAATTTTTATTTTCCTCGAAGGTAATGAAATCACCCAAAAAATTTAACCTTGAAAATAACTCAACTAATTTGACAATTGTAAACACTTCTGTGTAATAACATGAAATAAATAAACTATTAAACTATTGTACATCACCTTTTACATGTGAAAATTTTACTCTAAAATCATGACCATTCTTGTCTGTTCACACAAACCAAATCTCATGATATAAGTAGATCTATTTTCAATTCATCATCATCATAGGATGGCGTCATCGTGAACGATGGTAGCCATACAGTGGAGGAATGACTCAGCACTTCTACCACTGTCTTTACAAGGAGGCTAATAATTGGCAAGGGCCCCCAGAACCAAGCCAATGCTGGTCTACTCCCTGTTTATAGTCCCCCCGCCAGACTGCTGGTCTACTCCCTGTTTATAGCCCCCCCCTAATTGTATTTCACCTTCTACAAGTGAAAATTTTACTCTAAAGTTAGGAGATGGGGGGGACCATTCTTGACATCTCATGATAGTAGTAGATCTATTTTTAATTATGACGAAAAAATCTACAAGTAGTATAAAATAATAAGATATAGATTCTACAAATTATTAGGTACTTCCAAGATATTTCTAATATTAGTAATTGGAAGTATTTGTGATGAAGCAAAAACCTAACTTCTTCACAATCTTTGTGGGTAACAAAGCATTATTAAGAGCCATTCTAAATGTGCATCCGTACTTTTACCCTGGTAATGTAATTACCTTAAGTTATGAGTGGACCAAGGACTTGTGAAGAAAGATAGTAAAAAAAAAACTACCCAGCCTGGATTCGAACCCAGGTCACCATGCATGCAGGCCTAGTAATCGAAAAGGTGTTTCGAGTTTTAAAATAATCTAATAAAATACTTTTCCACTCATCAACTTCTCTCACCGTTAGGAAACATGTCCAAGTTTCGCGAATTCAATTCCGCCCGAATCGATTCGATGATTTCTCGTCGCGATAGTTCGGGCTGCTTTTCCGCCACGAAGCTGACCAGCCTCGCTGGCGGCACGCCATCGTTCAAATAGTTGGGCTCGTTGATAATCAGCTCAGCCATGAACTTGTTGATCATGGAACCTGGAAGAGGAGGTATTTTCGCAATTCAAATCATGGATAAAATCTCGTGAAGAGATAGGTGCCATAGTTTATATATTTCTGACGCGGGATGAAAGTATCCCTTTAAAAAATCAGTACATCACCTAGTTAAAAAAAAAAAAAAAAAACTGGAAGAAAAGGTATTTTCGTGAATTTTTTTTATTAAATAAAACAGAAATCAGGATTTTATATATAACTAGCTGTTTACCCGCACTCCGCAAAGGGTCTCGACTGAACAAAAAGGGTTGGGTGGAAGAGATTGCCATAGGCAATAACCCCGCCCTTTAGTTAGGACATAATGTATATATTTTGTTTGTTTTTTTTCTCTTGTTTATATTATTAATATTGTCAATTTTTATATTTAATTTTTACCATTATTTGTCTGTATATAATTATGTTCTACTAATAAAGAGTTTCTAATAAATATAAAACTAACACTATTTGGCACAGTTACTTATGGTAGTTCCTTGATGGCTTTCGTATAAAAAATGGACCAGTTTCTTAGAGCTAAGTTTTTTTATAGTCAAATTTAGTTATAAATATCAAGCTCGTCGGGAGACAAGCTCTCGTCAAGAGTAACGCGCCAGTCGGCTTATATTAACACAAAACAGAGTTTGTATGTATTTTGATTCATTGTCTACCTCCACTTCCCATAAGGTTTAGCAATTTTTATTCAATATTCTTAATGAGACGCGAAAATAAATTATGTGTTGTAAATATCACTAATCATTCTCTAACTCACCTTGTAAGGAGGGAATATCATCTAGTAAGGTGAGGGAAATCAATAATCATTCTCTAACTCACCTTGTAAGGAGGGAATATCATCTAGTGAGGTTAGGGAATTCAATAATCATTCACTAACTCACCTGTTAAGGTGGGAATATCATCTAGTGAGGTGAGGGAATTCAATAATCATTCACTAACTCACCTTGTAAGGAAGGAATATCATCTAATGAGGCGAGGGCCTCCAACTGATCAGATGATGCCACTCTATACGAGAGGTCTGCAGCAGCAACCCCTGGGTTTACTACTTCAATGTCACCTGTAAATAAACAAAGATAATGGAATTAATTATCTGATTTTATAATAATAAACTTTCTTTATGTTACTCAATTTAAAAAATAAGCCCCAATCCATATGAACAATAATAAAGTATGTACACTTCATGCTGCCTGACTGGGACTAAAGAGAACAATTATCATTCCATGTACTCATTGAAACTTGGTAGGATTTTACATCTACAGATACACCATGACTATGCTTATCATTAATTTTTGAAATGAAGCCAAAGGCAATAAATTAATCGGGTCAAAATATCCCTGTTTCCTCCTTAATTGACAGTTGTGTGATCAGTCTAGTCTCTATAGTATTTTTTTTTTTTTTTTTTAATTTACCTGTGATTACATAATGGTTGATGGCTTTGATGCATCGGTTTGCTGTAATGCCATACTTCCTGTTCAGATGGGTACATATTCGTTGGGTGTTGGGTTTGTTGTGACCTTTCTTAATATTAATGATTGCTTCAAATAGTTGATCCTTGGGTGCCATTTCTTTGTCAGCCATGATGATATCCTTTGGGTAGGCAATTAAACTGAAAAGAGATTAATAATCATTGAATAACTAAAGTACTGTTGAGAATAATTATATAAAAATGGAGAAGAAAAGTATTGCTGATTTTAAGTGTTTTTCTTAATCTCAGCATTTATAAGCAAGTGTGAAAATAGTAGATACTACAGTAAAAAATACTATTCCTTCACTAGCAAAAGGGATCTATTTTGTGTCCTGAGCTGAAAATCAACTAACCCTTATCTGGTGAGGTGGGGTCTGACAGACCATAAAAAATCAATTTTCATACTGACATGAAACACCTTCATCTTGCTCATTCCCAATAACTTTAAGTTAGTGAGTGATTTTTTCACTCACCTCACTAACTTTTATATTTATATATAAAAGTTAGTGAGTGATTGATTCAGTAATGAGGAAGTTATGTGACATTACACATTATTATGAGTCTCCTACAATTATCTGTAGTTGATGTGGGGTGTGTCTGATCTAACCTTGCCCCTGGTATTACTTTTTTATCTAGATTTTTTTTTCTATTTTAGTTTTTTTTTTAAATAAATTTAGAGAAGTATTTTTTTCTTTTTCTTTTTTTTTTCTTCAGAAAGTGACCTAGAGTTGATCATGTTTGTGAACACTGAATTTCATTTCATTTATACAGAGAAATACTGTTCCTAGGTATTAAGGAGCGCGGTAGCGCTCCGACCCGCCAAGTCAATCGAAATAGTTCGCGCGCTACCAAGAGTATACTATACGCGACAGCATAAGTAGCACTTTTCGTGTAGTTGTAGGGGAAAAAGTACAAGTGATGGAGGAAATTGAACTACATGTACAGATTGGGGCACGATAATGGACAAGCTTTTAAAAAAGAAACATCGAAATCGTTTGAGTTAAGTTGGTCAAAACCACACTATAAAAACGTCATTTTTTTTCAAAAAATTCTGCTTCTTCTTTGACGTTGACCGCTCTACAGCCAAAACTACTGGACCGATTTTCATGAACGATGGCTCATTTTTTTTCTTCTGGGTGGTAGGTGTGCCTTTTTATGGTTTCATTATCCCAAAAGCTACCATTTGGCCGTTATTAAGGAAAAGGATCATTTTCAGAGCTCAGAATAACATTGGAGTATAGATATTTAATCTAGTTTATTATGTATATAAGTATTCATTCACAAACCTTTCAATCCACATGTCCCGATGTGAAATTGTGTAAAGGTATACTAACCCATAAATAGTCGCCGGTGCTGAGTGAGTTAGCGCGCTATGCTTACCACGCATGGTGACCTGTATTCGATCCCCAGCTGGGCAGGAATTTTTTCCGCACATTACTTGGGTGTTTGGGGTCCACTCATACCTCGTGAGGAAAAATGAGTAGTTACTGAATAAGTAATGACCAGTGGCGGCATTACCAGAGTAAAAATAAATTAATGTAATAGAATTTGAAAAGTAAAGGAGGCTCTTAGTAATGCTGCGCTACCCACAAAATTTGTGAAGAGGCCTTGTGCTTGACCACAAATAACGTCATACCTACATACCTATAATAAACCTGTAATGCCCAAGGAGTGAAAAAGACAGGATTTTTTTTTTCTTCTAAAATGTTGGTTATATTATCTAGGTTCAAAAATGTAAAAAATCTCTAGTACCCAATGTTACATAATATGTATGTGTAACATGAATGTCTAAATGTTTGGGGACCTTTCTAAGTAGGAAATGTAGAAGTTTCATAGAAAACTTTGTAAAAGCCCCTACACTACCTTATAACTATTCCTAATTAGGAATGTAGGTACCTATCAGTTACATAGGAAGTGAAAGGCTTCCTTCCCTATCCAATTCCCTCTAGTAAATATTTCTTTCGCTGGCCGCTAAAAAGTTTATTATACAAAGTAAAATAAAATGAAGCTTTTATCTGTTGCAAAAACCACGTGGAGACATCAACAGTCCAGTTAGCTCAGTGGTAAAGGCGGCACTGTGCGATGCTAGAGATGTCAGAGGTCCGCGGGTTCAAAACCTAGCTGGGACATGTAATTTTTTTTTATTTAACAAAATACTCTTTACTTTTTTTTAATATTTTACATTAAATTTAGTGAGTTTCTGAGGTACGTACCCTTTTTGTTGTGGGTTGTGTTGTACCTCATCTCTATATATAAAAGAGAAATTTATAATATACTATAAAAAATTAACAGTTGAAAAAAAATATATTTATACATTTATTACTTGAACAACACAATAAGCTTCGTTTTTTTTTTGTTTTTGGTTTTTAAAGTCGCTTTCAACTGCATGGTCATATCACGACGGGGGTGTTACGCTCCATTCGCAGGAAACTCACAAACCTGCTACCCATATTAACCTCACCCAGCCTGGGTTGGGCCGGAATGCCAGCATCACAAAGTCTTCACCTCACTGGACGTTGCTTAACTTCGGTGATCTAACGAGAACCGGTGCATTCAACGCGCCATCGACGCTGGCTAATAATAAGCTTCGTTCTCAGTATTCTTTCATAGAAATTAATTGTAAAAATTCATAGTTATCCTCCCATTTGGGATTTTTACCACATAATAATACACCTTGGGCATACTGCTGGAAAATGGGACTTAAAAGTCCTAATTATTATATCTGACATAAATTAAGGAAATATGTTCAGGGTGTACCCACTATCTGAACCAGTTGAGAGGCCCATCTGGATAAAATGAATGGCACCACACAGTATCCTTGTAAAAATCTGTGGCAAAGGGCCAATTTATGAAACGGGATTAAATTTAGAATAACCCGGACTATCTCTCTAATCGTTCTTCGACTTGAGGGAGGGGTCTCGCTTGTTATCTTACCTTCTTTTAAACATAATTAACCGAACACAGTGAGAACGAACTTACTAAGTGAGGTTCTTTGAACAGTAAGCCTCAATTTACTGTTCAAAGAAACACTAGTTATTGTTGGATGGAAGAGCTTCTTTAAGAAGAACCCTGCCATGTAAAATAGAGCAAAAAATAATAATATTGCCGTTAAACAATGTAGGACATACTATTATTAACCGAACACAGTGAGGGAGCGAAGCAACCTCACTAAGTGGGGTTCTGTTTTAACTTGCATTCTGGACGATTTGGCTTTCGTTTGTCTGTCTCATAAATATGGCGAGATCATTATTATAATAAGAAAATGCTATCATTATTATAATAATAAAATTTTATAATTTAGGACCGAGGTAGCGCTCCGAACCTCCCAGTCAAAGTAATTCGCGCGTTACCAAGTGATATTAAAAATGTTATCATATTTGTGTTAATCACTTTCGTGATGTCACAACTACTCTAACTCGCTTTACTAAATCTACGCTGAAACCGGTGATATTATACCAAGTGATATTATACGCCAGAGCAAAAGTAGCACAATTCTTGTAGTTGTAGGAAAAAAAGGTACAAGTGATGAAGGCAATTGGACTATAAATACATATAGATTGGGGCACGATAAAGACAAGCTTTGAAAAAAGAACCATCAAAATCGTTTGAGTTAAGTTGGAGAAAACCAAACTTTAAAAACGTCATTTTTTTCATCATTTACTGCTTCTTCTTTCACGTTGACCGCTTTACAGCCAAAACTATTAGACCGATTTTCACAAACGATGGCTAATTTTTTTTCTCGTGGGTAGTAGGTGTGCTCTTTTATTGTTCTATTATCCTAAAATGGACATTTGGCCCATAATTGAAAAAAGGATCATTTTCAGAGCTCAGAACAAAGTTGGTGTATACTGTATATATATTCAGTATCTAGTATATTATCACTCTCCCAGATGAGTCAAAAGTCGCATATCTACTTTTTAGGTGAAAAAATAATTTGGAGCAGGATACTGTGCTTGGTTATGAATATCAAACTAAAATCTTTATCTTCACATTCAAACTGTTTCATTTATCAATACTTGTTCCTTTAAAGTCATTATTGAATATGTTAAATAGTTTTATATTGAATTAACATGTATCAAGTATCATACATCATACACCACACACCTATGCAGGACCACTACAAAAAGTTATAAGATCCCCCAAAAAATATCACTTCGTGACATAAAAAAAGTCCCGCCAAGTCGTTGCACAAAAATATTTCAGTTCCCAAATTCATTCCTCCCTTCCCAAAAAAGATATTAGTTATTATTGACCTCCCCCAAAAAAATATTGAAATCAATTTATGGCCCCGCCTTTTATTCATTCACCTAAGTGCAACAGTATACTTATTAATAGCCTCCCCTCTCTCTTTCTTCTAATGTCCTCTTTCTTTTGTTGCTTGTTGCATGTTGGAATGTTTCCTTTACAAACTCAGAACTTAAGTCTTATTTCCTTGCTCCTTTCACCGACTTGGGCTCTTGGCGGAGTACCACCCTGCAGGTCCGTTCTTAGCCAAAGGAACTGATGTCTTGGTTCTTTTCTAAGATTATATATAAATGTAGACATATCTAAACATGTGATCCTTGTGGAAATGAGCCTGAATCGTGACTTGATCTGATGGTCCAATTCTCGTTGGTGGCAGATATTTTGCGACTTAGATACAGATAATGCATCCTTGGGTCGCGGTCGGCTAGACTTCTCCTTTCCTGTTCTCCATAAGGACCACTATGTTAAATTATCTCTTTTTAATTCTTTAAAAATAGCACTGTCTATTAGATTCATATATTTATCATTCCCAGTTAGTGGTACTCCGCCAAGAGCCCAAGTCGGTGAAAGGAGCAAGGAAATAAGACTTAAGTTCTGAGTTTGTAAAGGAAACATTCCAACATGCAACAAGCAACAAAAGAAAGAGGACATTAGAAGAAAGAGAGAGGGGAGGCTATTAATAAGTATACTGTTGCACTTAGGTGAATGAATAAAAGGCGGGGCCATAAATTGATTTCAATATTTTTTTGGGGGAGGTCAATAATAACTAATATCTTTTTTGGGAAGGGAGGAATGAATTTGGGAACTGAAATATTTTTGTGCAACGACTTGGCGGGACTTTTTTTATGTCACGAAGTGATATTTTTTGGGGGATTAAATTTATGATCTTTATTAATAAATGAAACTTTCAATGGTTGCAAAACATGGCAGAAGTATAGTCAAGCTGAGATTGTAAACTAATTAGCCTAGATTAGATTTACACTATAAACTAATTAGATAGATCAATTGTAAACAGATGATTCCAATTAGATTTAACATGACATAGTCAGGGTGGGGATATTACCCTCCATCTGCTGGAAATTGTACCAGCTACACATATTAACCTCACCCAGCCTGGGTTGGGCCAGAAATACCTCTTATTTATTGGAGGGAACAGAATTTTCCAACAGAAATTTCTGCCCCCAACTGAGAATCAAAATTATGATCCCTGATCTATAGTCACTAGGGCTGCTTAGACATGACAGGGGTGCTGCCAAAGTCACAGTAATTTAAGTACAGCTAAAACACAAATAGATTAAGGAAAATTGATGAGACAAACCATCTTTTATTTTTTTGTTCAGTTTCAAATTACAGCTACAAGTTCAGACTTGGGTAGACACATAGAAATATGTGGTTCAGAACAATTCATCTGTTGGGCTATCATCATATGAACCTAATTTAGAACTAGCTAGTAAAATGCAAGCACAAAAACCACATTAGGCAACATTATTTTTGCCAGTCATACCTTATTTCTCAATTATCTTTTAAACAACCTGATTATACGGGGACTTCTTAGTGAAAATTGTTTTGACAATTTTATTTGTTTGTTTAGAACTCAGTAGTAATGGTACATAACATCCTAGGTATTTCAGTAGGTAGTAGGTACCTGTTGCAAAAGTTTAGTATACAATATTCATGAAAAGGTTATTGGGGTTTGCATGATTGATGCTGCGTACACAAGGGGTATGAAGTCAGAAAAAGGTTGAGACCCGCTGCTAAAATGGGACAAAAATACCTAAAATGGATTTTAGTGTTTTCTTTAAATATATTCGAGTGAATCAGTCTCCTGAAAACAAAAGAAAGTAAAATAAACTTCTTCTTGGACAAAATACATACTTCATCTTGGACACGCTATATTAACTGTTAGTACATCGAGTACATGTGGATATTAAACGCCCTTACTAAGTAATGAAAGGGCTCAATTTGGACACCAACAAAATAAGCTCGGAAATGAGTAAAAACAACATTAAACACGATCGGGTTGGTCTGAAAGTTTGCGGAAACGGTACATTTACATGAGGAAAACAATTTTACAGAGGAAATAAAGCTTTTTGGGTGAAAATTCGGAAATATGTGACTCAGCCTCCAGGATCGGGAATGCATGGGCTACAAGAGAAACAAAAGGATTTTCGACGAGAAAAAAGTTCAGGACAGTGCGGGAGGTGTTTGAAATACTTACGGCTAGTGATCGCAGTCCAACTTTGGGTTTTTCACGAATTCCATGCACTTTTAGACCCAAAACCCTCAAAGGTTAAATGTTAATCTCATATCCCAAAATCCGAAAAATTGGGGATTATCAAAATTTGAACGAAATTTTAAAATCTCGAAGAGTGCGTGACGAGCGCTCGCGAAGGGGACGGGACGAGGTTGCACGATCACACAACGGAAATGGACGATTGAAGCACTCTCTGTGAGCGATCAACAAAATTACAGGGGCACAGAACAAAATCTTTCACAGACTTTTGTTCTGCGAAGTTCTGTAGTAGGTGGTCCTCCTAGGTGGTCAACAATCTGATAATAGAATTAGGGCTAAATTATGATGAGGCTGAAATGTTATGTAAATCATATTACTCATGATGCTTAGTTTCAATTAATTTATTTTAAACTGTTTGGAGTTATTTTAAAATTTATGAAATGGAGGGAAAGTACCTAACAAATTACTATAGGTATTTGTTATTTATTAAGGAATTTTTTCTGACGAACAAAGATCTTATAGGACCTAAGTAGTAATTTTTTAACTCGAAAATTCTGATATATTTTGTTTTGTTTGTGACACAGAAAATTTACTCCTGAACAGACGTCTGTTCAAGAGTAAATTTGATGAACAGTTCAATATGAAAGAAATTTCGCAGCACTGAGAGTTTTCTACGTAGGTATAACGAAATTTAGTGTGCATAATTTACAAGAACCATCTAGGGGTTTGGGGCTCTCTCTGTATATTTTTCATTCTTTTTTCATATTAAGGAATACCAAGATAATTATATATTTTTCGGACGAAATAAAGTGCATAGGTCTAAGAAACTACCTAAAATTATATTTTTTTTTCAATTCGAAGAGAAGGGTATCCCTTACAAACAATATTGTAATCAAATAAAAACAAAAAAATGTCGGCTCGTCGGTTCAAAGCCGGGTTTTCCACATGGCCACCGAGTACCTTAACACAAAGTAAATCGTAAATCGAGCGCTCCTTATTATTTTGAAAATCAATAATAATGATAAAATAAAATAAATTATCATTATTATTTTGAAATCCATCAATTTGAGTATAAAATGTAAAATATATTGATATCCATATGATCAGCAGGTACGACATTTCGATTTCAGAATTTAATTGTGGTCTTGCTACAGTTCACAGAAAACCACCCATATATTTTTGGAAGAAAGCTAAGGCTGGTATGCAGAGACGATTTTGTAATCCCTATAGGGTTCACTGTAGGTGGTCCCGAGCTTGCTATAGGGAATACTTCGACCTTGACAGTAGTCACCGTGGCAGAGTGAGTTAGCGCGCTAGGCATTGCACGTATGGTGACCTGGGTTCGATCCCCAGCTGGGCAGGAATTTTTCTGATCTGTACTTGGATGTTCGGGGTCCACTCATACCTCGTGAGGAAAAATGAGTAGTTACTTGTATGAGTAGCCAGCCTCCGTGGCGTAATGGTTGTGACTACTGCCCGTAGTCCAGAGTTCCCGAGTTCAACTCCGGTTGGGGCAGACTTTTCGAAGAAAATTCTGTCCCTTCCAAACACGTGAGGCTGGCATTTCCGGCCCTACCCAGGCTGGGTGAGGTTAATGTGGGTAGCTGGTACGATTCCCAGCGAATGGAGGGTAAAACCCCCGTCCTGACTATCTATCTCAATCAGGACGTTAAAAACGAATAGAATCAACTGGTCACAATAGATCTAATTAGGTCGCAGTGTTAATTGTAAGGGTTTCACTGAAAACCCTGCAACCAGGTCAGATAATAATAATAATACTTGTATGAGTAACGACCAGTGGCGGCATTACCAGAGTAAAAAGAAATTAATGTAATAGAATAATTCGAAATGTGAAGGAGGCTCTTAGTAATGCTGCGCTACCCACAAAAATTGTGAAGAGGCCTTGTGCTTCACCACAAATAAAATCCTACATACATACTTCGACCTTGACAATTATCTGAATGAAAAAAACATCTGAATGCACATGCACACAGACGCTTTAAACAAACGTCTCTGAATAACAAAATCAGCTAAAGACAAATGACCCAGCCATCCCTACAGTGAGGACTTTGCATACAACCCTAAAAAAGTCTGTTCGAAATAGCACTCGGCACAGAATAATTCCACTTGGAATTCAAAGTTTTGGCAACACTGTAGATTTGTATACAATTTTTATCAGTAATTTTCCTTATCTGTATCTGTGATCGTGTAATCTAATCAAAATATCAAATAGGTAATCTGTAGCAAACTAATCACTAGAGGTTTTTAAGAAGTTAGGACTAGTTAATATTCCTCTCGGCAGTCTGCTTTTGAGGATTTGCATAACCAAGCTTCACTCAAACTCTAATCACGGCATGTTGAATAACTGAAATTGAGAGTCGCGTGTTTTTAATAATTGGGGACGACGTTGTGGTTTGTGGTTCCTGGAAACCTGTGATCTGTAACAAGACCTTGTATTAACTACTTTCCAAAAATTATCAGACTGGTTCCTGAATACTCTTGCGCTTTAAAATCACTTGCAGAGTTACTTATGAACTGTTACGACTATTTTATTCAATAGAGCTATTTCATTTCGCCATGGTTTCTCAGAAAAAGTGAGAATTCAAATCATCTCCTGACCTATGAACAGGTTTTTGCTGTACCCATTTGATATTTTGTGGTAGGTACTTTTAACATGTGTGCTAGTGCAAATTGCTGGATAGTTGATGATACTAACACTGTCTAGACATTGTGTAGTGTGTTTCTTGGCCATTCACTGTCTTAATTTTAGCAAAGTTTTGTTGTGAAGTAGGCAAAACTTGCTTTTTCAGAAGCCAGAAAGTCATCAGAAAATACAGGTAATATACAAAATTCTGTGAGGAGTATAAAGCTGAGTCCCCACAGGTATTGAACAACAATTTTTCTGCAGTGTGGATGTTGTAGATTTAGATGTGGATGGTGCAGTGATGATCAACACTGGTGGGTATGTGGCTTAATTAACATGGTACAAGGAAATTCTGTGTACCTACACCTACAACTTTGACACTCTGTCATTTTGGAGTGCTTAATGGGTAAATAGAATATTTACATAGATGCTGACAAGAGCTTTCTGCCAAGAAGCCTTGCCTGTCTGAGCTAGAAGACAGCACAAGCATTGATTCTGCCATTTGTGAATCATTGGTGTTGTGAATTTACATATTTATACTATGACTCATATAGTCACACTGTCAGCCGGTGCCAATCATTTTAAATCATGAATATTCATATAAGTAAGTGTCTGTAGATTTGTGAATACCTAATAATTAAGTCAATGTCACAGAAGATCTATTTAAGGTCGCAGTGACAAAGAGCTTTTGTAGCCAATAGCCCTACTTAAACCCATACCAAAATTATTAAGTCAAAAGCAATCTGTACCTTCTGTACAAAAACAAATTAATCTATTACCTTGGAATTTTAGATCTACTTAGTGTTTGATTTCTACCTTTTGTATTATTTTTTAATAATAATATAGTGTAATTTTTGTGAAGGTAGAAGGATATTTTCAATTTATGCAAGAAAAAAATAAGATCATCTTTCTAAATTACAACTTTAAAATTGGGGATTTAATTTATATTGTAATTACTATGTTGACAGAAAACATGGGAGGTGTCATGTGTTTGTGCTTCTGGAAGTCATTACTTGTCATTGCATCAACAGCTTTCATTGTGCTGTTTGTGCTATTAAAAATTCTCAAGTTTGTGTTTCCCAAAGTGGACCGACACAATATATCAGGCAAACATGTCATGGTAAGAATCACTTAACCCAGATGGGGCTGACGTTCTTCCAGAAGGACGTCCTTCTGGAAGGACGTCAGCCCCATCTGGTGAAAATGTACTAAATTGTGTGTTAGGGCTTCACTTTTTTTGCTATGAATGACCACTTATATCTACCTCCATGAGCGATTGCGTGCGCAATTGGTTGTCTCCAACTCGATGGAAAATCTCACGTCGGACTCTTCGTGAGGAAAGTTCTTTCTTAATTAATCAACTCTTGACCAGCACACATCGCAACCATCCACCGTATCATCTTGCTCCGCTAGCCGCTTTCGCCAGGCCTGGCGACTTACCATCTTGATCAGCGGCCCCAGCGTAGAGCAGAAGAAGATTGACGAACGACAACCGTAAGCTCATTTTCCATTAACTATTGGAAAAGCCATCTGCTCTCCAATACATAAGTTGGTCATTCGAACCGAAATCGTAATTTGCCAGTTTTATGGGTCTATAGTTTAACTTAATCTTTGTACTTGCTTCTGGCCTCGTGTCTCGCGTTCGCACCATTAAGTCTTTCTCAAAGCAGTAGACAGTAGTTAGCGTGAGTCAATGTTCTATCTGTAGCGTTTGTCATCTTCATTACCTATTTCACAATCATTTCATCTTAAAATCTTAAAATTTCAATCTAAGTGAAATATTACTCTTGATTGCCTATACTTCCTATCTGGATTACTGGCATTGAAAATTGAGTAAAGTTGGGGTTTAATCAGTGTTTTAAAATCATAATCAAGTGAAAAAGAATTGCTTTTACCTTATTTTTATCTTATTAATACTCAATCTAGTACCCTTTGTAATAATCTTGTTATCTGATCCTGTGTCACAACTGTCAATTTACGTTACATTTGTGCATAATACTAAAGTATCATTATCTTCTAAAGTTTACTAGCCAAAGCTCAGTTTCCAAGATTTTTTTTGCATTCTGTGAATAAGTCTGGTTTCTAATTGTTCATATCTCCACAAAAACCTCATTTTTCTACATTAATTTACCGATTTCAGCAACCTAGAGTAATTTTTAGTTCTGTATTTTGATCTTATTTGGTTATTGGAAAATTTAGCTACATTTGTTGACCTCATGGGTTTTTGATCTTGCATTTTCTGCATATTATCTTATTTTAATGAAACCTTGATATTGCTATTTACCTGCATTCATTTCATTACAATCTAATCTTATAAAGTTGCATAATTAATAATTCTCACCCACCGAGATTTTGTTGCAGTTAAAGCAACTAATTATCTCATCTCCTTATATTTGCTAACCTATAACACTTACCTGTAGTTATTTCTATAACAAACCTCAGTTTAAAGAGTTATTATATCTGAGTTTACCGAGTAAAGTGTGCACAAGGGGATATTTTTGTATTATCCAAAATTTAATGATCTTGTTCTGTGCTATTATCTGCATAAGGAATTACCCACCTAACTAATCTTACCAAGGGATTTTTAATAATTAAATTTTGTCACAATTATCAGCTAAACCCATTTAAATATTGGCAGTGATTTTTTTTTACACGAGAGTTATTTTCTAGTGGTTATATAATCCAAGTGATATTTTTTGGATTAAAATTTTCCATTTAAAAATTTTCAAGTGTGTTTTTTTGCATCTATTAAATAATTTGCCCACTTTCTAAAGTTATCACATTTTTTTTGTGAAAATTTCACCTATATTTAACTAATAACTAGTCAATAATCTAACAAAAAGAAGAAATATTGGTTTCTACAGAATACTTACCGGTTTTTAGTTACCTAGTGCTTTCTACATTCAATAATAAACATGACTTCTCCAGCTGACCAAATGAAAATTGCATCAGACTACAGAAATAGGCTGTATCGGCGAATGCAAGAGTGTTATAATGCTAGCTTAGATGCAAATAAGGTCAGTGATTTTAAAGTGAGAGTTGCAAAGGCTGATGAAACGTTGGACAGATTTGAGAAAATCTTAGGTACAATGGATACTTTGAATGTAAAGTTGGATGAGGCTGACCGCATTGACTGTGATCAAACTTTATCTAGTTTTGAGGCCATGTACTTCAAGGTCAAGGCTAAAGAAGCCGTTTTGAAGGCTGAAATGGCTTCACCGGTTTCTCCTGCCCCTCAAGCACCCAAAATTCACCTTCCAACCATAAATGTACCAATATTTAGTGGTGAAATTTCTGCTTTTCCTGCTTTCAAATCTTTGTATGACCAGTTAATCCATACCAATACCGACCTTTCTGATATTCAAAAATTCAGTTATCTTAAATCTTACCTAAGCAGCCATGCAGCTAGTTGCATTGATCATATATCTTTTTTGGCTCAAAATTATCCATTAGCTTATCAAAGCTTGGTTGATCGCTATGGAAAAAAGCGGGTTTTAGCCAATAACTATCTCTCAAAAATCTTAAAATTTTCACCTTTACAAAGTGATCACATAAAAGGATTGAGGAATTTCTTGGATATTTTCCATATCAATGTAGAATCTTTGAGAGGTCTAAACATTGAAAACCTAGGAGAATTTATCCTTCTTCAGTTGGGATTAAAAGCCCTTGATGAAAAAACCCGTCAAGACTTTGAAACCGAGCAGATTCAGAATAATTTTCCCAAATTTGAGGATCTAGTTAAATTTGTGCGTCACAAATGTTCTATTCTGGATCTTACCCATGACAACTCAGTGAATAACCACAAATCTCAATTACCTATTAGCCAATCTAATCGCAAAACCTATCAAGTTACTGCTCAACCAGGAGATAATCAATTTTCTTCATTTCAACCTCAACAACCTTATCAAGTTAAGCAGTTTCAAAAATCAAAGTTCACATGTTCAGTATGTAATTCTGGTGATCATAGGATTGCATCATGTACCAAATTTTTAAATTAGAGGTACCAAATAGAGGAGTCTATAAAAGTACTAGGCATGCAATGGTGCCCTAAATCTGATGCATTTTTTTATGTAGTGAATAATCAATCCTTTCCACCCACTCTTTCTAAAAGACAAGTTTTGGCATTTGTCGCTAAATTATATGACTGTAATGGCTATCTAAGTCCAGTAATCATTTGGATGAAGATTTTTCTCCAAAAATTGTGGCTTGATAATAGTTTATCTTGGGACACACCGCTCTCAGATAACTTACGTGAAATGTGGCAAGCATTCACAACTGAACTTACCTTGTTATCTACCTTTAAAATAACCCGTTACATCAATAGAGAAAAGTGTCAATCCATGGATCTTGTGGGATTTGCAGATGCATCCAAGTCTGCTTATGCTGCAGTGGTGTATCTCCGAGTGTGTAATTTGGAAGGCAAAGTTAAAAATTACCTTCTTCGTGCAAAAACCAAAGTTGCACCACTCAAAGTGCAAACCATTAATCGATTAGAACTGTGCGCAGCTTTATTATTGACAAAAATAGTCAAATCACTCGATTTTTTATCATTTGATAATGTTTATCTCTTTTCTGATAGTTGTGTTGTTCTATCTTGGCTAAAAACCCCACCTTATCAACTTAAAATATATGTAGCAAATCGTGTATCTCAAATCTTGGAAACTACTAAACCCACTCAGTGGCAATATGTCACTTCTGAATTAAATAGTGCAGACTCAGCAAGTCGGGGTTTAACCCCGTCTCAATTTTTGAAAAATGGACTTTGGTTGAGGGGACCATCTTTTCTAAAATTACCCGTTGAGAGCTGGCCACTCAAAGTAATTGACATGGATAAACCATGTCCTGAGACAAAGCCTGTCACAGCTTTACTCACTAACATTGATATCAATCCTTTACTCCAGATAGTGGAGAAATTTTCTTCCTTAAGGAAGCTAAAGAGAATCTTTGGATTTGTGCTTCGGTTTATTAACTGTTGTCGCAAGCAAAAATCAAACTTCAAACCTGAGTTATCGGTGACTGAAAATGACCAAGCTCTTGAAGTTATCATTCGTATCACTCAACAATGCTACCTGAAGGATGAGGTAAAAGCTGTCAAGAGTGGACAACTGGTTGGAAACAACTTACGCTCTCTATCTCCCATCTTAAACTCTGTCGGACTTTTGGCTGTGGGGGGGAAACTCTCCCAATCTCCTCTGCCTGAGAGTTCAAAGCATCCAGTTCTCCTTCCAAAGACAGCACATCTAACCAAACTTCTTATTGATCATTATCACCAACTGACTCTCCATGGAGGACCTAAAGTAGTTCAATCCCTACTACAAAGGTTCTATTGGATCATTGGAGCTCGTAACCTCATCCGGAATCATCTATCAAAATGTATCAAGTGCATTAGGATGAAACCACTCTTCCATCAACCCATGATGGCTGACCTACCAGTATCTCGTTTTGCCCAAGGTCGTGCATTTCTAAATGTAGGAGTGGATCTAGCAGGTCCTTTCTCCTTGAAATCTGGACCACGTCGCAATTCTCCAATTGTAAAATCATATTTTGCTATCTTTATCTGCATGTCAGTCAAAGCAATTCATCTTGAGTTATTATCCTCATTATCTACCCCTTGTTTCTGGCTGCATTAGATCGGTTCATCGGAAGACGCGGACTTCCTTCTAATATCTTTTCAGACAATGGAACTAACTTTCAAGGAGCATCCCGTCACATCTCTGAAACTCAACAGTTTCTTTCCTCATCACAAGGTCAGATTGCATCTCATCTTCTATCACGTGAAATTCAATGGAACTTTAATCCTCCATCTGCTCCCAACTTTGGTGGACTCTGGGAAGCGGGTGTGAAATCTGTCAAGAAACATCTCAAACATGTGTTGAATAATCAAACCTTCAACTTTGAAGAGTTTTCAACCATCCTGGTATCATGTGAGGCTATCTGCAATTCCAGACCCTTGTGCGCCATCAGTGTAGATCCCAACGACGGAGTGGATGTCTTGACTCCTGGACACTTCTTGACAGGAGCGCCTTTGTTAGCTCGTGCTGAGAAAGATACCTCAACAGATTATATCCCACCTTTGAAGCGCTGGCTTCTTGTCACACAGGTAACACAGTGTTTCTGGAAGCGATGGAAATCTGATTACCTTAACACATTGATCCAAAGGAACAAATGGACCTCCTCTAATGATAATGTCAAGATCAACGATGTTGTGATTCTTCATACTCCAAATTGTCCACCTCAACAGTGGCCCATTGGAATTGTAATCAATGTGATGCCCGGCAAGGATAATGTTGTCCGTGTTGCAACGGTTCGAACATCTCATGGTGTGCTGACACGACCAGCCTCCAAACTTGCCCTTCTACCCGTGGGCGATCCCCGCGACTAACCTTTAAGCAGCCAAGCTTAAATTTGTAAATAGGAAGCTAAAACTTATTTATTTTCATTTTTTCCTATTGGAATTTTTTCACTATTTTTTTTTATTATCAATTAACCAATTAACCCTTTTCTTCCATAATAATTTGTAAAAGTATTACTGATCATTTAACTTTGTGGTTGCTGTCTGAGGTACTTTAATTTTAATCCTAGCTTCAGGTTGAGCAATTAATTTTCATTTAATTTTTATATAGATTCTCAGGGGAGAAATTTCAATTTGCAATATCTTCAAAATAAGTTGGTTATCATAATTTTATCACCCTTTTATCATTCATCACCTCCATGCCCATACCATATTCACCGTTCATTTCTTGCTGCAGGAAGAACATTGACCATTAGATAATCCTGTTGGATTCTATGGGGGGGAAATGTTAGGGCTTCACTTTTTTTGCTATGAATGACCACTTATATCTACCTCCATGAGCGATTGCGTGCGCAATTGGTTGTCTCCAACTCGATGGAAAATCTCACGTCGGACTCTTCGTGAGGAAAGTTCTTTCTTAATTAATCAACTCTTGACCAGCACACATCGCAACCATCCACCGTATCATCTTGCTCCGCTAGCCGCTTTCGCCAGGCCTGGCGACTTACCATCTTGATCAGCGGCCCCAGCGTAGAGCAGAAGAAGATTGACGAACGACAACCGTAAGCTCATTTTCCATTAACTATTGGAAAAGCCATCTGCTCTCCAATACATTGTGGATTTTTCTAATTAATTCAGCTTGTTGAGGTTAGTTGGCGACACCTTAAGCTCTTTGTTTTGAGTCCGAGTGATAAGTTGACAGCACTTATTTTGATTCAGGACTCAATTTATATCACTCCAAAAAAATAAAACAGAAAATTTCACCGCGTTATCTGGGTTAAAAATAAATATTACAAAATATAGATATTTCTTGTTTATTATACTCCATTTTGTGGAAGACTGTCATGTCAGATGTCAGCCTTGTTTTTTTACTGTCACAGTCAAACCATTATTTGATAGTGTGTAGTCAACGTTTGGTGACTAACTGGAGTATTGCTTGCATGTTCATTGGCCCAGGTATTTAATTTCCTATAGCACAGAAATTTTCTTTTCTGTACTTCTGATGTCTGGGGTCCACCTATATATTGTGAAGAAAAATAAGAAGTTATTTGTATGAAAAAGCAATCAGTGGTGCCATTACAAGAAGGAATATAATTAGTTATATGGATATTGGAAAATTTCAAAATTGGTATAATCTTAAATGATACCCACTCACTACAGGTGTGACAAGATAACACAAAAAAACCACATGCATGTCATTATTTGCTAGTATTCCCAATCTCTATTTTAGTTTTAAAAATGACTTGGCTTTTAAATTAATGTTTTTTTTTCTCTCTCTCATCAATTTTATGATTGACTGACCATCACACTCACTGCAAGTCCAAGAATTCCAGGGCTTTTGCTAGTAGGTCCCTTTGTAGCAGTGCCAAGTGAGAGACACCTGTATTTTTTAGGAATCAAATGGTATATTATTTTTTTCTTACATATTTTAACTGTGAGAGAATATCTAAAACTATTTTATGTAAATAGTTTTAGAACTCGAGTTTTGCCTATCTCTACAGGTAAGTTATTAAGGTTTTTTTCTTCCAACAGATCACAGGGGGTTCCAGTGGTATTGGCAAGGAAGTGGCAATTGAAGCAATCAAACGTGGAGCTCATGTAAGCATCATAGCAAGAGACGAGAAAAAGTTACTTGCAGCCATCGAAGAAATCCGTCAGGCAATTCCACCAAATCCCAAGTTCACCCAGTTCATCGAGTATGTGTCAGTGGATATTTCCAAAGACTACGATAACATTAAAGATCTCCTTCAGCCAGCTATTGACAGGTGTGGACCAGTGTACATGTTGGTCAATTGTGCAGGTATGGCACTGTGTGGAACCTTGGAGCAGATGACCATGAAGGAAATTAGGGTAGGTATACAATATTTATAATTATAAAGCCAAGCATCATTAGATAATAAAGAGTCACCATGGTCAAGTGGGTAGCACGGTAGCATGCTAGGCTTGTAAACATGGTGACCTGAGTTTAAATCCCAGCAAATGTGAAGAGGTCCACTCATAATAATAATATTTCTTTATACTACCCAATCAGAACTCTTAAGTCTCATTATTCTAGCAGTAAGCCCAAGACATATTATTATGCAACCTCTGGATTCACAGTGCTTTACCACCTTTACCACTGAGCTACCGGACACACTCATACCTCGATCGTGAGGAAAAATGAGTAGCTGCTTTAATGTGAGCACAGTGACCAGTGGTGTGATTTTTGGAATGTTCAAGGAAAAGAAAAAATCCTATTATTCTGTGCTACCCACTTAAATGGTGATATAGTAACACAAAGAAACACATTTATTTATTAGGTTGTATGTTGTTCTTAAATTTCAATTTTTGTTGTTTTCTTTTTTTTACAAACAACAATATAAACAATTTATTGTACATACTATCATATATCCTAATCAAATACTGTTACTGATGAAACATTTTATTTATTTTAATTAATTAACTGTCACAAAAGATCTATTTGTGGCATAACACTAGGATACCTAACACTAGGATGGCTCAGGGTCAAAGTACAGATTTCAATCATCAGAGCTGTAAATATAAGAATGAGGGGGATGAGAAAGAAAGTGCGAGGTGTTGAATGTGAAGATGGGGCTGGAATGTTTGAGAGTTTATAAAAATTGAAAAAAATATAAATAAAACAATAAGAGGGGTTTGCGTGAGATTTTCTGTTGATGAGAAATTGAGAAATAAATATTTAAGGACACTTTACTAACATCACAAGTCAAAAAAAAAAAATGTGGCATATCTTAATATATAAATGTCAAAGTCACTGACTGACTGATCATCGCTCTACAGCCCAAACCGTAAGTCCTAGGAAGCTGAAATTTGGTAGGTAGCTTTGTCTTATGGTCTAGATGTGCAATAAGACGGGATTTTTCGAAATTCCCACTACAACACCTGCCATTGGCGAAAAAGGATTTTTGCTTTCACGGCCATGCCTTGGCCGCAAAGCGGGCGACAGCCCGCTAGTTACCTATATTTGTGGCAACTCGTTATAGAGCAGTTCCTTAAATAAATAAATTTAATTGTTTCTCTCAGCTCGCAGTGACAATGAGTTCTTGTACCCAACAGCCCTACTTATATCAATACTAAGTATTTAAACATTTATTGTTATATTTTATTAATTTATTTTTAATAATTTTACAAAGATATTTTTTTCCTTTGTAAAATTGCTTCTAAGAAATTATTTTTAGCTTGATGAATGCTTGTTTTGGGCATAATAGCTTTACTTATAAAACTTTGCCCTTAAAAGATTTTCTATTATTATTAATAATTTAGTACCAAATTCCAGACGGTCATTGATCTGAATCTCTACGGGACCATCCACGTCACCAAGGCTCTGGTGGAAGGCATGAAGCAGAGAGGCCGCGGGGCCATTGTCATCACGGCCTCCCAAGCGGCCAACCTCGGCATCTACGGTATGGCCGCGTACACCAGCTCCAAGTTCGGCCTCAAGGGATTCGCGGAGGCCCTGTACATGGAGGTAAAATCTAGCCCTGTACATGGAGGTAAAATCTAGCCCTGTATATGGAGGTAAAATCTAGCCCTGTACATGGAGGTAAAATCTAGCCCTGTACATGGAGGTAAAATCTAGCCCTGTATATGGAGGTAAAATCTAGCCCTGTACATGGAGGTAAAATCTAGCCCTGTATATGGAGGTAAAATCTAGCCCTGTACATGGAGGTAAAATCTAGCCCTGTACATGGAGGTAAAATCTAGCCCTGTATATGGAGGTAAAATCTAGCCCTGTACATGGAGGTAAAATCTAGCCCTGTATATGGAGGTAAAATCCAGTGTAGCCAAATTATGAAACAGGATTCAATTAAAAATACGAAATACTAGATATAGATATGCCTTATGACAAACTTCTGAAAGTTATAGGTAGATAAATTAAGACCTGAACCAAACAGAGGAAATTATTTCATTTACACTGTTAACTTTAATAGTAGTAGTAGCATCTTAGAATAGTATTTAAAATAATATAATTGTATCTCGATGTTTTTCTCTTATGTAGACTATCCTCAATTTGAGAATATTATTATCTAATAAATAAAAATAAAAAAAGTCAAGATAAGCCATGCACACACGCCCTTAAGTCGGAATTTTAAGTAATCCTTCAGCACAAGATTTTTATCTTTTAAAGGTGGGTAATGTAGTGAGTATACCCTTATTGTTATTTTGTTGTTGTTGTTGTAGCCATCTTGGCTACAGCTGGAGGGGTGAGTGATGGTCTCCAGCCAACTTAATTTCAAAGTTGGCTCGTCCTGAACCACATAGTTGGCTCAACCATCGTGAGGACTTGGACTTTTCTTTATAAGCCATTAAACCCTTGGAAACTGCAAGCTAGCCTGGCTTGTAAGGGTTGGCTAGTCTGTTCTCTGTTTATAGTCCTCTAGCGATTTGTTATTTTGTCATGTGGGTGAGGTTCATGTGGATGCATGCTTTGTGAGTTTCCAGTGAATGGAAATTCCCCGTCTGCAATGACCTAGATGTTAAATAAACGTTAAACAAAACCAAACGTAGGTAGGTAATTAGGTAATTTAGGGTGAAATTAATAGACAACATCGATAACTTCAGTCATTGCAAAGCGTCGGTTTTCCCTATCTGACAGCTGACACAGTACGCAATCCGTGACTTAGCGCCACAGAAGTATTACAAAAACGTCTATTAATTTCGCGCTTAATGAACAATGACAAAATATTATAACAGTAATTGAGAGGTATTGATTTTATTGTTCTGGATTACGACAGAAGTGAATTTTTTTACTCAAACATGGTTTTGTTTTTATTCCTGACGCTGCGGACTCAAACCACCGACCTTCTCACTCCTTGTGGTTATGAACACTCCTCGGTTTGAACATGAGGATTATTAACTAACTTTTTAGTGATTATCCATTGAAATAAATCAAATTAGCCATTTCGATTTGATTTCCGGTTGGAGCAGACTTTTAACACAGAATTTTCTGTTCCCTACCCAGGCTGGGTAGGGAACAGTGAGGTTAATGTGGGTAGCTAGCACGATTTCCAGCGAATGGAGAGTAAAACCACCGTCCTGACTATCTCAAATCAGGACGTGAAAACCAAATAAAATTAATGGACATGAAAGGAGCCTAGACATTGGATCTGGGAGTCCTTATAATTCTTTCACCACGATGATATAAAAAGTTAACATATTTGTACTAATCACTTTCCTGATATCACAACTACTGAAACTCGCTTTACTAAATTTACGCTGAAACCGGGACTTGAACCACCGACCTCCAGGTTACAAGTCCGTCGCCTTATCGATCAAGCTACTGAAGTCGGTTGAACACCACCATCATATAAGAATCTCACGAACACGGAATTATTATTAATATTATTATTATTATTATTATATTGTTTGGAATTAAGAGTTGGGTGGAAGAGATTGCCACAGGCAATAACCCCGCCCTTTAGGTAGGACATTAACTTCATTCTCTTTTTTTTCTTGTATATATTTGCTTAATCTTTTTGTTTTTCTTTATATTTCTTTGTATTCTACTGTATATATTTTTTGTTTTATCCAACAAAGCTTTCTATAATAATAATAATATTATTACAAGTATTAATAACTCACTCGATTGTCCTCCCAGGTGAAGCAGAGTGGACTGACCGTCACGCTGTGTATGCCTCCCGACACGGACACCCCAGGCTTTGAGAATGAGGAGAAGTCGAAACCTCGCGAGACCAGCTTGATCTGTCAGACGAGCGGACTCTACAGTCCCGGTCATGTGGCGAGACAGTTGCTCGAAGACGCCTTGGTGAGATTGAGTGCTCTTCCGAGAATATCTAATATTAGATATTCTTGACTTCTGAGATATCTAATATTAGATTTTTTAAAAGATGAGTGTTTCACAGCCTTTTTATTTCGTAACCATGAAACAGGAGCAACTGTAGACGCTTGTGGTTGAAGACACTTTGGTGAGATTTATTTTTTATTTTTAAAGATGAGTGTTTCACAGCCTTTTTATTTTATAGCCATGAAACAGGAGCTACTGTAGACGCTTGTGGTTGAAGACATTTTGGTGAGATTTTATTTTTATTTTTAAAGATGAGTGTTTCACAGCCTCTTTTATTTCGTAGCCATGAAACAGTAGCTACTTTAGACGCCCTTTTTACAATTATTCTGTCGGCTCTGGTTTTTGAACCCCGGTTTCCGCATGGCAAGTGAATGATCTTACCACGGAGCTAATTGTGCGCTCTGACGGTATAAGCTTCTCTTGTTTATTTTTTTATTTTTTAATGAGTGTTTCACAGCCTTTTTTATTTCGTAGCCATGAAACAGGAGCTACTGTAGACGCTTGTGGTCTGTGTTGTAACCTGCCCATCCCGTAGTATGCCTCCCCTCTGATATCGCAGGATTCGAACCCTGGTCATTGTGCGTGCAAGCCTAGTGCGATACTCTACTCGACCACGGTGACTACTGAGTAGGCATTATAATGATGATCAATAATGATGATCATTCATTTTCTATTTTTTTATATTTGAGTTCTAACGTCGCGTCGCTGTCAACTGCATGATCATATCACGACGGGGGTGTTAACCTCCATTCGCAGGAAACTCACAGACCTGCTACCCACATTAACCTCACCTAGCCTGGGTTGGGCCGCAATGCCAGCATCACGAAGTCTTCACCTCAGTGGACGTTGCTTCACTTCGGTGATCCTACGAGAACCGGTGCATTCAACGCGCCATCGCATCGACGCGACGCTGGCTAATTTTCTTTACCTCTACATATTTCAGAAAGGAGAATACGCCAGTACTGTTGGCCTGGAGAGTTTCATGATAACCACTCTCGCTGCAGGCATGTCCCCTATTGTCTCCATACAGGACACTCTTGTCCAGGTAAGCCTGCCTATGTTCTCAGGTCCTGGGTGCGATTCCTACCATTGGCATTTTACTTCTGAGAAATTTCTAATATTAGAAATCGAAGTATTGTGTTTGTTCGTTTTTGTAAAAAAGAAACACTTTTTTGCTCCGATTTCAATTTTTTTTCTTATTTCTGGACCTTTCATAACCTCCTGAGCAAATTTGGTTTTGTGTCCGTCTGTCGGTCTATTTAAAGTATTTTTTGTAACGCGCAAATCTCGGAAACTACTCGACGGATTTTGATGAAATTTTGCACACATATAGGAGACGTTCTGTGGATGGTCCCACTCATCTCCTCTCTAATAATATTAAATAATTATGTACGAATTTCTTTGTGGTGAAGCACAAGGCCTCTTCACAATTTTTGTGGGTAGCGCAGCGTTACTAAGAGCCTCCTTTACATTTCGAATTTTTTCTATTACATTAATTTCTTTTTACTCTGGTAATGCCGCCACTGGTCGTTACTCATACAAGTAACTACTCATTTTTCCTCACGAGGTATGAGTGGACCCCGAATTTGCACGCACGGTGACCTGGGTTCGATCCCCAGCGGGGCAGGAATTTTTCTGCTCTGTACTTGGATGTTCGGGGTCCACTCATACCTCGTGAGGAAAAATGAGTAGTTACTTGTATGAGTAACGACCAGTGGCGGCATTACCAGAGTAAAAAGAAATTAATGTAATAGAATAATTCGAAATGTAAAGGAGGCTCTTAGTAATGCTGCGCTACCCACAAAAATTGTGAAGAGGCCTTGTGCTTCACCACAAAGAAATTCGTACATATATTAAATAATTATTGTAACAGTGCAAATTTGGATCTCTATCCCATTTTGGAACAATTTAAACAAAGATGTAGAGAGGGCCTGAATATAGGTCTTCAGTCTGTATACAGTGTCCCTCAAATCTGTTTACGTAATTGCAGCATTATTCTTGCGTGTAAAGAGAGATTAAAAAATAAAAAAAATAACAAGATAACATATTTCCTGGTGTATTTTTCCTAAGCTAAAGCTTTTAATTCATCTAATCGAATTATCTCTTCCACAGGCTTTGTTGATGGGGCCACTGCGTCTGGTGTCCATTTACCTTCACTGGACGTTCGACAATATGATCAAGAAGTGTCAGAAGACCAAATGACAGAGCGAAGTGGTCTAAACTATCGTTCTAGTGCTAGGACAATAACTCGTGTAATGCCCTTCTGTTCTCTAGATCTTCATGAATAGAATCAAGAATTGTCAGAAGACCAAATGACAGAGCAAAGTGGGTTAAACTATTTTCTTAGTGCTAGGACAATAACTCCTGTAATGCTCTTCTATTCACTAGATCTTCATGAATAGAATCAAGAAGTGTCAGAAGACCAAATGACAGAGCGAAGTGATAGTCTAAACTCTTGTCCTACTGCTAGGACATAAACTCCAGCTAGATTTTTCATAAGAACATCAACCAGTGTTAGAAGACTAAATGACAGAGTAAAGTGGTCTGAACTATCGTCCTAGTGCTAGGACAATAACTCCTGTAAAGCCCTTCTATTCACTAGATCTTCATGAATAGAATCAATAAGTGTCAGAAGATCAAATGACAGAGCAAAGTGGTCTAAACTCTTGTCCTAGTGCTAGGACAACAACTCCAGCTTGATTTTTAATAAGAACACCAACCAGTGTCAGAAGACCAAATGATAGATCGAAGTGGTCTAAACTATCGTCCTATAAGACATCAACTCCAGCTTGATTTTTAATAAGAACATCAAGAAGTGTTAGAAGACCAAATAACAGAGCAAAGTGTTCTAAACTATCAACCTATAAGACATCAACTCCAGCTTGATTTTTAATAAGAACATCAAGAAATGTTAGAAGACCAAATAACAGAGCAAAGTGTTCTAAACTATCAACCTATAAGACATCAACTCCAGCTTGATTTTTAATAAGAACATCAAGAAGTGTTAGAAGACCAAATAACAGAGCAAAGTGTTCTAAACTATCAACCTATAAGACATCAACTCCAGCTTGATTTTTAATAAGAACATCAAGAAGTGTTAGAAGACCAAATAACAGAGCAAAGTGTTCTAAACTATCGACCTATAAGACATTAACTCCAGCTTGATTTTTAATAAGAACATCAAGAAGTGTCAGAAGACCAAATGATAGATCGAAGTGGTCTAAACTATCGTCCTATAAGACATCAACTCCAGCTTGATTTTTAATAAGAACATCAAGAAGTGTTAGAAGACCAAATAACAGAGCAAAGTGTTCTAAACTATCAACCTATAAGACATCAACTCCAGCTTGATTTTTAATAAGAACATCAAGAAGTGTTAGAAGACCAAATAACAGAGCAAAGTGTTCTAAACTATCAACCTATAAGACATCAACTCCAGCTTGATTTTTAATAAGAACATCAAGAAGTGTTAGAAGACCAAATAACAGAGCAAAGTGTTCTAAACTATCAACCTATAAGACATCAACTCCAGCTTGATTTTTAATAAGAACATCAAGAAGTGTTAGAAGACCAAATAACAGAGCAAAGTGTTCTAAACTATCGACCTATAAGACATTAACTCCAGCTTGATTTTTAATAACAACATCAAGAAGTGTGAGAAGACCAAATGACAGATAGAAGTTGTCTGAACTCTTGTCCTAGTGCTAGAACACCAACTCCAGTGTTGCAACTCACTTCACTTGATCTTATCATAACACTAATAACCCCTAGTTGAAACACTCAAACAAAGGAGGAGTCTCCACCGATCACAGGAGTGATATGTTTGGTAGAAAGTACTTGCTAATTTTAAGCTAGTAAACACCTACCTCTTATATTATGTCTGCCCCGGTAGCTCAGTGGTAAAGGCGGCACTGTGTGAATCCAGATATTCCAGAGGTCGCGGGTTCGAAACCCAGCCGGGACAAGACAAGTTATCCTCCCATTTGGGATTTTTACCACATAATAATACGTCTTGGGCTTACTGCTGGAATAATGGGACTTTAATAGTCCTAATCGGGCAGTATAAATAAGGCGATATTATTATTATTAAAACATGTTAGATCAAGTTTTATGTACAATAAAGTACATAGAATATTTACATAGAAATTGAAATTAATAAAACAAAACTTGATCAAGGGCGGTGCTAATGCCAACGGCATTCTCTTCCATAGGGAGTCTCGGTACTCACTTGATTAACTCTATTGACGGGAACGTTACCTATCTATTCATTAATATTTATCTAGTTATATTTACTACCTCTCATTATTTTAAATCATTTGTATTTTTCATTTCACTAAGTAGTTTTTGGTCACAATAGATCTAAATAGAGGTCGGTGTGATAATTGGTGCTTCCCTTGTGAAACTCCAACCAGTCTATAATAATAAATGTATTTCACTGAACTTTTACATTCATTTGACTAGCCAAATTCAATCATTGTCATAAGAATAACAACTATGTTATGTATTTTTGTGTCAAAATTTTCCTAATAGAATGTAAGTTGCTGTCTTTACTCATACCTACCTCTCGAAGATTTTTTTTTTTTCTCACTTAAAATCAAAATATTTATTAAATTACCAACGATTTTTAGTGCCATTTGTTTTTTCATCAGGTTTATCTGTCGTTCATTCATTTATCTATAAAATTATTATTTTTCATTCCATAATATATTATATCATTCCATAAATTTAAGATTATTAAAGATATGATTTATTTGTATTTATTTATTTGAAGACATGAAATCTATTTGTATCTTAAGATAAATACGATTTATTAGGTAAAAATAAAAATAAATAGGAATGGGTAGGTACATAAAATGATTTAAATAGTTCCATAAATAATATAATCATGTTGTTAATAATTTCTGTGCTTCATTTAGACTGATGTCGGCATTTATTTGTAAAAAGAAATATATATATATATATATATATTTTTTTTTAGAAATGGGTAGGTACATAAAAACATTGTAGTTCCATAAATAATATAATCATGTTGTTAATAATTGCTGTGCTTTTTTTAGACTGATGTCAGCCCGAGACCAGTTTCCATTACGCTAACAGTTGAATATAATTATGATATATTTTAAAAATTAACTTTCCTCAGCCTTTTTTATTTCGTAGTCATGAAACAGCAGCTAATACTGAGTACACTCTTGTGGTCTGTGATGTAACTTGCCCATCCCGTAGTATGCCTCGACCCCTCTAATGGGCGAAAAGTGACAATACTCATTTAGGTGCTGGATCAACTATTTAGGTGTTTCTAGGGAATCTAGGGGATACCATCCGGTATCGCCTGCAGACAACTGTAGCCTCTCCTTTTGGGTGATTCCATTACTTTTCTTTCTATAAGTTAAGGATAGAGTGTTTCACGGCTTTTTTACTTTCCTTATCCAACAGAAAGGAAAGTAATGGAATTTATTTTGTATCCATGAAACAGCTGTTTAAGATTGTGGTCTATGTCGTAGCGTGCCTCATAATGCCCATACTGTAGTGCGCCTTTTTCACAATTATTCTGTCGGCTCTGGTTTTTGAACCCCGGTTTCCGCATGGCAAATGAATTATCTTACCATTTTAATTGGCTCAGGCTAATTATGCACGCTGACGGTATAAGCTTCTATTGTTATATTCCAATGCCTGATCTATGCAGACAAGTCACGACATGTCTAATAAACTCTAAACACTTGTGCTTTTTCACTGTTCCGCCATTGAAAACCTTGTGTAAGTTGACACGATCACTTGCGTTATGTGGACCAAATAATAAGTTTAAGCAGTAGCAGATCTACGCGATATACAGCCAGACAGCCCCTCTGTAGTCATGGGACACCTTCCTGTATTTCTGATAGCCTCTTTAGCTGTTTCCATACTAGCAGGTAACGTTTTACTTTCTATTGTTTAATAATAATACTCTTTAGTGGAAGGTAACCACCAGGCGAGGTTAATGCTCAAAGCATTTTCTACCACCTAACCCTCAGAGTCTTATTATTATGTGGTCACAAACTCAAATTAATGAGGAAAATTTCGTGCACTGGGTGGGACTCGAACCAACGGATCTCTACGCTACCTGGATTACCAGACTAGCGCGTTAACCACTTGACTACCAGTGACTTGTTTAGTTAAGTAAGTATTGATAAAGTTAAGTGCACTGGCAGTCAAGTGGTTAACGCGCTAGTCTGGTAATCCAGGTAGCGTAGGTATCCGTTGGTTCGAATCCCACACAGTGCATTCATTTTTCCTCATTAATTTGTGTTTGTGACCACATAATAATAAGACTATAATTTGTAGTATTTAGGGTAGCGATGACAGCATCATTTCAGTTTTAGAGTTGAGATTTCTATAATGGTCTTGCGGACTCTTTATGATGACGTAGACACCTTCAGAGTGCAATAATAGTAAATAACATTTTCAAATAGAGACAATTTTTTGGGATTAAATCTCAACAGAAGATGAGGGGGAGAGATGGGGCGTAGGAGAGAGGAATGTATGTAAATCTTTGTCGGTTTTTGATCTTGAAATATTTGTTGAACATGTATTGGTTGGTGGTCAAGGCGCGATTCTGTTAATCCAGTTAACGTAGCGATCCGTAGAAATAATAAAATTTGAGACTTTTGGCTCCTAGTAACCGCTGGAACAATGGGACTCGTTAAGTTCTAATCCGGACAGTATTAGAAATTTTCTGTTAGTTTTTATTTTTTAGAATAGAATAGAATAGAAATGTTTTATTGTAATATTACGTTACAAGTGGGTTTTTTTTTTTTTTTTTTTTTTTTTTTTTTTTTGATCTCTCCTATTTTTATTCCACAGTTGCCGGACAAAACAAGAGACCGGATTTCGATTTGAACCTACATCCCGACGACGAACCTGAGGCAGGTCTTACTTTGGGTTTATCGGAAGCTAAAGTTAGTTACAAGGCTGATGTTAATGAACTAAAGTGAGTAATAATTATTAAAGTAAATCTTTTATTTGCAATAAGATCTAGTGGGTATAGCAAAAGTCAACAAATACTTAAAACTAGCTATCATACTTGTGTTAATTATACTTTCGTGATATCACAACTACTCGAACTCGCTGAAACCGGGACTTGAACCACCAACCTCCAGGTTACGAGTCCGCGACACAAAAATGCTTTGAGCTTAGCTTTCCACTAAATAGTGTTATTATTAAGATGCCTTCTTAAGTTTTGAAAAAATTAAAGTTTCAAAATGATGGTTCATAAATAAATCAATGGCGGTTTCTGTATTTAAAAAAGATGTTTTCTTTTTCGTCCCCAGACGAAGTAACGAAGGATCAAGTTCATCGTCCGCAAATAGAAAACCGAAGAATAAATCATCTTTTTCTTCTCCGAAGAATAAATCATCTTTTTCTTCTCCGAAGAATAAATCATCTTTTTCTTCTCCGAAGAATAAATCATCTCTTTATTCTCAACAAGAACTTCCTCCAACATCTTCTTCTTCTGCTCCAAAATCTCGTTTGTCTTCGTCCTCTGTTCGGCCTGACTCGTACGTCATCGGTAGCAATCATCCTGTCCGAACCGATTCGGCCAGTCTCGTTTCTACAACCCCTCGTCGTAAACAAGGACAGACATCCTTAGAATATCAAGATGGACGGGTGGTTCAAATTCAAAGAACGAAAAAGGGGCGAAGGTCTCAACGTGCGACACCGCAACTTAAGTTGGAAGGTGGTGTGTTGGTCAGAGAGGACGCCAAATGACCTTTACACCTACGCCCGCTGTTCTTTCTTTTAAGAAATTGCGCAAGCGCAGTCAAATATGATATTCCGGGATTACAACGAAAAAAGACCCCGAGCTAGCAAAAAATTGGAACGTTCGGAAATTGTGGTGTTTTGTTCGGTAGGGTGGAGTAGGTAGTTTAACCAAGTGGGAAAACTTGTACATTATCGAAATAAATTTTGTGCTTTCAGCATCTTTTAAGTTTTTTGCACTTTATTTTCTCCAGTTAGAAATGTTGGAATTAATGAAACAGAACTATTGTTTGTTTTTTTGTGTTATTATGTCACATTTTTTAGTGGGTTAGCATCGACATTCCGAGAACTATAATGCTATACAGTTGAATGGACCGGCTCCTTGGTGGAGTCAGTTATTCTACGTACTTAAGTGTAACTTGTTTGCTTATTGAAATGTTGAAATGAAAAGCTTAATTTCTATGTGTAAGAAATAACCTTTGTAATGAATTTATTGAGAACAATTTGACGATACTTGTGGAAGGTCTAAATTTGAACTGGTTGAGAACAATTTGACGGTACTTGTGAAAGGTCTAAATTTGAACTGGTCTGGAACTTCGAGAAGAACTGGTATTTATACTCGTACATTCTTCACAAAGTGCTGGCCGTTTGCAAAAGCGGATCGTAGGCCGCGACATACTCCCCACCATGAAACAACAGGTTTCATAACATATGAATATCCACCTTCACTGACAAGGAAGTGGACATAACAAAGGGTTGGGTGGAAGAGATTGCCATAGGCAATAACCCCGCCCTTTAGTTAGGACTTATGTTTTTATATATTTTCTATTCTTTTTCATTTTCATTGTATATATTGTTTCCATTTTTTTCATTGTTAAATTAATTATTTCTATGTACATAATGTCCATTTATACCTAATAAAGCATTGTATAATAATAATAATAACTTCACAGCAGGTCTCTTGAAAACTCCTCCTGTCGTCTTGACTAATGCAACTCGCACAACACCGTCAGCTCCGGGGTACAACTCTAATACACGAGCTAAAGGCCATGACAGTACAGGAGTATTTTCTGACTTCACCATTACCAGCATGCCAACTTCTAGCTTGGCGGAGTTATTTTTAAGCCACTTTGAACGTTCCTGTAAAGAGCTTAAATATTCATTAACCCAACGCTTCCAGAAGTCAGATAACAGATGATGAATAAACTTATAGCGATCTCCCAATCTAACACTGACATCTTGGTCTACATGAGGGAGGTGATTAGGAGGATTCTGCATGAGAAAGTGAGCCGGGGTGAGAACTAGAGGGTCACCTGGCTCTGAACTCAATGGACATAGCGGGCGGCTGTTTAGTATACTCTCAATACCAACCAACACAGTATTCAATTCTTCGTACGTGAGGATCTGTGTTCCAATGGTACGGTAGAGATGAGTCTTTACTGCGCGGACATTAGACTCCCATAGTCCGCCGAAATGCGGCGCAGCCGGGGGATTGAATTTCACTGTTCAGGAGCTCTCGGGTGTAGCTGTCAATAAACACCTGTGAAGATAATAATTTATACATATCATTTAATGCATTAGCAGCGCCTATGAAATTACTGCCTTGATCACTATAAATATTTTTCACAGTGCCTCTGCGAGCTATAAACCGCTTGAGAGCAGCCAAGAATGTTGCTGTCGATAAGTCTGACGTCAATTCCAGGTGAACAGCTTTTGTAGCTAAACAAACGAATAAACATAAATAAGCTTTCTGTGACTTCACTCCTCTTTTACGAGTCATAGTCACCTGAAACGGACCAGCATAATCTACGCCTGTGTTGTAGAATGCTGAACTTTCTTTTACTCTCGGACTAGGTAGATTAGACATAATCGGAAATATTGGTTTAGGGTTAGTTTGGAAGCAGATGTTGCATTTTTGAATGCGCTTACGAACAATGTCTCGACAGCCTAAAATCCAATATTTTTTACGTAAGATTGAGATAACCAAATGTGGTCCAGTATGGAAATTTTTGATGTGAATATATTCAATCAGTAGATTTATAATGTGATGTGATTTGGGTAGCACAATAGGGTGTACATGTTCATAAGATAAATTAGAATTTTCTAGTCTACCACCACACCTTAATAAACCATCTTCTAGGAAAGGCTTAAGCTTTAAGAGTTCATGAGAACATGGCTTGCCTTTATGAATATTTTATATGTCTGATTTGAATGAAACATTTTGAAGTTCTTTCAAAATTCTAATTTCAGAGTATTCTAAATCACTCAGGGTACATGGGCCAGCAGGGAGAAGACGACAAAATTTTAAAACCATTGCTACTGATCGCAATAATTTTTTCCATGACGAAATTCTACTTGCTAAGTCAAGTAAAATCGTTTGAGGTGTCTCCTTACTAACAACTGTATGTAGAGTGGACTTTTTTCTTTCTTCTAATATTATGTCAGAGTTAGGCACATACCTAGATAGTTCCCATTGGTCAATAGGTTTTGACAACCAATCTGGACCATTCCAGTATAGAGTGTTACTCATGAGCTCTGTAGGGGTGGTACCACGAGATAGAACATCCGCTGGATTCTCTACTCCGGATACATGATACCAGTTGTCCTGATGAACAGTATCTTGAATCTTCGCCACTCTGTTAGCGACGAATGTATTCCACTTGTATGGTTCTGAAATTATCCAGCTTAGTGCTACAGTACTATCTGTGAAACATAAAATATTTTTTTTTTTTTTAAGTGGGGTTTAACGTCGCTTTCAACTGCCATGGTCATATCACGACGGGGGTTTTACCCTCCATTCGCAGGAAACTCACAAACCTGCTACTCACATTGACCTCACCCAGCCTGAGTGGGGCCGGGAAAAGCCAGCGTCACGAGAATTAGAATTTGAATGGTCACCCATCCAAGTCTTAACCTCGCTGGATGTCGCTTAACTTCGGTGTTCTGAAGGGAACCGGTGTATTCAACATGCCATTGACGCTGGCTATAAAATATTTTGAATATCATATCTTGCTTGAAATGTTTCTGCTACGACTGAAATAAGCTTAGCTAGCATGAGTGCAGCGCAAAGTTCGAGACGAGGTATTGTGACGTACTTCATAGGCGCAACTTTTGATTTTGCGCAAACAAGATGAACATGAGTAGAATTATCAGGATGTAATACGTGAGCGAATACGCACGAGCCCATAGCACGTTCACTGCTGTCGCTGAAACCTACAAGTGAGACTTTTGAGTCGATTACAATAGATAGATGTCTTGGTATTTTTAATGTATTTAGTACAGGTAGCTCAGTGACAATATTAAACCACCTTTCTTGGAAGGATAAAGGTGGATTATCGTCCCAGTCTAATTTTAAATTCCAAAGCTCTTTGATAAATAACTTTAGAGTGATAATAACTGGACTTACGAATCCCAGAATATCAAATATTCTTGCCACTGTACTTAAAATATTTCTCTTTGTGCATTTCACGTCACTTACATTGACTGTGAATGAAAAATAATCATCATTAGGATTCCACTGAATACCTAATAATTTCAAGTAGGTGTCTGGATCCCACTGAACATTACTCATGAGCTGACGAGAAGACGGAATATTTTCTAATACTACCTTGTTGTTTGTAGCGATCTTTGTGAGTTCGAAACCACCCTTCTCGAGCATTGTAGTGAGATCAATCAGTGTTCTTGACGCTAGATCTTCTTCTAAGAAGCTGGAGAGGTAATCATCCATGTAGAAGAACTGCTGTGTCTCCTGAGCGCCTAGTGGATGCTGAGAGCTGTTATCAGTGGCTAGCTGCGCTAGCACACGCTGAGCTAGGAAGGGACTAGCTTTGTTGCCGAATACCACGCGTTCCATCTCGTAGCATTGTAGCTCCTCTTCAGGTGAACTCCGCCACAGGAATCGCTGGAACTTGGACGTATACTTGAAGAAACATTTTTTTGATATCCCCAGTACATGCAATAGGAAACATACGAAATGAAGTGAGTAATTTGAACAAATCTTTATACAGGGTGGGTCCGGTGTATAAGATGTCATTCAATGATAAACCACTCGTTGTTGCACAACTTAAATCAAAAACAATCCTTGTCTTTGTACTTAAACTGTCTAGCTTTGTGACGCTAGAATGAGGCATGTAAAATGAGATAGTATCTTTCTTATGATCATCTTTTAGCACTGCATGACCTTGAGTCATGTACTCAGAGATGGCTGCAGTATAACTTTCTTTATAATCTTTATTACGTGAAAACTTACGTTCTAAGTTGTAGAAACGCTTTTTTGCTATTTCATAGGAATCGCCAAGGCCAAGGAGACTTGGGTCCGCTTTGAATGGTAGTGACACACTGTACCTACCATTGTCTAGCCTTTGATGAGACGATACAAACTTATCCTCGCATATCTTATCTTCATAAGACAGCAGTTGTGTTGGAGGCGAAACTTCTTCGATGTTCCAGAACTTTTGTAGAATAGATGAAAGAGGAGTTTCTGTGAAGGCGCAAATATTCTGATGTGAATTTGTGAGAGTAGGTACTTTTCCCATTATTATATCACCCAACTCTGATTCCATTATTATAGGTTGACCTTTATCAAACTTTTTCTTGCCAATGATACGAGAAAATAACTCAACCCCTAAGAGTCCATCAATGTTCCCTGGTAAGTGATACTTATCATCACTCAGGATGAATTGTTTGATATGCAATAGTTTTGAAGTGTCAACTGGACAAACAGGTAATTGGTCGGTTATCTTATCAACGACTAGTGCATCTACCTTAAAACTCTTTCTTGCGTCTAATTTTGATGTGATAATGAAGGACGCAAATCCTTTAGCTTGGCTACTCATACCTCCTATACCACCAACATCCGTTGACAGAGGAGAATATTTTATTCCTATTTTCTTACAACACGCTTGTGTGATGAAATTACTCATGCTTGCACTATCCAGAAGCATACGTACCAGAACGCCTCTTACATACACCTGAACGGTAGAGAGCAGGACTGTAGTACTCGCCATAGGTATTGTATGTTGACTAGATGCACATATGACGGCGGTGGACGTATCTTTCTCACTGGACGGCTGTCGCTGCGGTGTGACGGGAACTGGCGGTGCTGGTGTGTTCTCACTTTCATACGATTGACGATGAAGCATTGTGTTGTGTTTGTAGCCGCATTTCCGACACCTGCTCGTGCTGCTGCAAGCTGCAACTTGATGTTTGCTGCTTAAACAATTAAAACATAGTTTATTAGTTTTCACAAAATCGGCTCTGGCTGCTGGGTCGAGCGCGATAAATGAAGAGCAGTGAAATAAGGAGTGGCCTGCGTTCTTGCACGCTGGACATACTTTCTTATCTTCAGAAGAGACTAATGTGATAGCCTTGTATTGACTTCTGTGCTTACTTAGAGGTGAAGTGTTTGTATGAGGGACTCTTTTGAGTGGTTCTTTAACCTGACTCGAACTCCCTTGCATACGCTCCAAAATGCGCACTTGTTCTTTAACAAATGCTAATAAGTCTGAGAACTTTGGCATGTCTTGACTATTGAAAGCTTTAGATTCGAACTTTCTACACAACTCCGGGTCTAACTTTTTGACTGAGAGTGCGTACAGAATGTACTCTGCTAGATCTGGCAACTTTAGAGCTTTAAGAGCCAAAACTGACATACCGACCTCATCAATGAACTTTTGATACATCTCGATTGACTCGTACTTGATATTCTTGAAATCGATAATCGAATCCATATAGCTCCCTGCCATCGTTCTCTTGTCCTCGTACCTGTCCTTCAGTGCTTGCCATATTGTTTCGTAATTTGATCCGACTGCGGGAATACCTGAGCAAACACTAAGAGCAGAACCTTTTAATCGAGATATTAAGTAATGAATTTTCTGATCGTTGGATAAGCTCTTGTTAGAATGAATGAGAGATGTAAACGTCTCAGAGAAAACTGACCACAGTTGAATATTGCCATCGAAATAGGGCAGATCTAATGGCGGCAGTCTGGGAAGCTCTGGCACTATCTTTTCTGAGCTAGAGTTAGATTTACTGCAAATGCTTGCATTGTATTTGATAATACCTACTAGCTCTTCAAATGCATTAAGCTGGCTGTAGTTTGGTACATAATCATTATTATCAGATAGTTTGAGCTCCTGAATATCATTAATAATAGCCTTATATTCCTGATGATAAGAGTCTAGAAGAGCTACTTTAATTAAAAGCGCAGACTTCTTTGTTTTGTCAACTGCTACTACTGCTAGAAAATCATAGGTACTTTGTACATTACCGAATATGTTCTCCGCTTTTGCAGTCAGCAACTTCAACTTTACTTCCGTCATGTTGATTGAAACTTATCTTGAAGGCACTTGATCGTGTCTTGAAGGTGCAAAATTGAATGATGTGGCTCGTAGGACCAAAAGTGAATGATCCGGCCCGAAGGACCAAAAATGAATGGACCGGCTCCTTGGTGGAGTCAGTTATTCTACGTACTTAAGTGTAACTTGTTTGCTTATTGAAATGTTGAAATGAAAAGCTTAATTTCTATGTGTAAGAAAATAACCTTTGTAATGAATTTATTGAGAACAATTTTGATGGTACTTGTGGAAGATCTAAATTTGAACTGCATGTATTGAGAACAATTTGACGATACTTGTGGAAGGTCTAAATTTGAACTGGTTGAGAACAATTTGACGGTACTTGTGAAGGGTCTAAATTTGAACTGGTCTGGAACTTCGAGAAGAACTGGTATTTATACTCGTACATTCTTCACAAAGTGCTGGCCGTTTGCAAAAGCGGATCGTAGGCCGCGACAACAGTATAGTATGATGATATGAGATATTATCTCCAACCAACCATCTAAAATATATGTAAATCTCGTTATGCCACCACTGGTTGTAAACCCTACTCTATAGCTACCCCAATTTGTCCTCACGAGGCTAGGGTAGGCCTCGAAATCAAAGTACAGAGCTGAAGAAATTCCGACTCCGCAGGGATTCGAACCTGAGTCACCTGGCCAAGGTGACTAGTAGTAGTTTTTCATGGTATTGTAGAGTAGAGCCTACAAGACTATAAGGGGGTACTCAGAAAATGGAATAACAAGGGACCCAAGGGTGCAAGAGAGTCAGAGGCGCTAGTGATCAAAGGGTTGAGAACCGCTGATCTCACTGAAGCACAGATTTCTATAAATCTGTGATTCAATTTGAGGAACAGAATTTCTAATCCATCGAATAAAGTGGTTGATAAAAATTAAAACTAACGATATCCAAATTTAAAACTTGGCAAAGAATTATTGGTCAAAAGTCAAAAATTTGAAATTCTTTACTGATAAGCTGATAACAGAAAAACACTTCAAACGGTGATAATAAACAGTTGACTGACACTTATTTGACAGTTGCAGTCTCTGATCTTCTCTGAAAGTTATTGATAATGAGTAAGTACCTACATCTTATACATGATCTATGATATCTCATGATTTCCATTGAATATGCCGAATTGACAAGTAACAACTGTAGATCAAATCAAATTTCAAAACTTTGGTATTTCTGCTACTCTGGAAAAGTTGTGATAAAATAAATATGAGTAAGACCTACTCACAAGGAACTGTGCTTATGCAGGAGAAACCATTTGTGTTTATTCTGCATGAAGCTCACAGATTGAAGCTCTGTGACCATTGCTTGGATGGAAAGAACATCCAGAGCTGTAGGTTGTGTCGTAAAGTTGGCTACTGTAGCATTGAATGTGAGAAAGAAGCCTGGGCAATTCACAAGTTTGAATGTGCTAATATGAAAAGAATTGACCCAAAAATTGTGCCAGATTCTGTGAGAATGCTGTCCAGAATCTTTTACAAACTTAATTATTCCAGAGGCTCTGACATCAAAGGGTTTTATGGTGATAAACCTGATGAGTACCGCCAGTTTAAAGACTTGGAGTCACATTACAATGAGCTCAGATGTACAAATGAGAGAATGTCAGACATAATGTGTGTTGCTAACATCCTTCATGATTATATGGGAGAAGATGAAACAATTCCACCTCTTGAACAGTTGATGATGATCTATGGTAAAGTAATGATCAATTCCTTCAATATCATGGATCCAACAATGTTGGTTATTGGGTCTGGTCTCTATTTAGGTGCATCCCGTTTTGATCATTCCTGTTCACCAAATGCAGTTGCAACATTTTCAGGAACCACTCTCTCAATTCGCTTACTGAAACCCATACCTCAATTTGCTTGGTCAAAGGTTTTCATTTCATACATTGATGTCCTTCAATCTACACCCAAAAGAATGCAGGAACTTCGTAAAGGGTACTTTTTTGAGTGCAATTGTGAAGTCTGCCAGGATAAAAAACAACTTGAAGAAATGCTATCAATGAGATGTCCTAATAAAACATGTCCAGAGCCTATTCATATTCCTGAAGATTTCAAAGTTGACAGTTTACCCAATGATCTCAAGTGTAAGAAGTGTGGAGAAGAAATTACAAAATCAAGAATCCAGTCATATCTCACTGTGCTAGAGTTTGTTGAAACTCAACTTGATCGAATGAAAGAGACATCATACCTTGATGTCTGTCAAACTTGCTTGAGGAAACAGGATGGTTTGTTTCATAAGAACAATGTGTATTATCTTCAAATACTGGACAGTGCCTTCTCAGCAGCAATTGATCTTTCACATTGGAAAGAGGCTCGGGAGTACGGAGAGAAACTAATTCCAGGAATGAAAAAATACTATGATGAGATGCATCCAATTTTAGGACATACACTGCTGAAAACTGCCAAGTTAATACTGCTAGATGTGTTGCAAGAAGAGACAAACTCTTTGGAAAAAGAAAAAGTTTGTGCTTATGTTGAAAATGCTGCCAAAATCTTTAGAGTCTGTTATGGTGAAGAGCACAAAGTATTCAAAGAACATGTAACACCACACATGAAAACTATACATTTGTTCTCACATGGCAAACAGTAACTTTTTTTGTGGTAACTAGAGTTAACTAGACTAAAATGATCACTCATTTGAAACCTTAATTACAGTTTCCTTCTGATAACCATATTATCAAGTTACCTATAGCCTATAGAGTAGTTGATGCAATATTTAAATGTGTTCAAAACAATTTCCTTATTTATAATTCCAGTGATTGCAAGGAAAATTCAATTTATTTTTTTATTTCCTTGTTTATGTATATTAGCTTACATAGATTTTTAAATCTTTTTGCCTTTTTCAAATCAAATTAGCAGTTGGTGTGCTCAGTACTAATTATTTTATAAATTATTACAATAACATCTCATATAGTAAAAGCTTTCCATATTAATTTAAACTTTTTCAACACAAAGCTCCATTTTACCATTTGTTCTAAGTTGATTACAATATTGAAGCCTGTACGAGTATTCAGTAGGTAGGTATTGAGCAAAATAAATTAATGTCACATATTAAGTTAAAACATTATCAGTTCAGTCCACACTGCCTCAGGTGGATGGTTTGGATGAAATTATCTTGTTTGTTAATTAAAAAATTACACTTCGTGTGGAAAAAAGGGATTTCTGGGAGGTATTCTCCCACCAAACGAACATTGTGCTTGATAAACTTAATTAAAAACAGAAAAACCCAAAAATAATAAAAACTAAAATGAAGAGATGTTCACCTAAGAAAAAACATTATCAACCATTTTACTTGCATGATAGTTACTCACCAAATGAAGTATAGTTCACTTTTTATAATATCTGAAGCTTCTATTTTTTATTATTTTTTTTTAAGAATAGAAATTTTTTTAAATATCATTTCATAATAAATTTAAACAACTCCAGCAAACATTTTTATTCTTTTTACAACACATAAATGACATCATGACTGACTCTTGATAGTAATATTTTATTTACACTTGATATATTTTTCACTATTAAAATTGTCTATTTAATAAATTTATTTTAATCATAAATAGAGAGGATATTATATTTATTTCGTAGGAAGCTATGATTTTTCTAAATTTCACAATATATTTTTGACTGATTCTGATAGTATTGATGTTTAGTGATAATATTATAAATGCCTTAGTTATTTTTATCTCCTAAATTTTTACAGAGTGCAACAAAATGTGTACACAAAAAGGAGTTAGGTGTTTCCAAGACATTGTATATCTGTCTGTATGATCAATATATCTGTTTGCCTGTCTTTCTATATAGCTGTCTGGATTTCACAAGTGATTGTAATGTTGTGTGTATGTCTGTGTGTATCTCTGTCTGTATGCCTATCTGAATTTCTGTATGTACGTCTGTCTGTCGACTGTCTGCACGACTGTCCTTGTGTCTGTCTGTCTGTATGCCTCTGTTATTATGTCTATCAATATATCTAATTGTCTGACTGTATGACTGTCTGTAAGCTGAAAATATACACAACAACTGTACTAAGCACTTTGCTATACTCCTCTGAATGCTGGACGCTCTTGGAAGAACACACAAAAAAACTTGAGCACTTCCATCTTAAATGTCTCAGATCCATTCTGAAAATCAAATGGAATGACTTTATACCAAATGAAGAAGTCCTCATAAGAGCTGAAACAATGTCCGTAGAAAACATCATCCGTATTCGAAGGCTAAGATGGGCGGGACACTTGAGCCGCATGGACCACAGCAGAGTCCCTTTCCAGGTCACGTTCTCAGAACTAAGTCAGGGGAAAAGACCTCAACAAAAGCCAAAAAACCGATGGATGGATACATTGAAGAATGACCTAAAGAAACTGAAAATAGACCTTTCAACCTGGAGGAACTTGGCCGCAAATAGGGAAGAATGGAGAAATAATACAATCAAAAAAGTGGAGAAGTTCGAGGAAGATGTCATAGAAAAGAAGAAAGAAAACAGAACTAAAAGACACGAAGAAGAAGAAAAATGCGAATGGCAATGTCCCCTGTGTACATTCAAGAGAGAAGGACGACAAGGAAGACGATATGTTCTCTCACATCTCAAACAAAAACACGCGACAGATACACCAACACCTGTAACCACGTACCCAACCAACTGCTCCATCTGTGGACTTACCTGTCGATCAAAATCGGGACACCAAAGCCATCAAAGAAGTAAACATCCGGACTTATACCAGCTACCAAGCCAACAACCAATAAAAATAATGCCACATTCCTCCTCCCAACAGTCCATAACGTTCCAGTATTCCCAAACAACAACACCAGTAACCCAACAGATGTCACCCAGATCCAGACAAGTTCAAAATCAGCTGCAAAACCACACCCACCAATACCAGGCCTGCCAGCGGGTGTGTAAATCAAGGGCGGGACTCGTCAGCCACCAAAAAAATCCAACCTGCAGAGCTGTGATTGAAGAAATGGAATCATCGGAACCAATGCCATCCTGAAACATGTATGATGTAATGTTTGTGTCCTAATCGGGCAATATAAAGAAGGCAATATTATTATTATTCTTTTCAAACGGCACCTCGCGTGAATCGCGTCGCCCGCAGTTTCACTCGTGGCGAGAACGAGATGGTTTATTGCCTCGGTCGGCAATTAGCAGATCGCGGTCCGAATCGGGACCGCGAAGCACTTTAGTCTGGCCCGCGAACAATATTCGAGGCCCGAAAAAAAATCATTTTTTTCTCTTTCTTAAAAAAAAAAAAAAAAACTTGGACTTAGATGACCAAGGCGTAATGGTTGTGACTACTGCCCGTATAGTCCACAGTTTCCGAGTTCGATTCCCGAAAATTCTGTTCCATTCAAACACGTGAGGCTGGCATTTCCGGCCCTACCCAGGCTGGGTGAGGGTGATGTGGGTAGCTGGTACGATTTCCAGCGAATGGAGGGTAAATGACGTACCTACATCAGAATTAGAATCAACTGGTCACAATAGATTTTAATATTGATAATTGGTGCTTCTCTTGTGGAACTCCAACCAGTCTAGAATAATAGATGACCAATTGTTCACACCGAAGTTTCTAATCTTTCGTGATTGCAACTTAAAAAAAATGTATCTTTTGCTTCTAAATCACGTGATTTTGTCATCTTCCTGGGGAGGGGGGACTGATGGATTTTATCGATCCGGACCGCAGAGATTTTTCTCATGTTAATTCGGACCCGAGCAGGATTTAATTGCCGACCTCTGGCTTATTGTATCGTAGAGGTAGGTTATAACATCACAATAATTAAATTGCCGCCTAAAGTGTCGTAATCACATCGATGGTTGAAGTAGCCTGTACTATACAAAAAATCAACAAGAGATATAGACCTATGTTGTACGTACTTTTCTATGAAGAGATAAATATAAACCAATGTAGGTATGTATGTAAGTACCTATACGTATTTTTCTTCCAATGTCGCGCCGGTGATCGAGCAAGAGAATCCTACTAGATTTTTTCATTTGACATCACTGTTGATACATAATAAATTGATATTTTTCCACTTTTCCATAGCCAGTATTTTTAAGGGTATTTAATTAATGGTAATATTGGTTGAAGTTCTTCTGAGGGCCATATTATGAAACAGGATTAGTAAATCCAAGCCGACCTTAGATTTTATCAGCTGACCGATAGGTATTCGAAAATACCTATCGGGCCGTTACGCCAACACAGAGATAAAATATACAGCTATAAAGTCCGGCTTAGATATGACCTCTATAGTTGTTGTCTAGGTGAAAATTAGGGAATGGTGTCCACTAAGATTATCAAATCCTTTTTCATAATTCGGGCAAAAGTTAATTACTTGAATCATCATCAAAAACAATTGTATCAAAATTGGCTCAAAAAATCTAGTAGCTTCTGAAAGAAATCTAGCGAAGAAATGTGCAATCTTAGTCGACATCTGACAACACTGCTAGATAAGTTCTTTTCAAAATGGCTGATTTCATTTGAACCACGTAATTTTTTGATTCCGTTCTTTTATCTTTTTAGCAGCCGAAAACTAGACTGATTACCAGTGACATTTGTCTGTGGTTCGACCACATCTTAAATATCTAAATTGGGACCGTGTCTATCTGACGAGTGACTCAGAATGAGTGTGGACGCCTACGGACCGAGCTCTCAAACGCTGACATTTCTTGACACAGAGGAAGCCGATTTGATCGGGGGCGATACCCAGGGTTCCGAATTCGACTTTACCGATTTTACTCTGCCCAGCCAGTCTCAAACCCAGGCCTCCCAATTGGACGGCGTCAACCAAATCCAGGTAGGAATGTTCGCCTAGAATGGTGGGCGAAAGTGAGCGATTGCAGAATTTGGCCTCAGGTTACGTGGGGAGTTGAGACTTCTCCCTCCAATGACATTACCACATGGTCAGTGAAGGTTGAGATTGAGATATCCCCACTTCTTATCTCCTAGTGCATGGATTGCTCTAATTTTGCCTGTAGTGTCAGCGTTTACTGCTCTTTATATGAGTTATATGCTGACAAAATCCACCAGATGAATCTTGTCCTACAGTTTAAAAACTTGTACTTGTTTTTAAATTATAGGGCATTGGCCAATGTTGTGCACTCCAGCTGTTACAAAATAATTCTTTATAATTTAGGAGAGATTCTAGTGGAAAACTTCCAAATGATCCTACAGTCTCTCTACAAGGATTTCAAAATTGACCTAGAGAGGTTTGGAATAATGTATTTACACCAGTTTAAATTACCTCTCATATTAAATGACAAACAACTAGGTTTTGTAAGGTTAAAGAAACAGTACCTAGACTGTCTAATTTAGATGACTAGTTTTGTACTGCATTTTTTTTTTTTTTTTTTTTTTTGAAATGAGGTTTATATGTCATTCTAATGTTCAGGAGACTGTTTCAGGTATATGTATTGTTTAAACGGCAAGCTTAACATTGCAATTTTCAGAAAAAATGAGGTATCATCCTATTTCACCTTCTTATGTGTTCAGGAGATTGATTCACGTGCACAAAACGTAAAAAAAAAAAACATTCAAAAGCTTTTTTTTAATGTTTTAGGTACGTAGTATTTTATTTTTTCCTTTAGGTCCCTCAGAACCTTAATTATTAATTATATTGTAAAACTTAAGAGGTGTAAAAAAGAAGTTCTATGAGTTGAGCTCCATTAAACATGTTGTACTCAACAAATGTAACATTAACATATTTTAAAAAAGGGACCCTACCATTCTTATGCAGGGTTATGGTACAACCCAGGGTTATATTTTACACATTGATTGTTTCAAGGAAATATCTTTAGATGGTTAAAATAAGGCTTTGTAAAAAATAGGTTTTGCACATAGCTTGTCTGTACTAGAGTTGTTAGTAGAAACTGGGTAATCAAATAAAATAAAACTCACATACAAAATGGATAAATAAAACTGCAAAACAGATTTCAACAAACAAAAAAAAATTGCACTCATGGGAGACATTTTGTAGATGGTTCCAGTAAAAATTCAACAACTTAGAATCAGCAAATCTAGGGTGGTATGCAGAGTCCTCACTGTAGGGATGCCTGGGATTTTGTTATGCAGGGATTTTTGTTTCAAGTGCCTGTGCACATTAGGGTGGAGCGATGTTTCTACTTTTTAATGGAATAGTGAAAAAAAGTTGTCTATTGGCGAGAAACTTCCAAATCTGTCATTAATTTTTTTCTAAAAAATCGGGAAGATGCGCCCCGAGCCCCGCCCACTTTTGCAAAATTGTCATTTATAGACACTTTTCCTATGAATTTTCTAATATTTTAAGTAATACTTTTTGAAATGGAATAGTTGTAAATGTTCACTTAATAGAATGATCCATCATTATAAAAATAAAAAATAGTCAATTTTAAATGGTAAGTCCCGCCCCAAATTTGTCCAAATCCAACAAAATTTTCTAAAATCAGCAAAAAAGACACATATCTGCCGAATTTTCTAATTTTTCTGGGACATTTTTCCGGAACAGAATAGTATTTAAATACAAAAACATACTATCCTCGTTTACTTGGATTAAAAAGTTTTATAAAATTTACACGTTAAGTACCGCCCCGAGCTGCACCAAGACCGCCTAATATTCTAGTAATAAATAGCTCTCTCTAGGCTCTCTACTAAGAGGATGGGCTCATGTACTGTGGTACACTCAAGTATACTATCCTTTGTTTCTTATAATGACTCATCATAGAAATAGAATCCTTTACAAATATGATGATTCATCTCCATCAATGCCACAAAAAGGTCTTAAATATTAGAAACAAAGAAAACAAGATTTTGGTAGAAATCCGTGGGTTTTATGCCTACCACAACTCAGTCGACAGAAAGCAGGGAGTGTTATCTGATAAACGATTTGTACGATTTTTTTTCTCTCGAAATAATTAATATCAGTGTATTAAGATTCGAAAATGTTATCACGTTTATCAAGAAACAGTTCGTAGTACATTGACATTGACTACATTCATATTAAAGGTGTATGGTCCGATGTGGTTTTCAATTAAAAATAGATCATCTTGTTTCGATGGACCCAAACATTCAACGAAGAAAGTATCTTGATGAAAGTGTAAAGAAAATAGTAGATCCTGTTGTTCAGAGAAACGCCTTCTACGCGCATCCTGAAAACTTGCTGTTGATTATGCTGGCAGATAACAGCAAAGTTCAAAGGGAAATTGCATACAGAATAATTAAAAAATCACGTGAAGAAAACAGGTTCCCTGATGTTAGAAAAGTCACTGTAGCAACATCCTACAGCAATTTAATATAGTGGCACGAAGTTCCTGTGACTGAGCCCCCTTATAAGAGACATCAGTATCGAAGATCTGGCCAACCTTGTTGAAAACAACAACATCAAAAACTTTATTCCAGATGTGCCCTGCCACACACAGTGCGTCGCAAGGTACATCAAACTTGTGACAAATGCATCAAGCACTGTGATTGGTTATGAAGCCAGAGATGGTTTGATAAGGAATCAAATTGGATCCAGAAGAATGATTCCAGTGTTTCGTACAAAACAGGACTTTGCCTGAATAATAAATAAAATTAGCAAATTTTTAGTTAGAAATGTCCGAATCGGTTTTGAAAAATTGAAGTTTTTTTTTCAAAAAAAGAAAGGTACTTTCCAATGTCAATACGTAATTTGTAATCTTTCAAATTTACTTTGTATAACTTTATACCTCCTACCTACCTTTATTAACTATTTATGTTTCATTTTAATTATACATAATATGAAGAAAATGTTCCGTTCATCAATATAGTGTTCTTATTCATTGTAATAACTTGGGTGTTTTACCCATGTAGCATATAAAAATATACTAATGAATTCACCAACTTGGGGCGACACTAAGAATGTGATATATGAGTCAATTTTTGTTACAAGTGTACGAAAAGAGTATAAAGTAGTACTTCAGTAATATTGTGTCCTGTAAAAGTACCCTGGAAAAATGAAAAAAAATCTGTGTGTACCACAGTACATGAGCCCATTCTCTTAGTAGAGAGCCTAGAGAGAGCTATTTATTACTAGAATATTAGGCGGCCTTGGTGCAGCTCGGGGCGGTACTTAACGTGTAAACTTTATAAAACTTTTTAATCTAAGTAAACGAGGATAGTATGTTTTTGTATTTAAATACTATTCTGTTCCGGAAAAATGTCCCAGAAAAATTAGAAAATTCGGCAGATATGTGTCTTTTTTGCTGATTTTAGAAAATTTTGTTGGATTTGGACAAATTTGGGGCGGGACTTACCATTTAAAATTGACTATTTTTTATTTTTATAATGATGGATCATTCTATTAAGTAAACACTTAAAACTATTCCATTTCAAAAAGTATTACTAAAAAAATTAGAAAATTCATAGGAAAAGTGTCTATAAATGACAATTTTGCAAAAGTGGGCGGGGCTCGGGGCGCATCTTCCCGATTTTTTAGAAAAAAATTAATGACAGATTTGGAAGTTTCTCGCCAATAGACAACTTTTTTTCACTATTCCATTAAAAAATAAAAATAAAAGTGCGATTTCGCTCCACCCTAGTGCACATGCACATTCAGATGTCTCTTGAAAGAAGAGATTTTTTAATGATTCTATTTAATAATAATAATAATAGAAAATCTTATAAGGGCAAAGTTTTATAAGTAAAGCTATTAAGCCCAGAACTTTGTATGTGTTTTGTATTCAATAACCATGTGAGAAATGAGGAAGTAAAAAATAATTGTCAAGGTTGAAGTATTCCCTATTGCAAGCTCGGGACCATCCTACAGTGAACTCTATAGGGGGGGGGGGGGGGGAACATGTCTGCATAACCAGCCTAGGAGATTAAGACCTTCCACCAGAACTCAACTTTTAATATATGCTTACATCTCATGAAACTAAACACCTTTTTGATAAAATTTGGTATGTGAATGTATTAGTTTTTTTCTGTCCCGGTAGCTCAGTGGTAAAGGGGGCACTCTGAATGTTATTAAACTTAATGAACAGAACAAGAACTATGTTTTAACTGTTTTCTCTGAAAATCTGAAGTATAATGATAGCCAATATTGCATGAGATGTACCTAAAATATTGTTGAGATTATCAGTGCAAATTTTCAGATTTGGTCCTTGTGGAGAAAAAGTTCTCAACCCTAGAATGGTAGAGCCCCTTTTGTATATGTGAACACTACATACATAATATCAATTAGACCTCATGAGTTTTTTAGCCAATGACCATTAGGAGATGAAAATACAAGAGCTAAAAGGTATTTTTATACTTAATTTTACATTATTTGTTAATTAACTTAGCTGGTGCCAACATCAATCATGTAAAGAGTTTTTGAATTTTGAAGAAGATTTTTTAAAAATAAGAAGAAAAAACCTTTTTGCAACACTGTTTTTTTTTGTGGGTATAAGAAAAGACATGTGATATTCAAGAAGGTTAACTTTTATATTTTCTTCTCCAGGTGAATGGAAAGCAGGCAGACAGTTCCAACCTCAACCTTGTGTCCCAGAAACTGCACGAGCTTCAGTTTGAAGAGGAAGAAGAAGATGGGAACGAGTTCTTCAACAAGGAACTTCCACCCCACGCTTGCAAGTACTGTGGCATCCATGACCCAGCCTATGTTATCATGTGTAACATTTGCAAGAAGTGGTTCTGCAATGGTCGTGGCCACACCAGTGGGTCACACATCATCAACCATTTGGTTCGGGCCAAGCACAAAGTTAGTTCTGGCTTTTATAATTGACCCACTAAGCTTCTGACTACCTCTTTTTCATTGTCCCATTTGTTTTTGTTTATTAGTCCATTTGTAAAATGAGAAAAATCATTTCTCATTGATACAACTCAAGGATCCCTGGTGTGCAAGTGCCTAAACCACACGAAATAGCCACAGACATCCCTAATGCACTTGGCTGGTTTATCAATCAAATGCCATAGCAGGAAGACCAAAAATACAGGATTATTGAAATTACAGTAGAATCTCACTTATTCGAAATCCCAGTAAGTTGAAAATCATAATAACTCAAAAGAATTCTCTGACACTAAACTTGTCAAACTTTGCTCCTTATTCAAAATCCTGTTATCTCAAAACTCTCAAGCTATATAATTATATATGGTTCACTACTGAATTCTAACAAGTTTAATTGAAACGAAGTGAACCACAGGGATAAGTTATTTTTTTTTAATCTTTTTTTTTTCAAAATTTTCACGCATTTTTTATTTTAAGTTAAGACTAATAATATATATTTTTTTCATCTTTTAGGAAGTGACCCTGCACAAAGATGGACCCCTGGGTGAGACTGTGCTGGAATGCTACACCTGTGGTGTACGCAACATCTTTGTCCTGGGCTTCATCCCAGCCAAGGCAGATTCTGTTGTGGTGCTTCTATGTAGACAGCCATGTGCTGCTCAGAACTCCCTCAAGGACATGAACTGGTAAGTGAAAAAGTTTTTTATTGCTCCCAGGAGCTTTTACTAAACATTTTCAATCAAATAGTCACTGTGTGGCCAAGTTGTTGTTGTTGTAGCCAGCTTGGCTACAGCTGGAGGGGTGAGTGATGGTATCCAGCCAACTTTATTTCAAAGTTGGCTTGTCCTGAACCACTTATTTCTAAGTGCGATCAACCATCGTAAGGACTCGGTCTTTTCTTTATTATTATTATTATTATTATTATATAATTCTTTATTAGATACAAAAGGACATTATGTACATATAAATAATAATTTTAACAGTGAAAAATCAAAAAAACAATATATACAATAAAAATGAAAAAGAATAGAAAATATTTGAAAACATAAATGTCCTAACTAAAGGGCGGGGTTATTGCCTATGGCAATCTCTTCCACCCAACCCTTTATATGCCATCAAACCCTTAGGACACTGCAAGCTAGCCTGGCTTGTAAGGGTTGGCTAGTCTGTTCTCTGTTTATAGTCCTCTAGCTGGGCAAGTAGTGTAGCACACTCGCACATACACACATTGCCCTGTTTTTGATTCTCAGAAGATGTTACATCACTTTCCAATCACATAGAAATACATAGGTAGTGCTTAAAGGAAAATAAGCTTGTGTTCCTCTATTTTTTTCATTATAATTTAGTGTAATGTCTTTGGTGATTGATGATGTAGGTTTCAATGTTTTGAAACATAAAAATGTTGATGCACTCAGTGAAAAACAAATCATTCAAATGCTATCAGCTCATTAAAAAAGAAAAGAAAAAAAAAAATCCAAACAAAACTTTCACTACCATCAGGTATACTAAAAAAAAGGTGTTGGTTTGCTTTTCATAAAAACTTATAGTTGACCAAAAAGATTCACACAGGTTTTGAGTCCATCCTTTTATTGATCTAACCATTGACGTCTGTTTAGAACTTTTGAGTATAAAAATTAAAAAAAAAGATAGATTTATTTGGATGAGGATTCTTCACAATTTTTGTTTGCTGCTATCTCCTTGCAGGGATCAAGAGCAGTGGAAGCCACTGATAGCGGACCGCAGCTTCCTGTCATGGCTGGTGAAGGTGCCATCGGAGCAGGAGCAGCAGAGGGGCCGGCAGGTGTCCTCCGCTCAGATTGCCAAGCTGGAAGAGGTGTGGAAAGACAATGCCGAGGCCACGTTCCAGGACCTGGAGAAGCCCGGAGTTGACGAGGACCCGCATCAGGTTCTGCTCAGGTAATCAGATATAATCCTACTCAGATACCGTCTTCTTCACAGTTTTTAACTTTGAAGACGGGTATACCTTTCTATTATTTTTGATTGTATTAATTTACTAGCGGGCTGTCGCCCGCTTTGCGGGCCGAGGCATGGCCGTAGTGTGTTGAGGCATGACCGTAGTGTATTGAGGCATGAACGTAGTGTATTGAGGCATGACCGTAGTGTATTGAGGCATGATCGTAGTGTATTGAGGCATGATCGTAGTGTATTGAGGTCCATCTAATTGAAAATCTAGAGCGTAAAAAAAAACCTACACACCAAATTTGAACATTTTTGGACTTACCAACACGGAGTAACAGGCAGTTGTTGTAGTGTATTGAGGCATGACCGTAGTGTATTGAGGCATGGCCGTAGTGTATTGAGGCATGAACGTAGTGTATTGAGGCATGAACGTAGTGTATTGAGGCATGAATGTAGTGTATTGAGGCATGACCGTAGTGTATTGAGGCATGAACGTAGTGTATTGAGGCATGATCGTAGTGTATTGAGGTCCGTCTAATTGAAAATCTAGAGCGTAAAACAAAAACCTACACACCAAATTTGAACATTTTTGGACTTACCAATACGGAGTAACAGGCAGTTGTTGTAGTGGGAATTTCGAAAAAATTCTGTCTAATTTCTCATCTAGACCGTAAAACGAACCTACACACCAAATTTGAACTTTTTAGGGCTTACCAATATGGAGTAATAGGCAGGTGTTGTAGTGGGAGTTTTAAAAAAATCCCATCCAAATGCAAATCTAGACTGTAAAAAAACCTACACACCAAATTTGGACTTCTTCGGACTTACCAGTGCGGAGAAAAGTAGTGGAAGTAAATTTTCCTTTTTCGCCAATGGCTGCAGATGTTGTAGTGGGAGTTTCGAAAAGCCCAATTTTGTAGATTCAGACAATAAGACAAACATAAATACCAAATTTGAACTTTCTCGGATTTATCAATGCGGAGAAATAGCGGTGAAAGTAAAAAGTCCTTTTTCGCTAATGAGAGGTGTTGTAGTGGGAATTTCGAAAAATCCTGTCTAATCGCACATCTAAACTATAAGACTAAGCTTCCTACCAAATTTGAACTTTCTCGGATTTATCAATGCGGAGAAATAGCGGTGAAAGTAAAAAGTCCTTTTTCACCAATGGCAGGTGTTGTAATGGGAATTTCGAAAAATCCCGTCTAATCGCACATTTAAACTATAAGACTAAGCTACCTACCAAATTTGAACTTTCTCGGATTTATCAATGCGGAGAAATAGCGGTGAAAGTAAAAAGTCCATTTTCGCTAATGAGAGGTGTTGTAGTGGGAATTTTGAAAAATCCCGTCTAATTGCACATTTAAACTATAAGACTAAGCTACCTACCAAATTTGAACTTTCTCGGATTTATCAATGCGGAGAAATAGCGGTGAAAACAAAAAATCCTTTTTCGCCAATGGCAGGTGTTGTAGTGGGAATTTTGAAAAATCCCGTCTAATCGCACATTTAAACTATAAGACTAAGCTACCTACCAAATTTGAACTTTCTCAGATTTATCAATGCGGAGAAATAGCGGTGAAAGTAAAAAGTCCTTTTTCACCAATGGCAGGTGTTGTAATGGGAATTTCGAAAAATCCCGTCTTATTGCACATCTAGACTGTAAGACAAAGCTACCTACCAAATTTGAACTTTCTCGGATTTATCAATGCGGAGAAATAGCGGTGAAAGTAAAAAGTCCTTTTTCGCCAATGGCAGGTGTTGTAGTGGAAATTTCGAAAAACCCCGTCTTATTGCACATCTAGACTGTAAGACAAAGCTACCCACCAAATTTCAGCTTCCTAGGACTTACCAATTCGGAGAAACAGTGATGAATCAGTGAGTCAGTCAGTCAGTCAGTCAGTCAGTCAGTCAGTCAGTCAGTCAGTCAGTCAGTGAGTGAAACTCTCTTTTATAAGTATAGATGTTTGTCAAATAAATGGAGATGTTAAAAAAAAAAAAAAAAAAAAAAAAAGGTGATTAAAGATTCTTTTTGTTACTAATTATGAAGTGAGTGTCTTTACAGTACAACATTTTTTCAGATAGTTTGTGACAGAATAACACTTTAACAGATTTTTCAGTTTTTTTTTTTAAATATATTACTTTTATTGTATATTTGAAGTCTCCAATACAAACCTCATATTTTAATACATTTAAAATGAGACTATTTTAAAGAGTAATAAAATATACAGGGTGGACCAAAAAAACGTTTACACCCGTTAATGGTAGATTACTGACGACATTTCCAGGCCGGATCTGGAATCCGTTTTTTCGGATTCGCCTTCGTAACTGCACAAAGTGATTTTTTGTAACTTTCCAAAAAAGTCCGACTTTGGCTTATTCTTCGGGTCAGTGCTTTGTTTCTGTTTAAGATGAGTTGATTCTGAACAGTTCTGCAGAAAGCCAACAAAATTTCGATGTTTTAAGCTACACTATTTTGTTTTTTACGGTTTGGTTTGTCATATTTTTTCACACCTGAACAGAAAAAAAACACACGAAAAAACTTTTTTACTAAATAAAACACTCGACATTTGTCCGAACAAATTTTGGCACAGACACGGGCAAGTTTGATAAAAGTTGGCGGCAGCCCCGAGGATGCTAAAAAATAATTTTACGATTTTTTATCACGTGATCTTCTGGGAAAAATTATTAGATGTTTGCCAAAAACTCTTCAAAATTCCTAAGAGTTTTCTAGCTGTAGACTGTGTAAGGGCGTCTTGTATTGTTTACAAAATTTGTTTACATTGCAGTTTTTGAATACCGCGGTCTTACATGTCTTCATCAGCCAGTTTAGGAAAATTCAAATGATAGTTTTCGTGCTTTTCAGATTGTCAGTGGTGTTAGCTAGATGTGCTAGTGCTAAGAGTATTAGACGTATGACCGATGTTCAATTCTCGGCGATCAATATTTTTTTAATTATCAAAAAAAAATCTGATGGAATATTTTATTCATACCTGTATCTGACTTGTTGTAACACCAACAACTTATGGTTTCTTTGGAGGTAATACCATATGTAAATTGAGTTATATCAGATACTATTGGTATCATAAGTCACATAATTATTATTCATGTAAGACCCTGAGAGACTGCCCTGATAATGGATGGTTTTTCTTATGCTTCCCTAAGAGAGAAAATAAACTGGTGAATTTTCCTAACGAAAGTAGAGTTTATAAAATAATGCCAGGTAAATATGTAGGTAGGTTCTTCTATCATAAACAATACTAATTAAATAACAAATATTTACCGACTGCCAACTTCTAATAGAAATCCTGAAAAAAAACAAGATAATATTTTGTAAAATGAATAAAATTTTATTATGTTTTATACTATTTGGGTATAATCAAAAAGGTATTAAAAATAAACATTTTGTCTGAGTATGTTCAATGAGAAACGATTAGAAGCGCACGATTAGCTCAGTGGTAAGCTAGTCACTTGCCATGCGGAAGATCCCACCCGGGTCCGAACGCCAGAGACAGCAAATCATGTTCCGTCTAATGTTGCGGAAGATTTCAGGTTTTTCTGTCGGGTCATCAAATGCCAACAGGATTCTTGCTACCAGATTCTGCTACTCTTGCGTCTCCACTGGTATTTCGTAAACTATGTTTTTCACGTGATCCCAAATGTTCCTGTTGGCAGCTCCATATTCTGCCAAATGCAAATCTGCCATTTCAGCATCCGAATAATAATTATTATGTAACTTGTACTAAAAAAACTCAAGAAGTTTAAAAATAATATTTCATAGAATGCAGAAAAATATGCTTGAAAACTATCATCGAGAAACAAACAATCATTCATTTGACTGGCCTTTAATTAATTCCAAGGAAAATAATTATCAGACGTAAATAGCTAATTACTCTTTGAGTACAAGACGACCTTACACGGTCAACACTTTTAAGATTTTGAACATAATTTTTTGAGACTTACCTGGTTCGTTTTCCCAGAAGATCACGTGATAAAAAATCGTAAAATTATTTTTTAGCATCCTTGGGGTGGCCGCCAACTTTTATCAAACTTGCCCATGTCTGTGCCAAAATTTGCTCGGGAAAATCTTGAGTGTTTCAAAGTGTAAAAAACTTACATGAGAATTTTTTTTCTATTCAGGTGTCAAAAAAGATGCCAAACCAAATCGTAAAAAACAAAGTAGTGTAGCTAGAAACATCGAAATTTTGTTGGCTTTCTGCAGAAATGTTCAGAATCAACCCATCTTAAATAGGAAAAAAGTTCTGACCTGAAGAATAAGCCAAAGTCGGACTTTTTCAGAAAGTTGCAAAAAATCACTTTGTGCAGTTATAAAGGCGAATCCGAAAAAACGGATTGCAGATCCGGCCTGGAAATGTCGTCAGTAATCTACCATTAACGGGTGTAAACGTTTTTTTGGTCCACCCTGTAGAAGTATTTTGTACCCCATTCATATTAAATCTCCAAAGTACTCAAACCACCAAGCTTCAGGTTTTGATTCTATCCTCATATTGACATTTGTTTAAAAAAAAAATGAGTATAAAATTAAAAGAAAGTATGATTTATTTCTGGTGACGCAAAAGGATTCTTCACAATTTTTGTGGCTAGTGCAGCATTAATTATACTCTGGTGCAGGCGCTGGTATCATGCATTTTTCATCACGAGGTATAAGTGGACACCAGACATCCAAAGTACAGAGTAGAAAATTCCAGGCAGCTGGGAATCAAACTCAGCACCGTGTGTGCAAGCCTATTGCACTGTCTCGGTAGCTCAGTGGTAAAGGCGGCATCCACAGGTTCCAGAGGTCGTGGGTTCGAAACCCAGCCGGGTCATTGAAAGTTATCCTCCCATTTGGGATTTTAACACATAATAATATGTTACTGCTGGAATAATGGGACTTTAATAGTCCTTATCGGGCAGTATAAACAAGATGATATTATTATTATACACAACTTGGCCACAGTGACAATGGTAAATTCAACATCAACCTCTTCTTCCTCTTCAGGTACGAGGACGGATACCAGTACCAGAACATCTTCGGTCCCCTGGTGAAACTCGAGGCGGACTATGACAAGCGTCTCAAGGAGTCGCAGACACAGGAGAATGTGACCGTACGCTGGGACGTGGGACTGAACAAGAAGACCATCGCCTACTTCAGTCTGGCAAAGACTGATGGAGGTGATTTTTATTTTTATTTTTTAAGGACGAATGTTCTTTTTTTTTTAAATAATATTTATTTATTTATTTACAATTGACAATAATATGAACATGGACATAGCAGCTGGTTCCTATCCCTGGGGATTTAACCCAGTATTTGAGAATTACATGATTTTAAATTATAATAAGGATTATGGCGGATCAAATTTTCAAAGAATCCGCCGATTACTGGGGCTGGTATTACCAGCCAGTGTCTGCAACCTTTTTTTAATTTATATAGCCATGAAGTTGCAGTTACTGTGTGTGGTAAGTGTTCTACTTTGCCCATTCTGTTGTGTGCTTAAGCACTGGTGGATGAGAAGTGACACACTACTTCCATTTTGGTGCTAATTTTCCCTTGTGCTTTGTGTTCACTAAACACCTAAATGGAAACGTACTGTGTCACTTTTTGCCGTCAGAAGCAAGGTATAGGATGGGATGGGCCAGCTACAACACAGACAACAAGTGTCTACAGTAAATTCTTGAAATGAAAAAGAGTCAAGCAATCATCTATTGAAAATAAATGTTACCAAAAATTTAATACAATTTTATTTGGTATTTTTTTTGTTGTAATATTTAGTTTGAGAGGTTAAAATTTAGTTGTGTTTTAGTGGGGTGAGCTACCAGGGGATCATGATCTTTCTCTTTACTCACTTCTCTTTCTCTGAAGTGGACCTACTTCAAACTCTGTGCTGTAGAAGTTATGACTACTGCTTGTGGTCCAGATATCTGTTAGATGCTCAGTTTGATCAGATTATTATTATTAGTTTTAATAGAGTCAAACCTGGATATAAGAGAAACCTGGATACAAGAGAACGATTTCCACGTCAAATTTACTTCTCTATAATGGAAAATTACCAGCCTTCGTGGCGTAACGGTTGTGACTACTGCCCGTAGTCCAGAGATCCTGAGTTCGATCCCGGTCGGAGCAGATTTTTCACACAGAAAATTCTGTTCCCTCCGTACATGTAAGCCTGGCATTTCCGGCCCTACCCAGGCTGGGTGAGGTTAATGTGGGTAGCTGGTACGATTCCCAACGAATGGAGGGTAAAACCCCCGTCCTAATCCAGGACATTAAATCAAATAGTATCGTTGGTGTTAGTAAGGGCATTCAGCCGTAAAAATGTGCCAAAACCAACCAACCTCAACCATGAGGTTGAACAACGTCGACCCTACTCAAGCGGGATAAGACAGAGTAAAAGAAGAAGAAAAATAGAAAATTGTATTTTTATACAAGAAACCTTTATTTAAGAGAAAAAAAATCCAGGTTGGACTGTATTATAATAGACTCATCGTTACTCTCTCCAATCACAGACATGCGGCTGATGCAAGGAGACGAGCTCAAGCTGAGCCTGGGCTGGGACGCGGGAGCCAAGGCCTGGTTCAGCCTCGGGCACGTGATGAAGATCCCGGACAACTTTGGAGACGAGGTCGGGCTGGAACTGAAGAACGCGAACGAGGCGCCCACCGACAAGACCACCGGCTTCTCCGTCGATTTCATTTGGAAGTCGACCTCGTTTGACAGGTGATTATTACTATTATTTGTGATTATTACTATTATTTGTAGGTATATTTTACATTAATATTGATATTACGTATATTTTACATTAATATTGATATTACAATAAACGGGGCGGAGATAAATCTCAAGCCAACGGGAAATCTTCATTGTATTATTATTATTATTATTATTTAACACTTTATTAGATATAGAGAGAGAAGAGAAAGGCTGCAACCTGTGTATCATGTAATGTAAAATCTATCGCTATTTTTTAGATCTTAGAAGCCAAATAAAAATGGCTTAGGATGGGTCCTCTGTAAACAAAAAAAAATATGAAAAATAAAACTAATGATTTATTATTATTATTTTTTATTTAATTTTAGAGTCTGACTGGGGGACTATAAACAGGGAGGAGACTAGCATTGGCTTGGTTCTGGGGGCCCTTGTCAATTATTAGCCTCCTTGTAAAGACAGTGGTAAAAGTGCTGAGTCATTACTCCACTGTCTGTCCACCACCGTTCACGATGATGCCACCCTTTATGATTTAATTTATTCCCCCCCTCCTTCAGAATGCAGTTGGCACTTCGCAAGTTCGCCGTGGATGACCAATCCGTGTCCGCGTACATCTACCATCGGCTGCTCGGCCACAATGTGGACGAGGTGCTGTTCCGATGTCACTTGCCGAAGCACTTCTCGGCGCCGAACCTGCCCGATCTGAACCGAAGTCAGGTGTACGCTGTGAAGCATGCCATACAGCGGCCCCTGTCCCTCATTCAAGGTAATAACTCATACCTCGTGAGGAAAAATGAGTAGTTACTTGTATGAGTAACGACCATCAGTGGCGGCATTACCAGAGTAAAAAGAAATTAATGTAATAGAATAATTCGAAAAGTACAGGAGGCTCTTAGTAATGCTGCGCTACCCACAAAAATTGTGAAGAGACCTTGTGCTTCACCACAAATAAAACCATACATACATACATTCAAGGTAATAATAATAATATCGTCTTATTTATACTGCCCAATTAGGACTATTAAAGTCCCATTATTCCAGCGGTAAGCCCAAGACATATTATTATGTGGCAAAAATCCCAAATGGAAGGATAACATGTCATGTCCCGGCTGGGTTTCGAACCCACGTGAGAGTGCCGCCTTTAGTAGAACTGAGTTTAGTCTGGTGTAAAAAATAATAATTCCAAGCTTTTCTGAACCGATGCCAAAAAAATTAATAAAATCTCTCTTATACTTGTAATGTAAAGTGCATAAATTTGTGGATTTGAATAAAAAATAAAACACTCTGGCTGGGGGACTATAAACAGGAAGTAGACCAGCAGTCTGGCTGAGGGACTATAAACAGGGAGTAGACCAGCAGTCTGGTTGGGGGGACTATAAACAGGGAGTGGACCAGCATTGGCTTGGTTCTGGGAGCCCTTGTCAATTATTAGCCTCCTTGTATAGACAATGGTAGAAGTGCTGAGTCATTACTCCACTGTCTGGCTACCATCGTGCACGATGACGCCACCCTATAATAATAAATAATAAAAAAATAAATCGCCTTCCCTCCTTCCCCAGGCCCCCCGGGCACGGGCAAGACCGTGACCTCGGCCACCATCGTCTACCAGCTGGTCAAGCAGACCGGCTCCCCGGTCCTCGTGTGTGCGCCGTCCAACATCGCTGTCGACCAGCTGACCGAGAAGATCCACCGCACCGGACTCAAGGTGGTGCGGGTGTGCGCCAAGAGCCGCGAGGCCATCGATTCGCCCGTCAGTTTCCTCGCCCTGCACAACCAGATTCGGAACATGGAGATGTGAGTTGAAAAAAGAAAGAAAGAAGAAGAAAAACGACCGAAAAGAATACTTTCTATACCTTTTTTTTTTTTTTTTTAAGATGAGTGTTTCACAACCTTTTATATTTCGTAGTCATGAAACAGGAGGTACTGTAGACGCTTGTGGTCTGTGTTGTAGCCTGCCCATCCCGTAGTATGCCTCCCCTCTGATGGGCAAGAAGTGACACAATACTTCCCATTTAGGTGCTGGGTCAACACGAGTGCACCGGAAGGTATCCCTTAACAAAGAACTGTAACCAAATTATGAATACAAATTCTTGTCGGCGTGGGGGTTCGAACCCGGGACCTTCCGTATGGCAAGCGAGTGCTTAACCACTGAGCTATTCGTGCGCTCCGGTAATAGAAATTCTATACCCTCATAGGTTTAGAAAGAAAAAAAAAATTGTTTTTTTTTTTTCATAAAGACTGTTCTTTATGACTGTTGACCGAGACGATTCATTGTATCGACAGTTGGCAGAAGACCGAAGAAGACTCGTTCTGAAGGTGAAGGGCCATAAGTCGAGAAGCTTTAGATTTGCCTGTGTTCCTTGCACAACGAGATTCGGATCATATAGATTTCAGTTAAAAAAAGAAGAAAAAATAGTGATGTAACTATACATTTAAAAGTCTGGGTGAGGTTAATGTGGGTAGCAGGTTTGTGAGCTTCCTGCGAATGGAGGGTAACACCCCCGTCGTGATATGACCATGCAGTTGAAAGCGACGTTAAAAAAAAAAAAAAAAAAAAAGTTTAATTGACAATGTTCATTAAAAAAATAAAATAATAATAAAAATATTTTTTTTTTACAAAAATGAACACAATAGTTTTAGAATTAAACAGATTTAATCAAGTTTTATTTACAATTTTTTTTTATTATTATATGTACATTTTACAAAAAAATTGAAATTATTAAACAAAACTTGATCAAGGGCTGTGCTATAATGCCTACGGCATTCTCTTCAAATAAATTCATCATAATTCTTTTTAGACTGTTTTTTTTTTTAACATTTTGCAATATTCAATAATTAATTATTAATAATAATAATAATAATACCGGGTGTACCGGTTCATTTATTGACGAGCATCAGAGCTCTTTGTACAAAATAACAATATTTATAACCAAAATCAATCGAGATATACAAAAAAAAAAAAAAAAAAAAAAAAAAAAAAAAAAAACGGAACACATACATGGTAAATGGTAATCGAAAGACATTAAAATACTCTACAATATACATATATCACAATTGTTTTAAAAATCCAATCCACAATCGGTGTTAGCAGATCTTAACATCCTGTTGAGAGGAGTATAATACGTGTAATTTGAGTCACAAGATGTCACATAGAATGATATTATTTTTTGAATCCTTTCTCAGGAATTCCGAGCTGAAGAAGCTGCTCCAGCTGAAAGAGGAAACGGGCGAGTTGTCTTCTGCCGACGAGAAGCGCTACCGCTCCCTGAAGAAGTCGGCGGAGAAGTCTCTGCTCGACAACGCTGACGTCATCTGCTGCACGTGCGTCGGGGCGGGCGACCCGCGCCTCCTCAAGATCAAGTTCCACTCGATCCTGATTGACGAGAGCATGCAGGCGACGGAGCCCGAGTGTATGGTGGCCGTCATTCTAGGTGAGCGGGCGGGGGTCTGTCCCAGTGGTAGCTCAGTGGTACAAGGCGGCACTCTGTGAATCCAGAGTTCCCACAGGTCGTGGGTTCGAAACCCAGCCGGGACATTTTTTTTTTTTTAACACAGACGACCGGCATGTTTTTAGTCAGTTCTCCCGTGGGACCGGCGATGTTTAGGCTATTCACAGGCGTAGTGCATGCGTGTACCACCGGTGGTACACTCGGTCCATTCCGTACAGACACGCGTGTACCACCCGTGGTACACCCGGTCGTTTAAGTGTTAACTAATGTTCAAACGCAATGTGTTTCACTGCAATTACATGGACTTAATACTTAACCTAGGTAAGATTGACAAGTTATACTCCCATTTGTGATTTTTACCACGTAATTATATGTCTTGAGCTTACTGCTGGAGTAATGGCACATAATAGTCCTCATCGGGCAGTATAAATAAGGCGATATTATTATTATTATTTTTTGTCCGGAGGAATTTTTTGTAACTGGTTGAGTGCGATTTTTTTTGTGAGTTCTAGCCATGGGCGTAGCCAGCATCCGCTCTAGGGGGGGGCAACTAAGATATCCGTGTCGAAAGTTGGGGGGGGGGGGGGGGGGGGTGGGTACCTTTGGGTGCGGAAAAAGGCAGTGGAAGCGATTTGTTTTGTTGTTGTTGAAATCCAAAGGTCCCACAAGAAACTGAATATATATTTGTAATTTGTACCTACACATACAACGAATACAGACAGCTTTTCTTCTCTCTCAATAATATTTTAGAACAGGCTTTTTATTTATTGAATGGAATACAGGTAACAATGTTATTGAAACTTATTTGATGCAAAGTTAATTTCTAAAAAAAAAAAATTAAAATCAAAAGCGCATTACTTTTGAGGTTTTTTGAGTAGAAATCTCGATTCGTCGCGAGGACATATACTTTATTATACATATTTAGAACCGCAATTTTATTGCAAATCTAAAAGTGCCGATCGTAACGATTTGGGTTGTACTTTTTGAGCGAGGAGCCTTTTTGTACGGTCGAAACGTTGAAAATTGCCGTAACGAAAAATCTTTATTGACCCTACCTTGACCGATTTAAGAAAAAAAAAAGTTACTACTAATTGCAACTTTTAGAGACAAAGCTTTTAATATGCAACACATTAGGTCCAAAGGTCAAAATTTAAAAAAATAAAAAAAAATTGACCTATTTTTCATTTTTTTCAATCTTTAATTATTTTGACCTATTTGCCCTTTAAAAAAAAATCTGAAATTTTAATGGCAAAAAAAAGACATTTTTGTGGTTTTACAAAAAAAATTATCTTGTTACTATAAAGTTAACGCCCCCAAATAAGCCGGCAAAATCAGGTCTGACGCAACAAATTTGACCTAAATTTGCCTTAAAAGTTTTTTGGCCTTACCTCGAGATTAGTCGCCCTGACCTACATCGTTTATGGCATTTATGGCATTCTCCAGGTCAATGCGCATCGAATGATATATAATAGGTCTAGTTTTGATAAAATTTTACAGTCCCTTTGGGCAAATTAAAATTTTCCGAAAATTTTAATCAATGAACCGGCCCCGCCCACATGGACTGGGTTATATATGAAGCTTTTCTATTAGAAAATTCTTGTAGCTGACAATTTTCCGGTTCGATCGATATGCAATATGCCCTGTTAACGTTTATAATAGCCCCGGAAAACGGCCCGGAAAAATCACTAAAAAAATTTAATTTTTCAAATAATTAAAAAAATTCAAATGAATTAAAAACATGGTTAATGATTAAAATTTTCAAAAAAATTTTGGCAAAAATGTAGGAAATCACATGGAGAATCACCGTTCTTGCCTAACCCTCTACCCCCTTTTTTTCAAAAAGCTTAAAAAACGTCTCCTTCTGCCTTAAAACGGCGTTTGAAGAAACCGTTTTAATCGTCGCCTTGAAATTAATCGATTTTAAGAATTAAGGCGGTAATGTTATACTTTTTTGGATTTGCGTCGTCAAGGCAAATCGAACAATATGTAACATCATGTGCTTGCGACACTTTATCGGTGCATAATCACCGATTGAAAAAAAAGCAGCCATTTTTTTGACATATGTCAAACTTTTGACATATCAGTTTAAACTTTAAGCTGTTTTTATGACATATTCTTCTAGCCCTCATCTGTACAAACCTAACGCAACAAATTTCAGCCTTTCGTCATTAACACAGCCAGAGTTATGGCGAATAAACGCAAAAAATTCAAGCGCCTCGACGCCGCTGGCGCCACCAGATGAAGCGTCGATTTCCTGACAAAAAATGTTTATCTTGTATGGGAAAAGATATTTAGATGACCAAATGGCGTCCAGAGGCTACCAAAGTGGCAGGGCAAAACTGGCACGAAAAAAATATCTGTTCTGCGCATAACTCGTGAACGGCGCGCGCCACCAAATTTTGGTACCATTAAAAGGTGCGCCTACACATTCTACACATTTCATATTCTATACATGTTTGCTTCATCTGCAACACAGAAGGAGTTAGAGCGGCATATATGGTTTTCCAAAAAGGCCCTAATATGGCCCTAATTCGGCCTTAGTAGGTGACGAAAGGCCTTAACACTAACCCTAGATAGCGGCCATTCATACCTGTCGGTGGAACTCAGTTTAAACCTGATCGGCACCAAAAGACCATTTGCTCGCCCCGATTTTCCATTGGAGCGCCTCACTAATTATATAGCCAGGAAGAGCTTTGATATTTTTTTTAGGGTCTACTTGATATTTTTACCCTTTTAAAAATCCTTTGATTTTTGATTTTAAGGTTTTTCAATGTTTTTTTTTTTTTCTCGAAAAATATTTTTCAAAAAATATCATAATATGTAAATTTAAGTTGCCCCTTCCATGTTACATACTATTGGGGTTTCTCTAGGGGGGGGCAGCTGCCCCCCCCTGCCCCCCCCTGGCTACGCCCATGGTTCTAGCTACTAGTTTATTCAATTAGACAAAAAATACTAGACAAAGAAAGGTCCAGAGCTTCCGCTAAATTGGAGATTTCTGATTCAGCAACCAAAAATCGACGTCGCCATTTAGGCTGAGTAAGACCTAAAAAATAAACTGGTGTGGTAAACATCACACGACTTTCTATTACCTAAAGGTGAGCTGTTTTTTGTTGTTGAAATTTCCAAAACAAAATCAGAAAATCGAAGAAAAAAAACCGACCGAAAAAAAAAATACTTTCTATACCTCGTTATTTCTTATTCTTATTAACTATTATTTTCCTTTGTTTACTCTCTTCCTTACCCTCTAATTGTTTTTTTTTTTTTTTACATTTTCATTGTATTTATACTCAAGGTACAATGGGACCTGTGGGACCACCTGTCTTGCACTGACAGTCTAAATAAAGCACTACTTTTACCTATTGTTGGATTTTCAGTGAAACCCTTACAATTAACACTGCGACCTAATTAGATCTATTGTGACCAGTTGATTCTATTTAGTTTTAACGTCCTAATTTGAAGTAGTCAGTACGGGGGTTTTACCCTCCATTCGCTGAGAATTGATTCCTAAATCACGGTGGTGAAATTATTATATGGACGCCCAGATCCAATGTCTAGGCTCCTTTCATGTCCATTGATTCTATTTGGTTTTAACGTCCTGACTTGAGGTAGTCAGGACGGTGGTTTTACCCTCCATTCGCTGGGAATCGTACCAGCTACCCACATTAACTTCACCCAGCCTGGGTAGGGCCGGAAATGCCAGCCTCACGTGTTTGGAGGGAACAGAATTTTCGTCGAAAAATCTGCCCCAACCGGGAGTCGAAACTATGGATTACGGGCAGTAGTCGCAACCATTACGCCACGGAGGCTGACCTTATTAGCAGAAAATAAAAAAGGTCTCATCGTGTTTTCTGTTTTATTTCTCACTCGCTCGCAGTGGTGGTGTCGTCACCATCGCTCACATCGTTATGACTCTTACTTTTCCTCAGCTTTCTCATTTTTTCCTTCTTCTCCTTCTCCTTCCTCTTCTTCTCTTCCTTTTTCTTCTTGTCCTCTTCCTTTTTCCTCTGTTTCTCTATCTGTAAGCAAGTAATTTCTTGGTGTTATTATTAGTGTTCAAGAAGAGATCATAATCTTATTTATAAATCACAAAATGGTCCTAGGTTAAGAAATGGGTCGAATCTGTTAAACGCAATAAAAGCTGCAATTTTTGTCTTATAAAGCTGAAATTTTAACGGTATGTTTGTTTCATACATGTTTAGAATTTAATGTATGAATTTTGAATGACACCATATTAAGCAATATGTACCATACATGCTTATAATTTAGTGTTTGAATTTTGAATGACACCATATTAAGGAATATGTACCATACATGCCTAGAAATTTTATGAATTATTAAGCACTATGTACCATACATGCTTAGAATTTAGTGTATGAATTTTGAATGACACCATATTAAGCAATGTGAGCTCAGCTAATGAATGTGTCAAATTGCATTTATCACAGTAAAAGGTGCAATTTTTGGTGCAAAGGTGTTGTAATTATAAGGGTGTGTTCTATAGATATTAAGCGACCAGTGGCAGAATCATAGGCAAAAAAAAATACAAGATATTGTAAATTAAAGTGGTAAAGTCCTATGATTCTGCGCTACCCACTAAAATTGTGACATAATAACACAAAGAAAAAGCATTATTATTATATTAAGATAATTCTTTACCTCGGCTTGAGTGTTGCATTTGTGTGCTTTCAAACAGAACAGGTACTCGTCAGGGTCCTGTTTCAGTCTCTCGGCACGCCTCCGCTCATAGCACTCGGCTATCTTTAGCAACTCGCTGTGCGTCTGTATGACAAGAGGATGCGCCGCAAACGACGACTCGCTCTCCGCTTTCTTCAGCTTCTTCTCGTTCCTCTTCTTCTCCTTCAACTCGCGACTCTTCGCTCTCCGCCGGCTCTTCGCCCGCTGCTTCTCTCTTTTTCGTTGTTCGCGTTCCTCGCGCTCCGCTCTCTCTTCGTCCGACTCATCCCGATGTCTTCTCCGGAGGAAAGATCTTCTTTCCCGCTCTTTGTCATGCTCGGATTTCTCTGAGTTTTCATCGTTTTCGGCGTCATCCGACTCTTCTCGATGCTTGGATCGGAATCGAAATTTCCTCTTGGATCGATCTTTCTCATGCTCGGATTTCTCTGAGTTGTCATCGTTGTCAACGTCATCCGACTCCTCTCGATGCTTGGATCGGAATCGAAATTTCCGCTTGGGTCGATCTTTTTCTGACGACTCCTGTTCCGGATCTGCTTCCGAATTCTCTGAGTCATTCTCCTGCTGGTGTTTATTTTTTTTCTTAAAATTTATATGTATTTTCTTTCGGCCTTTGCTCTTGGACTCAGACTCGGAGGACGCCTCACTGTTTGCATACTCGTCAGACTTCTCGTTAGGTTCTGCTTCGGGTGAATGACGTCCTGATCTCCTGTCACCTAGGGACCCGCGGGCCACAATCTGATCCTGCCGTGTCCTGCTCCTAGCGTCGTGAGTTCTTTTGCTTGCCTCGCGTGGATTTCTGACGCTTTTACTTCTGATGTTGTGGCGGCTCTTATCGCTTGCGTACACCCGGTTGTGGTCACTCTTATACGTGAACAGGCCTTCCATGCTGTGTTTCTACTCGGTTGACGTGTGTACTGGGTTCGCCTTTTGTACTGTCGTGACGGTGAAAGTTGTGGTATATTTTCAGTGAGGGTGTTGTCAAATGTTTGCGTACGTGTTGAATTGTTACAAAAGTTTCGTGTTGAAAGTGACAAATATAATGGTGCTAATAATGTGGTTCTAAATTTGATTAATGACATGGTTAAATTTTATTTGGTTGCAACTCAACAGATTTGACCATCCAGCGTCGATGGTACGTTGTCCCCGTTGAATACAAGAGTGGCCGGTTCTATCAATTTTATGACAAAACAGAGGTTTTACGTGAAACCTCGGTTTTATTCACATTAGTTTTGCAGTCAGGTTTCTACCAATTGTTACTCGTGGTTTTGTGAATCCAGGTTTTGGAACAAAATTTCATTCGTCTTGATTGAACAGTGTAAATAAATGAGTCAATAATGTTATTACCACCCTCTTGATTTTTTTTTTCTCCAACATCAGATTTGTAATAATAATACTCTTTAGTGGAAAGTAACCAACCACCAGGCGAGGTTAGTGCTCAAAGCAATTTCTACCATCTAACAATCCCACAGAGTCTTATTATGTGGTCACAAACTCAAAATAATGAGGAAAAATTCATGCAGTGGGTGGGATTCGACGCTACCTGGATTACCAGACCAGCACGCTAACCACTTGACTACTGGCTAAACACAAAGGCATCAATCAGGGGCTACTCCTCCGGTATTTTGAATCCGCTGTCCTAATCTGGCAGTATGAATAAGGCAATATTATTATTATCATGAATGTGTTGCCCAGGTGACCGACCTCAGTAGCTAATCTTGATAAGGCGGCGGACTTGTAACCTGGGGGTCGGTGGTTGAAGTCCCGGTTACAGCGTAAATTTAGTAAAGCGAGTTTGAGTAGTTGTGACATCACGAAAGTGATTAACACAAATATAATAACTTATAACAACTATTGTTTTCGGTCATTTTTTTCCTTCGAAATTTAACTTGGGTAGAAAACACTGGCAATTATGGACACAATACTTGGACCTCGTGATTATTTCAGATATTATACACGTGCTAATTTTGAGCTTTTATACTAAATCTCTTGTATCTCCGAAACCGCTGAACCGATTTTCTTCAAGTTTGTTTTTAATGTAATTATGTATATTTATTTTAGTTTTTCTTTACAATTTTTTGTGGCTCTCCCTAAGGAATTCTTCTAAGGAGAGTTTGATATGGTAGAACACTATTTTTGCTACATTTGATTAACACATGTTGTATGATAACTTTTTGTGTTGCCCAGGAGCCAAGCAGCTCATCCTGGTGGGCGACCACTGTCAGCTGGGCCCGGTGGTGATGTGCAAGAAGGCGGCCCGGGCCGGCCTCTCCCAGTCCCTCTTCGAGCGGCTGGTGGTGCTCGGGATTCGGCCCTTCCGCCTGGAGGTGCAGTACAGGATGCATCCCGAGCTCAGCAAGTTCCCGTCCAACTTCTTCTACGAGGGGTCCCTGCAGAATGGTGTCTGCGCTGGTGAGTGATATTGGACTGTTTTTTTTTTTTACCCGCAAGTTTTCTAGTTCCCGTCCAAAACTTCTTCTACGAGGGGTCTCTGCAGAATGGGGTCTGCGCGGGTGAGTGATTTTTTTTTTTTTATGAGGGAGATAGGGGAAAAATCTTTTAAAGACACCCGCCGTTTAACATGGGGAGTAGGGGTCTCTGCAGAATGGTGTCTGCGCCGGTGAGTGATATTGGACAACTTTTTTTTACTTCCGAAAAATTTCCAATATTAGAAATCGGAAGTATTTTGTGTTCGTTTTTGTAAAAAAAAAAAAAATATTTTTTTTGTCCCGATTTCAATTTTTTTCATATTTCTGGACGTTTCATAACCTCCTGAGCGAATTTGGTTTTGTGTCCGTCTGTCGGTCTGTCAAAACGATTCCTTGTAACGCGCAAATCTTGTAAAAAACGATTCCTTGTAAAAAAGTAAAAAAATAAGGTCCACGACTTGCCGATACAGATTTTTCTGTAGAATCTAGAATGTAGAAAAAAACAATATTCTACCATATAAAACAAATTTGAAGAAAATCGGTTCAGTCGTTTTGGAGATACAAGTAATTTTGTGGTATAAATTCTCAAAATTGGCACGTGTTTACAATGTGATACAATCACGAGGAAGTATTGTGTCCATCATTGAGCGGCTGGTGGTGCTCGGGATTCGGCCCTTCCGCCTAGAGGTGCAGTACAGGATGCATCCCGAGCTCAGCAAGTTCCCGTCCAACTTCTTCTACGAGGGGTCCCTGCAGAACGGGGTTTGCGCTGGTGAGTGTCTCCTTGTAAAAACGATTCCTTGTAAAAAAGTAAAAAAATAAGGTACACGACTTGCCGATACAGATTTTTTTGCAGAATCTAGAATGTAGAAAAAACAATATTCTATCATATAAAACAAATTTGAAGAAAATCGGTTCAGTCGTTTTGGAGATACAACTGATTTTGTATAAATTCTCAAAATTGGCACGTGTTTACAATGTGATACAATCACGAGGAAGTATTGTGTCCATAATTGAGCGGCTGGTGGTGCTCGGGATTCGGCCCTTCCGCCTGGAGGTGCAGTACAGGATGCATCCCGAGCTCAGCAAGTTCCCGTCCAACTTCTTCTACGAGGGGTCTCTGCAGAATGGGGTCTGCGCGGGTGAGTGATATCATCATCATAGGGTGGCGTCATCGTGAACGATGGTAGCCAGACAGTGAAGGAATGACTCAGCACTTCTACCACTGTCTTTTACAAGGAGGCTAATAATTGACAAGGGCCCCCAGAACCAAACCAATGCTGGTCTACTCCCTGTTTAGAGTCGGGCTGGTCTACTCCCTGTTTATAGTCCCCCAGGCAGACTACTGGTCTACTCCCTGTTTATAGTCCCCCAGCCAGACTTGTTTATAGTCCCCAGTGATATTGGACAGTGTTTTTTTTTCTTCTGTTTTTACTAAAAATGTGCCACAACCAACCAACGTCAACTATGAGGTTGAACAATGTCGACCACAAGTAGATTTGGGAAAAGGCAAAGTGGGAGGAGAAGACCAAAGTAGGCACTAGGCTTACCTTTTTTTTAGATGGAAATGTTTGTTTATAGCTTTATTTACAAACAAAGGTTTATAGCTTTATTTAGGCTTACCTACACATAATAATACTCTAGTGGAAGGTAACCACCGTGCGAAGTTACCTTCCGTTTTAGCACTACCCTTGATTAAGTTTTATATCTATTGCACTAAGATCAGGTTTTTTTACCTATTTTTTTTATAGTGATCCATAGCCATGATGATGGGAGATTAATAATATTGGGTTCTATTGGACGAGGTAAAGAAAAAACATACCTTAGTAGCTTGATCGATAAGGCGGGGGACTTGTAACCTTTATTAGGAGGACATAGTAATGTACAATATTGTTTAAGTAAAAAAATTAGAAAAAATAAATTGATGAAATAGTTTGAAGTCAATAAGGATCGATAAGGCGGCGGACTTGTAACCTGGAGGTGGGTGATTCAAGTTTTGGTTTCAGCATAGATTTAGTAAAGCGAGTTTGAGTAGTTGTGATGTCACAAAAGTGATTAACACGACTATGATATCTTTTAAAAAATTAGGGTAAAGAAAAATATTGTTTATTCTAATTACTAGAAAATCTTCCCATTGACTCAGTAAACACAAGATTTAACAAGACCCTGATAAATCTTAATGAAAAAATACTTAATAATGAAAAAGACAGCCCATATCTATTTATTTATTTATTTATTTATTTAATTAATAGACGGGTGCTACCCATGATACATAAATTTCCCTACACAAAACAAATAAAATACTTAAACATAATATAGTAAAATAACTTAAAAATAAAGAAAAAACTTAAAAATAATTATTAAAACTAAGCATAAGCGATCAGAACACTATTGGTGCGGCGATTGGAAATCAATAAGTTTTGATTTTAATGAGTTTAAAGTATCATTAAATAAGTCAATATTGAATGGAGGATTGTTAACAATATTACCAAGCTGCATTATTCTGTTTATAGTGCAATTTTTGCCAATGTTGGTTTTGAATGTTTTAATTGCAAATAAATCATTATTCCTAGTTTGTTTGTTTTTTACTTTTAAATTGATTAGAGAAACAAGGTCGGGACAATCAATAAAATTATTAATGATTTTAAACAGAAAGATCACATCAGCAACATCTCGTCTATGTTTCAGACTTTTGAGACCACTAGCATTTACAATTTCAGAATAGTCATGGTTAACAATCCTAATTCTTTCATTGTATGCCAGCAACCTCAAAAATTTTCGTTGAACACTATCGAGAAGATCAATGTGCTCACGACAAAAAGGAGACCATAGTGATGAACAATACTCCACAGATGGACGAATAATTGAACAATATAAAGCTTTGAGAGTACTGGAAGATTTGAAATCTCTGGAGTTGCGCTGGATGAAACCCATAGTTTTCATGGCTTTGTTTTTAATGTTGTAATAGTGTGTGTTGAACTTAAGATTAGCATCCAGCACAACACCAAGGTCTCTTACATTGTAGATACGAGACAAAGGTTCGCCATCCAAGGAGTACTGAATCACAAGAGGTCGCCTTTTACGAGTGAAAGTAATCATCTGACATTTCTTAACATTCAATATCATTCGGTTATCGCCACACCAATCAGAAAGAAGTGAGAGAGCATGCTGCAGAGCAGCACCATCCTCTGTGCTGTCAATACGTTTTGCAAGTCGAAAGTCATCAGCAAATAGAAGTCCTAAATTTCCTGGTATTCTACTTATCAGGTCATTTATGAATATGTTGAAGATTAACCCAGACAAATGCCCCCCTTGCGGACAACCCGAATTAACAGAGATGGGTTCAGAATGGGATCCATTATATCTAATGGTCTGGGTTCTACCAGTAAGATAGGAGTAGAACCAGGATAGGAGAGGATCATTTATACCCAAAGCATGGAGCTTTGCACAAAGAATATTAATATTCACTTTGTCGAAAGCTTTACTAAAATCGGTGTAACAGCAATCAACTTGGCCACCATCTTCAATTACAGACGTTAGATATTCATAGAAAGTTGTTAAATTTGTCAAGGTTGAACGACCTTTGATGAAGCCATGTTGATTGCTGACTATGACACTCGATAAAGGTTTACCAATTTTGTCAAGGACGAGTGACTCAAATACTTTGGGGATACATGATATTTTGGCAATTGGCCTATAGTTCTTGACGTCTGTTTTAGAACCAGATTTAAAAAGAGGCAAAACAAAAGAATTTTTCCATGTATCGGGAAATCGTCCATTTGATAGCGATTGGTTAAATAATGAACACAGAGGACGACACAGCTCAACAGCACACTCTCTCAGTAATATAGGTGGTACACCGTCTGGTCCGGCAGAAGACGACTTAAGAAGAGATGACAATTTCTTGAAAACCTCATTAGGAGAAATCTGAACAAGAGACAAACCATCGGTACACTGAGGAAAGTTAAACTCAGGCGGCACAATAGTTTCATTTGAGTACACAGATGAAAAGTGTGTCGCCAAAAGTCCTGCACTTCCCTCAGAATCCGTAGCAGTGATGTTGTCCAAAGTTAAACATTGAGGTGCATTGTTATTTCTATTTTTTTTATTACTACCCTTCAAATCATTAAGGAAGCCAAAGAACCGCTTAGGATTCTGCTGTAAACTAGCTTCAACCTCAGAAACAAACCTGCTATAATCAGAATCACTCAAAGCTTTACATTCCCTCCTCAAATTGGAGAACTGCTCATAATTGATGACGGATGGGCATCGTTTGAATTGCTTATGTTTTTCTTTTTTAGCCAGGGTTTTGTCCCTGAGATCGCTACTGAACCATTTTGGGAATTTAAAATTACCAAACTTTACTACAGGAACGAAATTTTTAATGGAAGAGTTAATTACATCATAGAAGTATTTAATTTGTTCATTATAAGGTACATTTGCTTCAAAGAGAATATTCCAATCAATAGAGTTTAGATGTTCTCTTAGCTGAGTAAAGTTTGTTTTCTTTAGCAAAGTTGTTCACTAACACTATTATTATCAGACAAATCAATCTTATTAGAAATATTGAAACTCGCTACAAATAACAGTGGCGGATGGTAGGCATCAACAGGGAGTAGGGGGTCGTCACATTTCTGCACAGACAAGACGGTGAAATTTAATAATATTAGATCCAACAATCTGCCCATATGATTTTTCACATTATTAATCTGATAGAGTCCATGAAATTCTATAAATTCGATTACTACATCTGAGGTCTCATTGGAATTTAATAGGTTCGATCTAGTGAGATCACGAAAGTTGTCCCAATTTAAGAAAGGGAAGTTAAAATCACCTAGAATAGATACATTAGAATCGGGATATTGATTGAACACATCATCAGCAATCTCAGCAAAGTTAGAGTAGGCAGACCTAGAGGAATCAGGAGGAAAGTATACAGCACTGATAATGATATAACAATTTTTAAAACGAATTAAAACAAATATGGCTTCAAACAAACCACAACTCTTAATGATGATCTGAGATGCGAATTTTTTTCTTACAGCAACCAACACACCGCCACCACGGCTTGTGTTAGAATTGTCATAATCTCTATCGCAACGGAAAATAAAGTAGTCACGGAATCCCAGCTCATCATCGTGAATCGAGTCTAACAACCATGTTTCGGTGAAAACAATTACATCGTAATCAATTAAGGGAATATTACATCTTAAATCTTTGAGCTTATTTCTGATTCCTCTAACATTTTGATAATAAACATGAAGTGAAATTGTTTTTTTGTATTGAGCAGATTGTTGGTTTGTTAATGTAATCAAATTATGGGGGTTGAAGAAGTTCTTTGGAAATTTGATTCATCACGTTCGGGTCTGTTTCCTATGGCAACACTTATTTTGGAAATTGGATTTTGAACATAAGGTGTAGAGTATGGGGTATGATACCCCTCACATTCTTTCAGACCAGCACTGGAATCATTTTGGGGAGTAAAAGTGAACAATGATTGTTCAAGTTGTAGAGATCTTGAACTTGTACTGCCACTAGGGGCATTATTGACGTCAGCTCGGCTATGGATGACAAATGTAGATTCATCAAGTAATTGGACTTCACCTTGATTGACAATACTTCCTCCAGAGTGAATAATAGCAGGTGCATTGCAGAAGTGCTCATCAATGAAAAAAGCACATTTCAAAGCAAAGATACGCTTGCCTCGTCTGTTCATATGCAAGCCATGTCGTGTGAAACAGGAGCGATGTAGAAAAGTATTGCATTCAAGAAATTTGCCAACTTGATTAGTGGATGTATTTTTGAGAAACAAATTTGCACGAGTTAGACCTGTAGATAACTGAGGATCATCAAACCGGAAGGGAATACTGCACACAATGATATTGGTTTTAGAGGCGAGGGGCACCAGACATCCGAGGCTAAGTTCAGCTTCAAGATTGGGACTTGATAAATTGTTAGTTCCAAAATAATATCATTTTTGTCCGCATCCTTGCACATATCAGGAATCGAACCCACGACATCAGCAAACCGAGCATTTGGTTTTAACAAAGATGACACATGACACTCAGGATGAACATAGTTGTTCCTTAATACGGCGGAAAGGTCTCTACCATGACTGTCGGAAAAGATAAAAATTCTCTTGATAGATTTACATTTTAAGTTAGAGTTATTATTTCGCAAGTTTGATGGAGTGACATTTTTCAATGAATGAGAATTAGGAGAAAAGGTAGAAGCATTGTGCAATGTTATATCATCACTGTTACTCTTAGAAGTATTATTGACTTTATTAATATGTTTATTATTTTGACTAGTTGAAGATTGAGGGGCGGCAGATGAGAAGGTGCTATCATGAGATGAATTAGCGACAGTAGATGAGGGATTTTTATCGACAAGAGTAACACTTTTAGATGTACTTGGTTTAGTTTGAGATTTCTTAACGGGTTGATTTGTTGCACTATCTTTACTCTTTTGAACAGGAGTTCCATTATTTTTAGTATTACTTTTAGTTGCTGATTTTGGGGGAGCGATATGATTATGTTGCAAGTCAGCTGATAAAATCTTAGTTTTGTCAGGATTTAAAGTAATTTTACTCGTACATTTACTATCGGAACATTTATAAAACATTATTGACAGTCACAGCACGGCGAGATTTGACAAAGTTAAAGATATAGTTATCATTAGTTAAGATTGAAATGTTATCCAAAAATTTAACACGAATCTCCATTATATGTGGTCAACGGTAACACAAAACAGTCAAAAACACGTTAAGTTGAAATAATATTAAACAACAAGAAGAGAAACACGAGTAGGTAACTCTTTAATGAGTACACAATGTTCAAGAGCCGCGGAACACACAAACTCAATAGGTACTATGAATACGTACACATTACACACATATATGTCAGATAAGGTAATAAAAATGGAACTTGACAAAATAATTTATTTTTAATTTTTTTAAAGAAATTGCGTTAACGGAGCACCAAAACAATAAATTGATTTTAGTTACCACATATATAAACAAAAATACAATTTTTTTGGTCACAGGCAAAAAATTCACGGATAATTACAACAGTTTATTTATTTGGTAAAACATAGAAGTTTCCGAGACAGAAATTATTTTACGAGATTACGAGACATCAAGTTATTCATCAAGGTATATCATTATGAACTGATGATCTAGTATCTAACATTAACATAAAAGTACCCATCCCAGGACTGCGTCCCAATTCATCCACTTTCTTTGCTCTGCCAAACTTTCGAAACAATCATTATCTGAAATCACCCATTTATGCAGCAATGAATCACTTCAATAATTTAGATACAAAACCTGATATCTTTTAAATATCTTTTAAACTTTTCAGTTATTGCTATATTATAATTAATCTTAATATATAAATGTCAAAGTCACTGACTGATCATCGCTCTACAGCCCAAACCGTAATACCTAGCGAGCTGAAATTTGGTAGGTAGCTTTGTCTTATAGTCTACATGTGTAATAAGACGGGATTTTTCGAAATTCCCACTACAACACCTGCCATTGGCGAAAAATGATTTTTTGCTTTCACGGCCATGCGTCGGCCCGCTAGTTTGAATTATAAATATAGTGTTGAAATTATGTTTAAAAAAAAAAATCCACCTCCCCCCCCCCAGACGAGCGCAAGCTCTCCAAGATCGACTTCCCGTGGCCGGTGCCCGAGAAGCCCATGCTGTTCTACGTGACCCAGGGCCAGGAGGAGATTGCGGGCTCGGGCACCTCGTACGTGAACCGCACCGAGGCCGCAAACGTGGAGAAGATCGCGACGCGGTTCATCCGGTGCGGACTCAAGCCGGAGCAGATCGGCGTCATCACGCCGTACGAGGGACAGCGCGCCTTCCTGGTGAGCTTTCCTTTGTAATGACCTCACAAGTTGAACTGAATTGAATTGGGGTTAAGCTCAGTGGTTAAGCACGCGCTTGCCATGCTAAAGGTCCGGGTTCGAACCCCAGCGCCGACAAAAATTTGTATTCAAAATTTGGTTACAGTTGTTTGTAAGCGATATCATCCGGTGCGCTCGTGTTGACCCAGCACCTTAATGGGAAGTATTGTGTCACTTCTCGCCCATCAGAAGGGAGGCATACCGCATACTACAGGATGGGCGGGCTACAACACATACCACAAGCGTCTACAGTAGCTCCTACTTCATGGCTACGATATAAAAATAAAATCGGCTGTGAAACACTCATCTTTTTTTTTAATAATATGGTCCTTCTTATTTGTACAACAAAAATATTTCTTAATAATATCTGCTAAGGTTATGCAAACTTCCGAAGTCTTTTGACTGTGATATGACTTAACCAGTCTCTTGACTGTGATATGACTTAACAAATATGACTTAAAAAGTCTTTTCACTGTGATATGACTTAACAAATCTTTTGACTGTGATATGACTTAACAAATCTTTTGACTGTGATATGACTAAACCAGTCTTTTGACTGTGATATGATCATGCAGTTGAAAGTGACTTTAAACTCTAACTTGAAAAAGAAAGTCTTTCGACTTCTACTTACAAGATAAACACTACTTCTACACCTATTAGAGGGTCACCGAACCTATCAGATGACTCAACGGTTAGGTGAATAATTGAAACCGGGGAAATCGAAGCATACTTTTCTGGCTTCAAATATTGCAATTGGAGAGTTGGTATGAAATAGAAGGAATTGACAAACCGCCAAAAACAGAATGAACTGGTGTGAAGTTCACACTGTAAACATCACAAAACTTATCGCCCGAAGATTTAAAGTCAAAATCCGCCGCCAATTGGCAAATTTAGGCAAAATGAAAAGAAGTCATGAGTTTTTACGACAACGAATATCGATAGCAATCCAAAAAAGCAATGCCGCATGTGTGATGGGCACAATGCCCTATTCCTCTAGCATGGAGGAAATATATTTTACATTTTATAAATTGTATGTTTTAAAATAAAATAAACCATCCATTTTTAATCATTCTACCAGAAAAAACGAACTCTACAAAAATCCATGTCAGTGTAAATACTTAGCCTATGCTGAAAGTTGTAAATACTTGGGAGTAAATATCGAGGCAAACTCTGCTCAATATTTTGTAATAAAGCTGAGGTATAGGAAACTGTTGGCACAATGGGAATACCTGTTTTGAGCTGACAGTCTAAATAAAGTACTACTTATATTATTATTATTTTCAACACTTTATTAGATATAAATGGACAAATGTACAATACAAATAATTATTTTAACAATGAAAAAAATGGAAACAATATATACAATAAAAATTAAAAAGAATAGAAAAATATATAAAAACATATGTCCTAACTATCGCAAAACAAGGTGCCTGGTTCCCCAGGTACCTTAGTGTGATAGTATAAGTGCATACTCATAATTATTTTATTTGATTCATTTTAAATACTTATATATTTATTATGTTATTGTTATTCAAAATATTGTAATAAAATGATGTACAAAAATAAAGCACATATCTTGTTAAAAAAAACTAAAGGGCGGCATTATTGCCTATGGGAATCTCTTCCACCCAACCCTTATACTGACACACTTGTCCCTCTCCTTCTCTCGCAGGCGCAGCACATGCAGTACCAGGGCTCGCTGCCCGACAAGATTCTATTTTATTCTATTCTATTCTAGTCCTATTCTATTCTATTCCAATTCTTTCCTATTCTATTTTATTCTATTCTATTCTATTCTAGTCCTATTCTATTCTATTCTAATTGTATTCTATTCTATTCTATTCTGTTCTATTCTAATTCTATTCTATTCTATTCTATTCTATTCCATTCTATTCTATTCTATTCTTATTCTATTCTATTCTAGTCCTATTCTATTCTATTCTATTCTATTCTATTCTATTCTATTCTTATTCTATTCTATTCTAGTCCTATTCTATTCTATTCTATTCTATTCTATTCTATTCTATTCTTGTCCCTCCCAGGTGCAGCACATGCAGTACCAGGGCTCGCTGCCGGCCAAGATCTACCAGGAGATCGAGGTGGCGAGTGTGGACGCGTTCCAGGGCCGGGAGAAGGACCTGATCATCATGTCCTGTGTGAGGTCCAACGATCACCAGGGCATCGGGTTCCTCAATGACCCGCGTCGCCTCAACGTGGCCCTGACCCGAGCCAAGTACGGCATCATCGTCATCGGCAACCCCAAGGTGCTGTCCAAGGTGAGTCCAGCTTGATATACACTTGCTACCCCAAGGTGCTGTCCAAGGTGAGTCCAGCTTGATATACACTTGCAACCCCAAGGTGCTGTCCAAGGTGAGTCCAGCTTGACATACACTTGCAACCCCAAGGTGCTGTCCAGCTTGATATACACTTGCAACCCCAAGGTGAGTCCAGCTTGATATACACTTGCAACCCCAAGGTGCTGTCCAGCTTGATATACACTTGCAACCCCAAGGTGCTGTCCAAGGTGAGTCCAGCTTGATATACACTTGCAACCCCAAGGTGCTGTCCAAGGTGAGTCCAGCTTGACATACACTTGCAACCCCAAGGTGCTGTCCAAGGTGAGTCCAGCTTGATATACACTTGCAACCCCAAGGTGCTGTCCAAGGTGAGTCCAGCTTGACATACACTTGCAACCCCAAGGTGCTGTCCAGCTTGATATACACTTGCAACCCCAAGGTGAGTCCAGCTTGATATACACTTGCAACCCCAAGGTGCTGTCCAGCTTGATATACACTTGCAACCCCAAGGTGCTGTCCAAGGTGAGTCCAGCTTGATATACACTTGCAACCCCAAGGTGAGTCCAGCTTGACATACACTTGCAACCCCAAGGTGCTGTCCAGCTTGATATACACTTGCAACCAACCCCAAGGTGCTGTCCAAGGTGAGTCCAGCTTGACATACACTTGCAACCCCAAGGTGCTGTCCAGCTCGATATACACTTGCAACCAACCCCAAGGTGCTGTCCAAGGTGAGTCCAGCTTGATATACACTTGCAACCCCAAGGTTCTGTCCAAGGTGAGTCCAGCTTGATATACACTTGCAACCCCAAGGTGCTGTCCAAGGTGAGTCCAGCTTGACATACACTTGCAACCCCAAGGTGCTGTCCAAGGTGAGTCCAGCTTGATATACACTTGCAACCCCAAGGTTCTGTCCAAGGTGAGTCCAGCTTGATATACACTTGCAACCCCAAGGTGAGTCCAGCTTGATATACACTTGCAACCCCAAGGTGAGTCCAGCTTGATATACACTTGCAACCCCAAGGTGCTGTCCAAGGTGAGTCCAGCTTGATATACACTTGCAACCCCAAGGTGCTGTCCAAGGTGAGTTATTAGTTGCGACATAGTGAGATAGTGAGGAGGAAGAGGTGGTGGAGGTGCAGGGGAGACAAGACATATACTTCTTTTTATGTTATTTTTCTCATGATATATTGACTTACAGGACTCATTGTATGCCGAGGCATTTTCTTATGATGGAGGTAGTCGATATTAATATAGATTTTTGTGCTTCTTCTAATAAATAGTTAGCATTAGACAGACCACATTCTTTTAGACCGCTCATACAGTTTTTATGTACCAAACCATATTATTATTATTTTAGAACACTTTATTCATTCTATACATACAAATAATTATTTTAACAATGAAAAAAATGGAAAAAATATATACAATAAAAATGAAAAAGAATAGAAAATATATAAAAACATAATGTCCTAACTAAAGGGCGGGGTTATTGCCTATGGCAATCTAGCTTGACATGCACTCATCCGCCGAATTATCCGCCCTTATCTGTTTTCGCGGAATTATCTGTTTTCCCATGTAGGTAGGTACGTTGAAAATTTGAGATACAAAAAAATCTTAGAAAAATTTAACTACAAAATAGGAGTTGAATTTGATTTTTTTTTAAGTTTCTAAGGGCGATTTTTGTTTTTTCATTTTCAACTGAAAATGATTTTAATGTGTTTCTCTAGTTCAGACTCTTTCTCTCCACACTAGTTTTCTATTAAAACAAGTCACCGTGCGTGCAATGCCTAGCGCGGCCACGGTGACTTCTTTTTAATTGTTGCTGTTTTTTTTTTTTTTTTTTTTTTTTTTTTTTTTTTCTTTTAACAACATTTCCATTTATTTGACAAAGATAAATTATTACAATAAAAAAATAATAGGAAGGTACCCGTCTTCAAAGTTAAAAATTGTGAAGAAGACGGGGAGGGGAGTATGGATAATTAGTAAGATAAAAAAGAAGGGTTGGGTGGAAGAGATTGCCACAGGCAATAACCCCGCTCTTTAGGTAGGACATTATTGTTATTTTCTTTTTTACTTATTTATTTTGTCTTTTGTTTGTTTTTTTTTCTTAATTTTACACTGTTACCATTGTACTCTGTCCTCCTAATAAAGCATACTATAATAATAATAGTAAATTACGTATCTATGTTTTTTCCGGATAATTATTATAGTTATTAGTTCCTTTTTCCACATTTAATTGAAAAAACTCAAACCAATGGCAGCACAGTTTATAAGTCTGAAATTATTATCATTGTCCTCAGCAACCCCTCTGGAACAACCTGCTCAACTTCTACAAGGAACAGAAAGTCCTGGTCGAGGGTCCCCTCAACAATCTGAAGGAGTCCCTCATTCTCTTCTTCTATTCTATTCTACTCTATTCTATTGTCCTCAGCAACCCCTCTGGAACAACCTGCTCAACTTCTACAAGGAACAGAAAGTCCTGGTCGAGGGTCCCCTCAACAATCTGAAGGAGTCCCTCATCCTCTTCTTCTATTCTATTCTACTCTATTCTATTGTCCTCAGCAACCCCTCTGGAACAACCTGCTCAACTTCTACAAGGAACAGAAAGTCCTGGTCGAGGGTCCCCTCAACAATCTGAAGGAGTCCCTCATTCTCTTCTTCTATTCTATTCTACTCTATTCTATTGTCCTCAGCAACCCCTCTGGAACAACCTGCTCAACTTCTACAAGGAACAGAAAGTCCTGGTCGAGGGTCCCCTCAACAATCTGAAGGAGTCCCTCATCCTCTTCTCCAAGCCGAAGCAGCTCCTCAACCTATTCTATTCTATTCCATTCTTTTCTATTCTATTCTATTCTATTCCATTCTTTTCTATTCTATTCTATTCTCCTCAGCAACCCCTCTGGAACAACCTGCTCAACTTCTACAAGGAACAGAAGGTCCTGGTCGAGGGTCCCCTCAACAACCTGAAGGAGTCCCTCATCCTCTTCTCCAAGCCGAAGCAGCTCCTCAACGCGAACAACCCCGGGTCCCACTTCATGAGCACCTCTGTGTTCGACGCGCGCGAGGCCATCATCCCCGGCAGTGTCTACGACCGCAGCGGAGGCTCCAACATGAGCTCGGGCCCCCACTACTACCCCACGAGGCCGGGTGAGTGAACGGGGCCCAAATTTTACCAATTTTTTGTTTTTTGGGCCAAATCTGGTCCATTAGGGTGCTCCTCGCCTTATGAGAGAACGGGTCCCAAATTTTACGTACTTTTTTTTGGGTCAAAACTGGTCCATTAGGGTCCTCCTCGCCTTATGAGAGAACGGGTCCCAAATTTTACGTACTTTTTTGGGTCAAAACTGGTCCATTAGGGTCCTCCTCGCCTTATGAGAGAACGGGTCCCAAATTTTACGTACTTTTTTTTGGGTCAAAACTGGTCCATTAGGGTCCTCCTCGCCTTATGAGAGAACGGGTCCCAAATTTTACCTACTGTTTTTGGGGCCAAATCTGGTCCATTAGGGTCCTCGGGGTCATGTAGGGGCCATTTTGGTTAAAATTTAAATGTTTTTTTTTTTTTTTTTTTTAATTTTTACACTTTTGAAGCAAGACTCAAACATTTTGGTTTAGTGTTCGGATATACATTTTCTTTTAATTTGGGTTTAAACGCCGCTTTCGACTGAATGGTTATATCACGACGGGGCTGTTACCCTCCATTTACAAGAAACTCACAAACCTGCTACCCATATTAACCTCACGCAGTCTGGGTTGGGCCGGAATGCCAGCATCACGAAGTCTTGACCTCGCTGGAAGTTGCTTGACATCGGTGATCCTAGGATTAATATTAAATGTTGAAGAAATGCAAGCAAGATGGGCTCGTTAGGTTTGTTCAGTGTGTTCTCTGTTTATAGTTCTCTTGCAAGACACTACTTTTCCATTGAAATTATCTATAATACAGTCAAACCTGGATATAAGAGAACTCAAGGGACCAGAATTTTTTTTCTCTTATATCCAGGTGTTTCTTAGAAAGATGTTTTTTTCCTTTATAGTCATACAGAGGTAAATTTGACCTCTAATATCGAGGTTTCTCTTATCTTAAGAGATTCTTTTCCCTTATAGTCATACAGAGCTAAGTTTGACCTCTAATATCGAGGTTTCTCTTATAAACAGGTTCTTTTCCCTTATAGTCATACAGAGCTAAGTTTGACCTCTAATATCGAGGTTTCTCTTATAAAGAGGTTCTTTTCCCTTATAGTCATACAGAGCTAAGTTTGACCTCTAATATCGAGGTTTCTCTTATAAACAGGTTCTTTTCCCTTATAGTCATACAGAGCTAAGTTTGACCTCTAATATCGAGGTTTCTCTTATAAAGAGGTTCTTTTCCCTTATAGTCATACAGAGCTAAGTTTGACCTCTAATATCTAGGTTTCTCTTATCTTAAGAGGTTCTTTTCCCCTATAGTCATACAGAGCTAAGTTTGACCTCTAATATCGAGGTTTCTCTTATAAACAGGTTCTTTTCCCTTATAGTCATACAGAGCTAAGTTTGACCTCTAATATCGAGGTTTCTCTTATAAAGAGGTTCTTTTCCCTTATAGTCATACAGAGCTAAGTTTGACCTCTAATATCGAGGTTTCTCTTATATCGACGGTATATTTCATGTTTTGTTTTATTTATTTATTTTTTATTGTGACAGGTTATTTTTTGCATATTTACTGTGATATTTTAACTTGTACTTGTATTTTTTTTTATACTATTTTCATAAGTGTTACCATTTCATGTTTCCGATGTTTGTATTCTTATATGTATAGGGTTATTCCCGTTCAATAAATATACTTAATACTAATACTATTAATCTCTCTTCCTACTCCCCCAGGGTTGGAAATGTTCAACCGGCACGACCCCATCGGGTACATCGCCCCGGAGCGCACGGGCCCGCCCCTCGCCAGTCTCCCGGTGCCCATGGGCATGCTCATGAACTTGCCACCCCATCAGATGGGCCCGCCCCCCGCTTCTACAACGCCCCCGCCCCTGGGCCCCGCGGCACCGGCCCTCAAGGTAATCTCATTGTAATGAGTTTATTTGCTCTTTATATAAAGCAAAAATTAAATATGTCTGACGCTAGGACCCGTGCATTACCAAAGCTTCCTCAAACCCTGAACGAGGTACACCAGGCTGTGAATGACTATGGGAATTTGAAGAAAGAAAAAGAACCATTTCTCTTCTAAATCTTCTTGTTTAGACCTTCTTTTAGACCAGGTAAACGGGAAGCAAGTCGTTATCGGGGAGGAACTCAATGGGAAGCAAGTCGGTAACGTCGAAACCATGACCAGGAAGGAAGTCGGTAAAAAAAAAGGTCGATGGGAAGGAACTCGGTGACGGCGCTCTTCAATACAAATGTCAGTGCTGATTTTAACTTTACTTGATTTTTCTTTTCTTTTTATAACTGTGATACGATTGTTTTTAAAGCTTTCTTATGTGATATATTGATGTTATTTGTTTTCTGTTTGTAAATAGTTCTGTTTGTTATAATAATAATTACTATACGCAACCCTCAGGTATTCAACCCAACAATGAAGTAAGTCATATTTTTGGCTTCCCCAGACAAAGTTATTAATGAAACGGCTCTAGAACCCCAGAATGACTTTGAGAACCACTTCTCAGAAAATTTAGATTTAAGTTTAGACATAAGTTTAGACTCTAGACAACATGACACTCCCATGATCTCAACAACAAAAGCAATTCGTATATTTTATCAAAATGCCAATAGCATAAAGCGAAAACACGCCAACTTCTTTTACAACACTTACAGTGAGGATTATGACATTATTATAATAACAGAAACTTGGTTATCTGAAGACATAGGGAATAATGAACTCTTTGACAATAAGCGATATGATATCTATCGTCAAGACAGAGATCCCTCAACCTGTAAAAAACGAGGTGGGGGTTTATTATTCAGCTGTAAACGAGATTATAAAGCAACTCCCCTCAGAAATCTTAATATTTGCACACGCGAAAATGAGATCATGTGGGTCAAATGTCAAATATATGGTCAGGAACTACTTTTCTGCATTTGTTATTTTCCACCTCCTGTTAGTAATGAAACAGTTAAATCTTTTGTCAGCAATATTTGTTCCGACACCAATCTTTTGGGAAAAAACATAATGATAATAGGAGATTTCAATATACCAGAATTTGATGATAACACCAGTATTAATGGTAACACGCAAGTTTATGAAATTCACAAACTCATGAACACACTAAATTTAGAGTCATTCAATAAAATAAAGAACAGCAACTCACGTACCCTTGACCTATGTCTAACCAATATATCCAAACAGTTTTCAATTAGGAGGAAAAAAACAAATGTAAATATAGAAAAAGCTGATGAAGGCCTTGTAAAAGCCGATAGACACCATCCACCTTTAGTAATTAATGTAGAATTACAAAATGCTAGAAATAATATATCAAATTCAAAAAATACAGATATAGGAGAAAACAATAAATTTAATTTCACGAACGCTAATTTTACCCTGATCAATACCGTGTTAGCTAAAATACAATGGTCTGATGTAATAAATCTGGATTCAAAAGATTGCAATCAAAATCTGGACCAATTTTATCAGAAAATATTCGAAATTTTAGAACAACACGATCCAAAGTACAAAAACACGCACACCAAATATAAATATCCTATATGGTGGACGCATGACACAAAAATGAAATTTAAAAGTAAAGAGAGACTAAGAAAACAAAAAAATAAATCCACAAATCAACAGAACAAATATAAGCAACTGCGTAAGTTATGTAAATCTCAAATTAAAATAAATTACCAAAACTATGTACAAAAAATGTCCCAAAACATAAAAAAAGATAGTTCCCAATTTTGGAAATTCTACAAAAACAGGAAAGCTCTCTCTAACAAGAAATCAGTACAACATGAAGGTAAAGACTTAGTCGATCCTAAAATAATAGCCAACACCTTTGCACAACATTTTCTTAAATCACACAACAATAACACAATAGACCCAGAGTCTACAGCATCACTCTCACCGGAACAAATATACTCAAACACACACCTTCATATTGAATACTTCACAAAAGACGACATTAAAAAAGCTGTTCAAGAAATACCGGTAAAAAAATCACCTGGTACCGATGGATTACCACCAATTTTGTTCAAAAAATGCTTAGATACCCTTTTAAACCCCCTTACTAACTTAATTAATCAATCATTACGAGAAGCAGTATATCCAGACAAATTAAAAGAATCTATTATAAAACCGATCCCCAAAAAAGGTAATAATGTGGAAATTAACAACCACCGACCCATTTCAACCCTTAATACACTGGCAAAAATATATGAATGTGCTCTGTACAATAAAATCTCAAATTTCATCTTCAGTAACGTATCTCCCAATCAACACGGCTTCGTAAAACAAAAATCCACACTCAGTAACCTTACTGAATTCTGCGACTACGTCGCTCGTGTCATATCTGAAAAAGCTCAAGTTGATGTAATTTACAGCGATATATCTAAATGTTTCGACTCTATTTCACACGCAGCCATAATACACAAACTACAATCAATAGGGTTCTCTACCCCTCTCGTCCAACTAATGAAGAGCTATCTATGTCAGAGAAAAAATCAAGTTTTGTTCGAAAACCACGTTTCCAAACCCTTCTATCCACCATCAGGAGTAGGACAAGGTTCAAAACTTAGTAGCCTTTTATTTATTCTAACATTTGATGACATCAGAAAGCACATAAAAAACTCTCAGTTTCAATTATACGCAGACGACTTAAAAATATACAAGAAAATAACATCTTATAACGACTGTATTTTATTGCAGGAAGATTTAAACTCCTCACAAAAGTGGCTTGCATCGGTTGGTCTACACTTTCACCCCAACAAATGCTTCAAAATGACATTAACCACTAAAAAGAACACCATACAGAATCCATATGAAGTCAATAAAACTCCCCTACAAAACGTAGAAACATTTACAGATCTTGGTGTTACATTTAGCTCAAATTTGAACTGGGATGCACACATAGATAAAACAATAGGTGCGGCCAACCGGAGACTAGGGATGGTCATAAGATGCTGCACCCCCATTAGTGATATAGACACTATTACACTCTTATACAAAAGTATAGTGCGTTCGAAATTAGAATATTGTTCTGCTCTATGGACTCCACAAACAAAAACCCAAATTATGAAACTTGAAAAAGTACAAGCTAATTTCGTACGATACCTTTTTCAAAAAGTCAATGGTTTTTACCCTAAATACCCCTCCAACATAAGCTACAAATTACTGATTGAACATCTAGTCATTGACTCTATTGAATCCAGATTTAGGGACAACCAAATTAAATTTCTCAAAAATTTACTAACAAACAAAATTAATAGCATATATCTCACATCCAAAATTGATATTAAGGTCCCTAATCCAAGACTCCGTACTGACCCAACCACACTATTCTCTGTTCATCCAAATTTATTGAAATCTCCAATAATAGCTGCAATGAATGTCTATAATAACATCGAAAACAAACCAGACCTGTTTTATCCATACGAGTAGTAATCAACAAAAAAATAAACAACGCTTGAACATCAAACATAAGTAACTCTATATCTCTGTAATCTGACTCACCAGATTAAGACATTGACAGCATGATAATATTGTTTACTATATGCAGATTGTTTACTATAGATAGGCACATTCCACCCGTATAATTCATTATCATTCAGCAATCAAAATAGAATCAACTAGATAGTACCCAGATTAATATTAGACATTGTTTATTTCTTCTATGTTATGTTTTATTATATTCACCTTAATTTTAAGCTATCAGTATGTATTGTATACCTATATATTATATGATTGTACATATAAACACACAATAAATATATTCGCATCTGTAATTGCTTGTCTAGCCCTAAAAAGCTAGCAAGTGTTGATGTTGTAAAAAAAAAAAAAAAAAAAAAAAAAAAAAAAAAAATAGAGCTCGGCTCGTAAATATACACCCGTGCTGCGGGCATTTATTATTAATACAATAAAGTATAAGTAATTGTTGAAAAAAAAAATGGTCACTGCGCCCAAGTTATTATCATCGTTTATTTGTCATCATCAGGGATGGGCCAGCGGAACGGGCTACACCACGGCCCGGCCGGGCCCAACAACAACGCAGGCGGCCGGTTCCGGAACAAGACGGGCCCCAACCAGCGACACAGCGGCCCCAACAAGCTGAGCCAGGGCCATCTGAGTCAGGGGAACAACAGCCAGGAGATCACGCAGCCCTACAGCCAGGTCATGTCTCAGGTGAGTAGCGTGTGATTCTGAGGTTATTGGTCCTAACCTAGGGTCCACGGGTCCTAACAATGAAGCTAGGGTCCACCGGTCCTAACAAGCTAAGCCAGGGCCATCTCATTCAGGGGAACAACAGCCAGGAGACATAGTCTACTCCCGTTCTACCACTGTTTACAAGGAGGCTAATAATAAATTGACAAAGGCCTCCAGAACCAAGCCAACTACTCAGGGTGCTGGTCTAGTCCCTGTTTATAGTCCCCCAGCCAGACTGCTGGTCTACTCCCTGTTTATAGTCCCCCAGCCAGACTTTTTCTTAGGGCTCCTTATTAATTTTGGTATTATATTTTTTTTAACACTCAATTCATTGTTTCCTCGTAATTTTATTTTTCTAAGAGGTATCTTTCAATACACTAAAGGGTGGTGCGGAAGAGAATGCCGTCGGCATTAGCACCGCCCTTGATCAAGTTTTGTTTTCTTAATTTTAATTTCTATGTATGTATAATTGTATATATTCTATGTCATTTGTAAATGAAACTTGATCCAACATGTTCAATAATAATAATAATAATACTTAGTTGCTTTAGAAGTCTACTTGGGCATTAGCAAACATTGCCAGCCACACATTCACTGACGCCTGCTACCACTGTCTTTACACGGAGGCTAATAACTGACAAGGGCCCCCAGAGCCAAGCCAATGCTGGTCTACTCCCTGTTTATAGTCCCCCAGCCAGACTGTTGGTCTCCTCCCTGTTTATAGTCCCCCAGCCAGACTTTTTTTTAGAGCTCCTTATTTTAATTTGGTATTATATTTTTTTAACATTTAATTAATTGTTTCCTCGTAGTTTTATTTTTCAAAGAGGTATCTTTCAGAACAATACTTTGTTACTTTAGTACTCATTACCAAACATTGCCAGCCACACATTTTTTTTTTTTTTTTTTTTTTTTTCAATAACTTTATTATATTTTATTTTAATATTCATACATATCCTTCATTTAATATTTAATAGTTACTGCAATCCAATGTACTTTTCAGTATGTGGTGGATTGCAGCAAATAGTATTTATTGTCTTCTTTTTTTTCATGTCTTTTTTTTTATTATTTGGAAATATTCACTAACGCCGTTGTGCTGTAATTTCAGGGCGGAGGCTTCAGCTTGTCGCAGGCCGAGCTGAGTCAGGACTCTCTCATGATGTCGCAGCTGGACGGCATGCTGTCGCAAGAGTCCGCCTATCTGGACCATCGTCCCCCCTACTCCAACACTCACTACTCTCAGGTAACAACACTTTTTTTTTTTTTTTTTTTTTTTTTTTTAAAGCTTTATTAGGAGAACAAAGTAGGTACAGGTAACAGTGTAAAATTAGGAGAGAAAAAAAAAACAAACAAACAAACAAACAAACCAACAAATGACAAAATAAATAAGTAAAAAAAAAAAATAACAATAATGTCCTACCTAAAAGGCGGGGTTATTGCCTGTGGCAATCTCTTCCACCCAACCCTTACTACTCTCAGGTAACAACACTCACTACTCTCAGGTAACAACAACACTCACTACTCTCAGGTAACAACACTCCACTACTCTCAGGTAACAACACTCCACTACTCTCAGGTAACAACACTCACTACTCTCAGGTAACAACACTCCACTACTCTCAGGTAACAACACTCACTACTCTTAGGTAACACAACTCACTACTCTTAGGTAACAACACTCACTACTCTTAGGTAACAACACTCACTACTCTTAGGTAACAACACTCACTACTCTCAGGTAACAACACTCACTACTCTCAGGTAACAACACTCACTACTCTCAGGTAACAACACTCCACTACTCTCAGGTAACAACACTCACTACTCTCAGGTAACAACACTCACTACTCTCAGGTAACAACACTCACTACTCTCAGGTAACAACAACACTCACTACTCTCAGGTAACAACACTCCACTACTCTCAGGTAACAACACTCCACTACTCTCAGGTAACAACACTCACTACTCTCAGGTAACAACACTCCACTACTCTCAGGTAACAACACTCACTACTCTTAGGTAACAACACTCACTACTCTTAGGTAACAACACTCACTACTCTTAGGTAACAACACTCACTACTCTCAGGTAACAACACTCACTACTCTCAGGTAACAACACTCACTACTCTCAGGTAACAACACTCACTACTCTCAGGTAACAACACTCACTACTCTCAGGTAACAACACTTACTACTCTCAGGTAACAACACTCACTACTCTCAGGTAACAACACTCACTACTCTCAGGTAAGCGAGAACCCAGCCCGTTGCCTGGGGTAGGAGGACAAAGTACAATGGTAACAGTATAAAATTAAGAAAAGAAAAGAAAAAAAAAAAGAAAGCTTTATTAGGTAGAACAAAAAATATATACAGTAAAATACAATGAAATTATTTTAAAGATAAACAAAAAAATTAAGCAAAGATACAAAAAAAAAAGAAAATAACAATAATGTCCTACCTAAAGGGCGGGGTTATTGCCTGTGGCAATCTCTTCCACCCAACCTCTTCAACCCAACACTCACTACTCTCAGGTACACAACACTCACTACTCTCAGGTAAAAACACTCACTACTCTCAGGTAACAACACTCACTACTCTCAGGTAACAACACTCACTACTCTCAGGTAACAACACTCACTACTCTCAGGTAACAACACTCACTACTCTCAGGTAACAACACTTACTACTCTCAGGTAACAACACTCACTACTCTCAGGTAACAACACTCACTACTCTCAGGTAACAACACTCGGGCAGCATCCTTTTGCTCCGATTTAATGAGGTACCTATTGCTCCGGATACCTATTGCTCCGGAAAATTTTTTAGGTGACCCAACTTCCGCATACCTATTCCTCCGATTTCATGTTGCAGGTAGTAAACTATGATGTATACCTATTGTATACCTTTCCTAACCCTACTATATTCTTGAGGCATGGCCTTCTATGCATTTTACCTAACCCTACTTTAAACCTAAGGCATTGCCTTCTATGTATTATCCCTAACCCTACTATATTCTTGGCCTTCTATGTATTTTACCTAACCCTACTATATTCTTGAGGCATGGCCTTCTATATATTTTATCTAACCCTACTATATTCTTGAGGCATGGCCTTCTATGCATTTTACCTAACCCTACTATATTCTTGAGGCATGGCCTTCTATGCATTTTACCTAACCCTACTTTAAACCTAAGGCATTGCCTTCTATGTATTATCCCTAACCCTACTATATTCTTGAGGCATGGCCTTCTATGTATTTTACCTAACCCTACTATATTCTTGATAACAATGTATTCATAACAAAAAAAAAAATGTATTTTGTATTTAAAAATATTTTAAAAATAAAGATAAAAAACGTTTAAATTCAATTTTTGTCTTTTCTTTTCCATTTTCTTTATCGGAGGAATAGGACTATACCTTTTTGGCAGTTTTCGGAGCAATAGGTATGTACCTTTTTGATATCCGATTTCAATTTTGAACAGAAAGTCATTAAATCGGAGCAATAGGTAACCGCCCCAACACTCACTACTCTCAGGTAAAAACACTCACTACTCTCAGGTAACAACACTCACTACTCTCAGGTAACAACACTCACTACTCTCAGGTAACAACACTCACTACTCTCAGGTAACAACACTCACTACTCTCAGGTAACAACACTCACTACTCTCAGGTAACAACACTCACTACTCTCAGGTAAGCGAGAACCCAGTCCGTTGCCTGGGGCATGTTAATTTATTTTATTTATGTTGTTGTTGTTGTAGCCAGCTTGGCTACAGCTGGAGTTGTGAGTGATGGTCTCCAGCCAACTTTATTTTAAAGTTGGCTCGTCCTGAACCACATATTTCTATGTGCGATCTACCATCATGAGGACTTGGACTTTTCTGTACAAGCCATTAAACCCTTAGGAAACTGCAAGCTAGCCTGGCTTATAAGGGTTGGCTAGTCTGTTCTCTAGCGGGACACTGTTCAATCTGTTCATCTCCCTGTTTAACGTCCCCCAGTCAGACTATTTTATTTATCGTATGGCTTTATTACACATCTCAAAGTGAGAAGACACTTGTAATAAACTTGATCGGGAAATCTGATGGCAGTGATTGTCTGATCGTCAAAATTGTCAGTACTTTAGTCGCATGTCAATGCGTTGCCCACAGGGTGAACCACAAGGAGGCGTACTAACATTTCACCCGAGTGTTAATAATATTGCCTTATTCATACTGCTCGATTAGGACCAATGAGCCCCATTAAGTCCAAGACGTATTATTATGTGGTCAAAATCCTAAATGGTAGAATAACTTGTCATGTCCCGCCTGGTATTTGAACCCGGGACCTCTGGATTACCAGACAGACGCCTTGAGCATTGAACGTTTACGAGGGAAAAGAAGACCAGTGTCTCGCTAGAGTTACAGAGCTAAGACTAACCAACTCTAACAAGGCAGATTAGCTGGCAGTTTCCCAAGGATTTAATGGCTTAAGAAATAGATGAAATCTTGGGACTCTTCTCTCATAGTTGTTCAGTAAACAGAATGATCTTTATGTTGGAGCATGAAATGTATGTCAGAATTTAACAAACTTTTCTTCCATAAACCCGCCTTTAATGTTTATGACACATTTCAAATTTCGTTACATAATTTCGTCACATAATTTCGTTACATAATTTCGTTACATAATTTTGGTTATGTGCCAGAGCAAAGACATGAAAATGTCAAAAAAAACGCTTGCATACGAGTCTGCAACCATTGGGACATTTTCATCTTTACTATTCAAGGTCCAAAACCCAACTGACCAAATTTCGTATTGTGCGCATGACACATACCTTCTCTCTTCTCTCCCTCTACAATTCAATACTTCGCCATTGTGCGCATGACACACACTTTCCCTCTTCTCTCCCTTTACAATTCAATATTTCGTTACATAATATCGTTACATAATTTCGTTACATAATTTCGTCACATAATTTCGTCACATAATTTCGTCACATAATTTTGGTTATGTGCCAGAGCAAAGACATGAAAATGTCAAAAGAAGTTGTCACGATGCCGCGGTGGTTGATTGCACATAGAAGTGTATGTGGTTCAGGACGAGCCAACTTTAGTTCTTTTCAACTAAAGTTGACAATATGTACTCAACTGTGTATCTGCAGACAATATGTGTGTGCAGACTATGTACTAGTTCAATTTTAAGTTTCTCTGTGTAATATAGATTGTTACAATGTTACATAGAGAAATTTAATATTTTTTCCCCGAAAAGTACACCAGTACATCATGGGAACATAAAACTCTATTTGTAAAAGATAAAAAACAACAATTTTTTTTTTTACAAAAAAGAACACAATATTTTCGATTTCTAATGTTAGAAATTTATCGTAAGTAGAATGAATAATAATAATAATAATATCGCCTTATTTATACTGCCCGATTAGGACTATTAAAGTCCCATTATTCCAGCAGTAAGCCAAAGACATATTATTATGTGGTAAAAATCCCGAATGGGAGGATATCTTATCATGTCCCGGCTGGGTTTCGAACCCACGAACTCTGGAATCTTTGGATTCGCAGAGTGCCGCCTTTACCACTGAAGATCATTATTATCATTACTCTCTCTCGTCCGCAGCCCTACTGAAATTGAAACCTCACCACGACCAACACGCAAACACATCGCGAGCGGTGAGAGCAGAGAACACATACACGAAGGCAGGAGAGGAGTAGACAGACGGTCATGAGGGTTATAACTGACCAGACGACGATGAAGAGAAGAAGGAAGCTACTGTTGTGGAATTTGCGGGAGCAATTCTACGACACAGAAGAAAAGAGTCGACACAGAAGAAAAGAGTCGACACAGAAGACAAGAGTCGACACAGAAGAAAAGAGTCGACACAGAAGAAAAGAGTCGACACAGAAGAAAAGAGTCGACACAGAAGAAAAGAGTCGACACTACACTAGGAGGCGCTGTGGGCGAAGCTGTGTTTTTCATTTTCGGCGGTTCTTCGGTGCGTAGAGGCATGGCCGAGGTCTCGGAGAAAAGAACGGCCATGCCTCGGGGTGATGTTTTTCGACGGCGACGAAGGCGGGTCGCGTCGGACGAGAGAACGCCGATTGGGAGGAGAGTGGTTTATTTTTTATTTTTGAAATTTAGTTAATTTTTTGTTTGTTTCTCTTCTTTATTCTTTTTTATTTCGAGAGAGGTTTGTGAGTGGAACTTGGGCCTGCAGTAGTTTTGATTGAACTTAAATTTATGTAGGTTTTTCGAGAAATATTTTTAAGTCGCTTTTTTTTTCTTGGCATTTTGAACTTGTCAAGAAACACAAAAAAGGAGACTTATTTTTTTTGAAAATTAAGGGACTTGGTAGTCTCTCTCATTGCAGCATGGAAATAGTATTAATTATATTGCTAAAACGACGTACAAATTTATGCTTTCAAGAAAATACATTCGATACTTCAAAAATATATCTACTATATTATTTTTTCAAAGCAATAACTTTATGAAATGAGCTCATTCATAAATAAATGTAGTAAATTCATGCTAAAGTTTGAATCCATCTAGTGTTCAATGTTTATGCTACAGGAGAACCTGAGGTCCAAGTTTCACGAAGCTTCCTCTCTCTACCTCAACAATATGAAAGAGTTGGGTGAGATGTGAGCGCAATAGCAAACTACACGGCCATGCCTGGTTTCTTTAAAAAAAAAAATACATTGGTGAAATCGCTTCTAATCATATCTAGGCTGGTATGCAGAGACGATTTTGTTATCCCTATAGGGTTCACTGTAGGGTGGTCCCGAGCTTGCTATAGGAAAAACTTCGACCTTGACAATTATTTATTAAAGAAATATCTGAATGCGCATGCACACAGGCGCTGCAAACAAACGTCTCTGCATAACAAAATCAGCTGAAGGGACAAATGACCCAGACATCCCTACAGCGAGGACTCTGCATACCACCCCTAAAGGTATCTGCAGTATTTTTCCTTTCAGAAATATACTCATGTGTGCTAGCTTAAGTTTACATGTGAAACTTAATTGTTTCGGCGCCTTCGTCTTAGGATTTAATCTGGTATAAGATCGTGGTTAATCCGGTATAAGATCATGGTTAGCTGTTTATTTTACCGACCTCTGTAGCTCAATTGTTGTAAAGGACTCGTAATCTGCAAGTCGGTAGTTCGATTCCCTAGCATTAATTTTTTTTAAAAAAAGTAAGATGTGTTTGAGTAATTATTTTCACTTCGGCCTCTTAACTAACACAAATATGACAACCTTGGTTGTTTAATTATTTTAACCTAGTGAAAAGCGATTTTTAAATAAAACACTTGAGAAAGATGGATACATAAAGATGACATTTTTTATTCACCGAAACTGATGACAGATCTGCTATCGCGCTTTTTCATCTCCGTACGGCGAAATACAAGAAAGTAAATCACTCTTAAGGATAACAGATTAAAATTTCAATAACTTGAGAAAAAAAAATGAAAAGGAAAAAAAAAATTCAACAACTTTTCAGAAGTAGTGAAAACGAAAAAAAAAGTTTAGATATTTCTATTTTATTTATTTATTTTGGTCAATTTTTTGAGAAAAAAATTCGGTCAACTAGTTAAAAGGTTTATCAATAGTTGAAGCTAGAATCAAGTACATTATTTTTTAGAGACCAACACACCCAGAGAGAGTGTTTTGCTTTCTGTATTATAGATTTGATATTGTTACCGAAGGAATTTTTAAAACCCAAAATCAGTGAATTATTATCAAAAGAACTACAAATTCTATCAGCAGTTATTGAATTTCTATACCTGATACGTGAAAGAAAAAATAAAATAAGTCTTATTTTTATAACTCAGAGTTAATAGGACAATGATGTAAGAATAAATATGATGATAAAGCTGAAATTTAAAATTCACTCATCTTGGAACTCAAAGGTTGCTAATGCAGAGTAGTACATTCTAGTGGCTCCTGGCAAATACATATCGAGATTATCGAGTAATTTTGTACAAACAGTGGGAATATATTCTTTATTTGACAAATGATTTAATAACTAATTAATATTATTATTACAACAAAAAAATTCAAGATACTTGTACTTTATTATGAGATATGTACCAGGAGTATACATTATTTGGACAATCTTACAGGAAACTTTCTATCTTTATGGTATATTTTCTGTTTTATATATAGAGATCATCTAACGCTAAAATGAAGCATATTAGGCTGCCATTGTAATGGGACACTAAGCCTACAGCCTACATTGTACATGAAAACCATAGGATAAACTCTGCATACCAGCCTTGGAATGATTTTGTTTTGTTTGAAGTTTAAAAAAAAATGTGGAGAGAGATATGTAGAAAACTAAAAATTCTTTACTTTAAACCATTATCTTGATGTCATTTTATTAAACCAATTATCCTTGTCATTCTAATCTTATTCAGAAAAAAAAAACAGTCATATTGCTACCACTTACATGTAAACTTTTATATTTTACGAAAAATTCAAGTGGCATAATCTTGATCTACTTGTGTATCTGGTCAGCTAGAAAATTAGAAATCCTTACTTTAAACCATTATATTAAGATAATTTCATTTTCACTAGTTAAAAACAGTTTTTTTATGGTTAGGTACCATTCGAACTATTTTTTTTTTTTTTTTAACCCCTTCAATTATTCAGCTCTTCAATCTGCAAAATCTCTCATCTTTTCTCCCTCCTTTCTTCCTCTCTCACTCCCATTTCCCGTTTGGTCAAGGTTGACGGTTCTGGACTGTCCTGCACATCAATTATATCAGTCAAAAGTTTTTCCTTTTTCAAGTTGTGTCTTAGATTCAAACATAATCATTATGTAGCTTTGTCGATTTCAACGGTTGCCAAATTTAATAGTGCAGTATTGTGGTGTACTCCATTATTGAAAATCTTGCTGCCAAAATTTTATACCGATTTCCTTTTCTTTCAATTTATGTTACCTTTTTAATTATTTTTTCATTTATTTTTTGTTAACTTGTTTTTACTGATTAATGAAACTTTTTTAAGAAGGCACAATTAGTATTAAATAATTTTTAAATCTGTTTTAAGTACAGTTGGTGATATTTACGAAGCTTTGTACAACAGTTTATTATACAAAAAAAATACTCTTGAGAGAAATTATTGTATAAATAATAATAAAATATTTACGATTAATAAATTACCTCTCAAATTCCAGGCTGATCAAGTAAGAAATTCACCCCGGCAAAGTATTACCTACATAGATTTACATTTTTTTAATAATGTCAACTTTGTTATAGAGTTCTCTCTCCATATTTTTTTGACATTGTTATGGTGTACTCATTAGCAGAGAAAAAATCTTGTTAATATTAAATAAATAACTAGATTCACCGACCTCAGTAGCTGAATCAATAGAGCGGCGGACTCGTAACCTGGAGATCGATGGTTCGAGTCCCTTGTAAGGCAAATTAATGTCTAGCAGTCAGAGTAATAGTGATTGTGATGCGACACAAATATTTTAACTTCTTATTCAGTGATTCGATAAGTAATGATCAATTTCTGAAGGCTTATGCCTTGGATAAGAATCTTTGACTGGGTAGGTGTCTTTATAAGACATGAAGGAAGAATTAAAGAAAGTGGAATCAGAAATAATCCAGAATATTGATGGTTTTAAGACATCATTATAAAAATATTGACGTTTTTTCTCTGCTATGAATTGTTAAGGTTAAATTGAACAATGTTTCCTAACCAAGATAGGGAAATGTTTTTGTTCATTGGCGTTTGTTTTGATTTTCAAGAGAATTTTGGAAATAAAGAAGGTATTTTCATATTGTTGACCTTTCTTACTTTGTGTTGAATTATTTATTGATTATTTTCATTTGAGATTTAGTAGGGCCATTCTCAGCTTTAGTAGGGTCAATCAAAGCTCAGTAGTAAGATACTCGCTTGCCATGAGGAAGGTCCGGGTTCGAACCCCAGAGCTGACAAAATATTTGTATTTAAAATTGGGTTACAGTTATAATTAATCTAACCAGATAATAATTAAAATCACAAAAAATGCTGGAATTCAACTCACTAGAACAATAAATAAAGGGTAGAAAATAAATGCTTCAGATAAAAACGTTCTTGGATAAATGTCTTTTTCCCGGTGGGTATTGAACCCAGGACCTCCTGATTGCTAGGTGTTGAAACTCCTCATCCATGTTTATAACCTCTCCCTTAGAGCATGCGATTAGCACTGGTTAAGCCCTCGATTGCCATGCGGAAGGTCCCGGGTTCGATCCCCCGTGCCGACAAAAATTTGTATTAATTTGGTTACAATTGTTTGTAAGGGATACCTTCCGGTGCGCTCGTGTTGACCCAGCACCTAATTGGGAAGTATTGTGTCACTTCTCGCCCATCAGAGGGGAGGCATACTACGGGATGGGTAGGCTACAACGCAGACCACAAGCGTCTACAGTAGCTTCTGTTTCATGGCTACGAAATAAAAACGGCTGTGAAACACTCATCTTAAAAAAAAAAATGTTGATAAACCTCTCCTACATATCCTCATCTGCTTCTTTCCTCAGTGGGTATTGAACCCAGGACCTCTTGATTGCTAGGTCTTGAGGAACTCCTCATCCATATTAGTAAACATTGCCTCCACTGCATTAAAATTTTCTTTCATCCGAGCGTATTGAACCAAGGATCTTGCGTTCAGATTTTTTTTTCCTCAGTGTTTAATGAACCCAGGACCTCCTGATTGCTAGGTCTTGAGGAACTCCTCATCCATGTTAATAAACATTGCCTCCACTGCATTCAAATTTTCCTTCATCCGAGCGTATTGAACCAAGGATCTTGCGTTCAGATTTTTTTCTTCCTCAGTGGGTATTGAACCCAGGACCTCCTGATTGCTAGGTCTTGAGGAACTCCTCATCCATGTTTTCATCCGAGCGTATTGAACCAAGGATCTTGCGTTCAGATTTTTTTTCCTCACTGGGTAATGAACCCAGGACCTCCTGATTGCTAGGTCTTGAGGAACTCGTCATCCATGTTCTCATCCGAGCGTATTGAACCAAGGATCTTGCGTTCAGATTTTTTCTTCCTCAGTGGGTATTGAACCCAGGACCTCCTGATTGCTAGGTCGTGAGAAACTCCTCGTCCATGTTGATAAACTTCTCCTGCATATCCTCTGGCACCTCCACTGCGTTCAGATCATCTGTCCCTATCTCCTCCTCCGTCCTGAGGAACAGATTATAACAAAATAGTTAACGGTTGACGTGGATAACTTAAAATAGCTCAGGAACTAACGAATTTAACTCTTAAATTTTATTGTAAATTATAAATGAGGTACAACACAACCCACAACAAATAGGGTAATAGTACCTCATACGAGTAAACTCAATATATTTAATGTATATTATGCAAAATTAAAATAAATAAAGAGTATTGTTTAAAAAAAAAAAAAAAGTTGACGTGAATAACTTAAAATAGCCAGCGTCAATGGAGCTTTGAATGCACCACTTCTCGTGGGATCACGGAAGTTAAGCAACGTCTAGCGAGGTGAAGACTTCGTGATGCTGACATTCAGGCCCAACCCAGGCTGGGTGAGGTCAATATTACGGGTAGCAGGTTAGTGAATTTCCTGCGAATGGAGTATAACACCCCGGTCGTGATGTGACCATGCATTATTGTTATTCATAATTTGGCCTTTAGGTTCGAGCAGCGGTTCCCAACCTTTTTAGCTTGGGGGCCCAATAATATTTTTAAAACAATTTTGCGGCCCACCCCGATACTTTTTTTGCACTATTTCAATATTATTTCTTGAGTTTCGGCCAGCATCCGCGGCCCAAAAAAGAGCTGCTCGCGGCCCACCGGTTGGGAACCGCTGGGTTAGAGCCTAAAAAACATGCTAATCACCTGATCACAACATCCACCACATTCTCACAAGCCAGCAACACCTCACCTCCTCTACTCACCTGATCAGAACATCCACCACATTCTCACAAGCCAGCAACACCTCCTCTACTCACCTGATCAGAACATCCACCACATTCTCACAAGCCAGCAACACCTCCTCTACTCACCTGATCAGAACATCCACCACATTCTCACAAGCCAGCAACACCTCATCTCCTCTACTCACCTGATCAGAACATCCACCACATTCTCACAAGCCAGCAACACCTCCTCTACTCACCTGATCACAACATCCACCACATTCTCACAAGCCAGCAACACCTCCTCTACTCACCTGATCAGAACATCCACCACATTCTCACAAGCCAGCAACACCTCCTCTACTCACCTGATCACAACATCCACCACATTCTCACAAGCCAGCAACACCTCCTCTACTCACCTGATCAGAACATCCACCACATTCTCACAAGCCAGCAACACCTCCTCTACTCACCTGATCAGAACATCCACCACATTCTCGCAAGCCAGCAACACCTCCTCTACTCACCTGATCAGAACATCCACCACATTCTCACAAGCCAGCAACACCTCCTCTACTCACCTGATCAGAACATCCACCACATTCTCACAAGCCAGCAACACCTCCTCTACTCACCTGATCACAACATCCACCACATTCTCACAAGCCAGCAACACCTCCTCTACTCACCTGATCAGAACATCCACCACATTCTCACAAGCCAGCAACACCTCCTCTACTCACCTGATCACAACATCCACCACATTCTCACAAGCCAGCAACACCTCCTCTACTCACCTGATCACAACATCCACCACATTCTCACAAGCCAGCAACACCTCCTTGTCAGTCTCCACCTTGTGCAGCTCTCGCAGTATGAGGTAAGTGTTGCTGTCTCGGATGAACTCCCGATTTTTCTTCTTGGTAATGAGCTGGAACAATAGTTTTTTTTTTAAATATTAATAATGCGATACAATACAATACTCTGTTTATCCTGCATGAATATGACCAAAGGGTCCTTTTACTCTCACAGTCTAAACAAAGCTGGCTCGGATCAACTCCCGATTTTTCTTTTTGGTAATGAGCTGGAACAAGAGTTTTTTTAAATATTAATAATACGATACAATACAATACTCTATTTATCCTGCAATAATGAGACTAAAGAAACCCTTTACTCTCACAGTCTAAACAAAGTCAAATTACACACACAATGCACAGTTGCAAACAAGCAAAAACGTGAGTGTGAGAGAAATCTCTCACACCGTACTATTATTATTATACAACTCTTTATTAGATACAAAAGGACATTATGTACACACAAATAATAATTTTAACAGTGAAAAAATGAAAAAAACAATATATACAATAAAAATGAAAAAGAATAGAAAATATTTGAAAACATATGTCCTAACTAAAGGGCGGGGTTATTGCCTATGGCAATCTCTTCCACCTAACGTACTGGATACGTTACAAAACCGAAGTTTACTGATCCCGGGTTAAACCCAAAAAAAAAAAAAATACAATAATTTCAGGGGCGTGTTCACTTACCAGCAGCAGAATCTCGAGCAGAAGTTTCCTGATGTGGGGGCGGGGCTCTCGCTGCTTGTGGGCGGGGAGGTATTGCAGCTCTATGGGGAGCAGGTCGTTGTCCTCGTCTGAGAACTCCTCCCCCCCGGCCAGGGGCAGCAGCAGGCGGGGCAGCAGATCCACTGGAGGGCCGAGCAAGTGCTCGTGGCATTCTGGAAACACAAAAAAACAAACCCTAGAATTAGTTTAACTAGAATTAGTTTAGATTTAAGTATAATTGTGAACATAATATGTATATTATACACAATAAATATTGATTGATTGAACCCTCATAAATGCGAAAGTCATTGAATTGAATTGAAATTTATTTAAATAAATAAATAAATAAATGCCCGGTAGACGGATGTTTATTGACGGGTTTAGCCCTATTTATATATTCAAATAAAATAACAGTTAAAAATAAAATTGTACAAATATCACAAAATACTGAAACATGAAGAAACGTATTGTGATAATATACAATATTGTATGAACACAATTGCTTGAATCTAATATAATAACATTTCCAATATAATTTGCTTTTTGATAATGATAAATGATAATGATAAATGCCCGCAGAACGGGTATATATTAACGAGCCAAGCTCTATTTACACAAATAATATTAATAATAAAAGGATAAAAATAAACAAAGGTTACAAAAATACTAATAATAAATCACAAATACATCACAAGGGTAAACTAAAGTTAATAAAATATACCTCGAAAGTACAATAAATAGAAAATTGTGAAATAACCACAACATGTCAAATAAACTGTCATAATAAAAAAATAAACAAAATAATAAATAAAATAAAACAAAAATAAATACATATTATAATCCTATAATTATAAGACCGTGTCAGAAGTCAAACTCAATAGTATAATTTGCCAGGCGCATCATCCTATTTAGAGGAGAAAAGTGTGTGTAGTTCGTAGGGCATGTTTTCATGTGGAAAGTATGAGCACGCCTAAGTCTACGATGGCAGTCTAACGAAACCCCACTCAAAAGATCACTGCAGTCCACCTCGCCAGATAACAGCTTGCGAAAGAAGTTTAGATCAGCTTGAAGACGGCGATCCTTGAGACATTCAATATCGATCTGGTGATTAGGAAAACGGATATTAAGATAATACAGGAACCTTCTCTGAACCCTGTCTAATAACAGCTCATGCACGTTGTAATAAGGACACCATACAACGCAGGCATATTCTAGTAAGGATCGAACCAGAGAGAAATAAAGAAGTCTAAATGAAGAAGAAGACAAGCCCTTTGATGTTCTAAAAATGTAACCGAGGATTCGATGGCATCGCATTGAGAGATTGGCGATATGGGTAGAAAACGATAAGGTCGGATCAAGACTGACACCCAGATCTTTGATTTGTTCGACATGTTTGAGAGGTTGTGAATCAATACAGTATGTAAAGCTACTGGGCTCCCTGCATCTAGAGAAGGTCATATGAGCACACTTACTCAAGGTAAGTTGCAAACCATTGAGTTTTAGCCATTGGCTAAATGATGTTAAATCCTTCTGCAAGAGAATGCAGTCATCCTCGCTAGCTATAGCTTTGTAAATCTTCACATCATCTGCAAACATTTGGAAAGAAGAATATTTAATGACATTAGAGAGATCATTGAAGAAAAGACTGAACAAAAGCGGACCGGAATGGCTACCTTGACCAACTCCAGATGACACAAGAATTGAACCTGAGACACTGTCACCAATTTTTACAATTTGAGAACGGTCGGTGAAGGAGCTGTCCAACCAACGAAGAAAGGTCTCGCCTATGCCATAGGATCTTAATTTGGCAATAAGATATTTGGTATTTAATACTAATATAATGATAATAAATTGAGCGGCAGAGAAAAAGTGGAGAGAAAGAGTGAGAGTAGGAGGGGGATGTATGATTGGTCACTCTAAATTGAAACAAGACTGGTAAACATGATGGGGCGTAATCAACAGACGAAACCAAGACAACAGGTCCCGACCCAAGCATTTGCCCAAGTGTGAACCAGCCATCCCGACTCCGTCTACCAATTTATTCCACTTCTGAAAATTTAGACCAGGGAATTGGACACTTCCTGTAGGCTGTAGGGAGACAAATCAAGAAGAAATTTCTTTTCTTCTTAGTCACTTACTTAACACTCACTCCTTCATCTCTCCAAACTAGTACTAAAAATAAATAATAATTATAATACTCTTTAGTGGAAGGTAACCACCAGGCGAGGCTAATGCTCAAAGCATTTTCTACCATCTAACCCTCAGAGTCTTATTATTATGTGGTCACTCAAATTAATGAGGAAAAATTCATGCACTGGGTGGGATTCGAACCAACGGATCCCTACGCTACCTGGATTACCAGACTAGCGCATTAACCACTTGACTACCAGTGCACATACAGGGTCCGCCAAAAAAAAGGAGCCACTCGAAATATCTAGAGAACGGATTAAAATATTAAAAAAATGCTAAAACACGTGTACGATTATATCAAAGGGGAAATCTTTTCTCTTAGGTTTTGGTTTTTTATCATTACCAGGGGCGGCCCCGGAGGGGTCAACTTTAAAATCTTAAACAGAACTACCCTATTTGTAATACATTTCTGAAAAGTAGTTGACATTTAAAGTATTTTAAGACAAGTTTTAGATTTTTAATCAAAACAGGGCCGGCGATATCGTACATTTCATTTTCCAACTTTCAGTAATTTTTTATAAGAAATTAATTGTTTTTTTGTTAAAAAATGTTAAATACATGTTTTTCCATCAGAAATAATGAAAATTTGATACCATTAGCTTTACCAGGGGAGATGTTAAGGGGTCAATATTTTTTAAATAGTGTAAAAACAACTTTTTTCAAGTATAATTTGTGCTAAATATATGGAATGATTCATGATGTTCAATTTAAAATAAAACAGGGCCGGATTTACTTCAAATTACTGGGACAAATTCTAAAACTCACGTGCAGTCCTAGTCACCGCCCCTGTTTTCAAGGGTACCTTAAATTTATATTAAAAAAACAACACTCAGTGCATTAATTTAGCACAGATTATTCTAAAAAAATAATAGTTTTTACAGAATTTAAAAACAGATGACTCCTTAACACCTCCCCTGGTATATCTAATGGTTTAAAAAATGCATCAAAATGTAATTCTTTCAAATAGAAAGACATGTGTTTATCAATCTTTACAAAAATACAATTTATCTCGTATAAAAAATAATAGAAATCAAATAAATGAAATGTACGATATCTCCGGCCCTGTTTTGATTAAAAATTTCAAACTTGTCTTAAAATACTTTTAATATTAAATACTTTTCAGAAATGTATTACAAATAGGGTGGTTCCATTGAAGATTGCAAAGTTGACCCCCCTGGGGCCGCCCCTGGTAATGATAAAAAATCAAAACCTAGTAGAAAAAGTTTCCCCCTTGATATAATCGTACACGTGTTTTAGCATTTTTTATATTTTAATCCGTCCTCTAGATATTTCGAGTGGCTCCTTTTTTTTGGCGGACCCTGTATATACGTCCTAGGAGGCTGAATCTTGGTATGTAAAAACTTATGTTAATAAAAAAAAATTAATAAATCTTACCGGTATCAGCCAAGCAACAGTTCTTGATGAGCGCAGTGATCCCTTCTCTTCTCACAGCAGATTCGGAATAGCCTGTGAATGGGACTAGCCTTTGGATGATGCATTTGTCTTTGTCTAGCACAAACCTGGTGATGAAAATATAAAAAAGATTACAAAAATTATTAGAACTTCCATGGTTTAAACCCCTTCTATGTCTTTATGGAGTTAAGTGTGTTTAACGCAACTCACCATCAAAACATAAAATAATAACAATATACAAATACTCACCAACCTAAAAGAACCTTGATCAATATGTATCAATGTAATATTGTATGTAAAAATTATCATGAAAAAAAAAAAAAAAAAAAAAAATAGGACAGCAGACTTGTAACCTGGAGATCGGTGGTTGGTTCGAGTCCCAAGTTCAATTTTTTTTAGCAGTGTGAGTTTGAGTGATTGTGACATAACAATTGAATTTTTATTTTATTTATTTACACTTAAAAAAAAAAAAAAAAAAAAAAAAAAAACAATCAACAATCAAAATCAATTAAATATTAATACAAAAAACTTAGAAATATGTACAATAAAAAAAAGAACAATATTAATTTTTAAATACAATTGTTTTGAAATCCGGGGCGAAGTTAATGCCTTAGGCATTCTCTGCCACTTAACCCCGTTAATTCGAGTTTATGAGATTTGCGACCTATCGGGATTTCAAGTTAGCAAAATTCTACTGTACTAGATACTCATTACTCACTGTCTGAACTCAGGAAGCACTGCCAAGTTTCCGAACACTCTGCCCAAGTAGTGAAGGTTACAGTTCTTCCGATTGAAATCTTCGATCACAAAACTGGACACCAACTTGTTCAAGTCTAATTTGTTGCTCTCGAAACACCTGTACACCAGAATGGGCTGGTGCCCCACTGAGGTCAAATTGTTGAGAAGCTTACAACACTCGTCGGCAATGGCTGATTCAGGGTTGGTGATTTGCTCAAACAAAATGGTCACAATACTTGGACAGTGCTGGAACATAAGGTCAATTCTCATGAAAATGTTGTTGTTGTTGTTGTAGCCAGCTTGGCTATAGTTGGAGGGGTGAGTGATGGTCTCCAGCCATCTTTATTTCAAAGTTCCTCGTCCTGAACCACATATTTCTATGTGCAATCAACCATCATGAGGACTTGGACTTTTCTCTATAAGCCATTAAACCCTTAGGAAACTGCAAGCTAGCCTGGCTTGTAAAGGTTGGCTAGTCTGTTCTCTGTTTATAGTCTTCTAGCGAGACACTGGTCTTCTCCCTGTTTAACGTCCCCCAGCCAGACTGATATCGATTACCGTTTGGGCTGTGGTATTGTAAAAACATCACCCTGGGGTAGATCCAGTACCACATAAAATAGTTCAAGTATGTTATTAAATGTAAGCGGCCACGATGGAGTCCCGAAAATCGTCTGTATCAAGCTGTAGGTACCAGGGTCTGGGGTCGAGGGTATAGGCCAGGGTCCTCGTTGTGGCCGCCTACTAATAGTAAAATAGATATGGATGGGTCAGAGCAAAAGGCGACAAACTCCATTTTTTGAAAAAATTCCGTTACTCATAAAACTAGATTGAGTCATGAATTTATTATCTTTCAGGAGTTGGTCGCCTTTTGCTCTGAACCATCCATATATACCCTAGCCAGTTAGGCACATATTTGAGTTTTATATAGAGATATAGTAGACCCTGTGAGTGAGTGTAGCACACTAGGCTATCATGCACAATGCACAGTGATCTGACTTCAATCCCAAGCAGCATAGATTTTTTTAAAAATATGAGCGTTTCACAGCCTTTTTAATTTAATAATAATTTTATTTATTTGTAATATTATTTTACAATTGTTTTTTTAATTTAATTTTAATTTCGTAGCCATAAAACAGGAGCTATTGTAGACGCTTGTGGTCTGTGTTGTAGCCTCCCCATCCCGTAGTATGTCTCTCCTCTGATGGGCAAGAAATGACACCATACTTCCCATTTAGATGCTGGGTCAAAATGAGCGCACTGGAAGTATCCCTTACAATTGTTTTTAAATGCCTATCTAAATTGATATAGTATGACACTTTTAATAAAACAATTAATTATTAGTTGCTGCACTTACAGTCATAAGATTGTAACAAGCCTCTTTTTCTGCCGTTAAGTTCAACAAAATGCTCTGACACATACTGACTACTTGATTGGAGCTGTCATTAAACAAATTGATCACAGATTTCACTATGTGGATGTATTTGACATTGGTGAGGTCCTTGCAGAAGGTACTATGAGCTGTGGAACCTGAAAAAAAAAGAGATATTTGGAGAATGTTCTCAAAATATATATACAGGGTGTCCCACCCAAAGTTGGACACCTCAAATTACTCAGCCCCCCCTGATTGAGTTTTTGAAAAATAAAAAATCCAAGTGTACATGACCTAACTATGCACTTTCAGTCATGAATTTATTTTTACTTTTATAAAAGGTGGTTTAAAAGTCAGAAATTGCGGTGTCACATTTTGATTTTTAAATAGGTCAACCTGAATTTTATTGTAAATCTGATTCATTTGAGTTTATGACCACATAATAATCTGAGGGTTGAGTGGTAGAAAATGCTTTGAACATTAATCTCACCTGGGAGTTATCTTCAACTAGAATATTATTATTGTTATAATAATACTTACCCAGAATATATTTTGAAGAGCAATCAGCTTGATGTCAGGTCTTGTTTCCAACTCAAGGAATTGGTTCAATTCAGCCAATGCTTCCATTATGATGATGAAGTTAGGTGATTGGTCTGGGTACTCTGAAAAATACAGAATAAGTTTTCACTTTGACAGTCTCCTCAATGTTAAGAGGACAGGACACCAAAGGGAAAATGTTTGAAAAACATTTAAATATTTAAGGGCTGAATTGATACAATGTTTTTGCTGTATGGACTGAAGTCTAGAGTTTGCATATTGTTTTGAATAAGAAAATGCTAAATTTCTGACTTGTGATCTCTACTTAGTCTATTAGGTACCTACTCTCACCTAAATGTACGAGTTGTAAAGTTCAAATCACAGAGAGAACAGAACTGCAGTGGTAAAATTAACTGACTTTTAGTAGCTCTCCATCAATAAAACTGCAGACTTGTAAATTGAAGGTTGCTTAATAGCGTGTAGAAATAAGAAGTGTGGAAACCACCCCCTGCCAGCCTGCATTGTGGCATCCTCAGCGCTAGTATTGCAAAAGGAGTCTCCTCTCCTTGTCCATCAAAAAAAAATTTTCACCCATATCAAATGTAAACATAAACATAAATAGACCATGAGAAATATTCTACTCCTTTGAAATGGTGTTGCACTATGTGGCATTTCCATGCAACTGGGGTTTGTTTCCTCACTTCTTAATTCTACATGCTATGGTTGCTTGTTCAAGTGTCAAGTACCTACAGAAAAATTCAGTGTAGCAAGTTTGTGTAATTCTGACATCAGGATTTTGATTCACAAAGTTATGATAACTTGACAGTTGGATTTGATTTTTTGTGATTATGTCTTTGAGAGTGTGTAGTTGTAAGTAGATACATAATATACATATATATTATACATTATTACCTAAAAATGATTTATCTTATAGAATTGATTTTTTTTCTGTATAAAATTATTCAAAAGAGACACAACTTTGTAAAATTGAATACTCACATTTACTGCACCTCGTAGGTAGTCAGTTCATTGTTATAAAGAAGAATTACAGAGCTGAACTATGTTTAAGCTTATCTTTATCGATAATAACCGGATAAGTAGATAATAACTATGATAAGAGTTGATAAGATAAGACTGATAAGCAAAATGACATATGACAATGAAGACAATAAGACATGTGAGAAATGATTTAATGATTTGAAATTTTCGCGGCAAATTGGCTCACGTGCATAACAAAGCGGAAACTACCGCAGTTGCATATGATCAGCCGCTAGAGTGCGTTGCGCATATCAAGTGTTTCAAACAGCGCTTCTCAAACTCTTCATACTGGAAACCAATGTGAACCCGATCCACTAGAACCCTCTATTGTAGAAATGAGCATAAAAAAATGTTATGGAAAAATACCTATAAAGTGCATTTATTTCACCGAATTTTCAGGGATTCTTAATAAACACCAACGAAATAACGTAAGAAGAACTAGGTGTCTTCCTATTCCTATACTTACGAGTTATTTATAGGTATAAACTACGACTAATTGTTGTGAATAAATAAATATATTGTTGTATAGGTATTACTTCCGAGAAATTTCTAATATTAGAAATCGGAAGTATTGTGTTCGTTTTTGTAAAAAAAAATATTTTTTTGCTCCGATTTCAATTTTTTTCATATTTCTGGACGTTTCATAACCTCCTGAGCAAATTTGGTTTTGTGTCCGTCTGTCGGTCCGTCGGTCTGTCGGTCTGTCTGTCGGTCTGTCTGTCGGTCTGTCTGTCGGTCTGTTAAAACGATTCCTTGTAACGCGCAAATCTCGAAAACTACTCGACCGATTTTGATGAAATTTTGCACACATCTAGGAGACATTCTGTAGATGGTCCCATTTTAAATTTATCGAATTCGTACTAGCGGTTCTTGGTGAAAGAGACCATGCGCCTGACCACTAACTTTTTACTTAAACGCTGATATCTCGTGAACGGTACACCCGATTTTGATGAAATTTTGTATGGTTATGCATATTATTATTTTACATAGGTTTTTTATACTTATTTTTAAATTAATTATAATTTGACTCTGATATTTAAGAAAATCCGAAATTTTGGACAAAGAAGTCAAAAAATAAGGACCACGACTTGCCGATACAGAATTTTTTGTAAAATCTAGAATGTAGGAAAAACAATATTCTACCATATAAAACAAGTTTGAAGAAAATCGGTTGAGCCGTTATAGAGATACAAGTAATTTTATAAAAAAATCTCAAAATTGGCACGTGTTTACAATGTGAAGCAATCACGAGGAAGTATTGTGTCCATAATTGGCAATGTTTTTTTTTTTTTTTTTGTTCATGAGAGGAAAATTAAATTAATTTAGTGGTTGAACTTATCTAGTATAGCCTTGCCCTAACTTAATACAGTTTGTCTTAATTTCCCATTCATTAATAATTACGTATATTATTCACAAGAGAACCCTGAAGATAAGTGCCACAGAAATTATAAGTCGCCCCACTTAAGGCTATTTAAAATCCATTTAAGTTGGAAAAGAAACAAATTAATCTAATTGGGAGGGATTTACAAAAGTAATATTAGCCTCCAATTAAGTGTAGGCGGTGTTTGGTTTGGCCACGAAAATTTAAAAATATGTATACTTACCCTAATAATGTAGGTATAACTTACCGGTCTATCCCGATAGCTTAGTGGTCAAGGTGTCACATCAATCTGGTAATGCAGAGGATATAATTAGCACCACAATAAGTAGGTAGTTTCCAGCAAAGATAATTAGATGTCTCTTTAGAAATGCACTTGGTAATAATTTTTCATTTTGCGATTTGCACATTTTTGGAACAATAAATAGGCAGTAAGTGCAATTTATGCACCTAGGAACATGATAATCAGTTGTGATTTGCACATTTTTGCGACAAGAAATAGGTAGTGAGTGCAATAATTTATGCACTAAGCAACGTGATAATCAGTTAAATTAGTAAAATATCTTTGAGCTGTCAAACAATATTTGTGGTTATACATCCTAATAAGCCTGGTACTTTCGAACTCGGGTACTGTTGGTAGTAGGTACCTATACCTATTGTATTTTTGAAGATATGAGTAGGTGTTTTGAGATGAATAGCATTGAACTGTCGTTCTAAAGTGAAAACTATTGATAGGATACTGGATGACTAAAAAAAAAAAAAAGGACAAGAAATTTAGGGTGGAACTAATAGAGGTTTTTGGTTTTTGTATTACCTCTGTGGCGCTAAGTCACGGATTGCGCACTGTGTAAGATAGGGAAAACCGACGCTTAGCAATGACTTGAGTTATCGAATTTGTCTATTAATTTTGCCCTTAAAGTTAATTCTAATATGAACTGAGTAAGTATAATTATACCGAATGACCTAGAAAAAACTCAAATACGTATCTATTTGTGTTTTCTTTATGACATTAAGGGCGGAATTAATAGAAAAATTCTATATCACAAGTCATTGGTAAGCGTCGGTTTTCTCTATCTTACACAATACGCAATTCGTGACTTAGCACCACAGAGGTATTTGAAAAACATGTATTAATTCCGCCCTAACATTTTTTACAGCTGAAGCTCTATTTTGTATTTATATATATAAAAAAAGTCAGAAATAGGTAGAAGAGATCGGGGTTTGTCCGGCCACTTTTTGCTTTACGATTTATTAAAAATTATTCGATCAATAATATCAAAAGATATTTGAAAACTGTATATTCTTGTATAATACTTACACAAAGCACATATTCTTGGCTTCAATTCAGACTAAAGACTCGCCCATCAAAGGGGAGGCATACTACGGGATGGGTAATAGGCTACAACACAGACCACAAGCGTCTACAGTAGCTCCTGTTTCATGGCTACGAAATAAAAAAGGCTGTGAAACACTCATCTTTTAAAAAAAAGAAAAGATTAATAGACGTTTTTGTAAAACCTCTGTGGCGCTAAGTCACGGATTGCGTACTGTGTAAGATAGGGAAATCCGAGGCTTAGCAATGACTTGAGATATAGAATTGGTCTATTAATTTCGCCCTAAGAGCAACTCATGGGGTTCAAGATATGAAAATGGGTCACGTGTTCATGAGTTACCTTTATTACAGTCAAAGTGACCTTTATTTAAGCTCGAGTCTAAGGGCGGAATTAATAGACAACAGCAATAACTTAAGTCGTTGGTAAGTCTCTAGTATAAATACGTATATTATATTATTGCATAATCATGCAGTAATATAATATACCCTTTTAAAGGAGGCCCTAGCCCATTAATTTGGGTGCCAATGGGGCTTTATAAATAAAGAAATAAATGAATAAAAATAAATACGTGTTTGCTATGTTCCCAAGGACACCCTGTATAATAGGTACATGTCATATTCCATAGAATAGAGTTCCTCATTGACCATGCACCCACCATCCTAAAACGCTCAAATGCAAATTACAGATCCAAGCTCTTGAAATAAGGACAGGTACTCTTCGAAGTGGTTGCTGAGATGTTTACATAACTTAAATTTGAGGTCAGGCGTGAGAAGATGATAAATATAGGCTAGATTTGCTGGATACAAGATCTAGCTATTATTCTAGTTGAACTGAAGTTACATGGATTAGCTTGGGAACTGAGCGTGAGATTATACCGGGTCATACCGGCAAGGACTTGAATTTTTTTGGGTTAAAAATCAAACACCTCGGCGGAGATGTGGAGACTGGAAACCGCCTATACAAAGAAAGAGACAGCGCGGTAGAGTGTCTCTTTAACATCGAAGTCATAAGAGACGGGGTTTTACCCTTTACTAGCTGAAAACTAAAATAAATAAAAAATGGTTGGCTAAATGAAGAATGGCAGCAACACGTGGACAACTGGCTGAAAGTATTTAGCTAATTTAACTGATTATCACGTTGCTTAGTGCATATAATTCGCAAATGAAAAAGCCAGACGAGTGTTTGAGTCTATGGTTACTCAAACAAATCCTAATAACTTTCGCTGGAACGTTATTTTTCAGTGAGCTTACAAGACATTGTGGAATTAGCTAAGTGAATTGATCCCGAGTTCGATTCTCAGAGACGACAGAAATTTTAATAAGGCAATCAAAAGACGTGCAAGGGAAACAATTTAAGACAAGGATCCGTGGATCGGATCCCATCAATGGATTTTCCCTCATTTATTTCAGTATGTGACCACATAATACCTAATAAGACTGTAGTTAAGTGGTAGAAAATGCTTTGTTTGAGTAGGTATCTTCCACTAAAGAGTATTATTATCATTATTATTATTATATTAGATATTTATAAGAGCCCTGTTTGCAAGATGCTCGAGCAAGCAGCTAAAATAGATAGTCTGAGTTTCGAACCCGGCACCCTCTGCATGGTAAGTGACCATCTTACCACTGAGTTAATAATGATATTAACGCTTATTTATACTGCCCGATTAGGACGATCAAATCCCATTATTCCAGCAGTAATCCCAAGACATATGTGCTAAAAATGTGGCAAATGGGAGGATAACTTGTGATGGTACCGTGGGTTTCGAACCCGCGACCTCTGGAACCTCTGGATTCACAGAGTGTGGCTTTACCACTGAGCTACCGCTAGCGACTGGATCTTGCGCTCAGAGTTAAGATTTTGTTACTGAAAAAGTTTTCGCTTATCTAAAAGGATAGCAAAGAAAATGAAGAAAGAACAAAAAATTAACGGTGGCAATTGTGTATATTTTTCCATTTTTTTATAAAGTTTTTTGCTTTTTTTTGTTCAATATAATAGTTATGTATAAAAATTAAATCTAAGTAATAATAATATGTATACATCGTAAGATTATTGAGGAGGACCGTGTGTGGGCTTTAAGCACGAGAAAGAAAATAGGTGGAAGTGGTCGTGTTGTGAGCCCACACGAATAGTGTGAAAAGTGATGGATGGGTGAATGGATGAATGAAATGGAAGAAAAGTACCCATCAGCTAACTGATCAAGAGATCAAGTATAAGAAGTGAGTCCTACTTTCCATAGTAATTGACCAGATCTTGGTTGTTTACCAATGTTTTTCCGATTTTTAAACGACCTGAAAAAACCTTGGGAAAATCGACCAAAATCTTCGAAAGTCCAATAGAAGAAGATGATGAAAATAATAGTGATGTGAGGAAAAAAGATTTCATTGCAAAAGTCAGACCAGTAAATTGATCGCTGTGTTTGTGCAAGTGAATGAAGAAGAAGATATTTCTGTGCAAAAAAAAGTTCAAAATTTGTTCAGATGAGTGGCGAAAATGGTAACTTTGAAAAGAAATGGTGGAGTTGTGAGACGATATTTGTGAGTCATTTCAGATGTGAAAAAGTGTGAGTTTTAGAAAAAATTGGATTTTTCTATTGTCTTTTTTTTCCGAGAAGAGCTACAAATAACATCTGAGAATTCCAAACTTATGGTAACTTTGCAAATTTCATGTAAAATGACCATATTTACAAACAAAATGCTGTCTTTTAGATATTTAGAATTTAAGAGACAGATATTTGATTAACAAATAAAGCCGAAATTTGACAAAAAAGTTGCGCAAAGGTCTTTTGAGGCAGCAACTTTTTCGGCAGTGAATTTCGTAAAGTTCACCGCTTTGTTGAGTGTAACTTTTCTCTCGAGGTGGAATTGATCGGAGAAACGTTTGAAAAGTTACCGGTTGAACAAAAGGAAGAAGTTTTCTAGCAATTAGTTAGATGAGAACGATGAGTAATCAAACTTCAAATTAGCGTTCAGATAGATATGACTTGCAATTAACGAACATGTTCAACTAATTTGAAGTAATAAACAATATTGCAATTAAAAGTATTAATTAAATAATTACAGACTTGTGCTTTTGACCAAGCGATAAAAATACTTCTTCCTATCCGACTCAAAGCGGTATTAAATTTAACTGGCCATAAATTGGCGTCAATTTATTTTTTATTGCTGGAATTCTGAAGCGTAAAGTTCGGTTTCAGTTTCATCTTCTCAATAGATAAAGTAATCCTGAGGATGATCCTTTCTATGGATTTTAATCAAAAGCAATTGCTTTGGCGTGCAAGTCAGTTCTAACAGCTCTATTGGAGCCATCGACGTGTATCGTCGCGTATTGAACGATCACGTCTTTATTATCGCGTACTAAATCAGCGGTGAGAAAGATCTAGTAGGTCATGCTGTGCATGCCTATCATGAACTTATAATAGATCTTGCATCAGGTGATGGTACTGTTGCGTAACAGCCATTCGCTACCATTACGGGGAGATCAATCCTGAAGCCAAGAACTTCACGATTTTTATAGAGTTTTTTTCTTCAACTTTGAGCCTTCCGTGAGATGCGAAGTGAGTTTCGTAATAGTAGCTGTTTGATGATTGGTGCGGGAATGTTGTGAAATGTTACCATTGCGAGATTTCATAAACCTCTCGCGTATTGGTAAAAATTTGAAGATTTACAAATCTCGCCTTGAGGTTTTTGGTGGTTTGTTTTGGTAACGAAGTTGAATTTCAAAATTGATGCAAAGTTTCCAGATTCAACTTCGAGTCCTTGTGATATCATCTGCTAACAGAGGTCGACTGATTGGATGGTGGGTAATTTTGATTTGTATGAACGAAATCATGCTGTATCAAGTACCTATCGTACTTGATTTCACAAGGTTCTCAAACTGCTTGTTGGTAAATTTATGATAATTTATTCATTCCAATAATTTGAGATTCAATTTGAGTTATAGTCCAAGTTCTGAATTTAAATCTCTGATAAATGCTTTGCTAATTTAAGTGTTCACTACGTTCTTCTTACGTATTTTGAGAGAGATGTTGGAGAATATTTTACTTTAATCGTTCTAGTAGAACCGGACTTATCGACATCAACAGTTGGGAAAATAATTTGTGAGCTCACACTCTTGAAAAGGGAGGGAGCTCTTGTGAATTCTTTTTCCAACAATCAATGCCAGAGCGATCGATCAATCGCCGGTGCAGAGTTCAGCGGGAGCGGTTCATCACCGCTTTCCAAACCGGACGAGAAACCAACTCAGAATCACTCGAAGGTGTTTCTGAACTGCTGACTAGACCAGTGTCAAGCGTTGAGTCACAACTTGCCCGCCAGAGTGAGTATCCTGTGAGAGTTCTGTCGAAATGGGATCCAAAGACGCCTCTTGAGATGTAACATATTACTCAAAGATGACATTTCTTCGGAATTAACCAGAGAAATATATTCTTTAAGCAAGCTTGTCCTCAGAGAAAAGCGTCTTTAAATCCCATTCCTGATGTTGGCATTCACCGGTGAACCATTGGTTTCCGGTGGATCACAGCGGTGGGCTTAGTAGCTGGATGGGGCGCCGTACGAGCTAGATGGGGCACCGTAGCTCGAGCTGGGGTAGCCAGAGGCGTAGCCGCCACCTCCGCCGGACTGGCTCAGGTACTGGGCGACTTGGATGGCGGGCTTCACACCCTCGAACTGGAGGTCGACCACGCGGGCGGAGTACCCACCGGATGATGGGACGCCGTAAGAACTAGATGGGGCACCGTAAGAGCTTGAGGGGGCACCGTAGGAGGAGGATGGGTATCCGCCACTTCCACCGCTGGAGTAACCGCCACCACCGCTGGAGTAGCCACCACCACCGCTGGACTGTTCGTCTCTGAGGATGGCTTGCTTCACTTTCTCCAGCAGGCTGTAGTCCACTTGTTGACCCTCGTAGGTGCTTCCAGAGATAGCGACCTGTTGGAAGTTGTCTCCACCTAGTGGGGGAAAAATCAATATTCGTTAGCACTCTTGACAGAACAGAACAACAAAAACGTCTTGTTTAAACTGAAAAGAACCATCATATTTAATGTATTTTTCTCCATTTAACTCTTAATAAAGAAGAACCCACCACACTCTCTCAAAGTTCTCTAATTCCCCAAAGCTGTAACATTTCCCCACAGGTGACTATACTGATGATTTTTTTTCTCTTAGATTAGAGTTTCATAAAATGTACCTGCGTTAAAACATTTTTTTTTCTTCTTATACTTCTAAAGCTTTTAGGCAGAGGCACCAAATTAGCCAAACCCGGTTGAATTCCGCCACTGTTGACTCGACGTCAATAGTAACAAATAATGAAGGTTTAATAATTATTATGATATTCTTATTCATTCTTGTAAAGTAACCGACCTCAGTAGCCTAATCGATAAGGCGGCGGACTTGTAACCTGGAGTTCGGTGGTTCAAAAGTATCGGTTTGAGCATAGCTTTAGTAAAGCGAGTTTGAGTAGTTGTGATATCACGAAAGAGATTAACACATAATTATACGATAACTTTTTATTCACTCTTGTAAAGTAGTGCGTAGTTTTACTTCTTTGTCAACTCAACAATTGTTTAATTTATGATAGCAGCTAAAAATTTTTTTTTTTTTTAATTAAAGTTTTAGAAATTTAAAACCACTTACCACCACCGCCGGAGTATCCACCACCACCGGAGTATCCACCACCTCCAGAGTAACCACCACCGCCTCCGGAAGAGTAACCACCTCCGGAAGAGTAACCCACCACCACCGCTGGGACCTCGGGCATAGCCTGGAGCTCACATGAGACCAGGGCGATCGAGCTGGCGACCAGAAGCTGAAACAGAGGAGAGGAAATTCGGATTGAAGAAAAATTTCAAAAATGGTAATGGTAATGGTGCTCAAAGGACACTTGTATTTACTGAAAGAGTCCATATAAACATGTAACAAATAACAAAAGTTAAAAATAAAATACAAAAAGATGAACATTGTATAGATGTATAGTAGTCAATAAAATAATGTTATTGTCCCGTGGACCTGAAGTTACAATCAATCAAAAATTGGGATAAAATTTCCTCAATTGTAATAAAAAGACGTGTGATGTTTACATTAGTTTTATTTTCTTACATTAAAGTATGCATGTGCTTGGTTTACTATATTGCAGGAATAATTTTAGAAAAATTAAAAAGTTAAGAAACAACACCAATCAAAATGAAATTAATTTTTATGAGCGCCTGATAATTTTTTATATAGACAATGTGCAAGAAATAAAACGCTCTTCATTCAAAATTATCAATCAGCTTATTATTCTTATATCAGCTATTATACTATTATAAAATGAACTATATAAGAGTATAGACTATTTCACACATCTATCACTCTTTAAACTCAAAACCTAATATTGCATTACCTACTAAAACACATAGATATAAGTTTATGAGAACCTATACTATTGCACATGCAGCAAGATTGCAAAATTCTATGTGAAGTAGTTTCACATAATAACAATTTTTTTAAGTTAATTAACCACAATATACCTTCATTGTCTCATGGTATGATGGGAGAATTTCAGTTTATAGGGAGCTAAACTATCATTATGTTCTGCTCATGAGAACCAGGCATAATTAAGTCGCAGGTAAAATATCTTAAAAATTGGGATTTTTCCAAATAGCTTAAGGAATCGTAAAAATTTCTACTCTATATATTTAAGAATGTTTTATTCTTAAGTCCATAATATTATAAGTAATGGTAAATTTTAGTCCTAGCAAGAAAGGAGCCAGTAGTGCTTCAAAAAGTGGAGCAAATCCGAAAAGTACTAAAGAACATCACACAAAAAAATTCAACCTTTTTCATCTAGTGTTTTATCTAATTATAGTATTTTTATTCAGCAGAAAAGCCCAAGAAATAACATTAAGTGGTCAATATCCGAAATGGGAGGATAACTTGTCATGTGCTGACTGCGTTTCGAACACGCGGTCTTTAAATTACCAGATCGACGCCTTAACGCTGAGCGGGACATAGGATGTGATTCAGTACGAGTCAACTTTAAAACTGCAGTTGGATGGATATAAGTACTCCCCCTGCTGTAGCCAAGCTGGGTTACAACAACAACAAAAAAATAGTAGGTACTTAAAGATACAAATCATAACAACACACATTAAGTAACCGAGAACATATACCGAGTTTCAATCAACACCGGTTCCTTGGTGTTCAATTAAACTAAGGAACCGGTGATTACCGAAACCAATTTATCTAATGATGCAATTTGTTAAATGTCTGTAAATCTTATAAATCAAATATCTCGTTATCAAATATTTAATCAAGACATTTGAAATAACCGCACTCCTATGTTGCTTGTACATAACGCACAATTAACGTACATGTGTAGAAACCGCGAAAGTACTTATTAAATTAGTATGAAGAGAAATAATGATATATCATAAGTTTTTTTCATTTAAAATTAGGTAATTTATCTTATTAAATTAATCAGTTTGGGGTCAAATTAAAACAAGTTGTTTCTGGGGTTCAGAAACAACTTATTAAATTAATAAGTATTAAAAAAAAAGAAATCGAATACTTCCATAGTCATCATGGCAATACATGTTCCGCTGTCTATTTCCGGCCCCACCGAAGGCTGGATGAGGGTGAATAAATGCTTGTTAAAACCTCTGCTGTGATAATAATATGACCTTGAAAGCGTGATATGACCTTGAAATCTGGAGTTGAAAGCAACTCCGACGTTAAACCCAAATAAAAGCCAGCCTCCGTGTCGTAACGGTTGTGTCTACTGCCCGTAGTCCAGAGATCCCGAGTTCGATTTCCGGTTGGAGCAGACTTTTCGCAAGAAAAATTCTATTCCCTCCGAACATATGAGGCTAGCAATTCCGATCCTACCACCCAGGCTGGGTGAGGTTAATGTGGGTTGCTGGTATGATTCCGATGTCACAATATACATTCGAACCTAAATAAGCAGTATTTCAAGGAACTGGTAACATTTTCCTGCTTAAGAACTTAAAGAAGTTCATTGTACAGGAGGAAACCCTATAAGGACGTGAATTGGTAGTGGTTAAGCGCGAGTCTGGTAACCAGGTAGCGTAGGATCCGTTGGTTCGAATCCACCATCATGAATTTTTCTATTTTTTTTGAGTGTGGACACATTAATAATAAGACTCTGAGGGTTAGGTGGTAGAAAATGCTCTAAGCATTAACCTCGCCTGGTGGTTACCACTAAAGATTGTTATTTCTTATGATTAAGGACACGAGTTCCTTACACAAGTCCTGTTTATCCAGGTTTAACTGTATGTGCTTCCTATTATCTCATTGCACCACCTGTATTAGCACAGTGCCCTCTACAGGTGGTACGGTAGTTAAAAAATCATGTTTCTGGCACAAGCCATACAGCCGCAAGCGAAACCAAGCTCTGAACTATAACTCATTCTCGACCGACCACTGAAAGTTGAATACACCTTTTACTAAATGTTACCTATCACATGTGTATGGATTTTATTATTTTGTAAGCATAAATTTATGTAAAGTTAACTTACTTCCATGTACGCATATATAAATAATATAATTAATATTTAAAGAACATTTAATATTAAGTGGCTATAATGATGTTTTTTATATTTAATTTAATGTCATGTCTAATGATGATGTTATATTGTAGAAGTTACTTTTATTAATTCCATTTGCAGGTACCTATTAACGTATACCTATGACGTATTTTGTTAATATCTATCTAGAAAGATATACCATTTCCTATTTGCCTGTAGAAGTAGGATAATGAATGAGATATTTTTTTTCTCTAAAATAATAAAATAGTACGACAAAAAAAAGTTATCATAATTGTGTTAATCACTTTCGTGATATCACAACTATTCAAACTCGCTTTACTAAATCTGCGCTGAAACCGGGACTTGAACCACCGACCTCTAGGTTACAAGCTCGCCGCCTTATCGATCAAGCTATATTACAAAATAATAATATATGTGTTTTTATCACAGAAGTGATTTATGCTCAAATCCTTTTGTATCGTATATTTTTTGTCTTTCATTACCTAATTCAATTTTTTGTAAATAGAAATGAAAGGCGTGATAATAGAGATATAAATTTTAAACTCACGAGTGTATTACAGCTACATGGTGATTTATCTATCATTATCATTTCTATATTTTTATGTATCATCGGAACTTGCACAATTATTTAGGTTTGCAGAACAAGTTGCAAGATAAACCATCTCTGCCTTTACGTAACGGGGTCGGATAGCTTCGGATAGGTCGGATTGGGGGTAAATCTCCAGACCCCTCAGGATAGGGGTCATCCGATCTGGCACTCAAAACTGTTACGCGATTGAAGACCTCTTTAATAATTTGCGTCGGGTAATTGAGGATAAATGAATGTTGCAATGGATGGGTGTTTAATAATTGGAATTTATTGGAATTGGGATTGTTATTTTTGTAAAATGGGAAAGATTTATTGGATCTAAAATATTATGTACATATAACCTTAGAGCTTTCAGTGCCAACGCACGTTTTGTTTCGAACATATTTGAAGATTTGACCTCATAATGATAGATAGCACCAAAACAACTGCCAGAACAAAGGGACTCTTTAGTCTTAATCTGGCAATCGAGTATTATAAATAAGTGTCTATTATTATTATTTTGAATAGTCACCGTGGCCAAGTGTGCTTGCACGCACGGTGATCTGGGTTCGATCCCCAGCAGGGTATTAATTTTTCTGCTCTCTATTTGGATGTCCGGGATCTACTCATATCTCGTGAGGAAAACTAAGGGAGAAATTAATAGGTACGTTTTTGTAATAAATCTGTGGTGCTAAGTCTCGGATTGCGTGGTGTCCAAGATAGGGAAAACCGATGCTAAACAACGACTTAAGTTTTAGATTTTGTCTATTGATTTCGCCCTAAGTATTAGCTGTGCTTTGATGAGAGCAGCGACCAGTGTTCAAATTATGGGCAAAATAAGATATTAATAGACGTTTTTGTAATATCTCTGTGGCGCTAAGTCACGAATTGCGTACTGTGACAGGGAAAACCGACGCTTAGCAATGAATTTCGATATAGAATTTTTCTATTAATTTTGCCCTAAAGATGCAGAAGGTCCTATAATTATGCGCTCCAAGTAAAATGGTGATAAATGCATATAATAACACAAAGAATCAGATTTATTTATTATTTGCCTGAAGAAAGCAGACGGGAGATTAATGCCAATCAGTCCGTGGTGATAGTGAGAGGAAATGTGGCCAGGATCTATGGTCGGTCAGTCTCCTGAGCAACCAAGCGAGGAAGAATTACTTGTCTAGGAGACAAATTAGTGGTATATATCTTGTAGTATTTTATGGTTGTCTCTTAATTTCGAACACTGGAGCATATTTTGCTTGTGGGGGTGGGGACAGTCTCCTGTTTCGAGTACTGTCAAACCTGGATATAAGAGAACTGGATAAAGAGAAACCTGGATATAAGAGAACTGGGTATAAGAGAATGATTTCCAAGTCAAATTTACCTTTTTATAAGGAAAAATAATCTCTTTATAGGAGAAACCTGGATATAAGAGAAAAATCATCCGGTTCTTTGAGTTCTCTGATATCCAGGTTAGACTGTAATATTAAGTACCTAACAGTCCTAACACGTATGAATGACATGAGTTATAAACTATAGAACCCTAACTCGGATTAAGCTCGAAATCGCTATGGTAACTAATGACAGTCTTGAATTCTAGATGACATTAAATTTAAAAGTCAGAGTTATCATTTTTTTGTTTTGCTTTACTAAATCTACGATAAAATCGAGACTTGAACCAGTCCACCTCCCTTATCGATCAAGCTAGATGACATCGGGAGCTACTTAAACTGCCCATTTTCCAAAAAATCTAAACCCTATTTTATAATAACACTGACAAAAACTTTACCTACTTAAAAAAAATCAATCAAGTCACAGGTAGGTTTGGATACCTAATAGCTCAGGTGGGATACCAGGCAAGTTGTTGAACTTGATAGTGTCAGCCACCCTAACAATTGTTTACCAAATAATTTAACCTGCCAACCAGAAGACCTTGGCAGGAATGGCAGGACAATACCGATAACAATTATGATGTTGATGAAATGATTCAGAGTTCATGACCATTGGGATTGTTAAAAAAGAGTGGAGATACATAAATGAGAAAGGTTTGTCGATATACTCGACGCCAAAAGAAAAGACTGTTTCTCTCACTATCGAAATCCCGAAATATCCATTTCAACTGCTAAATTTCGTTTATATTATTTTTATTACAGTACGCTTTTTTAGGCAAAGACAAAGTACAATATTTACAGTACAATACAATGAAATTATAAAGAAAATATACACAGATTGAATACAGAAACAAGCACAAAAAAAGAATGAAGCTAATGTCCTACCTAAAGGGCGGGGTTATTGCCTGTGGCAATCTCTTCCACCCAACCCTTTAAAACAGAGTTATTGGAACGAAATTTGACAGTTGAAAGGGAGATTTGGGGAAGTTGAGAGGCAGGGTGCTTCCTGGAATGAAGCCCAGTTAAACTGTTTTCCTTTATTTATTTTAACTAAATTTATTTATCTATCGTACGGCTTTATTACACATCTCAAAGTGAGTAATAAATTTGATCAGGAAAGCTGATGGTAGTGATTGTCTGATCGCCAAAATTGTCAGTACTTTAGCCGCATGTCAATACGTTGCCCAGGGTGAACCACGAGGAGGCGTACTAACATTTCACCCCTTTAACTAAAGGGGTGAAATGTTTTACTTATATGTACATAAAAAATAAACTAAATAAAAAAGTATTAATTGAAAACCATAACATGTGCCACTTTTTGTGATGTTGAATGTACATCTGAGCCATAACTGTCGAAATTGCCTGTGGAATATTGCTGAAATTATAGTGGTTGTTTATTTTTTATCAATCAAATATTTTTTTTATTAATTCACTGTTTAATTTTTATTGCTTTTTGTGTTATTACTTTTACGATTCTGTATAATGATAGCAATACTATTGCACCCTTGAGAATAACTGACAGGCCATGTTATGTTTTCATTAGTATTTTCTTTCTACCACCTACCCATTAATAAGATATACAATACATGAACCCGTTATTTTTGTTTTTGCTATCATTATCAAATGCATTATTAGATACAAAGACTATGTACACAACAGATAATTATTATTAAAAAAATGGAAACAATAAAATGGAAAAAAAATAGACCAATACATACATTTGTCCTAACTAAAGGGTGGGGTTATTGCCTATGGTGATTAACACAAAGTGATTGTGATGCGAAAATGATTAACACAAATATGATAACTTAAAACTTAAACTTTATTTAGCCATTCTCTCAAAATTACATTCAACGGAAAGTTACACTTTTTGTAACATAACTTATGGTGTTTTATTCAGTTACGTAAAAGAACCAAGCTCCAAAGTTGCTCAGGAAGTACTTGTCACCACGACATGATCAAAAAAATCATTTTTTTTTTTTTAAATTGGACCAATTTTTTTACAAATTATAACATAATACTTTCAATGGATTTGAAACCAGAACTGTCACCAATCCTCACGCTCGCCTTTGCTTAACTTGAGCGATTGGATGAGAAAACAGATGCATAAATATTCAACGTGCCATCTCAACAGGCAAAGTGTGTATTCTTAAGATTTAGATGTAAAAATTAAGATTATTCTGCTCAGAAATAACTGTTAACTGTTAGACGCTTCTTTATAAATAAAAAAAGTCAAGCATTGGTGGTTCAAGTGGTTAAGGTGCTAGTCTGGTATTCCAGGTAGCGTATAGATCCGATGGTTCGAATCCCATGACTTTTTTCTCATTCAATTCAATTGAATTTTTAATCACATAATAATAATTATAGCAACCTATGGGCCAAGTGGTAGAGAAAATGTCTTAAAAATTAATCTCACCTAGAGGAGCTTCCCTAAAGAGTCCATTATTATTAATAAGAGTCCATTATTAAATATTAATTACTTATATCAGTTTTAAAGGGTTAGGTGGAAGATAATGCCAATAACCCCAATCTTTAGATAATAGGACATTAGCTTCATTCTCTTTTTTGTTCTTGTTTCTTCAATCTACAGTATTCTTTCTTTATAATTGTTGTTGTGTTATCATATTTGTGTTAATCACTTTCATGATATCACAACTACTCAAACTCGCTTTACCAAATCTACGTTGAAACCGGGACTTGAACCACCGACCTCCAGGTTACAAGTCCGCCACCTTATCGATCAAGCTAACTGAGGTCGGTTTTTCTTTATAATTGCATTGTATTGTACTGTGAATATTGTACTTTGTCTTTACCTTATAATAAAGAGTAATAAAATAATAATAGGTAATATAAAGGGTCTATCATTTTTATTTATATTGCTGAGGTACCTACTATTTTTCCATCACAAATTCAAAGGAACACCCTGTACAATTCTAAAGTTAAATTTAAATCTCCATTCTCCCAGAGGATAATGACAACTGGTTCTTTGCTGGTAAATGTTTAGAGTGTCGGATTGTGTGTGGATGTGAAACAGTTTTAAAATACCTACTTACTTGACTTCCGTGAAATCAAAGTACCTAGTTTACTGTACGTAAAATTATGAATTACGAAAGGTACGTTTATAAAGCACTTAACCTAGAGGTATTATAATTATACTATTCTCAGATAATACCATGAGTAATACCTCTATAATTCTTGTTCTAGTTATAAAATAAACAAGAGTTCACTTCTAGGTTCAAGAAATAAAAATGACAAACTTTTTATCGTATTAAAAAGCATGAATTTTTATTACCTAGTTTTTTTTCATCAAATTTAGTTGTTAATCACTTTCATGATATCACAACTACTCAAACTAGGTTTACTAAATCCACGCTGAAATCGGGACAGAAAGGATATTTACAATTTATTTTTATTTATCGTATGGCTTTATTACAGGTGCGTTAAGTTGACTGGTCAAAATCCGTTCTGGTGGGCTGTCAACTTAATGCACCTCTTTTATTATACATCTCAAAGTGAGAATGTAATAAACTTGATCAGGAGATCTGAAGGCAGTGATTGTCTGATCGCCAAAGCATTTTGGCGATATGTACATAAGATAAGAAGAAAAAAAAATTGAACATAAAGCAAGGAAGAAAAAAAAAACTCTTGTCCTAACTTACTAAAGGGCGGGGTTATTGCCTGCGGCAATCTCTTCCACCCAACTCTCGATTAATTATCTAACCAATTAAGTCTCACGCAGATTCACGAAAGCTAAAGTTCTTTTCTTAAAAAAAAAGCAATTCAGATACTAGATACTACTAGATCAAATTGGTGACAGTTCTGGTTTCAAATCCATTGGAAGTGTCTAATATTAGAAATTTATCGGAAGTAAAATTAAAACGCAGCTTTATCCACGTGTGTTTCTAAAATAAATCATCCTCATTAGGCTTCGTTTCAGTCAATATTCTTATTGACTGAAATGTCTTATATATCTTAGGATGATCTTGAAACCGGGATATGCTCTTGGACCAATTTACGTAGAACAGTCATAGGTCGGTCATACGCATAAGATCAATTAGGGAGTCATTCAGGTTCACTGAGGACTTAATTATGTGTGTAAGTGTCTGACAGGCTCTTTGGCTGTATGGAATGGCCTTACCTACCAATGCCAAAAAAAAAAAAAAAAAAAAAAATCTGACAGGTCATCTCGCTATGTCGAAAAAGAAAAGCATTATCTGTCCCGGTAGCTCAGTGGTAAAGGCGGCACTCTGTGAATCTAGAGATTCCAGTGGTCGCGGGTTCGAAACCCAGCCGGAACATGACAAATTATCCTCCCGCATTTGGGACTTTTAAGTCCCATTTTTGTACTTCTTTTTCTTGTTGTTGTTGTCGTTGTTTTTTTTTTTTTTTTTTTTTTTTTTTTCTTCTTCTTTTTCTTCTTCTTCTTGGACACAGGGGTGACTTATTAAAAGACAGAGATATCAATTTACCATCAGTCAGCGTCGATTGCACGTAAGCTGTTTGGTAAGTTTCCAGCGAATAGAGTGTAAATCTAACTATCTCGATGTGACCAAATGGTAGGATAACTTGTCAACAAGAAGAAAAAGAAGAAGAAATAGTGGAATTTTTTTCTCCAAAAAGTGGCTCTGGAATCCCAAGTTTGATTGATTTATGTATGCATGAGACGTGTGTACATGATTTATCTATATATATGTTGTAATATATGTATATGTAAATCATCATATCTATGTGAACGTCGTAAAAAGCAATACGAATACGAGAGTGACGTGATTTCTATGTGCATACATAATTCACGCGTGCCCATTGAGCAAGGGTAACTCACACGTAGCACAAATCCATTGACATTGAGGCTTGAAGTAGCTCATCAGGCAGATCCGGACTTAAGTTGAGCCGTCAAATATATTCCACCAATGTCAAGACATGGTCGTGTTTTGATTTTAATTTATACATGCACTAGCTGTTTCACCCGTGCTTCGCTACGGGCCAGAAAATCTCGATATCTTGAAAATGGCAATAGAATATATTTTAAGTTTGATCATTTTCTAGATAGTTCGACGGTGGTTTGGGGGGGTCAACTCTCATGAAAATGTCAATACCTGTTACTGTTTGAGCTGTGGATTTGTAAACAGACTACCCCTAAGAGGACATAGTCAGTCAGTCAGACACGCACATATTTGAGTTTTATAGATATGAATAAATATGTAATACCCATATTATGTACGTAGTGATCATAATAACGTCTTATTTATACTGCCCGATTAGGACTAATGAGTCCCATTATTTCAGCAGTAAGACCAAGATCCAAGACGTATTATTTTGTGGTCAAAGTTCGGCAAACATTTCTTAAAGCTTCAGTTTGAGATTAAAAATTACCACAATTTTTTTAAGATGAGTTTAAGAGTATTTTTATTTCGTAGCCATGAAACAGCAGCTACTGTAGAGTGTATGTGGTCTGTGTTAAAGCTTGCTCATCCCGTGGTATGCCTCCCCTCTGATGGGCGAGAAGTGACATAATACTTCCCATTTAGGTGCTGGATCAACACGAGCGCACCGGAAGGTATCCCTTTACAAACAACTGTAACCAAATTTTGAATACAACTTTTTTGTCTGCTCTGGGGTTTGAATTTGAACCCGGAACCTTCCGCATGGCAAGCGAGTACCTTACCACTGAGCTAATCGTATGCTCAAAGATAAGTGATAACTTGTAGCAAAAACCCTGTGTGTACCGATAGGTCTTCACAGCCGTCAACATATCTATCATCTTATCCAGTAGTCAGAACATCAATGTTATCTATGTCAAGGCTAGAACGTGCGGCTAGTCTGGAATGGTAATTTGGTCCGGCTGAAATCTAAATAGAGCCAATAATACCTGACATATATTGTCCTGCCTAATAGCTAGGTACATAAGACGTATTGAAATGTAGAAGATAGAATGTGTAGTACCTATTTTTTTTTGGCTTTCCTACTGTGGCAGGGTTCTCATTAATGAGCTCTTCCACCCAACCGACTTTTTTTTTTGGGGGGGGGGGGTGTATTAAAGTCGCTTTCAACTGCATCCCTTTGGTCATATCATGACGTGGGCGTTACCCTCCATTCGCAGGAAACTCATAAACAACACCCATCCTGGGTTGGTCCGGAATGCCAGCATCACGAAGTCTTCACCTCGCTCGATTTTATTACAATTTTTTAATGTTGTCTCTGGGATTCTAACACGGGATCTTCCGTATGATAAAAGAGGACCTCACTACTTAGCTAGTGCGCATTTGTAATTTGTAATTTTATTTGCATCAATTGATATACATGATAGGTACAATATTAAGGTACAATAAATAAATATATTAAGAAGGTGAAGGTACATAAAAAGAATAGATACATAACTTACACAAATATTCTTAATAATGTAATAATTTTTACTTGTATACTTATGTTTCGAAGTACCTATCTGTGTTGAATAGATTGTTTAGTTATAATACTGCTACACAGCTCATACTAAGAGATATTGATTCTCTTGTATTATGAGCTGAGATATTGATTCTCTTGAGATATTGATTTACAAAAGTAAGTATAGTGCCTTATAAATTTCTTCTTCTATCAGCAGTATATTTGTATAATTTTACTGTCATTACAAATGTGTACTGTCACCATTGTCACCAAATCTGATGACTTCTTGCTGAGTGAATGGTACCAGCAAATCCCTGTTTATCCTAAACCACATAGACCTACCTATATGCAGAACATTCAAGTGGTTTAACGTACCCACCTCGTTTCAAAATGATTATGAGGTGAATATAATATGGTACCACATAAATAAATTAACCACAAACTAATGTCACAATAGAAACTTGGTGAAATTTATGAAATTGAATGCGCAATGTATTATGCTCTAAATAATGGCAAAATTTCTTTTTTTTTTTTTTTTTTTTTTTTTATAGGCTTTCTTTTTTTATGGCAGGATTCTCACTGAAGTGAGCTCTTCCACCCAACCATTTATTTGCTGGCGATAAAGCCAGCAAAGAAAAAAAATAATAATAATAATAATAAAAAAAATAAAAAAAATAAAAAAAAAAAAAAAAAAAAAAAAAAAATATAGAGAATATCTTACAAAAATTGTTGGTAATTTTCCGCAACAAGAGCTTTGAAACCGATCTGACTTGCTGCAGTTCTGATCTCTAAAGGTAAATTGTTCCACAATCGTACTGCTCTAACATGAAATGAGTTGGAGTACGCCAACGTTCTGTGCATCGGGATTTCAAGTACTCTTGTATCTTGAGACCGAGTAGAGTACTGCCCTGACTCGAAAAGATACATAAAAATTTCACGCAAGTATTGTGGTTTAGATGTGTTTAATACTTTGAAAAGTAACATCAGAGCATGTGTGTCTCTTCTCTTGTCTAATTTCAACCATTTTAGTTGAGAGTAGGATTGTGATAGGTGGTCAAATTTTCTCAGACCACACACAAACCGCACACATGCATTTTGGGCCATTTGTAGGCTTTGTCCCAATTCCCCGCTCAGACTTCCATAAACCACATCACAATAATCAAAGTGGGGGAAAATAAGAGACTCAACCAACCTTCTTTTTAAATCCTCGGGAAAAATCTTCCGAAATTTAAATGAGAAATTTCATATTTAAATGAGAAATAATGAGATAATGGGAGAAACCACATATACAAATTTTAACCACTTTTAACACGCATCCCAGGAGTGCTTTAGTGAAAGCTACTCAAATTGGCTGGGCCAAAAAAGTCCCAAAACCGCAACACATGAATGAGATATTATGCAAGATAGGTATAGATTCTATTTTTTTCACTGAGCGATAAGTGAACTTATTATACAGGGTGTGGAAGAAAATTCAGAAGGAAGTTCCTGGGTACATTTTAGGTGTTGGTTAATTCCAAAAAAATCCTGAAAATGCTACCTCTCCGTGAGACATCAAAGTTGAAAAAAGATAATTTTTTACTCGAACTCATTAAAGAATTGAAGCTATTCAAATGATATTTTGTGTACTCACACAATTCAAGTCTATTAATCCTCCAAGACTTGCATACTAATTGATTAAGTTTTCAGGGGAATGTGTAGGGGGTTCACCTGCATTGAAAAATGTAAAAACTCTTTTAGAGATTTAAAAAAAAACCAGTTTTAATAGCATACATCCCTGGAAAAATCTTTCAGTACAAAAAATCTCAACCTAAAGTTTTTAAATCTCAACATAAATTTTTTTGCCAGATGCACAAAAAATACATATAAAAAACTTTCTGAAGATAGTATTTATCAGAAGAAGAAATATTCCGAGCTTTTTTGTGCAGAAAAATACTTCAATTTCCATGTTTGATCCTTAGAAATGCTTAAAACTTGTGTATACAGTTTTATTTTGTTTGCCAGATTTAGTAGGTATTCATAATAACACTCTTTGGTGGAAGATAAACCACCAGGTGAGGTTAATGCTCCAAGCATTTTCTACCACCTAACTCTCAGAGTCTTATTATTATGTAGTCAGAAACTCAAATTAATGAGGAAAAATTCATGCACTGGGTGGGATTCGAACCAACGGACCCTTACGCTACCTGGATCACCAGACTAGCGTGTTAACCACTTGACTACTAGTGCATATGATTCAGTTGATACCTATCATAGATACCTAGTTATTTTTAGGATGTGAACTCTTATAAATTATTTTTTTTGTTGATGGTGAAAGGTTATTGAAATTAGAAAAAAAACTTTATCAGGCGATGGCGTTATAGAATTTTAGTGGTGTACTTGATTACTGTGATTATTATTGAAAGTTATTTTTAACAGGTATCCAAAAAAAGTGTGGGTATTTAAACAAGAAAAGGAGATAGTTAATGAAACAGCCAACATTAATAACATGTACCCATGTGCTTATGCGTGTAAAATAGAACGGAAAAATGATCACTTAAAATTTATTTCAATCACAATATTTTATGAATGAAATGAAAAAGTCCGATTTTTATGATTGTAAGGTGAAAAAAGGCCTATTTTCAAAACAAATTCTCCGGTTTAATAGACTGGCATACTTCGGAAATAAAATAATACATGTTACAAACATTTTATCACTTAACTCCAAAATAATGAATCCGTAATTTAGCAAACCAAATGGTAAACAAGAGCGAAGGATCCAAAAACTGCATCACTGTTAAATTCAAATCTAGGAAAACTTCTCATCAAAGTTATAACTCTAATCAAAACAATAATATTTAGTTATTATTTTTAGTTAAATATACAAAGGTACTTTATTTTCTTAATAATTGGGCTCATATTTCAAACGTACTAACACTCCAAAACCAATCACACAGAAAGTTATGCTAAAATAGTAAGAAAATAAAAGAAAATTTCAAAATAAACGTTATCTTGTCAAAATAGGAGTGTTATCACTGGGCAACTTCTCTTTCATGTCATTTATTCTCATCAGATTTACTTATTACAAGAATGTATTTTTATTATACTTTTATTTTGGAAATTGTAAATGTATCAATAAAAAAAATCTTGTCAAAAAAAAGTTTATCAAAAAAAAACTTACAAAAAAGACTTACCACAACAAAACGGTTCATTTTTCCAAACAGGGAGAGATCCAATGGGAAAAAAACACTAAAACTCAGGGATTAAAAAACTTGAGAAATCCTCACTCGATGATCACAGATGTACACACAGACTGGTTATGATGTATCAATGATCCATACCCTTAGTATTTATATGAAGGTAATACTGGCGATGGTAGGAGAGGGCGCTATACAGAGTGACACTAAAAGTTCCGACGGGGGAACTTTAGCCTCAAGGTTTTAGCGGTTGAAGATAAACATTTTGTGGGTCTTATATTTGTAAATAACTATTTGGATTCTACTTTTAAGTGGTTAAAATAATAATAATTTTACTATTCTATAATTCTGTAAAGTTACTTTGTCACAAGCACGTTTTAGGTCTAGAATTGCGCCACTGGTCTGAGTTTTTTTTATGAGAATAGACCCCCCCCCATCCCTCTCGCCCTCAAAAAATTGCCGCCGGGTTTTTTTCACCACTTGGCGAAGAACGGTCAGTGTGTAAGGCTTAGTCTGGCAATCCAAAGGTCGCGGGTTCGAATCCCAACCGGGTATGACAAGTTATCCTCCCATTTATGATTTTGACCACATAGAATAGAATAATGTCAATTTTTTTTTAATTTGAGTTTAATATGACTGTATTATTAGTAGTGTGTTACAATATCTTAACTTTATTATGTACATTATTAGTGACGAAACAAATCTCCCCTCAGATTCATTACATTACGTCAGTCACGGTTGATTAGAGGTCGAAACGTCGTCGGTCTGATAATCCAGAGGTCGTGGGTCCGAATCCCAGGCAGGACATAAAATAGTATGAGCGCGCGATTAGCTCAGTGGTTAAGCACTCGCTTGCCATGCGGAAGTTCCCGGGTTCGATAAACCGCGCCGACAAAAATTTGTGTTCTTAATTTGGTTACAATTGTTTGAAAGGGATACTTTCCGGTGCGCTTGTGTTGACCCATCACCTAAATGGGAAGTATTGTGTCACTTCCTCGCCCATCAGAGGGGAGGCATACTACGGGATGGGCAGGCTACAACACAGACTACAAGTCAACAAGTGTCTACAGTAGCTCCTGTTTCATGGCTACAAAATAAAAAAGGCTGTGAAACACTCATCTTTTTTTTTTATGTATCTTCTCTTTTGGGATTTTGACCACATAATGATAGGTATAGGGCTAACTGCTGGAATTATGGGACAGATTAGTCCTAATCGGGCAGTTATAGAGATAATATTTTTGAGTTATTATAATATTGTTATTCTATCACACAGTAAAGTAGGCACGTAATAAAAACCTGTGACACAAAATAGAATAATAGATCTTCTGATGCTTCATTCATAATTAATTAATTATAATTATGTCAAGACCATTTGTCAAATAAATAAATAAAAAATAGTGAAAGGATGGCATTTTTGAAATGTCTCTCTACACATGCCTGCGTATTGACCAGGCTGGGCATAGGCGATCAGCCATCCACTGGTAAAAGTCATTTGGCCTAAAGCTTTTTTCAATCTGATTTCCGATTGTTTTTACGACTAGAAGGACATTCAGTGCACATCCGTGTAGACTCCTCAGGGTTCGAATCTCGGCTGAGTTTAATGTTTCTTCAACTCTGTTTTAACTCTATCTCGGTAGCTCAGTGGTAAAGGCGGCACTGTGTGAATCCAGAGATTCCAGAGGTCGTGGGTTCGAAACCCAGCCGGGACATGACAAGTTATCCTCCCATTTGTGATTTTCACCACATAATAATACGTCTAGGGCTTACTGCTGGAATAATGGGACTTAATAGTCCTAATCGGGCAGTGTAAATAAGGCGATATTATTATTATTATATTTTAACATCATCATTTCAATCACACTGTTCATAGCATCATGAACAGGAGCCGCTTGCCCAAAAAAGCTAGATAAACCTTACCTAGCAACAGTACAGTTGCCATTATGTGCATCATGAACACCCGGCAAAAATGTATTGAAAAATGACAAGTCACCCTCCCATTTGGGATTTTGAACACATAATCATATGTCTTGGGCTTACAGTATACATAACGCGATATTATTATTATTATTATTATTCTTATGCCCCACACCACCGCCGGTAGTATTAAATAAAGTTTTGTCAGTGTAAAAAAATCACAAACCGAGTGCGCTACCCATTCCCCTTGCATACAGCCACTATAATAATAATACCGTATCCGTGGGATAGACATAGATACCTGGTGAGAGATGAGTGTATTAAGTCGTATTTTTCTTTCTAACCAAAGAGGATTCAAATGGAATAAAATGGACGAACTGGAAGAAAGTCATTTTCCTTTTGGAAGAGGAAAAATATTCTTCCAGTTTGGTTAACCAAAATCTTAATATATAAATGTCAAAGTCACTGACTGACCACTGACCACTGACTCACTGATCATCGCTCTACAGCCCAAACCGTAATACCTAGCGAGCTGAAATTTGGTAGGTAGCTTTGTCTCATAGTCTAGATGTGCAATAAGACGGGATTTTTCGAAATTCCCACTACAACACCTGCCATTGACGAAAAAAGATTTTTTGCTTTGCGGGCCATGCCTCGGCTCGCAAAGCGGGCGACAGCCCGCTAGTGGATTTATAAAATTCTTGCTTCCATTTCTTTTATAGGTTAAGTTTTCATTTTTCCATTGCTTATCTTTAAAAGTACCGAAATACATTTTTTTTCTCACTAATAGTGAGAAAACTAAACTTGGAAGAAAATGGTCTTTATCCAAAAGAAAAACACGGCTTTATATGGACGCCCAGATCCGATGTTGAGGCTCCTTACATGTCCATTGATTTTATTTGGTTTTAAGTAGTTTTAACGTCCCGATTCGGGATAGTTCCGACGGGGGTTTTACCCTCTATGACTGCTGGAGTAAAGTTTTCAGTCTTACCTCGGCAGTATCTTCTTCTTTTACTCTGTCTTATCCCGCTCAAGCAGGGTCGACGTTGTTCAACCTCATGGTTGAGGTTGATTGGTTTTGGCACATTTTTTACGGCTGGATGCCCTTCCTAACGCCAACGATTCTATTTGATTTAACGTCCTGGATTAGGACGGGGGTTTTACCCTCCATTCGCTGGGAATCGTACCAGCTCGGCAGTATAAACAACTTAAATTCAATTCTATTCGATTTACTATCAAGCGGTTCAGTCCTAAACACATTGCGTAGTCCTATTCTCAAAAGTGTCTTTTTTTCATTTCCTAGCCATGAAACAGGAGCTACTGTAGACGCTTATGGTCTGTGTTGTAGCCTGCCCATCCCGTAGTATGCCTCCCCTCTGATAGGCGAGAAGTGACACAATACTTCCCATTTAGGTGCTGGGTCAACACGAGCGCACCGGAAGATATCCCCTACAAACACAACTGTAAACAAATTTTGAATACAATTTTTTGTCGGAGCGGGGGATCGAACTGGGGATCTTCCGCATGGCAAGCGAGTGCTTAACCACTGAGATATTCGCAAAAGCGTCTTCAAGGAAGAGACCATGGAGATCGCAGGCAGATGATGACATAGATGGTATCCTGGTCAAGTGTCATGAGCTCATGGCCCTAAGTGAATGGTTCATAAAATGTTCGCAGATATACATGGATTAAAATGTACTTGTATCTAATTTTTAATTGGCTAATAATAGATTTAAGCTATTATAGTATAGTAATGCTTTATTTAGACTGTCGGCTCGAGACAGGAAGTCCCATTACGTTAACAGTTTACACACCTTTATATTATACACCATATGGATATAAAAATGTACTTTTACATAAATATATTTCTTATTTTTTTCCCCTTTTTTTAGCGCCCTTTCATCGAAGTCATACAAGACGGGGGTTTTACCCATCATTTGCAGGAAACTTATAAGAGTACTCTACCCAAATTACTGCGTTGGGCCTGACGTTAAAATACCTAAACGGAACTTGAATGAAAAAAAAAAATGAGAAAGAAAGATTGAGTGAGACAGGGAGTGAATCTTCTTCTTCATAAGTTTGATTTTAAATAGGTATAAGTTTATAATTTCAATGATGTATTTTTGTATACAAATATATTATTAAATATAATTGGAACTTGGATTAAAAAAAAGACAGAGAGAGAGAGAGAGAGAGAGAGAGAGAGAGAGAGAGAATTTTAGTATTTGAATTTTGAAATTGACGTTTACATATTTTAAAAGTTTTTCAAATAAAAAATAATAACAAGGCTCTAAGCTAATTTTAACTCAAGATAGAAAGAGATTCTCTAGGTTGAATCAATCAGTCCAACCATCCAATCACTCTAGGATCTCCTCAGGACTCTTGTCTTACCTATCCTTGTCAATACCGCCATCACTTTTGATCCTGATGACTGGAATAAATGTCATCCTTTCATTCTTAACAAAAATTTTAAAAATCATTCTATATCACTATAAACAAAAAAGTGAGAAGTTGTATTAGATATACATGAATATCAGTACATATCTGGACAGCTGTTTTGAGCTTATTTGCTCTCAGCAGCTTGTAATTGATCTGAATATCCATGCCATCAACTAACCTCTCTAGATTTGACGATATGTAAGTATATTTACTTATGTACATACATTAGGACTTAATGTACATTAGGAAGATAATAGCAGAAGCATTATCACCACTCTTTATGATAAGGATTTTATTTTTATCTTTTATCGAGGGAGATTTAGTATCTCCACTAACAATGTAAAATAATTTTATTAAGGTATATTTGGTGTCTCCACTAACAATGTAAATTCATTGAGGTATATTTGGTGTCTCCACTAATATTGCAAATTCATTGGGGTATATTTGGTGTCTCCACTAATATTGCAAATTCATTGAGGTATATTTAGTGTCTCCACTAATAATGTAAATCCATTGAGGTGTATTTGGTGTCTCCACTAATAATGTAAAATAATTGAGGTATATTTGGTGTCTCCACTAATAATGTAAATTCATAGAGGTATATTTGGTGTCTCCACTAATATTGCAAATTCATTAGGGTATATTTGGTGTCTCCACTAACAATGTAAATTCATTGAGGTATATTTGGTGTCTCCACTAATAATGTAAATTTGTTGAGGTATATTTGGTGTCTCCACTAATAATGTAAAATAATTGAGGGTAGGTATATTATCTTGGTCTATCTACTAATTAGGTAAAAAGATTTTAACTATCTTTAGTTTAGCCCTTTACTACTGTCCTCCTAGAATTTGACATTATCTTCACTTGCGAAACATCTATGTAAATTTAAGTATATTACTTCCGAGAAATTTCTAATATTAGAAATCGGAAGTATTGTGTTCGTTTTTACTTCCGATAAATTTCTAATATTAGAAATCGGAAGTATTGTGTTCGTTTTTGTAAAAAAAAATATTTTTTTGCTCCGATTTCAATTTTTTTCATATTTCTGGACGTTTCATAACCTACTGAGTAAATTAGGTTTTGTGTCCGTCTGTCTGTCTGTCTGTCTGTCGGTCTGTTAAAACGATTCCTTGTAACGCGCAAATCTCGGAAACTACTCAACGGATTTTGATGAAATTTTGCACACATCTAGGAGACATTCTGTAGATGGTCCCATTTTAAATTCATCGAATTCATACAAGCGGTTCTGGGTGGAAAAAGACCATGCGCCTGACCACTAACTTTTTACTTAAACGCTTATATCTCGTGAACGGTACACCCGATTTCAATGAAATTTTGTAAGAATATGCATATTATTGTTTTACATAGGTTATTTGTATTTATTTTTATATTAATTATAATTTGACTCTGATATTTAAGAAAATCCAAAATTTTGGACAAAAAAGTAAAAAAATAAGGACCACGACTTGCCGATACAGAATTTTTTGTGGAGTTTAGAATGTAGAAAAACAATATTCTACCATATAAAACAAATTTGAAGAAAATCGGTTGAGCCGTTTTGGAGATACAAGTAATTTTCTATAAAATCTCAAAATTGGCATGTGTTTACAATGTGAAGCAATCACGAGGAAGTATTGTGTCCATAATTGGCAGTGTTTTTTTTTTTCTTTGTGACATCCAAAGACAAGTGGCAGAGAAAGCCACTTGTCAGTGAAAGGGCTCCCACAATATTCGCCAATATTAGAATGTTGTCTTTTCAGGCCCGCCGTGGCCGCAGTAGTTCACCGATGTCATCTCAGTGAACACTTATTCGGTTATTATATTACTTATCCTCCAACAACCGGTTTCCTATGACGAAATTCTAGCGAATAATTTGTTGTGAGCTTTGACCTCTTACCGAGAGGTTACAGAAGACACCGGTGGATCGGTTGACTATTCAATCGTAAAATTTATAAATAATAATAATATTAGAATAATAATAGACACAACAGCATAAGCTGTTGTGTCTAGCTTGAATTTTTTTAAAAATTAAATTGTTAGCAGCCTGGGATAAGAAGTATTGAGCAATGAAGTGCCGTGCGCTACCGTTGCTTGACAGTTTTATACTGAATATGCCTATGTTAAAAAGTTCAGAGGTCTACGTTTTTAAGTGGTGAATAAGGTTTATAAATGGTTGGGTGGAAGAGATTACCACAGGCAATAAGCCCGCCCTTTAGGTAGGACATTAGCTTTATTCTCTTTTTTGTTCTTGTTTCATTGTTCAATCTATTTATTTTTTCTTTATAATTTCATTGTATTTTACTGTATATATTTTGTCTTACCTAATAAAGCATAATATAATGATAATAAAATAGGATTACAGTTTTATCCGTAGGTACGTGTGATTTGCACTAATTTTTCAATCCGTGGGATCCTGTTTCATTTCTGTTGTCTCGATGAGTTCATGTTACGAAAGAAAAAAATGGTACTCTTATGAATGTATATTAGAAGAAAAAAAGATGAGTTATCCACAGCCTTGTTTATTTCGTAGCCATGAAACAGCAGCTCATTTAGACGCTTGTCGCTTGTGGTCTGTGTTGTAGCTTGCCCAATGACCATCCCGTAGTATGTTTCCCTCCTGATGGGCGAAAAGTGACACATTACTTCCGTATTGGGTGCTGGGTACGAGCGCACCGGAAGGTATCCCTTACAAACAACGGTAACCAAATTTTGTCGTATTTTTTGTCAGCTTTTGAGTTCGAACTCAGGACTTTCCGTGTGACAAGCGAGTATCTTATCACTTAGCTAATCCTGCGCTCAACGCTACTAATGATTATGCTTACTTACGCAATATGCATCTTGGGTACTTGCGTTAAATTTTAAATTAAAAAAATGTAGCAAACTAATGTTTTTATTTTAATTTTTAAATGGAACAAACTTTGTAAGAGATATTTTTGGACATTCCATTTCTGCAAATGAAAAAAAAAAAAAAAAAAAAAAACACTTGTGTACCTATTTGTGTTCTGGATACAGTCATTATATTGCATCTCGAGTTCAAGAGAGACAACTTTTTTTCCCTAATGTTTATTATCTAACAGTATACAGCTGTACAACAGCGATAGTTTGATTGGCAATGAGGTTATTTTTAAACAGAAATTTCTGCAGTTATTTTGATTTGCAATGAGGTAAGCTTTAAGCATGTTCAGAAATATCTTCAGCTCCTTAGAATCTTCAGCTTCTGGGGGTCTTTTCTTAAAGAAATTCCATGTGTTGCGTCTTTTATTAACAGACTATTAATGGCCAGGTCTAGATGCCCATGCTAGGTCCAAGCTCGTGTGGATGTAAGGTCACGTGATCAATTACCACCAATCAGAGAGCTCCAAAGTGATCATGTGACCTAACAAACTTACATCTACATGAGCTTGGACCCATGGCCATCTCGACCCGGTCTTTAGAGGTAAGTTGATTTTGATATTGTTGTTTGATATGATTTTGAAATAACGACCCAAGTAGTTTTTTTTTTTTTTTTTTTTTTTACAAAAAAAGGTAAGTGTGCCCCGGAACCCCTTTCGCATTACTTCAGGGCACTTTACCTTTACATTCATGCCATTCTGGAAAGGGAAAATTTTCGGTCAGAAATTTCCGCTCCGGCTGGGATTCGAACCCGCAACTTCCGGATCAGTTAACCAATGCTCTTAACCACTGAGCCACGGAGGTCGGTATATGTATACCTACGTACACAGATTCTGCTTCGTAGGAATGTAGCTTCAATTTTAATTTTCAACACAAATTAGTTAATATATCCGTAGTAATTACTCCTTCCAATAATTATAAGGTATTAAATTAGTTATCACTGAAGAGACACTACTTACAACATTTACAAGCCTCATAATTCAGATATTAGACATACTAAACTTGTCTACCTATAGGTATTTGATTATATCGTGGACTAGAAGGTAAAACTAACCAAGTGACAGTTGGTCATATCTCGATTTTTCGTTACTCTGGTCGGAAATTAACCTAACTATTAGCTAAAAATCTAAGGTTCCGTAGTATTCAAACATATGCGCGGGAAAAAGTGAAAAAAACAATTTTTACCTGGTAGACTGGTGGAGATTTCAATGATCAAATGGAGATGGTCCAAATGCAGATGGTCAGTTTTACCTTCCAGCTGACGATAATTTACCAAGTAATACATATGTATTAAATTTATAACTATCTATTAGTTATGCCTTGTTAACACGTCTTATTTTATTTAATTCTACGGTAACATGGATTTTTACTTGAAATTTTAACCCCGCTATTCAAATATCCTTGGTTGTAAATCATTTCAACAACCGTCAACGGGACGTTGAAAATATCAGTACTGTATGTACGTATTTTTTTTTTTTTTTTAATTTATGTTATCATATTTGTGTTGAACACTTTCGCGATGTCACACTTACTCAAACTCGCTTTGCTAAATCTACGCTGAAACCGACACTTGAACCGCCGACCTTCAGGTTAAAGTCCACCGCCTTATCGATCAAGCTACTGAGCTGGACGTTAAGCAACGTCCAGCTCAGTAGCTTGATCTCCGTGGCTCAGTGGTTAAGAGCATTGGTTACTGACCCAGTGGCTCAGTGGTTAAGAGCATTGGTTACTGACCCAGAGGTTGCGGGTTCGAATCCCGGCCGGAGCGGAAAATTCTGACCGAGTTTTTCGTTTGCGGAATGCCATGGATGTAAAAGTAAAATGCCCTGAAGTAATGCGAAATCGGTTCCAGGGCACAATTACTTTAAAAAACGTTAACACTTAAGACATAAGTAACAGTCAAGAGTATTGAAAGTAATACAAGTTTTAAGTTTTTTTTTGTTATCATATTTGTGTTAATCACTTTCGTGATATCACAACTACTCAAACTCGCTTTACTAAATTTACGCTGAAACCGGGACTTGAACCACCGACCTCCAGGTTACAAGTCCGCCGCCTTATCGATCAAGCTACTGAGGTCGGTTATTGAAAGTAATAATTCAGTGTGAGATTTTTTTATTACAAAATACCTACTTACCTCCTGGTCATTCAGTTTTATGTCAAGGCCTTTAGTCTGCAAAAAAAAAAAAAGAAAAAAAAAAAAGCTATGGGGTACCTACATCAGCGGTTTCCAACCTTTTTAGCTTGGGGGCCCAATAATATTTTTAAAACAATTTTGCGGCCCAGCCCGATTTTATTTTGCTCTATTTTAATACTATTTCTTGAGTTTCGGCCAGCATCCGCGGCCCAGTAGCGAGCTGCCCGCGGCCCACCGGTTGGGAACCGCTGACCTACATAATTAAAATCAGGTATTAAACAATTTATTTACAATAAACACCTATAATACATATTCCCTTTAATTTCTAACCGTTTATTATTTTTTTTCTTTTTTTTTCTGATAGATCATTCATGTCACTGTGTCAAGACCATTCGTCAAATAAATAAAATGAATACATTAAAAAAAAAAATACCATGAAAATAAATAAAAAATCGATACAGGGTGGTACTATTATAATGCTTGTGTCATTATTATTTATTTATGCACTCCTACTTCCACATTCGTCTGTCTGGCCTTCCTAAGAGTCTGAATGGCCTATTTTGTCATTTCGCCTCTGATAACACAAAGAGGAGTAAACAACATTTTCGAAATTTTACAGGAGAGCCAAAATGAGTTTTCTTGTGCATAAATTTTCTGTTCACGGTAGGAACATTATCACTTTCCTGTACCCGTGAATGACCATACGAACTTTTTCTGTTGCCAAATTTGATTATTTAACTGTGACTATCGATTTACGCCTATTTGATTTGTCTGAAAAAGAGAAAATGAGGGATACGCCTGATTTCAATTTTTGTTGTATCTTTTCTTTGGATTATAATTGGATTACGTCTATTTGTGAGAGCAAAATATAGCCCACGTACAGTAGACTCAATCCAATCAATAAAACCGATTTCAAAAATTTGTGGTTTACACCTCTTTGTGTTATCAGAGGCGATTTATGTACTTGACTATCAATTTTTGAGTTATTTGATTTGAAAATGTAAGTAGGGCTAAACCCGTCAAATCTTAATATATAAATGTCAAAGTCACTCACTGACCCTGACCACTGACACTGACCACTGACTGATCATCGCTCTACAGCCCAAACCGTAAGTCCTAGGAAGCTGAAATTTGGTAGGTAGCTTTGTCTTATAGTCTAGATGTGCAATAAGACGGGATTTTTCGAAATTCCCACTACAACACCTGCCATTGGCGAAAAAGGTTATTTTTTGCTTTCACGGCCATGCCTCGGCCCGCAAAGCGGGCGACAGCCTGCTTGTATCTTAATATATAAATGTCAAAGTCACTGACCACTGACTGACCACTGACTGATCATCGCTCTACAGCCCAAACCGTAAGTCCTAGGAAGCTGAAATTTGGTAGGTAGCTTTGTCTTATAGTCTAGATGTGCAATAAGATGGGATCTTTCGAAATTCCCACTACAACACCTGCCATTGGCGAAAAAGGATTTTTTGCTTTCACGGCCATGCCTCGCCCCGCAAAGCGGGCGACAGCCCGCTTGTACAGTATATACACATGTCTACCGGGCATCTTATATTATAAATTATTATATTAAAGCAAACTCTGTAAAGGATTTAACAGGGTTTGTGTAAACCAATTTGTGTTATTGGTTTTAGGGGAGCGCGAGCGATTTGTATTATTGTTTTTTTTTGGGGGGGGGGGGGGGGCGAGCGATTTCTGTTATTGTTTTTTGGGGGGGGGGGAGCAATTTCTGTTATTGTTTTTTTTTTTTTGGTAGTGCAAGCTATTTGTATTATTGTTTTTTTTTTGGGGGGGCGAGCGATTTCTGTTATTGTTTTTTGGGGGGCGCGAGCGATTCTTATTATTTATTTTTGGGGGGCGCTAGCGATTTGCGTTGTTGTGTTCTTGGGGGCGCGAGCGATTTGTATTATAGTTTTTTGGGGGGGCGCGAGCGATTTGTGTGATTGTTTTTTGGGGGGTGCGAGCAATTTGTGTTATTGTTTTTTTGGGGGGAGCGAGCGATTTGTGATATTGTTTTTTGACCTGATAAAGCTGGTACAGAATCTATTTAACGTCCCCCACAGCGAAAGTATCTGAGTCCCAAAGTATAGAAGTCCAATCAGGTTAAACGAATAAATGGTGTGAAACGAATGAATGGTGTGAAACGAATGAATGGTATGAAAGTCTGGACAACCATTAGGACAGTGTGAGAAAACCATAGGCCGGTGTTCTAACCAAACAAACAATTCCAGTTGTATAAATATTAAGTATGAGAATAAAAGTAACGCAACTTTTATACCATTTTTTTATATTTATTTAACTGACATCGCACTGATGTTTGCCAAACGATTCAGTAACATTGTGAAACAATTAAGTATATTATTTTCAATAATTAGTATAATTTTGAAAGAACCACGAATGCAATGATGATTTTTTCAGCCATGAATTTTGGGAGATCAATTTTTTTTCTCTGGTTTATTAAAAAAAATTAGTGATGGTTCCTTCGTTTCCTACCATTAGTCCAGTCACTTCGATGATGTTGATATTGAAATTGGGATACAAGATTTGTAGTCAAGTGGTTAACGCGCTAGTCTGGTGATCCAGGTAGCGTAGGGGTCCGTTGGTTCGAATCCCACCCAGTGCATAAATTTTTCCTCATTAATTTGAGTTTGTAACCACATAATAATAAGACTCTGAGGGTTAGGTGGTAGAAAATGCTTTGAGCATTAACCTCGCCCGGTGGTTACCTTCCACTAAAGAGTGATATTATTATTATAATATTTGTAGACGGATTTGTTTTTTTTATGATCTATTTTGGATGCTTGGTCATGTGGTTTTCTCCATGCTCATAGTTGGGTCTAGCATAATACTTTCTGAAGATTCTCCTTGTACGTATAAGAGAGAAAAGTGTATTATGATATTTGTATTGGTCACAAGAGCGGTGTAACAATGAAACAAATCTGCCTGGAACCGACCTCAGTAGCTTGATTGATAAGGCGGTGGACTGGTAACCTGGAGGTCGGTGGTTCAAGTCCCGCTTCCAGATTTAGTAAAGCGAGTTTGAGTAGTTGTGGTATCACGAAAGTGATTAACACAAATATATTTTCCTTTTTTTTTTCTTTTTTTTTTTTAATTTTTAACAAATCCGCCTGGATGAAATTTGGCACACTACATAGGGACTCGAACCACCGACCTCCAGGTTACGAGTCCAATGTCTTATCGAGCGAGGTACTGAGACCGGCATTAGAGTTTCCATACAAGTAGATACTAGGTATCTACATCTGTTTAATTTATTAAATCTATCAATTTATTACATGCTATTAGTAATAAATTGGGTAGTTGGTACGATTCCCAGCGAATGGATGTTAACACTCCTGTCCTGATTGAGGACGTTAAAACCAAATAAAATCGACGTTACCTTTAAGAAGGGAATCCAGCCATAAAAAAACGTGCTCCAACCTCAACCACGAGGTTGAACATTGCCGACCCCAATAGCAATATAATCTAATATAAATATGATAAAAAGCAAGGGAGATATATCAATTTATTTCATCTTTCAATGTACTTATGTACATATTGTACATATTACATCTTTCAATGAACATAATAATATGTACATATTACATTATTACATCTATCAATGCACTGCATATAACGGCCACAGCCCATCTCATCTACGGTAGATCGTCAGATAAAACAGCCATAATGACATATGCGTGCACAATATCTGCCGCTTGACCTACTGAAACACTATTCCAAGTGCAACTTTAATCTTCAGTCATCTTAGCGTGTCTTCAATTCAGAATATCCAGGTGGAACGAATATTTAACTGCTAAATACGTTTTACAAAGCTGAGCAAGCAAGAGCTGGACAATCGGTTGAGGCGTCAGGCCAAGTCCTGAGAACTATTATTATTTGTTTATTTCTGTCTGTCCCTTTAGCTCAGTGGTAAAGGCGGCACTCTGTGAATCCAGAGATTCCAGAGGTCGCGGGTTCGAAACCCCGCCGGGACATGACAAGTTATCCTCCCATTTGGGATTTTTACCACATCATAATGCGTCTTGGGCTTACTGCTGGAATAATGAGGCTTAATAGTCCTAATCGGGCAGTATAAATAAGGCGATATTATTATTACTATTTCTTTATTGTCAGTCCCGGTAGCTCAGTGGTCATAATGTCGGTCTAGTAATCCAGTGGACGCGGGTTCAAAACTCATCATTATTTTAAAATCATTCAAAATCGGAAATAATTTGTGTAAAGTCATAGGGTGCGTATGCAGAGAGGTTTTTGATTTGCTGAATAAAAAATAATCTTTTGAGAGTACTGAAAAAAAAAATATATATCTAGATATTATTCATCTTCAGAAACTTGGCTTTTTTTTTTTTTTTTTTTTTTTTTTTTTTTATTAAGCTTTATTAGGAGGACAAACATGCAACATTATAAAATTAAGAAAAGGTAGAAGAAAAAAGAACAAACAAATGACAAAATAAAAAAGAAAAGAAAATAACAATAATGTCCTACCTAAAGGGCGGGGTTATTGCCTGTGGCAATCTCTTCCACCCAACCCTTTGTTTATATTCCTGCTTTTTGGTGGATATTATACACTTCTAAACTGAATGGTTGATTTTGAAATACTTATTAATATACCACACACATTTGTAGGATAAGAGATAGGTAATTAGGTACCACATACGATCTTTGTGAGATGCACCAGAATCGGTAAAATTGTAGGGCATAGTACTCGTATAGTTTCATAAGTCGTAATTTACAATGTCGTAGGAGCCCTCTATTATCTCAGTGTTAAAATACTCGCTTGCCATGCTGAAGGTTCAGGGTTCGAACTCCAGAGCCGACAGAAAATTGTATTAAATATTGGTTATTTTAAGAGATACCTTCTGATCTCGTGTTAACCCAGCATCTATGTTGTATTGAGTCATTTTTCACCCATCAGAGGGGAGGCATACTACGAAATGGGTCAAATCGACAAGTCACAAAATACAATACAGACCACAAGCGTCTACAGTACATCGCTATTTCATGGCTACAAAATAAGTGAAGTCTTTTCCAATTTCTTTTGTTAAAAAAGGTCGAAGAAGCGTCGATGGCGCGTTGAATGCACCATTTCTTGTAGGATCACCGAAAATAAGCAACGTCCGTGATGGCCCGACCCAGGCTGGGTGATGTTAATGTGTGTAGCAGGCTTGTTAGTTTCCTGCCCGTCCATGACCATTTAGTTGAAAGCGACGTTAAACCCAAAAAAAAAAGTTATTTGCTGTAGTACAAAGTTGTTTCCCGCTTAGCTTTTTTTATGGTTAGGTAGTTTAACAATATGACAAATAGGTCGGTCTAAAGTGCACTAGTCAAGTGGTTAACACGCTAGTCTGGTAACTCGGGTAGTGTAGGGATCCGTTGGTTCGAATCCCACCCAGTGTACGAGTTTTTCTTCATTAATATGACTTTGCGACCACATAATAATAAGACTCTGAGGGGGTTAGGGTGGTAGAAAATGCTTGGAGCATTAACCTCGCCTGGTGGTTACCTTCGACTAAAGAGTGTTACGATTATTATTTTTATTATTATCAAAGCAAGTAGTCACTGTGGCAGAGTGAGTTAGCGCGCTAGGCATTGCACACATGGTAACCTGAGTTCGATCCCCAGCGGTGTAGGAATTTTTCTGCTCTGTACTTGGATGTTCGGGGTCCACTCATACCTCGTGAGAAAAAATGAGTAGCTGATTTGATGTGAAGCAGCGACCAGTGGCAGAATCATAGGCAAAAATATACGAGATATTGTAAATTATAGTGGTAAAGTCCTATGATTCTGAGCTACCCACTAAAATTGTGACATAATAACACAAAGAAAAAGCATTATTATTATTATCATTTGCTTTGATACCCGCCTCCAATCTCAACTTTGCTCTCCGAAGCAACATCGCCGAGCTATAGTGAAAGTAGTATAGAAGTATACTCGGATGTTATAACACCCATCTGTTCTCTCAGATTACTCGTAACTGCTTCTTTGATCTCGCTGATCTTTAAGTCTAAAATAGACATAACAGTAGGTTGGTTAGTAAAAGAACAAAGAACTATTATACGCCGGTTGTATCTGCTTGAAATGATAATTATCTTCTGAAAAGTACAATACCTAAAGGATAAAAGAGTGAAATAGCCAACATCACAACAATTTGAGTTCACTCGGCAAGTATTCATCTTTCTGGACGTTGCTTAACTTCATCAAAATTACGAGAAGTGGTGTAAAAATTGAAAGTGCTTATCTTGAAATTTAACAGAATTTAGGGAAGGTCCCGTTTGGACTAACAGGAGCTACCGTAGACGCTTGTGGTCTGTGTTGTAGCCTGCCCATCCCGTAGTATGCCTCCCTTCTGATGGGCGAGAAGTGACACAATACTTCCCATTTAGGTGCTGGGTCAACACGAGGGCACCGGAAGGTATCCCTTACAAACAATTGTAATTAAAACTAAGAATACAAAAAATTTGCCGGCACGGGGGATCGAACGCGGGACCTTCCGCAGCGAGTGCTTAACCACTGAGCTAATCGCGCGCTCAGTGATATTTATACTGATACGAACTGATCGAATTTGATGGTTTTTTAGTTTAACAGCGCTTTCAACTGCATGGTAATATCGCGACGGGGGTTATACACTCCAAACTCACAAATCAGCTACTCAAATAAATCTCACCCAGCCTGAGTGGTCAGGATTTCAGGAATAGCCAGCATCTCGAGGGTTCGAATATGCATGGTCACCCATCCAAGTCCTAGCATTGCTGGACGTTTCTTAACTTCACTGACTGTATGAGATCTAGTGTATTCAACGAGCCATCGACTCTGGATGGCAGATAGTTTGTCTGTTCATATTGCGAAGAGATAACTTATGAACAATATGTTCCCCTGAACTCTGTATAATCTACATCAGACAGTTCTGTCTGGATTTGTCAATAGTTACGCCATCGATCGGGATCGAACCACAAACCATTAGACTGTCTGACCACTAATTGACCATCTCGCCAACCGCAGGTCAGTATTGAGCTGTCGGTAATGGTACGCTAACACTACTGCATGATTTTACAATTACCTATTATTATGAATATACTACTGTTACAATATTATTGTTTTTCTTTTCCTATATTATTATTATTACTATTGATACCGATGTTACCATTAAGTTCATCAAGTTTTACAACCTTATTGTGTCCGACTTCACACAGTACTATCCTCATTATTTACTGTTCTCTCTTCTTCGGACTACTTCGGCTGGCTATTTCCGTCCCTAATCAGGCTGGGTGAGATTAAATTGAGCAGCTGGTTTGTGAGTTTCCAGCGAATGGTGGGTAAAACCCCCGTCGTGCAATGACCATACAGTTGAAAGCCACGTTGAACCAAAAAACAAAGAAAAAAAATCAATGGAGGCAAGCTGTTGGGCTAATGGTCGTCTAGTCTAGGATCTAGCCACGGATAAGAAAAAGTAAAATAAGTAAAAGAGCGCACAATCAGCTCAGTGGTTAAGCACTCGCTTGCCATGCGGAAGGTCTCCGGTTCGATCCCCCGTGCCGACAAAAAAATTGTATTCTTAATTTGGTTACAGTTGTTTGTAAGGGATACCTTCCTATGCGCTCGTGTTGACCCAGCACCTAAGTGGGAAGTATTGTGTCACTTCGCGCCCATCAGAGGCGAGACATACTACAGGATGGTCAAGCTACAGCACAGACCACAATCGTATTCGGTAGCTGCTGTTCCATGCCTACTAAAAAGAGAGATCAGAAAAAAACCACCCTAACCAACATATTTTTGAATTTCATGCAGATTACAACTGTTTAATAATAATAATAATATCGCCTTATTTATACTGCCCGAACAGGACAGTTAAAGTCCTATTATTCCAGCAGTGAGCTCAAGACACATTATTATGTGGTAAAAATGCCAAATGGGAGGATAACTTGTCATGTCCCGGATGGGTTTCGAACCCACGACCTCTGGAATCTGTGCAATTGTGGATAACGATATAGAACGTATTGTTTTTTCGGTCCGTTTTTTTTTTTCATTTTGAAATCCAGTGGGGTACCTATAGTCAATGAAAGGTTGTGTTCTTTAGATGCTTGATGTATTTTTAATTCGATTAAACTCTCCGAGGTCTACATTAGTTCACAGAACCACTATTTTTTTTATTCTCATTACACACATAATAAACCGGGTAAATCGTCCGTTCTATTGAACCAGACAGCATCTGACATGCATACAGCGCATCAGAGATTGAATAGCCACCAGAGAAGACTAACCCAGATATGTTTGCCTAAGAGAGAGAGAAAAAAAAATGCAAAACCTTCATTATTATGGCTAAAACTTTAGCAAAAAAATAGATTATGTATAGACCAGTTGGAAAGAGAGAGAGAGAAAGAGAGAGAGAGAGTACCGAGTGAGAGAGAGACGGAGCGAAACATAACTTCCTCTTATATTATGTTGCCACCGATGAAAAAAATTGCAGAATTGACATATACTGTATAAAAAATCCTCATTAAATGCGTGTATCTTTGCCTCATTCAAAGCGTAGATATAGGAAGTAGTAGTTACTTATTGAATGTTTTGCTAAAAATATCAACGTTTCAGTGAAATTGAAATTGTGTCTCTATCTTGGGACCTAATTATAAAATCATATTTTTCTTTAAACGTAACTGTGCCCTGGAACCGCTTTCGCATTACTTCAGGGTACTTTATTTTTACATCTATGCCATCCCGGAAACGAAAAAACTCGGTCAGAATTTTCCGCTCCGGCCGGGATTCGAACCAGCAACCTCCGGGTCAGCAACCAATGCTCTCAACCACTGAGCCTAGGAGGTCGGCGTTTAGGACAGATTTTAGGGGAGACCGACCCTTTCAACCAATGACAGTGCACCAAAATATAGGTATCTCCGATTAGGTTCTTGTCTTACGACTGTATGAATAGAATATACCTTGTTTATACTGCCGAGGTAAGATTGAGAAGTCCCTTTACTCCAGTCAAACAGGTCTTATACAGGGTGGGGCAAAAGTCTGGAAACCCCTGAATAACTTTCGAATTTCTTCTTCTTTAAAATTACAATTTTGTAAAGTAAACCGGGCTAATAAGACCTTCTTTTAGAGTCGGGTGGATTTTTGTTACCGGCCTCCATATCGGGGCCAGGGGGGCCAACTTCATTTTTTTAAATACGAACCCCCACCTTGCGATACATTTTTGGAAAGGTCTTTAATTAAGAAATACATTGGTGCAAATTTTATTTTTTAAATATTAAATTGTTTGCAAATGGCGTCCAACTTTGTGTATTCAGTAAAGTCTGGAAACCCCTGAATATCTTTTGAAATTTATTTAAAATTGTGTTAATTTAAAGTTGTGCACGGTAAGTCGGGGTATTTAGACCTTTCCAAAAATGTATCGCAAGGTGGGGTTTCGTATTTAAAAAAATGAAGTTGACCTCCCTGGCCCCGACATGGGGGCCAGTAAAAAAAAATCGGTCCAATTCTAATATAAGGTCTAATTACCAAGGATTACCGTACACAATTTTAAATTTACTGAGAAAGTCCTTTCGAAAGATATTCAGGGGTTTCCAGACTTTACTGCATACACAAAGTTGGACGCCATTTGCAAACAAATAATATTTTTGCTTTTGAGAAAAATATTAACTTAGTAATTAGTTAGTATAAATAATATTATGAAGTAGATAGTGCTAGTTTTTAAGTAATTAATCTTATGTTTTGTAAATTGTGTATAATGTATGTTTAACAACACAATAAATATATTGAATTGAATTGAATTGAATATTTTAAAAATAAAATTTGCACCAATGTATTTCTTATTTGAAGACCTTTCCAAAAATGGATCGCAAGGTGGGGGTTCGTATTTAAAAAAATGAAGTTGGCCCCCCTGGCCCCGACATGGGGGCCGGTAACAAAAATCGACCCACTCTAAAAGAAGGTCTTATTAGCCCGGTTTACCGTACAAAATTTTAAGTTTACCGAAGAAGGCATTCGAAAGTTATTCAGGGGTTTCCAGACTTTTGCCCCACCCTGTATTATGACTGTAAGAGTAAAGAAGTTAAGCAACATCGAGAATGGTGATAGTTAATTCATGTGCTTTAACTTTCAGCGTGCTCGGAAGCAAACTGAAAAATTCTCATAATTTTGCCTTAAAACTCTATTGAGCTAAAAGAAGATTATGCATTGAACTATCTGAAAGTACGTATTCAATGTAAGTACAGTTGTGTGTTAATACTATTGAATAATATCTGTGTAATTTCAATGTATATGTACTTGTATATGTACCTACCTACAAATAATGTTTATTATTATAGACTGGTTGGAGTTCCACAAGAGAAGCACCAATTATCACACCGACCTCTATTTAGATCTATTGTGACCAGTTGATTCTAATTCTGATGTACGTCCTGATTGGAAATAGTCAGGACGGGGGTTTTACCCTCCATTTTTGCTGGGAATCGTACCAGCTACCCACATTAACCTCACCCAGCCTGGGTAGGGCCGAAAATGGCAGCCTCACGTGTATGGATGGAACAGAATTTTCGTCAAAATGTCTGCCCCAACCGCGAGTCGAACTTGGGAATTCTCGACTACGGGCAGTAGTCACAACCATTACGCCACGGAGGCTTACAAAGTAGGTAGGTATGTTGGTACTATATATGTACATTTGCACATAAATATGTGAAGTAAGTTAGTAACTAAATTGACTATTCTAAATTGACTAATAGTCAATTTAGTTACTAACTTACTTCACATATTTATGTGCAAATGTACATAGTACCAACGTCCAACATACCTACTTTGTATGATATCTGGGAGTCAAGTGGTTAAGGGTTTGTATGATATTTGGTAGTCAAGTGGTTAAGGGTTTGTATGATATCAGGTAGTCAAGTGGTTAAGGCTTTGTATGATATCTGGTAGTCAAGTGGTTAAGGCTTTGTATGATATCAGGTAGTCAAGTGGTTAAGGCTTTGTATGATATCTGGTAATGAAGTGGTCAAAGCTTTGTATGATATCTGGTAGTCAAGTGGTTAAGGCTTTATATGATATCTGGTAGTCAAGTGGTTAAGGGTTTTTATGTTATCTGGTAGTCAAGTGGTTAAGGCTTTATATGATATCTGGTAGTCAAGTGGTTAAGGCTTTATATGCTATCTGGTAGTCAAGTGGTTAAGGGTTTTTATGTTATCTGGTAGTCAAGTGGTTAAGGCTTTATATGATATCTGGTAGTCAAGTGGTTAAGGGTTTTTATGTTATCTGGTAGTCAAGTGGTTAAGGGTTTGTATGATATCTGGTAGTCAAGTGGTTAAGGGTTTGTATGATATCTGGTAGTCAAGTGGTTAAGGGTTTGTATGATATCTGGTAGTCACCGTGCATTGGTAGTCAAGCGGTTCGAATACCACCCAATGCATGAATTTTTCCTCATTTATTTGAGTTTGTGACGACATAATAATAAGACTCTGAGGGTTAGGTGGTAGAAAATGCTTTTAACATTAACCTCGCCTGATGGTTCCAATAAAGAGTATTATTGTTGTTCTGAGCCAGATTCTGTGGTGTATTAACTATTGTATGATATCTGTGTAGTTTCAACATACCTACATCTGAGGTGTATTAGCTATTGTATGATATCTGTGTAGTTTCAACATACCTACATCTGTGTGTTTATTATTTTATTTTATTTTAAAGATGAGTGTTTCACAGCCTTTTTTGTTTCGTAGCCATGAAACAGGAGCTACTGTAGACGGTTGTGGTCTGTGTTGTATAGCCTGCCCATCCCGTGTATGCCTCCCCTCTGATGGGCGAGAAGTGACACAATACTTCCCATTTAGGTGCTGGGTCAGTACGAGCGCACCGGAAGGTATCCCTTACAAACAACTCTAACCAAATTTTGAATACAATTTTTTGTCGGCGCGGGGGTTTGAACCCGGGACCTTCTGCATGGCAAGCGAGTGCTTAACCACTGAGCTATTCGTGCGCTCTATCATAAAATAGTGTATTAGTTATTGTATGATATCTGTGTAGTTTCAATGTACGCGTACCTCTGGGCAGTGTTTATTAATGGAATTTAAAAAAAAAGAAGACTTACCTGACCCCGGAAGACGGCACAGTGTTGCATGGCTGGACCCATGGGAACCTTTCACTCGCCCAGACACAAGAGGTAATCGGACGATACATATACATAAGTGGTAAATAGACAGGTACCATGGGTAAATAGACATGAGTACATACTGTACCTGGCATGGGTAAATAGATCGATTACATAAATATTGGTAATTAGATTCTAGGTGCATCTTCTGATGGCATAAATAGGTAGGAATAGGTTAACGTAAGTGGTCAAGTGGCAGAGAATGCCCAAGGTTTTAACTTCGCCCCGCATTACAAAACAATTGTAAATAAAAATTAATAATGTTCCTTATTTTTTCGTACATAACTTTTTACTTCCCAGAAATTTTTAATATTAGAAATCGGAAGTATTGTGTTCGTTTTTGTAAAAAAAAATATTTTTTTTACTCCGATTTCATTTTTTTCCTATTTCTGGACGCTTCATAACCTCCTGAGCAACTTTGGTTTTGTGTCTATCTGTTAAAAATGTTAATATCAATGATGATAGATAATAATAATTATAATAATCTTTAATGGAAGGTAACCACTAGGCGAGGTTATTGCTCGAAGCAATTTCTACCACCTAACCTTCAGAGTCCTATGATTAAGAGGCCACATGGGTAATATGGGTATTCGAAATAAATTAGCAATTGTTGCTATTAGCAACAAATCCAAGCATTGGGTTGGAATCCAACTGTTGGATCCGAATCTACAAGGTTGGAATTTTGGATCCGATCGTTTACCTTGAGAGAATGCGTAAGATTGTTGACTTTACAAGTACCTACTATCCCATCCCTGGGTCCCTCACTCCATCAGAGTATCATATCTTGCCAGCCTCCGAGGCGTAATGGTTGTGACTACTGCCCGTAGTCCAGAGATCCCGAGTTCGATCCCCGGTTAGGGCAGACTTTTCGAATAAAATTCTGTCTCCTCCAAACACGTGAGGCTGGCATTTCCGGCCCTACTCAGGCTAGGTGAGGTTAATGTGGGTAGCTGGTACGATTCCCAGCGAATGGAGGGTAAAACCCCCGTCCTGACTGTCTATCTCAAATCAGGACTTTAAAACCGAATAGAATCAACTGGTCACAATAGTTCTAATTAGGTCGCAGTGTTAATTGTAAGGGTTTCTCTGTAAACCCTGCAACCAGGTCAGATAATAATGATAATCATATCTTACCTGCACTGAGTTTTTTACCGTACTTTTTTATTTCCGAACTTTACCGTAAATAAGTGTTTCTTTTTTCTAGGTAAAGAACTAAAGACATCGCAGTAATGTATGATTATTTAGATTTGAAGGAGAAGAAATGCCTTTGGTCTGATTACCACTTCGTACTCTATACAGGGTGTTTCAATATCTAACCGGAAAATAAAACCTACCCTCTGACCAAATGAAAGAGAATGCAGGGCTCACAAATTCAGAAAATTTTAACCTCCGAAAACAAGTATTTTATTATTATTATTTATTTCCGTAACCTTACATTCTGCAGGGCTGTCTCTTTCTTTGTATAGGCGTTCTTCACACCTCGGCCGAGGTGTTTGATAAGTTGACGGGAGATAACCATTTTACAAGTGTCCCTAACCTATCTAAAACGCTTTAATTTTTAAAGCGTATAAGTACCTAATGCTTTTGTTTTTTGTTGTTGGATTTTGCCAAATAACTGCCGTCAGTTGCCTTTCCATTAGAATTTTCTTCATTGTACGTGTGTAGGTAATTAATAACTAGAGTAAACTAAATACTGTCGAAATTTTTGAAATTAAAAAAAAAAAAATCAATTTTTCTCTCGATAGTAATATCATGTGTGTGAAAAGTGGAGAATTATAATATCCTATTGAGGAAAACATTGATTGAAAGATGAAATTGGACATATTTTTCCTCATTAGGTATGTTCAAGACCCTGGCGTGTAATTTTCCGTTCAATTTTGATACTCCCTGTAAAATGTAATGGATTCTATCCTAAATACCCTCAAGCAATTTCCTATACAACTCTTATAGAAATGCTTGACATACAAACCCTCTCAAAAAGGCGAGATCTCGACAGAATGATGTTGTTGTATAAGCTTCTGAACAACCAGCTCTTATGTCCAAGCCTCCTTAATTGTTTAAGATTTAAAATCCAAAATCCAACACTAAGACCAAGAATGGCTGGGTTGTTTCAGGTTCCTGATCCCCAATTTACTAAATTGCAAGAAGCGCCAATAACTAGAGCTATGACACTCTGCAACACACTTCAGCTGGACCATGATCACTATAATCTCTCTGGTGATCTGTTCCGGCTGGAATGTGAGCAGAGAATGTCTGTATAAAAGTATTGTTTATAACCTTTAGTTTGTATGCCTTGTTAGGACATTAGTATTGTCGTTTAGATTACTTTAAAGTATTAAAGTTCTAAATGATGTTATGTCCTTATTAAAAAAAAAAAAAAAAAAAAAAAAAAAAAAGACCTTTAAATTGTAATTATGTGCATGCAGTATTACATGTGAAATATAATGTATTTAAAATGCACCTAAATACATACATTATATTGTAAATAATAATGCACGTTATTATGTATAAATATACTTAAGTACATAGGTACAAAATGGAAAGATAAATTAATTGTAGGTAAGGTACTCTCAACTCTTTCGTCTAAAATCTCGGAATAGAGATTGGCACATCACTATTAGCATCACTGATGGGCTTACAGGCCTGGTAAAGCTTTCATAGGACGTAGGTTTGATCCCATGCAATGTTTTTTTTTATATGAAATTGCGTTGTTCCAAAAAGATAGAGAGAGAGATAATTATGCTGAAATGCCATCTTCCTGCCCAGCAGCAGGCTGCCCGAAGACAAAGAATACCAGTACAGAAGTTGAGATGATGAAGATGAAATTAGGAAATAAAACCCAGAGAGAATTTTGACTATAACATGGCATTATTCAATATTAAGATTAGTAATATAGATAATAATGAATATAGATTAGATGATGGTGTAGACACCATATCACCTTATTTTTTATTTTAAATTATTATATTATATTTATTTAAATATTAAACAGCTCTTCGAAACGCAAGCCATCAGGTATAGTGCCCATAATGTTCACACCTTATTTATACTACGTGACTAGCCGGCTGTTACAAAGGCTAAGCGGAGTGTTAGATAGAGATTCTTTAAAACGAATACTCGTAGAGCTAGGCATGAACACACGACCGCACCCCAGGCTCCTGCCTATCAAAGGCGGACCTCAACCCAAGCGGGATAACGGCTATGCCGCTTGTTAGAATACCTCGATACTGGGCAAGCTGAAGACTAGACATTGTTTATTTTATTTAATGTTTTATTTGTACATAGATAAATATTCAAGTGAATGTTGTACAAAGTCAATACATACTTAATAATATACAATTAAAGTGAAGTTGGGCGGGAAACCTTGATTATCCGCAAAATACCTCGATTCATCGCACGAGAAAGTTTTGGGTCTGTACAGCAGTCCACAACTTCGGCCATGCCTCTGATGACTTTTAGGAGTAGTGTGATCGATTCCGGGCGGGGGTACAAGAACGAACCGACTCGAGTCAGATTTTGCCTATCTGTTACCGTTTATACTTTAGAATCATTTTCCGGCAGAACCTTCGACTCTCGCTCGGAAACGTCCATCTCATTAAAATCAGAAGTTCCTATAAGAACAACTAGAAATCACTTATCAGCTTCCATAAGGCACGAGTTCCTGAATAATGAAAAAATCAAATCAGGAACTTCCAGAAGTTCCTAAGCACTCTAGGACTTAGAACGTGTTCCTAAGGCACTTACTACGAACTCCTAGAAGTTCCGAAACATAAAAAAAAACTATTTTCTGTTTCGTCCGTGCCTGGTGGTTACCCCGGGGTCGAGGTTATGTTCAGGGGTCACTGGGTCTCGTCCAGAGGCTCTGTAATAAAAATAACCACCTTTACATTTGAGACTGAAATATTATTGAGTAACTAACGAGGATTTTGAGATCGAGTAGAGTGCCCTGGGGCATTCCAAGATCTCGGTAAGTATGAAGTGCTATGAAACCAAGGAGCTATAAAAGTAGATTAGAGTAGAAGTACTCAGAAACATAGAATTCAGCCAAATAATGATATTTACCTTTCAAGATACTTTTTTTAAAAATCGATGGACTTTATGGCCGAATTATGAAACAGGATTAGATTAATTGAAGTGGACACTTGCATTTTTTTTAAAAAAGAGGGGTGTTTCACAGCCTTTTTTAATTCGCAGCCATGAAACAGGAGCTACTGTAGACACTTGTGGTCTGTGTTGTAGCCTTTTTTTTTTTTTTTAAAAAAAAAAAAAAAAAGGTAAGTGTGCCCCGGAACAGCTTTCGCATTACTTCAGGGCACTTTACCTTTACATCCATGCCATTCCGGAAACGGAAAATTTCGGTCAGTAACCAATGCTCTTAACCACTGAGCCATGGAGGTCGGCAATGTTGTAGCCTAGTAAGACCGTAGTATATCCCCCCCTGATGGGCTATAGTGCGCTGTGATTAGTTGAAATTCCAACTGGAAGGCGTGAGAGAGAGTGTCCACTTACATTAATCTAATCCTGTTTCATACTTTGGCCCTATGTGAGAACATCAGGAGTCACCCAACTGATGTTGAATATGCGGAAGGTACTTAGAGCCGACAAAAAAATCAAAATTGATTACCCTATAGTTATTTGTAAGGGATACCTCTCGGTGCGCTCGTGTTAACCCAGCACCTGAATCAAAAGTATTGTGTCGCTTCTCACCCATCAGATGGGAGACAAACCACAATAGTTTTCAGTAGCTGCTGTTGTTTCACGGCTACGAAATAAACAGGTGTGAACATCACACGTCTTTTTATTAAAAGGTATCTGCACATAATAATAATAATATCGTCTTATTTATACTGCCCGATTAAGACTATTAAGTTCCATTATTCTAACAGTAAGCCCAAGACGTATTATAATGTGGTAAAAATCCCAAATGGAAGGATAACTTGTCTTGTCCCGGCTGGGTTTCGGACCCGCGACCTCTGGAATCTCTGGTTTCACACAGTGCCGCCTTTACCACTGAGCTACCGGGACAGACTCATTATATTAACAAGTGGTTGAAGGTATGTCTGTAGATATTTCTACGCTGCTGGGTATCAAACCCAGGTTACCGTGCGTGCAAGCCTAGTACACCACTCAGCCACGGTGACGGCTGTATCCGATCTGCGGTCAAGTGGTAAAAGTCTAAAAATGGGACATCCGAACTGCGGTCATATAAACATCCGAGCTGCGGTCACGATTTTTTTAAAGAGAAATTTGTAATAGACAAGATACAAGAGTACAAACAGAAGAAAATTGACAGACCAACTTTTGTTAAAGCTTTGTCTTACAAGTTTTCAGCTAAACTTTAGACTGAAACTTTATTTCATGTCCGTAGGTATTTTGTTTTTGGCAAATTTTCATGTTCGTATTTTATGTTTTTATATTTTATTATGTATTTAATAAAAATGACCGCAGTTCGGATGGTTTTGAAAAACTAAGATTAAAACATGAATTTGAACGTGACCGCAGTTCGGACGCAGTTCGTACGCAGAAATTTCGGGGTGACCGCAGTTCGGAAACTGCGACGGTGACTACCTCGTTCTTAAAATATTAAAAAAGAAAAAGAAGAAATCAATTTGTTTGAACAGTATCTACAATAATAGAAAAATATTTTCTCTGTATTTTATGTAAAAATAAACTTACAAATATTGCTATATCCTCCAACAAGAATACACGTCAATTCATTTTCATGTTTTTTTACCCATCACAGAGAGATCAACCTACTGGGCCGAATGCCCATCGCGAATATAAACCAGCCAAACTCGGTTTACGGTAATACAGAACTGGGCCAGATTAATGTGCTAATGCTAAGGGCGGTGCTATGGCATTAGCACCGCCCTTGATCAAGTTTTGTTTTATTTCAATTCTATGTAAATATTCTATGTACCTACTTTATTGTAAATAAAACTTGATCCAACATGTTTAATAATAATAATAATTAATGTGGGTTGCTGGTTTGTGAGTTTCCAACGAAAGGAGGTTAAAACTCCCGTCTCGAATCCCCTGGATGTTGAAAAAAAAAAAAAACACTAAACGAGGAAACAAAAAACAGCACCCGTGTTTCAAAAACGTGGATCAGGCATGTGTGTGGGCTGGGTTAAATTTACGGCAGGCCAAACCAGCGTACACGTACTATTAGGAACTCATCACATGAGAGTAAAGATTTTTCTGTTTTTCCTGAAAAACTATCATGCAAATCAAAGGTTTTCGTTACAAATAATCTCAAAGGTCGACTTAAAGCAAGAGTAGAAGAAAAATTCGAGCGAAAACAAATTCTCCCATTCATTCGTTTTATTTAGAGAGGTTAAAATAGAGAGGTTAGTTGATGACATGGATAATCAGAACTATTACCTGCTGATCAGAGCAAATAAGCTCGAAGAGCTGTCCAGGTATGTTCTGATAATCATGTACATCTAATACAACTTCTCACTTTTCTGATTATACTGAAACTGATTTTTGTCTATACCTATAGCAATCGCAGTCGATGATAGGGACTTTAGACACTAGCCAGTGTCGATACATTTGTTGCAATGCACGAGTAGGTACATTAAAAGTTGACCTCTATAAATTCGACATTAGAGACGTAAAAAAAAACTGACATAGTGGGCAAACCGTCGCCCTTTGTCGATAATTTTGTTACAATATAAGTTTGCATAAAAATTTGACCTCTATAAAACCACTTAAAAAAATAAAAAATAAATAAAAAAAAATGTAAAAAAAAAATCAGACTAAACGATTTTTTTTCCATGGAAGGCATAGCTCGTAAAATACTGCCAACCATCATTTCTGGCATGACTTTTCCTTCGCTCAATCTCTCTGTGTTAATGGTATTAATGATTTCATATAGTAAACAAAATAGGGCAATAATTTATAAACACATACAATAGAAATAATAATAGACCCTTTAGTGGAAGTTCACCACAAGCCGAGGGGTAATTCTTCGAGCATTTTCTACCACCTAACCCTTAGCACATATTACAGAGGTACATAGCAACAGAGTTTTGACGCAACCAACATTGGATGACTCAATAACGTCAGAATGAACAGAGACTCAGTAGCTCGATGATAGCCAAGGACTCGTAACCTGGAAGTCGGAGGTTCAAGTCCCGACCGTAGACTTTTTTTTTTGCAAGATGGGTTTGATTTATTCTTGCATCAATCTTGTGAGAAAACGCGTTCGCGTTTTGTTCTCCGTGTGAGACGAGTGTTAGAAATATGTTGGCGATTTTATAGAATTGGATGCGACATCCGTTAAAAAAATAATAAAAAATATGATTGCCTTAAAATCGTGTTACACACGTTGGGAAAAAACAAGCCACAAAAACACAAAGGGTTGGGTGGAAGAGATTGCCAAAAGCAATAACCCCGCCCTTTAGTTAGGACATATCGTCGGCTAGAAGGTAAAACTGACCAAGTGACAGAGCCGCGACCTCTAGATTACCAGTCAGACGCCTTGACCACTGAGCTTCCTGATTTTCATAGTTCATCCATTTCCAATTTTCCAACATTTTTTTTTTACTTTTTAATCCACAAGATTTTTTCTACTGAAAGTCATACCTATGTCTTTACCCAACGTCTACGAAAAATCATGAAAATAAATGGTAACAGTTAAAAATATAAACACATCTTTTTTTTCTACCCATAATACTTCAGCAAAAATGATCTAAATTAGAATCAGGCGTATCTACGCTAGTTTGATTTGAAATATGGCAAATACATCAGAATTAAATCCCTAGATATATAATAATGGCCGGGACGAGGAACTCATGCTAGCTAATAGCTCGAGGCAGGCATGAACTTTCCACTAAAGGAACTCATGCTAGCTAATAGCTCAAGGCAGACATGAACTTTCCACCAAAGGAACTTATGCTAGCTAATAGCTCAAGGCAGGCATGAACTTTCCACTAAAAGAACTTATGCTAGCTAATAGCTCAAGGCAGGCATGAACTTTCCACTAATCAGAGCGCTTCATGAACCTAGTTGATTGTTGGTAAGAAATATTTCAATCAGAGGAATTTGATCTCTCTTGATTCTGAAAGTTTCTGAAAAAAAAACTTGGGAAGGGAGTATGAAACATTGAGCAACGCCTTGCAACGTTTCGAAAGAAACTGATGCGCTCATTGGGATACAAGAGGTCTTTATGAAGTCACATACTCAAATATAAGATGAAAAATCGACGCATTGATTGAAATCCGTGGTGATAATAATAATAATACTCTTTAGTGGAAGGTAACCACCAGGCGAGGTTAATGCTCAAAGCATTTTCTACCACCTAACCCTCAGAGTCTTATTATTATGTGGTCAAAAACTGAAATTAAAGAGGAAAAATTAATGCACTGGGTGGGATTCGAACCAACGAATCCTCACGCTACCTGGATTACCAGACCAGCGCCTTAACCACTTGACTACCATTCGCTAGCTTGTGTACAGCACAGTTCTAGCGCCTTGACCACCCCGTCTAGCAATGCTTGGTGGCAAGTCCTTACTCCGGGCTACTAGCCAACATGAGAATCTCGACCTGGACATGAGAAAATTAAATGTTTTGTGCAACCTTAACTTGCGCATGTGTTAACAAACTCAATAGTTTAGTAACTTTACAAAGTCGTAAGAAAATTCCAATTTCACCCAAAAAAATCAAACTTTGAGAGAGAAATGGAGTTCTTAAGTTTAATTATTAAAGTATGAATTCTTTGTGGTTAAGCAAGAGCTTTACAGTTTTTGTGGATAGCATGGCATTACTAACACGATCAACTACTTTTCTAAATACTTTACTTTCTTTACTCTGGTAATGTCGCCTCTAGTCGAAGTTTACGCATACTCATTTTCCTCTGAACACAAGTAGGTATCTACTCATTTTTCCTCACGAGGAATGAGTAGAACCATCCAAGTGCAGAGTAGAAAATTTTCTACCCAGTCGGGATTCGAACCCAGGTCACCGGGTCACCGTTTCTGTGCTAGTGGGAACCCAGGTCACCATGCGTTTCTTTGCTAGTGGAAACGGGGTGTTCGTAAATATTTGTTGCAAATGAGACTGGAACCACCGACTTTGAGGTTACAAGTCTACAAGTCGGTATGATCCAAGCTTTAGAAAGTACGTAGAACAGCGGTTCCCAACCTTTTTAACTTGGGGGCCCAATAATATTTTTAAAACAATTTTGCGGCCCACCCCGTACTTATTTTGCACTATTTTAATATTATTTCTTGAATTTCGGCCAGCATCTGCGTACCAGTAGCAAGGTGCCCGCGGCCCACACACCGGTTGGGAACCGCTGACATAGAACATAACACATTAGTGATTAGATTAGGTATAATTTGTAATCAAAATAATTACAGGGTTAAATTATAAAATAAGATCACAACAAAGATAAGGGAAGAAGGGCCGTATTATAGAACAGGATTAAATTTCTAGGATTCGTTAATCCAAGCCAATACCCTCTGGATTACAAATGGCAGAAATATATTATCTGTCGATTTTTATGAATTTCCCCGGAAAACTCTGGAAAAATGTAGTCTTGTTTCAGACCAGTTACGGCCTAAATTTTGAGGGGTTTTCAAACCTTCCTATCTTTTAAACGAAAAGAAAAATCAAATTGATAGGTTGAGTAGAACCCGACAAAATGGTACATGAAAATTAGGGATTTTTCATCTTGGGAAAAAAATTATTTACTATCCTTAACAGCTGATACAAATGCGCTGTGATTGGTTGATAGTGTAGAATTAGTTAATCTAATCCTGTTTCATAATTCGGGCCTAAATAGCATATCTCATGTAATATCCACCAACCACATGATATCTCAGATACGGTACCGGGTACAGTCTTCACTTATCGATGTTCTAATTTAATTTTATAATTTAATCCAAAGTGACAGATAACAAAGATTTACAAAAAACATAGACTTTTTTCATCAACTGGTCCCCAAAATGTACCCAAGCTACTAAGTTCCCCAAGCTACTCTTTGATAATTAACTCATTTCAGACGAAATTTTCAATTCGTTGCCAACATTTCATTAAAAAAATATTTTTCTGTCAAAAAAATAACAAAATTCAAGAACGAGATTCACAATAATGCAAAAATATTTCCTCCAATAAAGTTAGAATATGCACTTTTTCCTCCATTTTGAAAATTGGCCAAAAATGGAGATAAGCGTTTCAAGTACCAAGGTATGTCTAATAATTTCTCGAGTTGTTAACGAGGTGTTAGATTATCAAGGACTCTAAATGCTTATGATTCTGTTGAACAGTAAGTCATTAGTTTAAATTGCCTTTGTCAAGTCCCTACATACAAGTCATAGATTTTCATCAAAATTAAAAAAAACTCATATTATTAAACAATATAATCAAGAAAATAAAAGGACACACATTTTCTCACTATGTATGCAACTGTTAGGGCAGATATAGACCACAACAATAGAGATAAGAATATGTTCACTCGTACCTTTCATTATAATAATGACTTATTTTGCCCGGTGATATTAAGTGGTCGTATTCCCAAATTAAAGAGAAAAAATCTATGCATTGGGTGGGATTCGAACCAACGGATTTCCACACTACTGAGACTAGGTAGGATCGTCACTAACCACTTTAACTACCAGTACGTGTGAAAGGGGATCATCATACAAGTCTATTTCCTACTTGCAAATTCCTTAATGGAGAATGTTAATCTTTAACTTAACTGTACATCAGCCATTTGATTGTATAAAGTTGTCCGTTAAGTTCTTGATTAAATTCCTCCATTAATTAGTGGATACCTGGGGGTGCACGTATTGATCAGTGCTGGAGGGGATAAGAGACAGGGAGGCATATTGATCAGTGCTGGAGGGGATAGGAGACAGGCAGGCATATTGATCAGTGCTGGAGGGGATAGGGGACAGGGAGGCATATTGATCAGTGCTGGAGGGGATAGGGGACAGGGAGGCATATTGATCAGTGCTGGAGGGGATAAGAGACAAGGATGCATATTGATCAGTGCTGGAGAGGGGACAGGAGACAGGGAGGCATATTGATCAGTGCTGGAGGGGATAGGAAACAGGGAGGCGTATTGATCAGTGCTGGAGGGGATAGGACACAGGGAGGCATATTGATCAGTTCTGGAGGAGATAGGACACAGGGAGGCATATTGATCAGTGCTGGAGGGGATAGGGGACAGGGAGGCATATTGATCAGTGCTGGAGGGGGTAGGAGACCCCTGGGATGCAGCAGCAGAATTTCGAGAGGTAAAACTTCGTCCAGCGACCCCACCGCGCCCTGCCCTAGAAGTTCTGCTGCCGCTTCCTCTTCTGGTCCATGGCGTCCAGGATGGGCTGCCTCTTCATCTGGTACCTCCGCCGCAGCTCCTCTATCTCCCGCTCCATCTCGAAGTCCAGATTCGACATCCGGGACTGCAGATCATCGTACGAGAGAAACTTGAGAAACTCGAAATCACAAAAGTTGCCCGGAGGCGGCGCTCCCGCGGGGAAATTTCCTAACGAAATCATCTGTGGTGGTGGCGGTGGTAGGACGCCGGGTTTGGGCGGACAGACGGGCGGCGGCTCGCCACCGGCCGGCGTCACGTTGGCGTACAGAGAGCCGGTGGCACCGCTGATCACATTCAGCACGCGCTGGCGTTCACTGTCGACCTCGACTTTGGCGTACACGGGCGGCGTCGCGTCCAGACCGCTCGACTGAAGCAGCAACTGTTCGTCGTCCTTCTTGTCAAAGTGTTCGAGGAACAGCGGGCGGTACTTCTTCCCGCCGTTCTGGCTGGGATCCGTGTCGTGTCGCTTCATCGTGGACTCGTCCTCGCTGTCTGAGTTGATCACCATGGTGCCCAGGGCCTCACTCAACGTGTTCTTGTCGGGGTAACTTCCAGGCACAAGCGTCTTGTCGTCGAAATTCGCGACGAGCGTCTTACTGTCGACGCCGTCTGTTTCCGCTGACAAGTGGCTCGCTTTCAGCTTGCTCGTCAGGTTGACGCGGATCTCTCTCGCCTCGGCAATCAGGGCGGCGAGAATAGTCGCCGGCTTGGCGGCCTGGATGAACTCGTGCGCCAGCATCTGGCTCGCCGTGGCACGCTCCTCCGGGTTCTTGACGAGGCAGCGCGACACGAAGTCGATGAACTCCGGGCTCCACACGTCGGGCTCGCGGAAGGAGGGGGGCGGCTTGGTGGGGATCATGAAGATGGCGCGCATCGGGTGGATGTCGCCGTACGGCGGCTTGCCCTCCGCCATCTCCAGCGCGGTGATGCCTGCAGGAGAACACAGACAATTTAATGAAGAACTATACTTAACACGTATGAGACGGCGTGCCCACCGGTGGATCACGTTTTTTTCTCAACTTCCCTTGTAACGTGACCCACCGGTGGGCACAGATAATGCTATTAATAATATATTTTGTACTCGCCCGTCCCAATTTTTTTTTTTTTTTTTTTTTTTTTTCATATTTGGAACACATGCCCTAATTTGAAGCCGTCCCGGCGTACAAACTATAGAAAATAGGACCCGTCTCATACGTGTTAAGGGCTACAGTGCACAGTCACTAATGAACGGATTTAGGGCGAAATTAATAGATGTTTTTGTAATACCTCTCTGTGTGGCGCTAAGTCTCGATTTGCGTACTGTCTTAGATGGGGGAAACTAGTGCTAAGTCATGACTTAAGATTTTGTCTATTAATTTCGCACTTAATCAATCAACTTCATGCACAATCAAATGGCTAATGGCTGTGGTTAATCAGTATGTTAATAACTATGCACCTCATACTAGGTCTGCTATCCACTCAACGATTAACACAATTTTATTATTTAATAATACTAATGATACGTCCAACTTATTCGTACAACTGTACAGATCTAGAAATTGGAAACTAAAAGTGTACAATTTTCTACACGCAATGATAAATTTGTGCAATTCATTCGCACGGATAAATTGGACGGATTTATCATTGCATGTATGGCAGACCTAAGAATGTGTTTATCAACTGTCACATTGATTGTTTGATTATTTAGTGTGCACTTAATGTAAGTCAATGGTTAATTTACAATAGCCCAATCGCCTTGTTTATACTGTCTGAGTAGAGATCATGAGTCCCATTATTCCAGCATGACCAATACGTATTATTATGAGGTCAAAATGGGTCAGTGGGAGTGCACGAATGGCTGTGTGGTTAAGCACTCGCTTGCCATGCGGAAGGTTCCGGGTTCGAACCCTCACGCCGACAAAAATTTGTATTCATAATTTGGTTACAGTTTTTTCTAAGGGATACCTTCCGGTGCGCTCGTGTTAACCCAGCACCTAAATGGGAAGTATTGTGTTATGTGTCACTTCTCGCCCATCAGAGGGGAGGCATGGGGAGGCTGCAACGCAGACCAGACCACAAGCTTCTACAGTAGCCTCTGTTTCATGGCTACGAAATAAAAAAGGCTGTGAAACACTCATCTCTAAAATAAGAAAATCTGAATTCACGACCTTTAGATTAGCAGACCGACGCGCGACGCCTTTACCACTGAGCTACCGGGACAGACTACCTATTACCGCAACTACTGACCTACGAGTGTCAGAAAGGTGCTTAAAGTGCAGCCATACTCACCCAAACTCCACATATCCGCCACACAGTCATACCCGATCTCCTGAATCACTTCGGGTGCCATCCAGAACGGCGTTCCTATCACTGTATTCCTCTTGGCCATTGTATCCGTCAATTGTCCGGCCACCCCGAAATCCGCCAGCTTTGCATGACCCTCCGTGTTGAGAAGGATGTTGCCCGCTTTGATGTCTCGATGGATTTTTCGCCGCAAGTGAAGGTATTCGAGTCCCTTCAGGGTATCACAGAGAATGGTCGCGATTTCGTCCTCGCTCAGCGTTTTCTTTCTCAGTCTGAGAAAGATATTGAAGTAAAATTGAAGTAAATGTATATTGATTCTAAATAAAACAATTTATCTTATCTTATTTCAACTGAACTGACCGATCTAACAAACCTCCATGGTGTGACTACTGCTCATGCTTTAAAAAGTTGTGAGCTCCCAGATTGAGCAGAATATTCTGACAAAATTCCATTAATTTCCAGGTTAAGAAAACCTGAGGTTGGCATTTATGGGCCCAACTAAGGCTTGGTGTTTTTCCGGACAGTTCAATTTTATTGATTTGTGATGTAATGATTTGTGAACATATGCATGTTGATTAAATAAACTGGGTTTGAAAAAAAAAAAAAAAAAAAATGTATAACCCATAATTTTAATATCACTGGGCCAAAAATTTTATCTACAATTGTTCTATTCTAGTATATTTATGTATAGATATATTATTTTTTTAAATTTCAATATCTTCCTTTCCTAGGATTAAAATTTAATTCAAATTCATATGTATCAGTATAAACAGAAGAGTGGAAGTTGTACTAGATATACATATTGTGCATGAATATCAGAACATATGGACAGCAGTTTCAAGCTTTTTTGCTCTCATCAGCAGGTAATAGTTCTAAATATCCATGCCATCAACTAACCTCTCTGTTTGCATTAGTTAGTATGCATTAGCTAGTGATGAAAGTATGAGAACAATATCTTGTACAGCTGGTGTAGAATTTGAAAGCTTGGTCTCACCTAAAACATTGATTTTTCATTTAATTGAAATTTTGACAAGGTACATAATACAGACAAGAACAACTTTGGCTAATAAGGCAGACTTGATTATATTTGTAATTATATTATGATAACGATTGCCATAGGCAATAACCCCACCCTTTAGTTAGGACTTATGTTTTTATATTGTTTGCATTTTTTTCATTGTTAATTTAATTATTTGTGTGTACATAATGTCCATTTATACCTAATAAAGTGTTGTATAATAATAATAATAATAATAATGATTAATTATAAATTACCTCATAATATCGGAAACACTGCCCGCACCACAGTACTCCATGACAATCCACAGGTCTGTGTTTTTGAAATAGCTCCCATAGTATTTGACAACATACGGACTATCACATTGTTGCATGATTGAGATTTCTTTGATTATTTCTTGCAGATCTGTATCCACAGGTACTTGTTTGATAGCAAGCACTTGGCCTGACTCTTTGTGCAAAGCTTTGTACACACTACCATAGCTTCCTTCTCCTAGTTTACAGAGAACATCAAATACTTCCTCAGGTTGTCGAGCAAGACTTTCCTCAGAGAGTTTTTGAAGCTCACTCTTGGATGATATGCTGTCATTCATCTGTAAATATTAGAGAGGAAATAAGTAAATATAGATTTTGATTGGTATGTATAAAATGTATGTACATAGAATTAGGAAGGTATGCTAAAGAACATGGTACAAGCCCAAGACATCATTACAATGGTACTGCTAGTCAAAGGGATTTTCCAATTTAGACAGAAAAAAAAAGAATATTTACCAGACCAGTTTCAACAGTTGGGTGGAAGAGATTGCAACAGGCAATAAGGTAGTAGGACATTAGTGTTTTTTTCTTTTTACTCATTAATTTTGTCATTTGTTTGTTTTTTCTTAATGTTATACTGTTAACATTGTACTTTGTCCTCCTAATAAAGCATACTATAATAATAATAATAATAACAGTTGAACAAATAATGAAATTTTTGAGGAAGAAAAAAAAAAACTTATTTACACAAATCTAGAGTGCAGTATATGCTAATGGAAGTAATGGATGTCACTCAAAATTGACTAGTTGTTAGTCTATTAATTAAATTAGAGAGAAGAGATAGCAAGAATAATGAACTGGCTAATTAGGAGTAAGGACCAAATTATAATACAGGATTAAAGTTAAGATATGCCAAACTGTCTCTCAAATAAGACTATAGTGCACTGTGATTGGTTGAAACTCTGTCTTGATGGCATGACTGGCTTATCTTAACTTTAATTTTGTTTCATAATTTGGCTGTAAATACTTTTATTACAATGATGAAATTTTGATGCCATTATTATGTGGTTAATCTCTCAAATAAATGAGGAAATTTCATACATTGAGTAGAATTTGAGTCAATTAATCCCTCCACTACATGGATTACCAGGCTAGCACACTTTAACCACTCACAACTACTAATAGATCTGATCCACAGTTCCCCCACACCCATCTATTCATTCTCAGTGATTTTTTCTTTTCATAATAGATATGTACAAAATGTATTTTATTTCTTAGACATGATCAAAGTACTTGACCTGGGTTGGAATGATACATTCTAACCATCAGAATTTGCTGAGCTCACAGAGCTACACTAACCCATTGAGTTCCACATGTATCATTTATGATACACCACTGACAGATCCCTCATGCCAGGTATCTTTTTCATGCACCCCTACCAAATCCTTCATCACCAGGTGTATCTTATTTCATACACCTAGTAGTGTTGAGTTCAAATCATCAGTGTATAGAAATAGAAACACTTAAATGGGATTTCTTTGTGTATTCTAATTTTCATTACAGATACAGAGCAAATATAACTGTGGCACTTAATGTGTTAATGTTCCATTGGAAATGTCCTGTATTATAATTTTTTTGAATTTTTTAACAAGATTTTATTTATTTATATAATATAATTTTTTTTTGTTTTCAATGTTTAACATCTTTCAAATACTAACATTCCCGCCCCCATCTTCACATTCAACACCCCGCACTTTCTTCCTCATCCCCTCATTCTTATTGACACGGCTCTGATAATAGACATTATGGACTTTTACCCTAAACCATCCTAGTGTTTGGGAATAGGGTTTATTCCATTTTTTTTTTTTATTCCTCTATTATAATTGATTTTTTTTTCTTCATTATTGGGTATAATATCAATTGAAACTGTAGATATTTGGAATTTAATGGAAATATTTGGAAATATCAAAAACCTGGAAATTTTTTTTATCCAAAATAAAAAACCCTAAAGTATACCATCTCGCTTTTTATCATTTTGGTGATAAAAATAATTAAGTATTCAATTTTTCAAGGCAATTATTTTTTTGTATCATTCTATGAATTCTGTGAAGATCCTAAGGAATTGGTCCAGAAATGTCCCTTTGATAAGAGATGATGGTCCCAAAACTGCTACACAAATTTGAGCAATGCAGTTCTTTATCCCTCTTACTTTACATGAAGTACTCAGTGTAGAAAAACTTCACCTATCCTGAATAGGACCAGAATACCAGCAAAAACAGGGAATGGCCTTCTTGACCTGAGTTATCAACTCAACTTGATGTTTGTTTTGGATAGTGTTCTGACATTTGATCTCAAAGACTCAACTAGTAAGAGGTATATCAACTAAAACTAAAAATTAACTAAAACTAAATATCAACATCATTATCAAATCTATGAAGAAAAAAAAGATAACGATGAACTGCAATGGATAAGGAATAATATTTTACCTCTTGGCTGGGGCACAAAGAACTTATTAGCATGAACCTCTGTATCTGTTCAGCAATAAATGAGTGTACTCTGGAGTACTTGGAAAGCTTATCTCAGATCCCTCTGAGAAAGTTTCTGTCATGAAGGCCGGGAAAATCCATTTCTCAAGTGTTCTTCTTAAATATTTAATGAGGAAAATGGAAAGAACAAAATCAGAAATCTTCTTCCTTTAAAAATTTCTTTGAGCACTTATGATTCCTTTGAAAATTTTGAATATTTTGTACTCGTTGATCGCGTGACCTGTGCCGGTTAAATTTTACTATCAAAAAAGTTCCGGCTACTTTCAAATTGTAAACAAGCTGTAAAAAAATATTTTGAAATATTATTATTACAGCATATTTCCTCTGATGTACGTTACGCAATTCATTATATTTTTAGAATAAAAAATATAAATCGGTTGTAATACATTACTTGTTGTAATAAATAGATTAGTGCCCAAGGATAGCCCGGAGTATTCCCGAATCCCGATAATACGGCTCAGGGAATTTCGTTGAACCCTGAACGGTTCTGCTGCGGTTATTCCCCTACTTTTGTAAACAAGTAGAAGTAGAATTCGTGAAATTGTTTATCACATTATCGGTGAACAGAGAAGTATTTTTAAAATTATTTTGATAAGCGAGTGCAGTATGAAGTGTGATAGTGTGGTGATGGTATGAATTTTTAAAATTCAATAAATTCTCAGTTCTCATCTTCTTTTCGTTTTAATAATTGTACGGGAGTTTTCCTTATTAGTCATTAAATAAATGCTCAAAAATAATACTGGATTCGTTACTTTTGAAACACCGGCCATTATGTACAGAAAAAGTACACAACCAAATCCATAGCTTCAGAAATTAGAGAGAGTACCTCTACAAAGGTAAATTTTGTCACAATACTGCTTCATCTGTTAATTTTTTTTGTTTAATGTAAAAAACCCACTCAATCAAGCAATATTTTTTACCTATATTTTACAATATATGAAAAGAAGAAAACACAACTTCATCATTTACCATACAGAAGTAACATTACTATTCTTGAACTCACAAGTCTCATAACCTAATTAACAACTAAAAAATAGAAAACAGCATCTTTGGCTTTTTGTGTAGAGGAATCAAAATTAATTATTGAGATAAGCCTGAAGTATAAGGTACATACTTATTTTCTTTTTATATACTTGAAGTCTTTGAAAACAAATGTAATAAATTTAATATTGTACACAGGAATTACTACATCTGTAGATTTTTAGTATTCTCCTAGTAGAATAAAATGAAGTTTACATTGAAATTTTAAGTATGATTCTTCCACAAATTGGATGGGTATTGTTATTTTCCACTAGTATGACACTATTCTCCTCTTTACCCTGAACATCCAAGCACAGAGCAGAAAAATTCCTGCCTTGATTAAATTCAAACTCAGATCACCATGTGTGCAATGACCAGCCTGTTAACTCACTCGGCCATGATGACTACAAACATCATACACAGTAGTTCAGATATTAGATAGTAGGTATCTAAAATCAATCTCATTAGCAGTGCAGTTACAACAGCAGATAATTATGGTACCTACAATACAAAAAGAATACAAACAAAAAAGCCCAGTAGGTACAACTTCTCTTGGGTTTCATCGGAAACCTAATTTGATCAGGGTAATTCAGTGTAGCTCAGCATACGACCATTTATATCAAGATTTTTTAAAAAAAAAAAATGTTTTAGGGCCTTTTCAGGTTTTACAAATTACTTCTTAGTCTTAAGTAATTTGAGCACACAAATAGCTCAGTGGTTAAGCACTCACTCGCTTGCCATGTGGAAGGTTCCAGGTTCAAACCCCTGCACTGACAAATATTTGTATTCAAAATTTGGATACAGTTGTTTGTAAGGGATACCTTCTGGTGTGTTCATGTTGACCCAGCACCTAATTGGGAAGTATTGTGTCACTTCTCGCCATCAGAGGGAAGACATATTATTGGATGGGCAGGCTACAATACAGACCACAAGCATCTACAGTAGCTCCTGTTTCATGGCTACATAAAAAAAAAATTATAATATGTTATTATCTCTAGATTGTGGTATTATGTTTGTTTTCATCTTTGTTTTTATATTGACACAAGGGTCACAGTTTTGCAATTCTTAGTGTCAAATGTAGACCACCATTAAAATGAGAATAAAAAAGAAATTACCATATGAATACAATACTTTCCTTATAGGATAAGGAAAGTAAAAAGGTAGTATTTAATGCTCTTAACCCTACAGAGTGCCTTGTTGTATATCTGTAATGCTAAGTATTTGCTTTACCGTGTACAACTGTACATGCCTGTGATTAAGTGCTATCCGCAAAACTTTCTACCATCTTGAAAAAAGTGTTCCCTACATGTTAGCACAAAATTTTGAATTTTTCAGAACAATATACATAATTATAAAACATTCTGGTTTTTTTTCAAGCCGATTCTATGGTGAGTGGTACTACCCTGGAATACCAAATTTAAAAATGCTTCTAAAAAGTAGTTAAGTGAAATTACAACTTTGGAATAAAATTGATTTTTATTTAAACTTATTAGATAAAAAATAAAATTATTTGTTGGGGTTGGGATAAAATTGATCCAAAAGAGCACATTGTTAAAGATGCACTCTTGGACCGACAGCTTCTGAACAGTATGTCCTAGAATACTGAAAAGTATTCTAAAAATATATGGAAATTACTTCTCATTTTGAATCTAACCTAGTGTGGAATATTGCCAGCAGTACCTCCAGAATTACATTAAAATCATATGGGTTAACTAGAAAGTAAAAACCCTGTATATCAACTATTGACACGTTATTGGCAAAATAATACTTGTGTTTAATATATTATAATAATATAACAAAAATGTTCATGTACATGATTCATGTAATGTAGAAATATTTGTCCAGATCTAATTTTAGATGTTGCAACATTCTGTAAAATAATTACATATGTGCCTTATATTGACCAGAGTCTCACTCACTTGTTTGAACTAAAGAAATGTGTTGTGTTTTCTTGGGTACCACAAGTTGTTTTCAAAATTCATTGATAAGATTCAAAACCTTTGAACTGGTATAACCAGCCTCCAAAATACATCATTTTAAGTATGATAATAATACACCTAGTACCTATATTCTACATTTATGTATGTACATGTACATATACTCTCCAGATTGAACTAGGTAATTAAATAAAACAAAACACTCCTTTCTTTTCTAAAGGATAAGGAAAGTAAAAAGCCACGTTTTTTTATCCCAAATTAATAAATAAATGTGTGTTTATTATATCGCATTTTATGTGGGTAGTGTATCATTTGCCCGTAATTCCGCCACTGATCGCTGCTCACATTTTTTCTCACGAGGTATGAGTGGACCCCGAACACCCAAGTACAGAGCAGAAAAAATCCTGCTGGGGATCGAACCCAGGTCACCATGCATGCAATGCCTGGCGCGCTAACTCATTTGGCCACGGTGACTACTTTATCTTCAAATTATTTAGACATGTTTAATAATTTATACATTGAATTAATACCACGAGTTGGTGTACCTTAAATGATATAATCAAATAATGTGCATACCTAGTAGGCACGAAATTTTGCAAATTAATAACTAGGAGAGGTGTTCTGTGAAATATTAATTAATAGGTATTATTAGGATGTGATTTTTAGGAGGAAGTAATTCAACAGATTCAGTGGGGAGTAGGACAAGCAATGCCCTAACTGACCTAGATAGCTTATTTAAAGGATATAAATGTTTCAATTAAAAACAATACCTTCTCACGATGATTAAATAAAGGTTTTAGGACTAGCTTAGATTTGTTTTTATCAGTTAATCTGGTGAGATATCATCACCTCTAATGTAAACAATACCACACACCACTAGTATGACAATATACAGGTGTCAAGTAGTTAGAGGGGGGGGCTAGTCAGAGAGTAATGATTTAAGGGGGTCGATTTTATATAGGTTGCCGTTTGGGCTGTGGTATTAGCAACCCATAGTAGGTAGATGGATAGGTAGGTATGCAAAGTTGATATTCATATGTACCTAACATATAATATTTATCATGATAATATCGCCTTATTTATACTGCGTGATTGAGTCCCATTATTCCAGCAGTAAGCCAATACGTTTTATTATGTGGTCAAATCACAATGAGAGGATAACTTGTCATGTCCTGGCTGGGTTTCGAACCGCGAATTTGGATTACCTGACCGACACGTGACACCCTGATCACTGAGCTACTGGAACAGACATACGTATCTGAAGAACAAAAATTGTTCGTACATACAATAATTTCCCAGTAAATGGGTAAGAATGTAATGCTATTAAAGAACTGCATAGAAAGCTCTTTTTTTAAAATACATTATTTACAAATCTGCTTAGGCATAAACAGACATAGCTAACATTGGAAATGTGTTTCAAAGTAATTTATCCCTTGAAATAGAGCACATGAGAAGTGTGAAGTCAGTAGTTCACAAACTTGTCTAAACCACGAACGTCTATACTCCTCTTTCTCCACACTTTGTGGTACCCTTTGTAATTAACTTTCCTTATCCTATAAAGAGGAAAGTCAGCTAATCAGTGTATTCGCGGACAGAAAGAAATCTTACCTTAAGGGTTGGGTGGAAGAGATTTCCAAAGACAATAACCCCGCCCTTTGGTTAGGACATCTGTATGTATATTTTTCCCCCAATTTTTTTGCTGTTTTTTTTTTCTTTTGTTGTTTCCAATTTTGTATATTAATTTGTAATTATCTGTTTGTATAATAATGTCCTGATTAAAAAAGTGTATAATAATACTTTAACGTTTTGTATGTTACCATCAATACGACAGCCCAAATGGTAACAAATATTGAAATGAGAATCGATCAAACCATCGCCTCTTTTTAGACTATTGTTTCAGTGTTTTACAGACTTTTTTTATTTCGTATCTTTGAAACAGGAGCTACTGTATACGTCTATGCTCTGTGTTGTATCTTGCCTATCCTGTAGTATGCCTCCCCTCTGATAGTCGAGAAATGACACAATACTCCCCATTAAGGTGCTGGGTCAACACGAGCGCACCGGAAGGTATCCCTTACAAACATCTGTAACCAAATTTAGAATACAAATTTTTGTTCAGCTCGGGGGATCGAACCCGGGACCTTCCGCATGGCAAGCGAGTGCTTAACCACTGAGCTAATCGCGCGATTTTTGTGACTGACTTCAGTTATCGGTGTGTGTGACCAGTTAGTTCAGTCGATTCCCGTTGCGAAGTACGGGCAAACAGCTAGTAAGTATATAAAATCAACACGTGATGACAAACCTGTGAATAATGTAAATAGGTACAACTACTTTCTCAGCAGTAGGGGTGACGAATCAAAAACTTATTCAAACAATCATATAGATGATGTCATGTTTACGAGCAGCTTAGTGAGTCTAATAGCAGCAGTAGCAGGAAGTCTTGGAAAAACCAGTTAGGCCAATACATGAAGACATCACACAAATTACAATAAGCAAGTATGCGTTGAAAAATAAGTTTTTTCAACAATTTTTTCTTTTATTAATGAAAAAAAGTTTAAAAAAAAAATAAGTTTAAAACGTCGCTTTTAACTGCATGGTCATATCAAAACGGGGGTTTTACCCTCCATTTTTCCTATTAGTAAAACATGAAAATTGCTCGCTTAATAATATGATATCTCAACATGAAAATATGGATATATCTCAACTAGACCGAGTGTCTAGTCTAGATTGATACCTAGGAGGACCTAGGAACAGACAGAGACTGATACCTAGAATACAAGTACATCACTGATACATAATATCTTGGTTTTCTAGTAGGAACATACCAGATTATCAGAGATTCCTGCTTTCAGTAGACCAGCATTCTGGCTGGGGGACTCTAAACAGGGAGTAGAATTGCATTGGCTTGGTTTTGGGGGCTCTTGCCAATTATTGGTCTCCTTGTAAAGATAGTGGTATAAAAGCAGATTCATTCCTCCACTGTCTGGCTATCATCGTTCACGATGACGCCACCCTATTATGATGATGATAGGAACATACCAGATATCTAATTTAAATTATAGATTTAGGGTGGTGAGCGTTCCACACGAAATATTTTAATATTGAAATACCAGACGGCATTGTACAGGTGTCCGATAAGCAATTCTTACAGACTGAGGACATCGAGCCAATCATCTCTGCTACTAATTGCTGATAGCATTGATCCCTAGTTCCCTACGGCTGGTTTCCCAGTGGATGCAACATTTTCGCAACGTTGCGAAACAAAACTAGCTACTGAGGTCGTATCTCTCTCTTTAACCTCTATACCAGACCATTACGAATAACTATAAATTTGTGACTCAAATTACAAATTACAAGTATTATGCTCTTCTCGACAGGATGTTAAGATCTGCTAACACCGATTGTGGATTATTTGATTTTTAAAACAATTGTGATATATACTGTAGAGTATTTTAATGTCTTTCGATTACCATTTACCATGTATGTGTTGCGTTGTTTTCTTTTTATATCTCGATGAATTTTTGTTATAAATATTGTTATATCGTACAAAGAGCTCTGACGCTCGTTAATAAATGAACCGGTACACTCGGTATTATTATTATTTAAATCTGAAATGAAGCGTGAAGTCCTTGTTCCTACAGACAGGTGGAGGTCCTTCTAAGTTTCGAGAGGTCCCAACGGTGCTAAGGATCTGCGAAACTGCAGCACCCCCAGACCAAAAAGAAAAAGAGAGAATTTTCTCAAGTCCTAGCTCATACACAATAAAAGCTATCACACATTACAGCGACAAATAATGCATAATAAATTATTATCATTGACTTGGTAAACAAACTCAAACTCTTTAGATACTGAAAGAGCAACTCTATAAATCCCATTTAAGCCCGGTTTATGTGGTAGCACCGCCCAAACATTGTCCCACCATCGCGCCTGGATGAAGGTCCTTCATCTGTAGTTGGTTGGAAGAGATTGCCACAGACAATAACCCCGCCCTTTTAGGTAGGACATTAACTTCATTCTCTTGTTTTTGTTCTTGTATCTTTGCTCAATCTTTTGTTTTTTTCTTTATAATTTCATTGTATTATACTGTATATATTTTTGTTCTACCTAATAAAGCTTACTATAATAATAATAATAATGATGATGAAGAGGTAAAATCTCTTGTCTGTTTTTTTTTTTTTTTTTCACTTGGTACGTTTGAATTAAAAGAAACAAAAATGGGTTTGACAGGTATCAGAAACTGTACCTATAATTGAATTCACTTTTTCATAACTTGTCAGACACAGCGGACCTATCCTACTTCACGTCCAAAAAATTGTTCTTTTCCAATTTTTCCCTCCTCTTCTTCTTCTTCTTCCACTTTGCCTTTTCCCAAACCATACTTTAGGTCGGCATTGTTCAACCTCATAGTTGAGGTTGATTGGTTGTGGCACATAATATTATGGCTGGATGCCCTTCCTATAAAGCCAACGAATGTATTTGTTTTAACGTCCTGATTAGGTCGGGGGTTTTGCCCTCCATTCGCTAGGAATCGTACCCACATTTAACTCACCCAGCCTGGGTAGGGCCGGGAATCCTTTCCTCCATCTTTGCAAAATTAACTTGGGATTTGAATGCGTTTAAATATGCAACTTTTCAAAATTACTTTGGGAATAAAATACGTGACAAAACAGCAGTCATTTTTTCTTCAACTTTTCAAATTTAACTTGGGAATGAAATACGTACCAAAACCTGTCGTAGGACCTGCACAGGTCAGGATAAACTCTCACCTTTTTAAGGTCGACCTTCAGCTGAAATCATACCTACCTCTAGGTTTACAATATTGTTTTTATTATTACCTAACGTTTGTTTATTATTAGTATAATTATTATTACCTAACGTTCTTATTATAATTAGCATTATTTTCCTGCTGGAATATTTTGTAACCTTCACAGTTTCTCTATCAAGTGTAGGATTGGTGATTGTAGATATAGGACGACTGGTACATGCACTCTACCGTCTGTTGGTGCAGTAGTGTAATCGATAAATTCGTAACACCTCTACTTCTGAATGTTGAGGGTTCGAATCTGGCCCAGGGAGATATTTTTACACAGTGAAATATTTTCAAGGCGATATGTTTTCTGCCACTATAGAATTAAAAGTAAGAAAATGCACCGACCTCAGTAGCTTGATCGATAAGGCGGCGGACTCGTAACCTGGAGGTCGGTGGTTCAAGTCCCGGTTTCAGCGTAGATTTAGTAGAGCGAGTTTGAGTAGTTGTGATATCACGAAAGTGATTAACACAAATATGATAACAAGTAAGACAACGCTGACACTGAATTAAAAGGGTGAGGGAAATTCCTATAAAAAAAAGTTAAGTGAAAAAGGAAGAATTCAGAATACTCTAATTGAGTGCCATGTAGGAATCCAGGAGAGTTTGGAGAATTGAAATAGGAAATAAAAACTGTAGGGATCCATTAGTACAGACGCCTTGGAGTACTAAATCTACATGATAAACTTTTATATGGAGCTCAATTGCCCCCTATAAAGAAGGACATTTTCTAAAGATACCGAAATTATGTCAAGTTGTGAAGACTAGTCTTTTCAGCAAAGAATGATAATGATACTAATATAATAATAAATGTGTTTCTTTGTGGTATGATATCACAATGTTTGTGGGTAGCGCAGAATTATAGGACTTTTCCATATCTTTAATATCTTATTATCGTAATTATTAAGTGTGGAATATTTTTTTTTCTTTTTGGGAAAAATTTGCTGTTATTTCAAGCACAGTCATATTTTTTTAGAGCCCGTGAAAGGGTATCATACCCTATAAAAAGAAACCCCATTTTCCAGTTTTCTTATTTAAAGCCCCGGAACCGATATGCATTACTTCGGGTAAGTGTGGAACATTATATTGAAATATTTATACCTATTGTAATGTCCACTTCTTCATGTATACAGGATGTTTTTATTTACACCATTTCAGGGTGTATTTGTTTAGAAGCAGGCACAGTTTTCTGCACCTTGTATATGAGTTTAATGAAACAGCGTAACGGAATGTAGTTTAGATGCTAGAGGAGGCTGCTAGAGTGATCTTAGTGTTATAATCAATGTTTATGAGAATTATGACTTCATGACTCAACCAAACAAGAGGTGTCATTGTTTCAATGTCTTAACAATTAGCGATTAGCGTTCTGATTAATCCATCTCAATGTAATACTTTTTATTTCTGAGAATTTGTGAATATTCACGTATTTATTTATATATACAATATTCATATTCTATGAATATTGTCTTGTCTTTATCCCATATTAGTTAATGTTGCTTGTCTTTATCCCATATTAGTTAATGTTGCTATTGGGGTCGGCATTATTCAACCTCACGGTTGAGGTTGGTAGGGTGGAGCACGGTTTTTACGGCTGGATGCCCTTCCTAACGCCAACGATTCTATTTGGTTTTTTAACGTCCTGATCAGGACGGGGGTGTTACCCTTCATTCGCTGGGAATCGTACCAGCTACCTACATTACATTAACCTCACCCAGCGGACTAGAGGTCTCTGATCGAACTCTGGATCTCTGGACTAGGGGTCACAACCGTTACGCCATGGAGCCTGGTGTATTTTTATATTTTTTAAATGAATATATATCTTACTCTTAACCGACCTCAGTAGCTTGATCGATAAGGCGGCGGACTTGTAACCTGGAGGTCGGTGGTTCAAGTCCCATGTTCAGCAAAGATTTAGTAAAGCCAGTTTGAGTAGTTGTGACATCGCGAAAGTGATTAACACAGATATATATTTGCCTTGAGTGTATATTTCCCTCAACCTTAACTATACACTGTAGGCATTGCCTACAAAATACATTCTGGAGACTGCCTTGAGTGTATATTTTCCTCAACCCTAACTATACACTGTAGGCATTGCCTACAAAATACATTCTGGAGACTGCCTTGAGTGTATAGTTTCCTCAACCCTAACTATACACTGTAGGCATTGCCTACAAAATACATTCTGGAGACTGCCTTGAGTGTATAGTTTCCTCAACCCTAACTATACACTGTAGGCATTGCCTATAAAATACATTCTGAAGACTGCCCTGGGTGTCTGTACAGAATAGAGGGGTGCCCTCTCAAATAGAAATATACAGGGTGATTCAAAAACCATAGTGACACCTTGAGCGCTAATCCGGGGAAAAAAACATGACACGGTTGTGTCCAATTTGGATGTTTTTTTGTGCCCTTATTTTTTTGGGACCTTGCTAACTAACCCCAATATTTTTTTGTGCGCTTATTTTGTTTTTTTAATTCGTCCTGTGTCAAATAAATGACTAAAAAGTTTTTTTTTTTAGAGTGTGCATGTGCACTGTGCATACTATTATTTGTTATAATAAAACAACACAACATCAACAACATCTTACAAGTAAAATATTTCCTCCAAATTTTCAGAGGTTCAGAGAGTTCCTCTAATACTCACAGCAACCTCTCTATGTGTAGCAATTGCAATACGCTGAATGATGTAAAAAGTCATACATTCGGTAAGATCCGAACGTCATACATTTGGTAAGATCCGAACCAACAGATCACCAAGCTACCAAACTAGCGCCTTAACCACTCGTCCATCAATGTATTCTGTTTTAAAATCATTCAAGTTAATCAATAATAATAATATCGCCTTATTTGTGCCAGCCGTAGTCCAGAGATCCTGAGTTCGACCCCCGGTCAGAGCAGATTTTTCACACAGAAAATTCTGTTCCCTCCGTACATGTGGGGCTGGCATTTCCGGCCCTACTCAGGCTGGGTGAGGTTAATTTGGGTAGCTGGTACGATTCCCAGCGAATGGAGGTTAAAACCCCCGTTCTATCCCGGAAGTAAAATCAAATAGAATCGTTGGCGTTAGGAAGGGCATCCAGCCGTAAAAAACTGTGCCAAAACCGATCAACCTCAGGAACAACGTCGACCCTGCTCAAGCGGGATAAGACAGAGTAAAAGAAGAATATCGCCTTATTTATACTGCCCGATCAAGCAAAACGCTAGTTTTGCAACGCCAAGAAAAACAAAACGTGCGTGCTATATCAAGCAAAACGCTAGTTTTGCAACGCCAAGAAAAACAAAACGAGCGTGCTATACTTACGCTAAACCGAGTTCGTATGTATTTTCTTTTGTAATTTTGACCTACTTAGACAAAACTTTTTATATTTTTTTCTTCATATTCGTGTTTTCCTCGTCGAATAGAAGAATACTACTTTTTATTTTATATTTTTCTGACACCCCTAACCGCTTTTACGAGCACCCCCAAAATTAGTAAAAGATTCATACTTTTTTTTTTTTTTTTTTTCCGCATTCGGCTTACCACGGGCATATGGTTCAAGTTAAAATTATGACATTTTGTTTATGAGTTCATAATGCTTGCAGCTCGAGGTTTTTAACAAAAAAAACTTCCGCGGTCACTCGGCGGCGCTTTGGCGGTATCGCCTGTATCTCGAATGTGGCAAATGGTAGAAAGCTGAAACTTTGTATATTAATTATTTGATTAATTTACAGCTTTTTTAATTCTATGTAATTTTTATATAATTATAACCATTTATGAGATATAACATTTTTATTGATTTTTGACGTTCACCGACCTCTCTTCACGTAATCACATGAATCGCTATTAAGGCTATATTGTATCGAGCTGAAACTTTCAGGACATACTCCTGAGTTTTGGCAGATGATTCCTCGTCAGAATAGCTATCTTCGAAAAATTTACGGTTTTTGAGTTATAAGCTCCTTAAGTCATTGGTAGCGCACAACATATTTTGGATTAGAGTGTCTTCTCCGAGTTTCGGAGCTCACAGTATCGGGATACCACACTCGTAAATGAAATAAAATTAAGGTATCGATTGATTGCTGAACTGTAGGGTGTGTTATCTTTCTTTCATTGACCTTCATTAGGTTCTTAGATATTATAGATGTTCCTACTATTTTCGACTAGTTAGTTTTTTTTTTAATTTTCAAGATGTTGGGTGAGTGAATTATTCAATGAAATACCTTAAAGATATTATAAGGCTTTTTATAAGGATTATAAGGATACAAAACTAAAATAATTATAGGTAGGTAGTAGGTAGGTACCTAGTTAGGTAGGTCCTCCATTAAAATACTTTTAATATGGGTTTAACTTCTCTTTCAACTGCATATCACGACGGGGATACTACCCTCTATTAGCAGGAAACTGACAAACCTGCTACTCACATTAACCTCACCCAGCATGGGTTGGGCCAGATAGCCAGCATCATAAAGTCTTCACTTCGCTAGACTTTGCTTAACATTGGTGATCCTACGAGAATTGATTTATTCAACGCGCTGTCGATGGCACCTAATTAGGTGTGGCAAAAGTTATCTTTAGTTTTAGTATGTTGCACAGGCTTGCTAGCCGTTACTCATCAATTTGAGTTCTGTAACAATTTGGCCAACTTACAGAAAATTTATGTTATACTCTTAGCAGGTGAGATCCTCACTACCCAGTCAGGAAGGCTTCATACCCCAGAATCGACAAAAAATGTATAGTTAATTTGGTTACAATATTATTGTGTGCACATAAGCGATTCCGGTTCTCTTGATCTCTTGTGTTGACCTAGAACCTTAATGGGAATTTGATAATGGCACAAAGAATACATAATACATATACATACCTAAATGGGTATAGTTGTAAAAACAATTCCAAGAAAATCACCTATATCTTGTAAGAAGTTACGGTTCGAAAAAATAGGTTTGACTTTACATGCAGGTACCTAGACACTAACGAAAGGGTACCTACGTAATACATTGAACCTTTCTTGCAAAAAAGACAAATAAAACTCTTTTCTTTTGTTGTACCAGCCAAACCAGTCCAGCACGTGTTGTATCAAACAATAGATGTAAAATATTCCGTTAACTGGGTAGAATTTTTTTATTTGAAATGCTCTGTACCCGGGGTGCGAATCACTCATACCTCGTGACGAAGAATGAGCATAGTAGACGAGATGTAGCTTATCATATGAACCTCCCCTTTGGTGCCGAGTAAGGATACTAAAGAGGGGAAATGTGCGGTGGCTCTAGATTTACAAATCTACCTTGAGATCTTGAGAATGTATTTTTCTCTTTCTCGAACTCGGACTAGGGTGCGAATAAAGATAAAAAAAATAGAGGGTCATGTTGTTATCAGCATGATCCTTAAGTGTTTCAAAGAAGCATGTTAGTAAACATTAACCTCGGATATCGTTATTTTGGGTATAAACAAATTATTTTATTCGGTATGCAGGTAGTTGGGATACTATGTAAATGAAATAAGGTAAACAAAAATAGATCATTTCTAAGCTCCTGAATTTTGATCGCTCCAATCAAAACCCTTTGAAAATAATTGAATCAGTTATTTTGAAAAGGGTTTAAGTCCATTTTTTTCGAAATTTGTTTTATTATAAAAATGGATTCTATGGACCTAGACGCATCGTTATGTATGAGAAAGACACAAATCCGATCAGTCATAAGGAAGTTATAGCGAGTTAAGTTAAATATCAGCATTAGTATGTATAAGTAGTCACTGTGGCAGAGCGAGTTAGCGCGCTAGGCGTTGCACACATGGTGACCTAGGATCGATTCCCAGCGGGGGAGGATTTTTTCTGCTCTGTACTTGGATGTTCGGGGTCCACTCATACCTCGTGAGGAAAACTGAGTAGCTGCTTTAATGTGAAGCAGCGACCAGTGGCAGAATCTTAGGCAAAAAATAACATAAGATCTTGTAAATTAAAGTGGTAAAGTCTTATGATTCTGCGCTACCCACTAAAATTGTGACAAAATAACACAAAGAAAAAGCATTACTATTATTAATACTTGAAATTTGAAGATGATTTTCTTTTTACCTTATCCTTTAAATACTAGCCTGAATTGTCTCAAAATTGACATAAAATATGTGGTTTGTGGTTGACCCAACCCAAAATGGTAAATCATATGCATATTTGGTTAACGGATTTACCTATTTTCGTGTTTATTTCAGTAAGGACATAAGTCCAACCTATAAAACTAAAATTTACTTGAAAAGTATGACACTTCAACGTTTGTAAATCAGTTACATAATGTCTTTTAGCCTATTTAATCATTACACGAAGAAAAAAATATGCCATGTTTTATATTTTCCGAAATAAATAGTTTTTTTAGTTTTCCAAAAGTTTACCTTTTGTGACTTAAACCCTTTTTAAAATAACTGATTCAATTGCAAGTTAAATGAAAATTAGAACAAGTTATATTAACCAAAAGTAAATGTCCGAAATTTGATAAAATGAAGCAAATTGAAGCGTTTAAGAGTTATTCATAAAAAAGGATCTAATCTCAAAAAATCAAAATTTGAAATACCTTAATATTTTAGAAATATTGGGCCGTAGTAATGGTGAGATAGAAAAAAAAGCCATGAATATTTTCATAAAAATAAATTCTACTTTATTTCATGTGTTGAATTTAGCAAATGGGAAACAATGTAACCAACCAAAAATACCTGATATCCCCCAAAAATACACTTCGTGTGCAAAAGACGCCAAGAAAATAACAATCCTTCTTGAATAGAATTACCTTGAAAATGATCGCCTAAAAAGGAACTGATATCAAATGAAGGCCAAGTTCTTGTAAACTGGATATTATCTGGCCACAAAAGAGTCTCAAGTACAGGAATTAAGCTGACAATTGGATATGATATTTCCCATTTTTCTGCTTTTTAACAACACTAAAATTTAACATTAAAAATCTTGGCAAGTTCAAAGCAATTTTTTGATGTTTCAAACTTGCCAAGATTTTTAATGTTAAATTTTAGTGTTGTTAAAAAGCAGAAAAATGGGAAATATCATATCCAATTGTCAGCTTAATTCCTGTACTTGAGACTCTTTTGTGGCCAGATAATATCCAGTTTACAAGAACTTGGCCTTCATTTGATATCAGTTCCTTTTTAGGCAATCATTTTCAAGGTAATTCTATTCAAGAAGGATTGTTATTTTCTTGGCGTCTTTTGCACACGAAGTGTATTTTTGGGGGATTAGGACTATCGAGTCTCATTATTCCAGCAGTAAGCCCAAGACGCATTATTACGTGGTAAAAATCCCAAATGGGAGGATAACTTGTCTTGTCCCGGCTGGGTTTCGAACCCGCGACCTCTGGAATCTCTGGATTCACACAGTGCCGCCTTTACCACTGAGCTATACCGGGACAGACAATCAAGTTGAATAGAAACTTTTTTTATCAGAATCACTTCTTATCCATGCTTTCAAGTTTCAAAGGTCTTATGTAGTTCATGTTAGAAGGTCAGATAAGATATACTCTGGTGTTTTTTTATCATTTAATAGGGATTAATTTAATCTCATTGTAGTTGAGAGAAATACATTTTACAGTTGAGAGAAAGTGTTATGGTGACGTAACGGTTTTGACTACTGTCCATATCATAGTCCAAGGAACCCGAGGGCGATTCCTGGTCGGGGCAGACTTTATGAAGAAAATTCTGTTTCCTCCAAACACGTGAGGCTGGCATTTTCGACCTTACCCAGGTAGGGTGAGGTTAATGTGAGTGGCTAGTTCGATTCCCAGCGAATGGAGTGTAAAACCCTCGTCCCGATTATCTATCTCAAATATGTAGAATCAATTGGTCACACACAATATATCTAAATAGCTAGCAGTATCGATTGCAAGGGATTCACTGAAAACCCTGAAACAATAATATTTATAATTGGGGAAAAGTTGTGGGAAAAAAAGGGAAAGTCTGCATTAACTTTAGTTTGTAATAATAATGATATCGCCTTATTTATACTGTCCAACTAGAACTAATGAGTCCCATTATTCCAGCAGTAATCCCAAAACGTATTATTTTGTGGTAATAATCCCAAATGGGAGAATAACTTCTCATGTCCCGGCTAGGTTTCGAACCCGCGACTTCTCGATTACCAGATAGACACCTTGACCTCTAAGATACCGAGACAGATGGTATAGTTCCAATTTTCTCTAGTTCCCCAAAAGTACACTAGTACTTCATGGGAACACAAAAATGTATATGCAAAAAATAAAGAAATAAAGATCATTATTATTATTATTATTCTCTGTTTCAGGTCATGTTACAAACTCACAGCTCCAAGAGAAATAGAACTTGGACAGACACAACAATCATTGCCTAGGTATATGGACCTGGAAAAAAAAAGTATAATCAGACAAGTTTCATTAAAAAGTGAAAAATTCCAAACAACGCTGAAGCATTGTGAAATCATCGAGTTTTTCTTCCTCATAATGCCAGAGAGCTTGGAGCCTTGTTGAAGCGATTGAAAAAGAAAATCACTCTATTTGAAGCAACTGCGATGGACACTTGCGAAAATATGGTGGATATTGGAGGAGTCTTTCGCAAGCTAGACCACGTCTAGTAAATAGAAAATGTTACCAACATAATGTTACCAAGATTCAAATACAAATAGGATTCTTTAGAAATTGCTTTTCTAGTAAAATTATTGTTACAGTTGAGGCAGAGTCCAGAATAGTATAAGTAGGTAAGCGCATTTTTTTGTCACTAGTTGTATTTACCGAGATAGATTATTTATCAGACTTTTTTTTATTATTATATAAATAGTTCTTATTTGTGCTAAGTTTTAAGGTGCAATATTTGTTGTTGTTTTTTTTTTTTTCATTTGGTGCAATGTGTATAAACAAACGTTAATTTTGTGTACAGTACTTAATGAAATCTCCTAGAAATATCGAATTGTATATATTTTTCCCTCGAAATTTCAAAAAAATTAATCCTAGAAACCATTTTTTTTTCTACTGGGACAAAGAAATCATCCCACCTCTTGCTTGATAAGCAACTTTTTACAGAAATTTCTATTTTTTATATAAATTATCACAGAATCTCTTAGTGCCTCAGAAATTAGTGCTATTCATAGTCTTTCACGTTCCTAATTTGTGCTAAATACTTTTGAACCACCTTAAAAGTCACCTGTAAAAAACCACTACACCACCTTTAGGCTTTAAATAAATTTGTTTTCTTGAAGATAAAAATGTCCCTTAATGAAACTACCTCAAGTGTCTCCTAACCTATTTAGTTTTAGTCATTTATTAGCTTAATGTCAGTCTGTTAGGTCAAATAATTACTTAACTAAACGGTAATATAATTTGAAGAAGAAAAAAATATTAACTAGAAAAGGTTTTAGATTGTATTAAATAAAAAGGTTTTAGTAAATGGGTTACTTGAAATTATTTATCAGATAAAAAAGGCTTTAGGACAATCTGTTTGAACAATCTATTAGGTCAAAGGTTTTCCATCGTGACTGCCATGGATTCCAGCTCAAACTATCTGAAAGCAGATGCACACGACGAAAACGACATTTTCTTCGACGTCCATAGTCAGGACGGCTCGACGGAACCCCACAGCAGCTTCTCAGAACCTCACCACAGTTTGACGGATCCCCGAAATGGTCCTCTTGAACACAACAGACTGGATAATGCCGTAACCTGTTCAGTCACTGTTGTCGAAATCGACGCGAGCAGGACAGAAGAAGATCCGGTGGACTTTATCCTGGTGTGGGCCAAACCATACAACAGGCGGGAAGAGGTGGAGCAAGAGTCAAAACATGCCGAAATGAAACGAAACATCTTCGAGAAGAACTTGAAAAAGCAAGGGCTGGTTCTGAAAGAATTCCACAACGGACATCTTTGTTTTGTGACGATCTTTGCCCCGCGCAGTGTACTCCTCACGTACGCGGACATCATGAAGCTAAGAATGCCCATGAAAAGTTACGATGACACAGACGGCGGTGGAAAGAAAGCGTTCAATATTTTATCCGAAGCCGCCAACTTTGTTGTCAAATTGGTCAAACTCTGTATCGCCATCGAGCCCGCCAACATGCCTATGAAGAAGATGCCGCTAACGGCCCAGTACACCAAGGCCAAGCATTATCTCTTCGACGAGGAGAACAACGAGTTCCTGAGCCCGCCCGCGCGGAGTCTCATCGTGGACTTTATACTGTCCAGACAGAGCTTCACGGCCAATAACAAAGACCTGACTAACGTCGGCATCCAAAGACTGATCGAGGATGACATCTACAAGGCTGCCTACCCCTTGCACGACGGAGACTGGTCCAAATGTGAAACGGATAAGACAAGTCTCAGGTATAATCTGTACCAGGAGTGGGCACATCTTAGAAACTGGATCAAAAATCAGCCCGCCGATCAAATTAAAGAATACCTAGGCGTCAAGTGTGCGTTCTACTTCATCTGGTTAGGGTTCTACACTCACATGTTGATCCCCGCGTCTCTCATAGGGTTCACGGTGTTTATGTACGGTGTTCTCACCCTGAATGACGACAGTTTGAGCAGGGACATCTGCAACAAGACCCTCAACATCATCATGTGTCCGTTGTGCGATCGCACGTGCGACTACTGGAAGCTCAGCGACACGTGCAACTCAGCACGTGTCACGTACCTGTTTGACAACACGCTCACTGTGTTATTCGCGTTCCTCATGTCCATCTGGGCCGTCCTCTTCCTCGAGTCCTGGAAGCGGTACTCAGCTGCTATCACGCACCGCTGGGGCCTCACCCACTTCACGCTGGAGGCAGAACACCCGCGTCCAAGCTACCTTGCCCGCCTCAGCCACTTGAAGCGGACGAAGACGATCATGAATATCATCACCGGGACGGAAGAGCCGCGAGCACCATTCTGGATCCGATGGCCGACAAGTCTGTTTAGCTTCTCAGTTGTTCTCATTCTTATCTTCATCGCGTTAGCCACCGTCGTCGGCGTTGTACTCTACAGAATGTCTCTCTATGCCACCCTAAGTCTCTCTCATAAAGCGGACTGGATGAACTCGTACGGCATCGTCATCATCCCATTCACCGCAGCCTGCATCAATTTAGTGTGCATTCAAATCCTGAACTTTGTCTACGCCCGACTCGCTACGTACATGACCGAGTTCGAGTATCTTCGGACGCAAACGGAATTCGACGAATCTCTTGCTATCAAAATCTACCTCTTTCAGTTCGTGAATTACTACACGAGTATTTTCTACATCGCCTTCCTCAAAGGGAAATTCATCGGGTACCCCGCCAAGTACACCAGGATCCTACGGCTGCGTCAGGAAGAGTGCTCGCCTGGCGGCTGTTTCATGGAGCTCTCCATCCAACTGGCGGTCATCATGGTAGGACAACAGACGTTCAACAGTATCGTTGAGATGTTCATCCCCTATTTCTGGAAACTCTATAACGTGTTCATGATAACCACGGGACTGAGTGATGATCTAGACGCCACGGCGAAGGCCAAAGACATGGAAACGATTCGCACGGATGAAGAAACTGAGGTGGAAAGAGATGACAGAAACGACAACTCCACCAAAAAGTCTGACAAACTAATAAGCGACACGAACAGGCTACTCAGCAAGGAGACGACCGTTGAGATGAAACCTATGAACTCTACCTCCACCCATGACGAAACGCGTGTTGAGAAGCATGAAACCCTTATCGCGAATCTCAAAGGCAAAGCACAAAACTCTATGAAGAAAACCCTGAAAAAGACAGCTTCAATCATCTCCGACGAACTCATTCGGAACACAACTCTCTTGTCAAAATCCAAGACATCGGACCCGCGCTCCAAGCAATGGCTGGAGGACTTCAAACTCCTTGACTGGGGCACACGCGGCCTCTACCCAGAATACCTCGAGATGGTCCTCCAATACGGGTTCGTCGTTCTCTTCGTCTCCGCCTTTCCCCTCGCTCCGCTATTCGCTCTCATCAACAACATCTTCGAGACGCGTCTGGACGCCCAAAAGTTCCTCAAGTACTACCGCCGGCCGGTCCCTCATCGGGCGACCAACATCGGCATCTGGTTCCGCATTCTAGACGTTGTGGCAAAACTTGCCGTCATCTCGAACGCGGTCATCATCGCTTTCACGTCCAACTTCATCCCGCGGCTCATGTACAAGTTCCTCGTCAGTAACGACTTCACGGACGCAGGGTTCCTGAACGACACGTTATCCTACTTCAACACGAGCCACTTCCAAGACTCGGCCCGTCCTCTGTATCCATCCATCAACGCGACGCTATGCCGCTATCACGCTTACCGGAATCCACCGTGGTTTGACCCGCCGCACCTCAAATACAAACGGACGTGGTACTACTGGAAACTGTTGGCGGCGCGTCTTGGCTTCATCGTTGTTTTTCAGAACGTCGTCTCGTTCGTAATGGTCGTCCTCCAATGGCTGATTCCGGACATTCCTGGCGACTTGAAGGACCAGATCAAGCGAGAGGAGTATTTGACGAGCGAGCTGATCATCAAGCACGAGACCAAGCGAGCGACAGCCAAACAGAGCAAGCATGACTACCGCCGGACCAAGTCGACGGCGAATATTATCGACAGTCCGTCGAGCTTGACGGATCATGGAGATCCCACGGAGATGAGAGTAGACAGCAAGAAGAGCAGCTGAGAGATATGGATCTGAGCTGATGAGGTGAGTGTTTTTTTTTTTTTTTTTTTTTTTTTCATTAACTTTTTTCAAAACTCCTATGACTTATGATAAGAACTTAAGAACCCTAAATCATACAATAATTTAATGATAAAAAAACCCACCTAGTTAATCTATGACTAATTGACTATGTATCAATCAATATTGAATTTATCAGTTTACGGGTTATCACAAACTCACACTGGGAAAGTTCTAAGTCACAGGGTCTAAGTGCCCGAACATAACGAAGCCCTAATCCTAGCGCCTGATAAAAATAATATAATAAGACTGATAAAAAAAAGACAGAGGGCTAGGTGTTAGAACCTTTGAGCATTAACCTCGCCTGGTGGTTACGTTCCACTAAACATTGTATTTTACAGGGTGCGCCAGAATAACCTGACGAGTTTAAAAATGATACTAAACAAGCAATTTTAAGGTAGAACAATAATTTTTTGTGTTATTTGAAAGAGAAGACATGCGGATTTATTTTAATACATGATTTTTGAATATTTGAATTATTTGTGAAAGATAATGTTGGTCTAATGTTTACCTCCATTTCTGATACACTCGTCAATTCTGGTCGAAAAATTGTCCATGACTTTCTCAAGCATATTCAGGTGTATTGCACGAATTTATTGAACAATTTTATTAGTCTCTTCAAGTCATCTACAGTCCTTGGCTTATGCATATAGACTTTACTTTTGAGGTAACCCCAAAGAAAATAGTCACAAGCAGAAAGATTTAATTCGGTAGTGAGTCCGAAACTTTCTCTGAGTAATTGCCACAGAATCACCACTTTTAAAAAATGTCTCTACAACAAAAGCACGATGAGCATGTGAACACGACTCCATTGTAACTAAATCCGCTTTTATTGGAAACAAAATGACACTAACATCAACCATCTATGACAAGTTATGACTTGATAGTTAACATTTTAAACTCGTCAGGTTATTCTGGCGCACCCATTATTATTCCCTGTTTCCGCTTGTGTCTCTCCCCAGCTCAACATCTCAAGCCTGTCAATCTCAACGGAATCGAAGATCTGATGTGAAGTCCCAACGCAGCAGTGCCATTTGAAGCAGAAAATGTATGCTGACTTGAGACTCATTTTGTGAGGAATAATTCTAAATTTTGAAGAAAAAATATAATTATTCTGATTGCTGACTGAGACCCATTTTGTCAGTAATAATTGTAAATTTTGAAGTAAAAATACATGCTGACTTGAGACCCATTTTGTGAGGAATAATTCTAAATATTGAAGCAGAAATATATAATTTTCTGATTGCTGACTGAGACCTGAGACCTATTTTGTCAGTAATAGTTCTAAATTTTGAAGCAAAAATACATGCTGACTTGTGACACATTTTGTGAGGAATAATTCTACGTTATGAAGCTGAAAATGCATGCTGACTTAGTTCCCATTTTTTCAATGGCAATAAGTCGGTTTTCGGAGTATGATCTAATAATTTTTCCTCGGATCGTAAGCCGATCTGACGAAGACTTATCTCACTATTATTCATACTTTTGACTTTTTCTAACCCAGACTTATAATTGACACATGCAACCAAATTTTGTATAGCTATTTAGTTTTAGACTGACTTTGATAGGTAGTTGAATTTTTTTTCTAATTTAATTATACTATACTAGTCTTTTCCTTTTGTTAATTATTTTATTCTAATATAAAATTAATACCTACTCTCATTTAAACTACCGCATACATAAGAGAAAATACGATACACTTAGCCTTATTTTTCAACATTTATGTACCAACTTACCTACATAGTGAAATATATGTGTAAAAATTCCCTGTTCTGTCATTATTATTGATGACATCAATTAGTTAACAATGAGTGAGAATATGTTTTCAGTGTAGATGATTGACTGAAATTTGTGATTTTTTTTGCCAAGTCCATGTTTACTATTATTTCTCCATCAATGTTCTTCTTTATTTTCATCTTTTAAGATAGTAACAAATCGGATTTCAATTAATTACTGATCAGGCATTGTGATTTATGCCTAGGAAACTGTACTGGCACCACTGGAGTTGTGTCATGGCAGGCAAAGAATTAAGATCGTAAGAAATCAGATTTTAATTCATTACTGATCCGGCATTGTGGTTTATGAAAAAAAATTATAGTAATGAATTGAAGCTGATAAATTTAATGTTGAACTTTAACTTTTCGCTGGAAAATTCAAACCATAGTTTTTCTCTCTTAATTCAACCGTACTATTTGTTGTTGAAGCATACTATGTATTTCCATATTAATTTAAACCATTATCTTTCTTTGTCGAATCATGAAATTAGGAACCTCTCATTAGGGTTGAATCATATTATGTACATGTATTTCTCAAATAAGTTCAAATATTGTTCTGTATGTGTGAAGTTCAACCATACTTTTTCATTTACCAAATTTTTCGTAGGTTTATCATACTTTTTTGATTTACTATTGAATTTCTCTATCAATGTTACAAATCTAATTTTCTCTGTTAAGTTTAAAAAATAATTTCTCTTTTAAATTCAACCATACTTTATTCTGATCATGTTCAACTGTGTCAAATAAGCAAACAACAGCCTTATTAAAAATAAATTTTCTGAATATTGAATTTTTTATACTGGTTGTCGAAATATTTACCATAATCATTGTTTAGTTTTGTTATCTTTCTTCGTGTTTTTTTTTTTTTTTTTTTTTTTCACTCATGGAAAATAGGGTCCGGGTTGGATGCCATTTGTGAAAACGCATCGACAAATTAAATTAACTCTCATTAGGGTGGATTTAAAGGAGCACTTTTCACAGTCTGGTCTGGTGGATTTAAAGAAGCACTTTTTACATACTGGTTGTCGAAATATGTCGAGTGCCGACCTCCGTGGCGGTTGCGGGTTCAAATCCCGGGTGGAGCGGAAATTTCTGACCGAAATTTTCCGTTTCCGAAATGACATGGATGTAAAGGTAAAGTGCCCTGAAGTAATGCGAGAGCGGTTCCGGGGCACACTTACCTTTTTTTAATAAAAAAATCTAATAACCTGTCTGATTTTCATTATTAGATTGTATCAGCAACACAAATAATATCTACGTATTGTGTTATGACATGACTGATTTTTGCTAATATTTTCGTTTGTTTCAACCAACCATGGAAGATGAAAATTGAAGAATGTGTCTAGTAAACAATTTGATATCTTGTATGAGAAGAAACAGAAAAACATTAAACATGTATTGACTCAAACGAGATTATTAGCAGCACACATCGCGAAAAGTGAAACCACAAAAACATAATAATGAGTAGGTAACATATTATAACATGCACATTCTAAAAATAATTTAATTATTCGACGAGTTACATGAAGTAAAAGAATTTGCCAAAACGTATTATCGAGAACGTGTGACAATATAATTTCTGTGCTGAAACTCAAAACTATAACTTTTTCTCACATTAAGCGCCTCATTTTTTGTCTTTTTTTACATTAGGTAATTATGTACAATAAAATTAAAGATTCTTTAGTCAAATGTAGTGGAAAGTCTTTGACCTGGCGAAATTAATAATACCTGAGTAATTGTCTACTACCTGACACCATCCGAGTGCTTTTATTATGTGGCCAGTGGGGATTTACTCAAGGAAAATGTATGCATTGGGTGGGAATGGGATCCATTGACCTTGAACCTAAGAAGGTAAATTCTTATATTATGGCGAGTAGTAATGTTGAACACAAATATTCTTATTAAATATATTATTTTTTCTTTAAAAAAATAGCCAGGATTCAAATTTGAGTGGCCACCCGCCAAGTCCTGACCTCGCTAGACGTTGCTTGGGCCCTTGACACACGTGCGAGTTTTAGACGCTTGACGCCGCGAGGGTTATGAAAAATCTTGCGGCGTCATGTTTCCCTCTCCATGACACACGTCAATGAAGCGGTCAATCACTCACGTCATTGACTGCCTATCGAACAGCAATGAAATAACGAAATAGAACAAACGAGAAAATCTCCGCTGGCGAGAAGGTTTGAAGGTTTGGCGAGAAGCAAAGTTGAGTACTGCTATAACGTCAAGCGTCTTTTGCCCGACGCAGCTCCCAGCGGGTAGCAAGTACCAAGCGTCATACCCTCGCCCCTTTTGTTGACGCGGCTGGTAAAACTCGCTACTTTCACTTCGCGCGTCACGTGTGTTTCAACCCTAAAATAAGTACGTACCGCTTTGACGCTGCGAGAAACAATCGCTGCGTCATATGCGTCTAAAACTCGCACGTGTGTCATGAGCGTTACCTTGAGTGAGCGTCTAAAACTCGCACGTGTGTCATGAGCGTTACCTTGAGTGATCTGACGAGAACTATGGTGTATTCAACGTGCCATTGACGCTGGCTGGAATATATCTAGCTGCTAGTTTCCACGGGATTGAAAATGCCGTTCGTAAAGTCTGTCAAGTTACATTCCATTAAATCCCGCGGACTTATCAAAATTCTAGTAAAAAAAAAAAAAGGATCGACGAGCTGAAATAGAATAAGAACAACAAAAAAAAAAAACACAACAATAATTTTACACGCCAAACAAAGAACAATGAACTGAGCTATGTACGGAGGAAATGAAGTCAACTCCACAGCAACCTTCCCATTCGCCGTTTTCCTGCTGACTTTTCAGCCGGACACTTACCCCCCCGTTGGGAGCCCATTGGGGGTGCACTACGGGAAAGTCCGCATTTGTACGGGCACCCTGATCGCCCCTCATTGGGTGCTTTCCGCGGCCCATTGTTTTTACATTCCGCCAGGCCAGGATAAGCCGGAAAAAACCACAGACCCTGAGTTGACGGAGATACGGGCGCACTATCTGAACAATAACATGACGGTCGGCGAGTTCTACCACTCTAGCCCGGCGGCCCAGGTGATTATTCATCCGGGTAGGTGGCCAAACTGAGATGTTGTTTTTTTTGTATATGCTGGTCATAAACTCATTTATTACTACCAGTATTGAGGTAGAATAGAATAGAAATATACCTTGTTTATAGGCTTTTTTTTTGACCCTCACTCATTACAATTCACTTTATTCACTTTTATTATCCAACTTGTTTAGAGGTATATTCTAGACTAAAAAGTCGAGGTAAGACTAAAAAGTCCCTTTACTCCAGCAGCAAAACAGGTCTTGTATATTTTATATGGGACTAGCGGGCTGTCGCCCGCTTTGCGGGCCGAGGCATGGCCGTGAAAGCAAAAAATCCTTTTTCGCCAATGACAGGTGTTGTAGTGGAAATTTCGAAAAATCCCGTCTTATTGCACATCTAGACTATAAGACAAAGCTACCTACCAAATTTCAGCTTCCTAGGACTTACCAGTTCGGAGAAACAGTGATTAATCAGTGAGTGAGTGAAACTTTCTTTTACAGGTATAAGTATGACAAGTTATCCTCCCATTTGGGATTTTTACCACATAATAATATGTCTTGGGCTTACTGCTAGAATAATGGGACTTTGATAGTCCTTATCGGGCAGTATAAATAAGGCGATATTATTATTATTAAAGTATAGAAAAATAGGTGCGCCGTAGTTACGGCGCTTGACTTGTAATGTTAACTATAAACAGTCTGGCCCCTAATGTATGGATCCGTGGACCTAGTTTTTTGGAATTTTCTTCATATTTTTGAGTATGTGACCACATAATAATGAGACTGTGGGAGTTATTAGGTGGTAGAAAATGTCTAGTACAGAACCTCTGTGTCTGTGAAGTAGAACCTCCAAAGTTACCAATAGATTCGGTTTCCCCACATTTGTCAGATCGAAATTTAGTTTTAGCGGTCCTTGACATTGCTCACCCACAATTACCAACTCAGTGCTGGGTCAGCTGGGTGCCAACAAAAGCTACCCAAAGCTGAAATATTCGACATTATTATTATTATAGTAAGCTTTATTAGGTAGAACAAAAATATATTCAGTAAAATACAATGAAATTATAAAGAAAAAACAAAAAGACATTAATTTGGAACCCTGACCTCTGTACAGATTACATGTTCAAAGCTCACAGCGACATCTCCCTTGTGATGTCAGCGCTTCGGTTTCCGATTTTACCCGATCTGCACTCGATTCCCCTCGCCAACATTTCTTTCACGGATTTTTACGAAAAGCAAAAAGAGCAAGGTCATGCGCCTTCATGCACGATATACGGCTACGGGGAAAAGTACCCGCAAGACAAAATGAGCTATGTGGCGCTTCACACGATGCAGATTGAGCCACTGCCCTCCCACCTGTGTCCTCTACGAATGATATTCCTCATGCTCCGATCAAACCCGATTTGTTTTCTGGCCCAACTCGGTGTCGGCCCCTGTATGGGCGACAGCGGCGGACCCTTGATTTGCAACAATGAACTAACAGGTAAGTAAATGAATTACTTGTAATGTTAGTTGGTCTGATTGGGGGACTATAAACAGGGAGTAGACCAGCATTGGCTTGGTTCTGGGGGCCCTTGTCAATTATTAGCCTCCTTGTAAAGACAGTGGTAGAAGTGCTGAGTCATTCCTCCTCTGCCTGGCTACCATCGTTCACGATGAAGCCACCTATGATGAATGTTATTTGATGCCTACAGTTAAGACGAGTATCTTTTTTATGTTCTGTGGGCCCTTGTTACATTTGATAGTATTATTAAATTGAATGTTTGTAAAATTTATATGAATATCCAATAAAGCTATTTGTTTTTTAATGGTTCTTGTCATACACAAATGTCAGAATAGGTAACTCAAACTCTCCTTACTCTATAAAATTCCCTATACTAGGAACTCGAACCATCGATCTCGAATTTCAATTCAATTCACCTCCTTGTTACGAGTTCGCTACAATGGACCTACTGAGGTTGCCATGGTTACCTGTTTTTTTTTTTTTTAATTATTATTATTGGTGGTCCTTATAATATTATGTAAGTAGTAGTCACCGTGGCAGAGTGAGTTAGCGCGCTGGGCATTGCACGCACGGTGACCTGGGTTCGATCCCCAGCGGGGTAGGAATTTTTCTGCTCTGTACTTGGATGTTCGGGGTCCACTCATACCTCGTGAGGAAAAATGAGTAGTTACTTGTATGAGTAACGACCAGTGGCGGCATTACCAGAGTAAAAAGAAATTAATGTAATAGAATAATTCGAAATGTAAAGGAGGCTCTTAGTAATGCTGCGCTACCCCCAAAAATTGTGAAGAGGCCTTGTGCTTCACCACAAAGAAATTCGTACATATACATACACATATTATGTAAGTACATTGAACAAAGGGTTAAAAAATTGAGATGGTAAACAAAGGGTAAAGTCAAGCGTATTTTTACAAGGAAAATTCATACTTTTTTTTATACATTTTTAACCTCGTGAAGTAAAGGTTATTTTTGTAAGGAAAATTCGGTGTCTATAAAGATTATGTGTGTGCCGTCTTGGTAGGAGCCGTGATATTTTTCGATCGCTAAGGGCTCCTGAAATTTATTTCTCATCTCTACAGGAGTTCTATCTCGCGGCGTTCTTCACGATTCTTGCGGCTCCTCCAACACGCCCGTGGTGCTTTATGAAGATCTGTCCCTCTATCGCGAATGGATCGAACACACATTGAAGAAAAACAACGTCAAGAGCCGCCAGATGGCGCATCGTGTGAACGCGGCTTCCGAGAACTCTCTCGTATTTGCCGGGAAAAATGCTGGTATGGGATTTGGAGGAAGTGGTGGCGGCAGTATCGGAGTGTTAAAAGCGAGAACAATGTGCTTCATGATTGCGTTTGTTTACTGTTTATTTACATGAGCCGCCTGACTGGTTTGAATAATTTTAGAAAAGTTACTTTGTCTGTTTATTTGGGTCGTCACTCGTCACTTTCAACTATAATACCTTTGGTCTTTGGTAAAATCACGACGGGTTCTTTAGCGACCATTCGCAGGGCTAAGAAAACAGTCAAAACAGCTACCTACCTTTATTAACCTTACTTAATTAACGGGATGGGCACTGGGCAGGCTACAACTTACAACACAGACCACAAACGCCTACAGTCCCCTTAAACAAAAAGGTGTCTCTGATCTACTAACTCCGATATAGTAGTCTCGGAGATTGATACGATAGTGTCAAAAACAGAGTGCTCGGAGACATGTTTCTCTGGTAGTACTACGAGAGAGTAAAAAAAGCGTGCTCGGAAACATCTTTCTCTGGGAGTACTGCGGGAATGGATTGAAACTCTCCCGGAGAATGTTTAACCAACTTACTCGGAACCTATCCCGGATCTATGCCCGAGCTAATTCGGGACAAGATCCAAGTTAGCTTAAGCTAACTCGTCCCGAGTACATGTTCTCGAAACCGTCTCCGAACGAGATCCGGTACCCTGTGGCAACACCGGAAATTGAAAGTAAAATTTGCAAAACATTTTCAAAATCGAGTGAATTCCGAAATTTGAATAGATTAGTTAGTTTTCCAGAGATAATTAGTAAAACTCAAATAAATAAAAGGTAAAGATATTTTATACAGTATTTTGAGAAAACTACCGTCAATATGTGTAATCTCATTCCTAAGATAAAGTAACTTCATAAGTAATTTCACATCAGTGACTTCTGCTCATCCAAATAAGTGATTTAATAAAACGTGTTTTAAGTAATTTAAGTAATCCCTAGTAACACACACCGTTGGACCAACGTTGGCTTTTGGTCAAAATGGTTGGGTTATGGTCGGTCGGTTTGCCGACAATCAACCACTGTTGGCACAACATACGCTCTCCAATGGTTGGCCAACCACTCTTCTCCCAACGTTGTCCCAACATCATTTTCTTACGATTGGCCAACCACGCTTTTACCAACGTCGGCCCAACATGCGGTTGCTGACGTTTGGCCAACCACTGTTGTACCAACGTTGGCACAACACACAGTTTCCGACTGTTGGTCAACCACGCTTTTACCAACGTCGGCACAACATACGGTTGCCGCCTATTAGCCAACCACTGTTGCACCAACGTTGGCACAACATACGGTTTCCGACGGTTGACCAACCACGCTTTACCAACGTCGGCACAACATACGGTTGCCGCCTATTAGCCAACCACTGTTGCACCAACGTTGGCACAACATACGGTTTCCGACGGTTGACCAACCACGCTTTACCAACGTCGGCACAACATACGGTTGCCGCCTATTAGCCAACCACTGTTGTACCAACGTTGGCACAACACACGGTTTCCAACGGTTGGCCAACCACGCTTGTATCATCGTCGGCACAGCATATAATTTCCAACAGTTATTCACTGACGTTTTCCCGACAATTCCGACGTCATTTTTCGACGGTTGCCGACGTTGGGCCAATCACTGTTGTACCAACGTTGGCACAACATACGGTTTCCGACGTACCAATCGTCGGCAAAACATTTAGTTTCCAATAGTTGGCCAACCACGCTTGTACCATCGTCGGCACAGCATATAATTTCCAACGGTTGGCCAACTGTTATTCACTGACGTTTTCCCGACGTCGTTTTTCGACGGTTGGCCAACCACACTTTTACCGACGATGATATATTTATTAAATTTTATATTATAAGTGTATAATAGTCGGTTAACCACTTTTCACCAACATTGGCCCAATGATCATAACATTCATAACCTCAATGCAAGTTCGAAGTTCGAATCGGTTGCATCACGCCTCGTTGTCATAATAATTATCGCGCGCGTAATTTATCAAAGACGAATTCTATTCTAACTCCAAGTCATTGCTAGCCGTTGGTTTTTACTTTTTCCTCTACTTAACACGCTCGTGCATACGTTTAGTGATTTCAATATTTTGATAGTGATTTCAATATTTTGATAGTGATATCTTATTTTTTACTGATCATGTCAGATAGCACGAAGAGACGAAGACTAGCTGCAAGGACAGCTAACATAAAAAAACAATTGTTATCAAATACATCATTCTCAGCTAGATCTCAGTGTGTAAAATATTTGACTATAGAAAATGTCATGGTGGACACAGACAACCTTGAACCAGATACACCATTTTTAGATGAAAGCAATTTATCAAGCAATGAGTCTAGCTGTACTGAGAACTCAACCTGCAGCAGTGATGGACAGCAACCTCATTTAAATTTGGTTGAAGAGCTCTCTAATTGGTCAATTAAACACAATATTACCCAGTTAGCAACTTCTGAATTGTTAAAAATTATAAAACCTTATCACCCTAGTTTACCTGTTGACTGTAGAACTCTTCTAAACACTTCAAGAAATTTAAATGTAAAACATTGTTGTGGAGGATCATACATATATTTTGGCCTAAAAAAAATGTTAATTGGTAGAATAAAAAGTGGCTTGAGAAAAGGTATTTATCCAATAATATCTGACATTGCAGAATGTCATAATCAATCTATTGACAGACTATTAACCATTACGGTTAATGTAGATGGATTACCAATACATAAAAGCACAACTAAATCATTTTGGCCTATCCTTTGTATATTGGATCAATCAATCAACAATAAACCTTTTATTGTAGCTCTTTATTTAGGAGATTCAAAGCCCAACAACAGCAATGATTTCTTGCAAGAATTTGTAAATGAATGTTTTGAATTAGAAAACAATGGTTTGAACTTAGATAATGTCAAGTATTTTTTTCGCATAAGCTGTTTCATTGCTGATGCTCCTGCAAGGTCATTTTTAAAAAATGTTGTTGGTCACAATTCTTTCCACGGTTGTGAAAAATGTTTGCAGGAAGGTGTTCATTCAGAGGGCAGAACTATTTGGCATTATAAAAAAAATCACTGTCTGAGATCAGACAACTCTTTCAGAAGTGTTCTTTATGACGATCATCAACGATCTCAAACAATTTTAAGCCAACTTGATGTAGGTTTAGTAACGCAAGTCCCGTTAGACTACATGCACCTTGTTTGCTTAGGTGTGATGAAACGTCTTTTGCGAATCTGGATTGAACGTGGTCCAAAGTCTTGCAAGTTGAATACTAGAACTATAGAATTGATGTCAGAAAGAATGCATACAATTCAAATAGATTATTTTCCATCTGATTTTTCACGAAAACCTCAAGAATTGAAAGTTTTTAAATTTTGGAAAGCTACACAACTAAGGTATTTCTTGCTTTATTTGGGACCTGTTGTTCTCATGAACATTTTACCTAGTTTTGAATTGTATGAAAATTTTATAGTACTGCACTGTGCTATTTACATTTTAGCCAATGATGAACTAGGCAATAGTGAATGTTGGAAAAAATATGCAAACAGCTTGCTACATTAAAGCAATTGCTTTGTGTCAAAGCTTCCAGCTCTATATGGTGCTGCCCTTCAGGTTTACAATTTCCACAACTTATTACATTTAGTAAATGATGTTGATAATTTTGGCCCTTTAGACAACTTTGCAGCCTTCCCTTTCGAAAATTTTCTTGGTAAAATGAAAAAAATGGTTCGTTCTCACAATAAACCTTTGGAACAAGTTGCAAAAAGACTGCTGGAAAATAATAATGAAAGTACAAATTATTCATGTTCAAATAAAGCTCATGTATTTCTTTTGAAAAATGACAGTGCAACATCTGTTACTTTACCAAATGGTATTCAATGTTCTGTTGGACCTAAAATAGCAGATTCATGTTTCATGACAAAATCAAATGAGATAGTTTTAGTTAAATCCATTATAAAAGACAGTAATTCTGAGGAATACAGAGTCGTGTGCCAACCATTTCTGTACAAAACTGATTTCTATATATTGAACACTTTTAAAAGCAGTCTCATTAACATTTGGAAAACCAAAAAAGTTCTTGGGGCAAGTATGTCTCTTTCCTTAAAAGATCTTTCTAGGAAATGTATGATTTTGCCATATTTTAAAGACATTACATACTATGTTTGCATACCATATGTTAATATGAATATCACTCGTTAATAGGTACCTTGTAATAGACGGAAAATACCACTATATTTTCTATTATATTATATCAATAGAAGGAATATATATTAATACAATTCCAGTGTTGTCACTCAGTGAAGAGTGAGTTATTGATTAGAAGTATAGGTATAGATTATTTATTTGTTACCCAGTGAATATGTTTTATTTTTACTTTTGCTAATATTGTTAATATTCATGTAAAATATTATATACCTGTTATTTTTCCTTTAATATACATATAAATATTATGTACTACATATTTGTCAATTTTTATATATTTGCTATATATGTTTATTTATTATGTATAATTATATTTATAAAGGAAGGTTGGGCTGCCATTGGTAACAATGGTTGAGCCAACGTTGGGAAAATGGTGGGGCCAACATCAAAACAATATGATTGGGCCAACATTGGTAAATGGTTGGGTAAGTGTTGGTAAAGCCAGCTAAAAAGAGTTGGATCAACATCAATGTCATTTTGGGGAATGGTCGGGCCAACAGCACTACTTATGTTAGAAAATGGTTGGGCCAACGTCACAAAGTATGTTGGCGAATGGTCAGACTAACGTCATGAATTATGTTGGGGACTGGTCGGGTCAATGTCGCGAATTATGTTGGGGAATGGTTGGGCCAACATCACAAGTTATGTTACAAAATGGTTGGGCCAATGTCTACAGTATGTTGGCGAATGGTCGGACTAACGTCACAAATTATGTTGGGAAATGGTTGGGCTGAGGAATAAATTTTGTCACCCACAACCTTGACCCAACGTTGTCCCGCCCGTCAAACTGATGGTAAACGGACCGTCGGCCAACAATCTCTGTGACCCAATGCCAACGTTGGCCCATCAATTTTGTGCTACTAGGGATGGTCAATATGTCTGCAAACATAATATCTTTTTAAACTGGACCTAGCATTTAAAATAATTATGATCTATGGAGGAAATCCACATGATATTTTCCACCTGTTTACATGTATTGTGCATCCAATCCAACATAGCTTCAACCTGAAGAAACCTATTCAAGCTGCCTCCCTCCTCAAACATATTGAACCTGACATGGGATTTAAGTGAAAGTGACTACACATTGATGATTTAACAATATAATTATATCTAACAATTTCTGATAAAAGTCCAACAAGTTGACTCTTCTAAAGTTCCTACATCATAGTTTTAGGGTGTAACTAAAAAGAAATTTTTCTCTACTTTAAAAAGTTTACTGTTCTAAAGTGTACCAATTTCCATGCATTAATCATAAGTGAGTTTTACACTCCAATTAGTGGGGTAAGCAATATCTAAACAATATCTTACATTTTACATTGTTTTATAGTCAAACCAGGATATGTATGTGGAAATGCTGGAGATTAACCTGTTCCAGATATTCCACTTAATCAGAATCACACTCTTAATAGGTGTCTGACTGGGGGATTTTAAACAGGGAGAAGACCAGTGTTTTGCTAGACAACTATAAACAGTGAACTGACTAGCTAAAGGCTTTTTAATAGGTTCACATTATTGAAGATTTGACTATACTGTTCCATAATCAATAGATCCTGTGTTCAATTCACAGTTTTTTTCTTCTTTCAAACAGCAAATTCTGTTCCCTTTAAAAATGAGGCATTTCAGGCTAAGTGAGGTTAATGTGGGTAGCTGGGACTATTCCCAGTAAATTCAGTATACAACACCCATTTTTATTTTAAATAAATAAATCTGTTCTCCAAAAATGTGAGGCTGGTATATCTAGCCCTACTCAGGCTGAGTGAGGTGAATGTGGGTAGCTGGTACTGTTCCCATTAAATTCAGAATGAAATTCCCATCCTCACTATCTCAAATCAGGACAGGGGTTTTTCATGAACCAGCTATAACATAAAAAAAAATATTGTAAGTTTAGAAGAAGTATTAAGTGTTGCAAATTTAGACAGTTTTTTTTTTTTTTAATTGTAATAAGTACATTTTTTTACTATAATGTGTTCATTAATTTTAATTTTTAAAACAGTAGCTTGCATTATTCAGGATTTGACTACTCCCCGTAATCTAAAGATTTTGGTTAATTTTTGTTGTTGTGAAACAGATAATTCTCCTTCTTTAGAAAATATGAGGCTGGCATACACAGCCTTTATCAGGCTGGGTGAGGTCAATGTGGCTACCTGGTACTATTCCCAGTAAATTCAGAATAAAATGGCCCAACCCAGGCTTGGTGAGCTTAATGTGGGTAACAGGTTTGTGAGTTTCTTGCAAATGAGGGTAAAACCTCGGTCATGATATGACTATGCAATTGAGGTTAAACCCACTTTAATCAAACAAAAAAAAATCTGGAAGACTGTTCTTTTTTTTATGAATGCCATGTTATAGTCAAAATTCTCTCTGGGTTCTATTTCCTAATTTCATCTTTAATAATCTCAACTTCTGTTCTGGTATTCTTTGTCTTCGGGCAGCCTGCTGCTGGGCAGGAAGATGGCATTTCAGCATATCTCTCTCTTAATTACCTATATGTATAATAGATTTAGATTAATTAAGTCCACTTGGCTTAATTTATCTGCTGATTCTATGTATTATATTCTGTTTGTTTCATGTTTTTGTTTGTTACATATTTTTGCTTTTAATTCTTTTACCATGAAAATTAAAAAATATAAAACTGAAAAACACAAATTGTCTTCTTATTTATTAATGTTAGCATTTCATCAACAGCTTTTCATCATTGTAGACCAAATTGCCTTGAAATAGTATATTTTTCATCAAATCCAAATTAATTTTAAAAATTTCCAGTGAAATCACAATTTTCAAATTTTCCGGGGCAATGGCGGCGGTATGAAATTCAATATGGAGCCCCTTAATTATTAAGTAGATATTCAATTTCCAAAACCTTGTAAAAATAAGCTTAATAAAATGCTCAGGGGGTCTAAAATGTTAAGCCTTGTCAAAATAAGCTTTATAAAATGTTTGAATCTTGTCAAAATAAGTGTTTTTAAAATCTTTTTAAGCACTTTCTGTGCCGTCTGGGTAGTCTGCTGTGACTAAAGATAGAGATACTTTTAAGATGTGAACTTATGTGATACTTTTATTTTCATGTCAATTTTTTTTCTAATGTTTCTAAATTGATTGCATAAGTAGTCACTGTGGCAGAGTGAGTTAGCGCACTAGGCATTGCACTCATGGTGACCTGGGTTCGATTCCCAGCGGGGGAGGATTTTTTCTGCTCTGTACTTGGATGTTCGGAGTCCACTCATACCTCGTGAGGAAAAATGAGTAGCTGCTTTAATGTGAAGCAGCGACCAGTGGCAGAATCTTAGGCAAAAAAAATAATACAAGATATTGTAAATTAAAGTGGTAAAGTCCTATGATTCTGCGCTACCCACTAAAATTGTGACATAATAACACAAAGAAAAAGCATTATTATTATATAAATTGATTGCATAAATATATTGATACCTTAGGTTCCTTGGGTCAAATAAGCCCCTTAAACAAAAAACAGTCTCGGAACCATCTCCGAGATCTAGGAACGAGATTGTATCGTCCTGTCTCGGATCCCAAAAAATGATATCGGAGACACCTAGGAGACCATTCGGAGACTGCTCCGGGACAGTCTACGTCCGCACCGTAGCGTCGATTGCTGGTGCTCGAGATTGCTCCAAGATCGGTCTCGGGGACTGTCTCCGAGATCATTCTCGGGGACCGTCTCCGAGCCTTCTCGGAACCGTCTCCGAGAACATTCTCGGGGACTGTCTCCGAGCCTTCTCGGAACCGTCTCCGAGAACATTCTCGGGGACTGTCTCTTCTAGACCACAGACCGTTTTAAATACCCTGGGAATTTTAGCTGTAAAACCACCTAAAAATAATACGATACATTTTTATAATAGAACATTTTTTTTTATTGTGAAATTTAAAATAAAATAATTAAGAACAAAACAAAAATAAAAGAAGAATACACCTTAAAGAATGAAAAATCCCAATAAGAGACTAGAAACAATTGGAATAAAGAGATTGCCATAGGCAATAACCAATAACCCCGCCCTTTAGTTAGGACATATGTATAGGACATAGGATACGAATTCAATTTTTAATATTAATTTTTCGAGTTTAAGTCAGTTCTAACTCAGTTAGGGTCCATTTCTGACCCCTAGTTGATAGAGATAATCCATGCTTATTTGACCCAAGGAATCTAAGGTATCAATATATTTATGCAATCAATTTAGAAACATTAAAAAAAAAATTGACATGAAAATAAAAGTATCACATAAGTTCACATCTTAAAAGTATCTCTATCTTTAGTCACAGCAGACTACCCAGACGGCACAGAAAGTGTTTAAAAAGATTTTAAAAACACTTATTTTGACAAGATTCAAACATTTTATAAAGCTTATTTTGACAAGGCTTAACATTTTAGAAACACTTTTATAAGCTTACTATTTCCTCCCCCTGAGCATTTTATTAAGCTTATTTTTACAAGGTTTTGGAAATTGAATACCTACTTAATAATTAAGGGGCTCCATATTGAATTTCATACCACCGCCATTGCCCGGAAAAATTTGAAAATTGTGATTTCACAGGAAATTTTTAAAATTAATTTGGATTTGATGAAAAATATACTATTTCAAGGCAATTTGGTTCTACAATGATGAAAAGCTGTTGATGAAATGCTAACATTAATAAATAAGAAGACAATTTGTGTTTTTCAGTTTTATATTTTTCCATTTTCATGGTAAAAGAATTAAAAGCAAAAATATGTAACAAACAAAAACATGAAACAAACAGAATATAATACATAGAATCAGCAGATAAATTAAGCCAAGTGGACTTAATTAATCTAAATCTATTATACATATAGGTAATTAAGAGAGAGATGTGCTGAAATGTCATCTTCCTGCCCAGCAGCAGGCTGCCCAAAGACAAAGAATACCAGAACAGAAGTTGAGATTATTAAAGATGAAATTAGGAAATAGAACCCAGAGAGAATTTTGACTATAATATGGCATTCATAAAAAAAAGAACAGTCTTCCAGATTTTTTTTTGTTTGATTAAAGTGGGTTTAACCTCAATTGCATAGTCATATCATGACCAAGGTTTTACCCTCATTTGCAGGAAACTCACAAACCTGTTACCCACATTAAGCTCACTGAGCCTGGGTTGGGCCATTTTATTCTGAATTTACTGGGAATAGTACCAGGTAGCCACATTAACCTCACCCAGCCTGATAAAGGCTGTGTATACACATGTCAGCCTCATATTTTCTAAAGAAGGAGAATTATCTGTTTCACAACAACAAAAATGAACCAAAATCTTTAGATTACGGGGAGTAGTCAAATCCTGAATAATGCAAGCTACTGTTTTAAAAATTAAAATTAATGAACACATTATAGTAAAAAATGTACTTATTACAAATAAAAAAAATGTCTAAATTTGCAACATTTAATACTTCTTCTAAACTTACAATATTTTTTTTTTTTTATGTTATAGCTGGTTCATGAAAAACCCCTGTCCTGATTTGAGATAGTGAGGATGGGAATTTCATTCTGAATTTAATGGGAACAGTACCAGATACCCACATTCACCTCACTCAGCCTGAGTAGGGCTAGATATACCAGCCTCACATCTTCGGAGAACAGATTTATTTAAAATAAAAATGGGGGTTGTATACTGAATTTACTGGGAATAGTCCCAGCTACCCACATTAACCTCACTTAGCCTGATAAGGGCTAGAAATGCCTCATTTTTAAAGGGAACAGAATTGCTGTTTGAAAGAAAAAAAAACTGTGAATTGAACACAGGATCTATTGATTATGGAACAGTATAGTCAAATCTTCAATAATGTGAACCTATTAAAAAGCCTTTAGCTAGTCAGTTCTCTGTTCATAGTTGTCTAGCAAAACACTGGTCTTTTCCCTGTTTAAAATCCCCCAGTCAGACACCTGTCAAGAGTGTGATTCTGATTAAGTGGAATATCTGGAACAGGTTAATCTCCAGCATTTCCACATACATATCCTGGTTTGACTATAAAACAATGTAAAATGTAAGATATTGTTTAGATATTGCTTACCCCACTAATTGGAGTGTAAAACTCACTTATGATTAATGCATGGAAATTGGTACACTTTAGAACAGTAAACTTTTTAAAGTAGAGAAAAATTTCTTTTTACTTATACCCTAAAACTATGATGTAGGAACTTTAGAAGAATCAACTTGGTGGACTTTTATCAGAAATTGTTAGATATAATTATTTTGTGTAAATCATCAATTTGTAGTCACTTTCACTTATCCCATGTCAGGTTCAATATGTTTGAGGAGGGAGGCAGCTTGAATAGGTATCTTCAGGTTGAAGCTATGTTGGATTGGATGCACAATACATGTAAACAGGTGGAAAATATCATGTGGATTTCCTCCATAGATCATAATTATTTTAAATGCTAGGTCCAGTTTAAAAAGATATTATGTTTGCAGACATATTGACCATTACTTAAATTACTTAAAACACGTTTTATTAAATCACTTATTTGGATGAGCAGAAGTCACTGATGTGAAATTACTTATGAAGTTACTTTATCTTAGGAATGAGATTACACATATTGACGGTAGTTTCTCAAAATACTGTATAAAATATCTTTACCTTTTATGTATTTGAGTTTTACTAATTATCTCAGGAAAACTAATTAATCTATTCAAATTTCGGAATTCACTCGATTTTGAAAATGTTTTGCAAATTTTACTTTCAATTTCCGGTGTTGCCACAGGGTATTGGATCTCGTTCCGAGACGGTTCGGAGAACATGTACTCGGGACGAGTTAGCTCGGATCTTGTCCCGAGTTAGCTCGGGCATAGATCCGGGATAGGTTCCGAGTAAGTTGGTTAAACATTCTCCGGGAGAGTTCCAATCCATTCCCGCAGCACTCCCAGAGAAAGATGTTTCCGAGCACGCTGTTTTTACTCTCTCGTATCAATCTCCGAGACTACTATATCGGAGTTAGTAGATCAGAGACACCTTTTTGTTTAAGGGGAGCATGGATTATCTCTATCAAGTAGGGGTCAGAAATGGACCCTAACTGAGTTAGAACCGACTTAAACTCGAAAAATTAATATTAAAAATTGAATTCGTATCCAATGTCCTATACATATGTCCTAACTAAAGGGCGGGGTTATTGGTTATTGCCTATGGCAATCTCTTTATTCCAATTGTTCCTAGTCTCTTATTGGGATTTTTCATTCTTTAAGGTGTATTCTTCTTTTTTTTTGTTTTGTTCTTAATTATTTTATTTTATATTTCACAATAAAAAAATGTTCTATTATAAAAATGTGTCGTATTATTTTTAGGTGGTTTTACAGCTAAAATTCCCAGGGTATTTAAAACGGTCTGTGGTCTAGAAGAGACAGTTCCGAGAAGTTTCGGAGACAGTTCCGAGAAGTATCGGAGACAGTCCCCGAGAATGTTCTCGGAGACGGTTCCGAGAAGGTTCGGAGACGGTCCCCGAGAATGATCTCGGAGACAGTTCCCGAGACCGATCTTGGAGCAATCTCGAGCACCAGCAATCGACGCTACGGTGCGGACGTAGACTGTCCCGCAGCAGTCTCCGAATGGTCTCCTAGGTGTCTCCGATATCATTTTTTGGGATCCGAGACAGGACGATACAATCTCGTTCCTAGATCTCGGAGATGGTTCCGAGACTGTTTTTTGTTTAAGGGGGTAGCTCCTGTTTCATGGCTACGAAATGAAAACGGTTATGAAACACTCATCTTCAAAAACGAAAAAAAAAAAAAAAAACGAAAAAAAAAAAGAGAAAATGTGGAGCCGGGAGTAGCCAGCAGAACAACTTTTGCTTTAGTAAGAAAGTTTAAGACTCGATTTTTATCATGGTTAATCTTTTTACGGGGGTCTTTCGTGTGTAACTCGAACAGTCCTTCAACTGTTCATTGATGGCGGATTAAGAGAGAGTTTTTTTTAATGTGCTAATCACTTTGTCTACTATCTACCAGCTAGGAGTGCGGGAGCGGGAATTACAATTCATTTGTTATTATAGCATTTATACCCATCCTGTAATAACTTTTACTCGGTCATTGATCCAATAACTAAAATAAAAAAATGACATGTAGGTATTTACTTACTTACTACCATTCTGAAGACAAAAAAAAAAAAAATAATAATATGAAAACTGAGTAGGTCTAATTTTCGACGAATACAATACGTTCCCTATTAAAATAAAAATTTACAGCATTACACCAAAAAAAAATATTTCTATGTAATCATAATTTCCCCGAAGGAATAGTAAATTGTAATTGTTTAGTCTAAGGATGGGAAAATACCGGATATGAATATTATTCTGTATAAGTCTTAGTACTTGCAGATTGTATAAATATGAGAAAGTTGGAATAGTAAAAAAAAAATAGTACCTATGCAGTATAAAATGCGAAATGTTATTTTTTTAATCCCTGTATAAATTTAGAAATGCAACTCTGAGGACTGTGAACGAATCTTTTTTCCGGCTAATACAGAACAGCTGATCTGTTTACATGGTAGATTTCGTGAACCAGTATGATCGATATCAACAAATTGATTTTTGTTTGGCAAAAAATCTTGCAAATCTCTTCCAGAATTTTATCAAAATTAACTCATGAAGTTTACTGATAAGAAATAATTATTCTAGTATTTCCTCAGGTGATTACTTTTATCAGTCAAAACTGCGGGATTGTTTAAATTAAAGGTAAGTACTACAACTGTAAATATTTGTTTAATATAAAACAAGTCTTATTGTCTGTGTCTGAGGAACCAAATTTTCATGGACACTCAATTGGAAAGTGTTTTTGTCACTCTCCTATTTTTATGAAAATGCTTACATTGATATTTTACGTGTTAACTGTGCATAATATCGCGTTCATTTCAAAATTAGCATCATAATCATCCACATCAGTTGTTAATCATTGTGTTAAACTCTCAAGAGATGTTTTAGGAAAGTGTTGCAATCTTTCAGATACAGACCTAGAAAAATTCTGTTTCTTGTGGTCACTCAACTGTGAAAACTCAAACTTCTTATTCTAAACCACTGAATAAGGTTGTTGAAATTGAGAAATTCTATTCTTGGTACACTAAACTTGTATTGCAGATTTTAAAATTATTATTAGCACAGTACTACTTAACTTGTTAATTCTGCCAAGAACAGCAGTTTTAAATGAGTATTAAATTTAAGGAAATTCCAAACAATTTGACAAGCTGTTCTTTGGATAGAATATCTTTGTCTGGTGGGTTTTGTCTGGTAATTTTATTTATATCAATCATTTTATACCTATTTATTACAAAGCAAAGATGACAAAATAAAATCAAATAATAAAAAGACCAAATATCAATAAACCAATTTAAGGACCACTTGGTATTGGAAAAGTAAGGCTGTTGGCTATAAAAAGCTCTTTGTCACTACAATCTTAAATAGATATCTTGTGACATGTCCTTGTAACTCAAAGAAAGATCTAAGCTGTTAATGTAGCTTAAGATTATTTTAGGACTGATTTCAGTAACTTTTTTAGGTGTGAAAATCAGCATTCAGAAGTATTTCAGAGGCTACTACATATTCTTAGAGAATGTGTTTTGCTGTCTCTGGGGCCTGTTTATAGACATGGCATTTTGGGTCTTGATTGATGCCCACCTTGTGTTAGATGGTAGTTAAGGCTACAGTGGCCTGTTAGAAAGTGAGCCAGGAATTGTAATTCCTCTTTTCTCAGACCAAGGATTCCTTTTGCTATTTTGGGCATGTGAGTTAGGAACATTTTTGCCTGCCTGTGACTGGGATTCATCTGGGAAGTTCTTTAGAAATACTCCCACTTTCACAGACCTCAGTGCATTTTCAAAGCTTTGAGAAGCAGCTGTGGTTTTGGATGCCTCCTATTTACTACCCACTCTCCATAGATTGGTTAAATTTGTTGTCCTCTTCTGCTCCATCAGCTTCTCACCCTGATGCTCTGGAGTAGTTTCTTCTAACAAGGCATCTTTTTGGTGCCTTCTTAACTGGGAAATGACTCTATGGCTTTTGCCCTGGCCTCTTGAGAATTAAGGGCTTGTTTGAGGAGTCATTTGAACCACTTCCTTGCAGCTCCTGAGAGTTTAACGAGCTTTTCAACAGCTTTTGAGAGATCCTGTTAGTCACCTTTTTATGACAAAGGGAACACTCCATGGTCTTATTTTTAGCTAAGAGCCTCATGGAACAAAGGATCACTTAAAAAAAAGATAAAAAAAAAAATTATATCCCTTGGAGTCTGAATTTTGCCAGTCTCCTGAGTATATTTGTAACACAATTTTGTGTCTTATTTTACTTTTTTCCTCTGCAATAGAAATATTATACAGATCTTAATAACTTTTATACAGAACTTAATAACTGAGATTTCAATAATATCTTTCATACTATTTTTTAATGCTAAATTTTTGAAAAAAGAAGTTTTTCTTCTTTGTGAATATTTAATTAATTGACAGTTCCCAATGCCAAAGTATATTTCAAGGTCCACAGATCTTAAGTACAAGTTTCATCCATTGGTTTGTGTTTTTTTTTCCAGGTGTCTCTGGAGCCATCACAATTAAAAGTTCATAAGATCTCTGAATGCACAAGTACCTGAAACCCTTGCCCATGTATCTATCAAGTTCCAGCTCTTCTTTATAAAACCCCTCTCCAATCTGACCCCCCTCAGTATTTTGAATGAGCCGCAAAAACTCAGTCCACCACAATGATGAGCCGGGGTGCGCACGCATGTTTGACTACTTTGTAGTCTCCGGATTGGATATAAACTCGGGACTCGAACCAAACAATGTCTCGGGAAGTGAGACATTCCAAGTTGCACCTCTTGAGGTTTCCTACAAGTGTAAGGTACTGCAACATTTCCCCGAGGCAGTGGCGGCCAATCCCTTCGATTCGAATGCAGTGTGTATGCTGTCTTTGCCCCATGGATTACAGTTCCGAACACAGAAGCATGCGCGGGAGCCGAAGTTTCACAGTTTTCTGATTACAAAAGAAACGGGAGAGCGCTATTGTGGCTCTAGTTTGATCTTCTTTGAAGAAGTGAAGAACAAGAAGATCTGTTCGGCCATGCAGATCCTGCAGAGCATGCACTTGACGGAACTCTCCAGTGGTGAGTCCACCGGCACCGGAGCCGCCACCAAGCGGCACAAGTTCACCCCACTTGATCACAATACTCAGTCACTTCCCCGACACTTCAAACTCTCTAGTCAACAGAATCGTTCGGCGCTCAGCTACTACGATTTCACCAAAGATGCTCTCTATGTTTGCAAAAGCATCGCGCTGATCAGCCAACATGCGTACGTGCAGGCCCCTTGTCAGTTCCTCAACTCTCTGTACTCCCTGTGGCTGGACCAGGGAGACATGAGTATCGAGAGTTACGTGTTCTATGTTCTTCACGAGGTGACCATGCCTGGGCCCGGCTCTAGTCTTAGTTTTATTTCCTACCCCGACATTACAACTTACTTGGTCTCGCCAGGGTCGGACCATGAGCTGCCTCACTTTGACTTCCCCATCCGCCAGGTGTTCATGCTCATGGGCGTGGACGTGTTCATCCAGCTCTTCACCTGCGTCCTACTCGAGAAGCAAATCCTCATCTGCTCCTCTGACTACCAGAAGTTGATGTTGGTAGCCGAAAGCCTCTGCTGTCTCCTCTTCCCGTTCAAGTGGCCTCACGTGTACGTTCCTATCCTCCCCTCCTCCATGTACCACTTCCTGGACGCGCCTGTTCCCTACATCATGGGCCTCCACAGCAAGGAGTCTAAGGTGAACATCCCCAGTGAGTTCAGCCTCTGCTTCGTGGACTTGGACACAAAAACAGTTCAGTTTCCTGAGGACTTCCCCAGTATTCCGCAGAAGAGCGAGATCATGTCGGACGTGTACCATCTGCTCAACAAGTACAACGTCCACATGCCGAGCTACGCGAGTGCCTGTCTCAAGTACAAGCCGCCGCTGGATCTGATGAGTGCCAGTTGCACCGGCGCACTGCCCCGCGCGCGGAAGCACAGCTGGTGCCATGAGCTGGAGGAGGACATGGAGGCGGACTCGCTGCTGAGTAGCTCGGACACGCGGCGGCTCTACATTGAACGCGGGATCCTGATGACGCCCGACAGCACCATTTCCGACGCCAACTATCAAGAGACTTTCCAACCAGACAAGTCGCGATCTCGAAGTAGTTTGAACGCGCTTGAAAATTCTGACTTTGACGATGGTCTCAGCTCTTTCAACTCAATAGAAGATCGCTTCGACGCCAATCTTTCCGAAAAAGAATACTATTGCAAGGAAATCAAGTTCAACATTGCCATTCGGGAAATGTTTCTGCGGCGGCTTGTGAATTTGTTTTCCAACTTTGAGAAGTTTATTATTCAGAACACGCAAGACAAGGACGAGTGGCTCAACAACCGAGACTCGATGCAGAACTTCGACAAAACGAGTTTCCTGTCCGACCAGAGCAAATTCGCCATCCCTTTCCTGTCGCTTTTCTTAGAAACCCAGATGTTCGCCACTTTCATTGATAATAAAATAGCGAGCTCTTGGGGAGAAGTGGACACGAACTTGAATCTGTTTGAGGATAGAATCAAGAAGTACAACAAGGTTCAGAGTTCGGAGAGTTACTACTCTAGCACTTCTCACGAGATGATCAGTCTCATCTCCGACTATCATTTGCTCCTGGAGAAGCGACTAGCCAAAGTGAATCGAATTCTGGACAAACCAAAGGAAATTCTGTCAAATTTTGTTCACAAGAACTCAAACGGAACTTTTCCCATCCTGGATCTCGTAGCGTTAAGTCAAGAATCATCGAATCGAACCAAAAGTTCAAGCAATTCAACGTGGAGTCTTAAGAAATCGGAGAAATATTTGATCGACGACATTGCTCTTTACAAGAAGCCCTTCTCAAACGAAGCCAATCCCCTCGGCTCAAAACCGTCTAACGTGCGTCTCTCAATCGCGCAAGCGGAACGAAAAATCTCCCAAGAAAACGCCATCATTCCGCAGACCAACTGGAACTTTGTAGAAAAGTTGCTCAAGGATTGCAAAAGTCGAACAAAGAAGATGCTTGTGGAAAAGCTCGGCAATGAAGCACTGGAGTTGGGACACAAAGAGGACTCGAACGAGAATTCTCTGGTTGAAGAGAACACTCTCATCGCCGGCTTGTGTGATATCCTGGAGAAGATCTGGTCGCATGGTCTACAGCACAAACAAGGTAAGTCCGCTCTCTGGAGTCACCTCTGCATCTTCATGGAGTTGGAGGTGCAGCGCGCACCCAGCACGAGCCACATCGCGCACTCCGTGACCACTGTCCTGGGCCGCAGTCCTAAGATGGACCGCAAGCTGAGAGCCATGAACCAGCGCGACACCAGCGCCGCGCGGTCCCCCTGCTACGAAAAGCCACCTTTGCCCAAGCGAGAAAACCTGACCGACCGCTCACACTCACCCGCCCCTGACAAACTCATGAGTGCCTCCCTCTACGAGAGACCACCTGACCGGAGCATCACCAGCTCTATGTACAAAGCCATGACATCGTCTCTGGAACGAAACAAGACCAAGTCTCCCGACCGCTCGCCGCATAATGAACGCAACTCTCGCCGCATGATGCGTCGCAGCTCAGAGACCCGCTCCCAAAGTGAGACGCGTATTCTCAACGACAGTTTTGACGATGACGCTCCACAACTCCCTCCGCTGCCAACAGACTTGGCCTATGACGTGAAGAATATACAATCCATGACAGAGATTAAAACCCCGATAGGATTCGCGCGCGCGTGGGTCCGACTCTCGCTAGAGCGGAAACTGCTCTCCAAGCATTTCAAAACACTCCTCTCTAATGGCCCCGTCCTCAAGCTCCTCTACAAGCGCTACGCCTTCCTCCGCTGCGAGGAAGAGAGGGAGCAGTTCCTCTACCATCTCCTCACACTCAACGCCGTGGACTACAACTGTTTCACCAACACTTTCGTCAATACCAACATGACGTACCGCGTGCTCATCCTCCCGTCCAAACGGTCCAGCACCTTCACCTCCGCCAACTGTTGGATCGCCATCGCCGGCAATCTGGGCGAGACGAAAAAGATTCCCATCCCTCGCGGCACGCTCGAGTTCATCTACCACAGCAAGAACGTGGGGCAGCTGACAACACTGAGAATAGGACACGACAACAGTGGCCTCAACTCCAAATGGTTGATCGATAACATACTCGTCCGTAATGAGATTTCCGGCGCCACGTATAACTTCCACTGCGGCAAGTGGCTGGGCAAAGGGATTGACGATGACTCAATAGAGCGTCTACTTATTGGAGAGAAGCTCAAGGACACTTCCGGTGGAGGGGAGGAGACCTGCCCGTCAACACCAAAGACGCCCCGGTTGCGTAGTCCCAGTGTCTTGCCCAGCAGACGGCTGGACGCCATGGGGAAGATAGAGGCTCTGCTGGGGGAGTGCATCAACAACATCGTCAAGTACTTCCACCGCAGCTGCAAGGACAGCCCGCAGCACTCCCTCACTGTGCTTCTCCTGGGGAGGCCGGCCTCGTCTTCTGCATGGAACAAATCTTCCTCTTCGGGTTCAAGTCCTCGCGTCTCTTCAGCCGCAACCTCAACGTGTGGGACCTCTTCATCAAGATCTACCAGGAAATTCGGAACGAGAAGCGAACCTCTCAGAGTTACGAAGACCTGACGCGAGACGACAGCAACATCGTGGATCTCTACGAGCGAAACCCGAACGAAACCGATCATTCCCGAACATCCCAACTGTTCGAAAGTAAACTCCACAAGTCGGAAACGAAGCGGTACTTCGCGAATCTCATTCAGATTATCGAAGAGAACGATAACTTGAACAGTCTCGGACGCGATGGACGGTTTCAGCTCTTCATTCTTCTCTCTCTCAAGGATCACATGTTGTACCACATCCTGACGTGCGTCGTAACGCCAAGTCCCTGCGTGCAGGACATGTATGAGGACAAGTGCTTCTTCAAGAACTCGTACCAGATGGAGCTTGTACTCAACATGCTGCACAATCTGAGCTCCTACAAGTTTGGTCTGGAGAACAGTCTGACACATGGCATCAACTACAACAAGATAATGAACCACAAGACATAAGCTGGTGTGCAACAATTATGACAAGTTTATTGGTCCAGGTAGTTTATTGACAAGTACTAGACTAGTTGTTTGATGAACTGTTAACAGAAAATAGAGCAGTATTCTGTCTAGTTGAGTTTAAACGAGCTAGACCAATAGTCTGGCTGGTAAACTATAAGTAGGGTCCAGACCAGTAGTTTGGTCGGGGAAACAGAAAGTTGACTATTAGTCTGTCCGTCTGAGTATTAACAAGAAGTCGTCTTATATAAATAAGGAGTAGACCAGTAGTCTACTCTTTTCCCCACAGTTCCCCCGTCTGGTCGGTTGAGCTTGAAAAAAAAAAAAACAGGAAATCGAATAGTTGCCTGGCCGTGAAAAAAGTATACCACTGTAGTCTGGCTGGCTGAGTATTAACAAAGAGTAGACCAATAGTGAGGCTGGGGAACTTTAAACAGCGAATAAAACCTTATCCCGAAATTATCCGGACAGCCAGTATTAAGTTTCCCCTTCAAAAAAGTATTATTCTACCATTTTCCTACTCAAGACGCATTTTAGAGAATATTTTACTCAAGGAAAGTTTGTGAGTTAAACGCACATTTTCATTGGATTTATAATAATTTGTACAAAGCATAACCCTTATGTTTAGTTTGTAACTGATTTACTGATTTCCTATTATTTTATTTTTGTCGGACTTGTATAAGTGGAATTGCCGGGGACAAGTCTTTTTATTCCACTGACCCGGAGATTGCGGGTTCGAATCCCGGCCGGAGCGGAAATTTCTGACCGAAATTTCCGTTTCCGAAATGGCATTGATGTAAAGGTAAAGTGTCCTGAAGTAATGTGAAAGCGTATGCGGTGCACACTTAGATGATAAAAAAAAACTAAACAAAAAAGGTTCCTGAATTCCAATTTAAAGAAGATTTTGGCGCTCTTGGGGTCAGAACGGGCACTTTTGTTCCACTTATCGAGAAATTCTACTTATCCAAGTTTGACTGTACTTTCTATTTATTTGAGGTACAGAAAGTATTTCAACCGGTCACTTTCTTTTAAGGTAACTTTTTCATCAAATATAATGCATACTTTCATTTGACTATAGTAGGTTTTCACTAGCAACATCGAGATTATAATATCTAGTTTTTAGTTTCGTACAGTAGTGTATAATGATTGAGAAATGTGTCTTGCCCTTCTTGCATTTTTTTTTTTAAACAGAGCTACACTAACTCAAATGAAAATCCGACTACTCTCCTTTTCAAAACATCCTCAGTGAATTGTTAAGTTATAAAAAAAATCCCTTATTATAGGTCATATTAAAATCGAGGTTATCTACAACCAAAAAAATACTTCCGATTTCTAATATTAGAAATTTCTCGGAAGTAAAAAATCACTTTTCAGTCACATGGTAACACGGAATAATGGAACATTGGCAAGTGGTCGGATTTTCAAAGGAGTCAGTACTGGTATTTATTTTGCATGTCGAACATTTTGGAGTGACTCTTTTCCCTTCAATATTTTAAGCGTTTGATCCAATAGCTCTAGGTACACATATGTAATGTAGATACCTATCTTAACCCGTGAGTGGTCGCGTTCTGCCGAACAAACGGTCGACTATAGATTTTTTCTCACCCTGTGTTTTGCTGTGTTTTCCTTTCTCATCGAAGAAAATAACTGATTTTTTTTCTAAGAATTTGTTCAATACCTTCTTTGTAGCGATTTTGGAAACTTTATTTTCCAATAGAACCCAGTTCGATCCCCAGTTTTACTACAAAAATTTTTACAGTTTTTTTTTTACTACAAAAATGTTTTTTAGTTACTGCAGTTATCAAAAGTAATATTAGGTACCTAGTAGGTACATGGTACATACGTACGTACCTTTTTTTTTATATTTATTTACCGAGGAGACTTATAACAATCAGAGGCCTTGCTCCATTACGTACCTACGTAATATTATAATATTACTGGTAGCGATGTGAGAAAATTTCTCACCGTAAAGACGTCCGCGGCTTTTCGGCTGCCTCAGGCAACTGAAATACAATATATGTCGGCAATTCTTTATGAGCACAAAGTATTTTTTTTTTTTTTTTTACAAAAACGAACACAATACTTCCGATTTCTAATAATAGAAATTTATCGGAAGTAAAACATATTTTGAACAGCTACTGAGAGACCCGACAAGTTTTAGCCAATAATTACCAAGTTATTACTTTTTTGCCGACAGGGTGAGAAAAATTCCCCTCAGTCGACCACTTACGGGTTAAGGGTGATGTTTATGAATGGTTTATAAGTTTTTGGTCTAAGGGCGAAATTAATAGACAAATTCTATATCACAAGTCACTGCTAAGCGTCGGTTTTCCCTATCCTACACAGTACGCAATCCGTGACTCGCCACAGAGGTATTACAAAAACGTCTATTAATTCCGCCCTAAATGTTGATTTTATTTGGTTCCTAATTTTATTTGGTATTATGTGATTATTTCGCCCAATCTTTTGGGTTATTTGCCCAAATCTTTTGCCCTTTACATTTTTTTTATACTTTTGACACTACCCTGTTCTACTGTTTAACTTTATTTTCATAAAAACCTGTACCTTGACATTTTTTTCTGATAACAATAAACGTGAATGATTATTATTTTGTTTTAGTTAAATGGAACAAAGTATATTATTTATTTTTCTTCAATTATTTATTTCTTTGTTAGGTAAGTGGTATGATATCCTCGTGAGGAAAAATGAGTGCTCATGAGTAAAAAATTTTTTTTCTTCAAAAAACCGTTTTTTTTTCTTTTTTACCAACGTGCACCTTGGAGATAAAAAGATATAAAAAAAAGAAAAGAACTTCTCAGCCTTCTTCATTTTGTAGTCATAAAACAACAACTTCTGTGGGTCTATCTTGTAGCTTGCCCAGCCTGTTGTTGTTCCCCTCTGATGGGCTAGAACGACACAGTACATCCAATTTAGGTGCTAGGGTATCGGAAAAGTTGTCCCTTAAAAACAACTGTAAACAAACTTTGAATACAAATTATTGCAGTCTCTGGAGTTTGAACCGGGGACCTTCCGGATAACAAGCAAGTATTTTACTATTGAGAGTTGTAACACATTCATTTTTCCTGTGGACCAGGACAAATATTTTTTTAATGGGGCTAAAACAATGCCTTACCATAACTACATACTGCATATGCATACATACAACAAGAAGAGTCCAACGACTGGTAACTTTTTAAGAAGAAGAAGATACAGAAGTGGAGAGTCTTTGTTAGGATTTGAGTAATAGAGAGAGTTTATTTATATAAATATAAAAAATCAGTGAGTCTATATTGTTTATAACCTTTAGTTTGTATAGGTACCTAAGATATTAGTATTGTCGTTTGGATTACTTTAAAGTAATAAAGTTCTAAATGATGTTATGTCCTTAAAAAAAAAAAAAAAAACTAAAGTATGTCACCCAAATAAAAAGGCAAGGGTTAGCTAGAACAACATCAATTTTTTTATTGTATTTTTTCCATTTAAAATATTTGACATCAAAACACGGGGGGTCTGGAGAAGCTCAAGGGATAAACAATTTACGAATTAAAAAATATAGATTGATATACATACAAATAGATTATAATATAGCTACCCAATTGGGACTAATGAGTCCCATTATTCCAGCAGTACCTAAGCCTAAGACGTATTATCAATTATGTGGTCAAATCCCAAATGGGAGGATAACTTTGTTATGTCTCGGCTGGGTCTCGAACCCGCGATCTCTAGATAACCAGACCGACTGCGACGCATTGACCACTGAGCTAAAGGGATCGACAGTTTAAGAATTTAAAAATATAGATTGTAAAAAGTGTATATTAATTTTAACCCCACGTACTTAGTCACTTAAGACGTAACGATTGTGACTACTGCCCGTAGTCCAGAGATCCTGAGTTCAACCCCCGGTGGAAACAGATCTTTCACACAGAAAATTCTGTTCCCTCCGTATACATATGAGGCTGGCGGCTGGCATTTCCGGCCCTACCCAGCTGGGTGAGGTTAATGTGGGTAACTAGTACGATTCCCAGCGAACGGAGGGTAAAACTCCCGTCCTAATTCAGGACGTTAAATCAAATAGACTCGTTGGCGTTAGGAAGAGCATCAAGCCGTAAAAAAATATATAAATATAGTACAAGCTTAAAGGTAGAAAAATAATTTTCAGAAACCAGGGGTCAGGAAAATGAAACAGAAAGGGTAGAATTCATTCCAAGACTTTTCTCGAGGGGGAAAAAATCAATTTATATCTAATAACTCTAATAAGACCTATTAAAAGTCTTAGAGAATGCCACAGGCATTATTGACACTTTTCATTAGGCTTTGCTTTTTGATATTATTTTTAATGTTCATGGTATAGGTATAAACGAAAAATGTAAATGAAGGTTGATCTAAATTGTTTATAAACTTATGAGTAACGAATATTGCCTCTCCAAATTTCTGAAACACAGAAAAAAATGGAAAAGATAATAGTGAAAAGGAACTCCACCACCTTCTGAGTGTGGAATGTAATAACTCAAGAAATACATCAATAAACTGAGGACGAATAATAATTTGAAAAATATTTGTATATGTTATGTAAAAAAAATATTGGAGCACAGAAGTATAAAAAATATAGCAAAGTTCTTTCAGTAAAGAAGATAAATATAATTGATTCGTGTAGATATTTTAATATATACAAATGTTTTAATTAAAATGATCAAAAATAATTTTAGAAAGATATTTAATTACTATTTTTTTTAATTGGGTAGGATAAAGGGAATTTCAACTGCTAAGACTACATAGGAAAATAAAATTACCATTCACTGATGGAAAAAAATCACCTTTAGAAGGATAAAAAGTAATATTAGAAGTGTCTTTTTTTTAATTTCGCTGGATAGATATAAAACGCTTGGGCCACAGAAAGAAATTAAAATCAAAGGAACCCATATAGCGATGAGGAAATGACGAGTTTAGAATGCCAAGTTAGTCCAGTATGAATGAAAAGAGGAGCTAATCAAATACAAACGCTAAACATTGAAAGGGTCCAATACTAAGGGCGGGATAACACATAGTTTTAAACGCACCAATATACATTATAAATGTTCTCATATTTGTGTTATTCACAAGAGTAGCGTTTCGATTACTAGAACTAGCCTTACTAAAATTTATCTTACTTGGGATTCGAACCACCGACCTCCAGGTTACGAGTCCGCTGCCTTATCAATCCAGCTACTGAGGTCAGTTTGCACCAATACAAGTTAACAGAATATAGATAACTTTCTGCGAATGATCAGCTCAGTGGTAAGGGTAAGGTCTCCGCTTGCCATGCGGCAAAGCATGAGTTCAAATCCTAGAGACAACAAAAATATGTGGTCATAATTATTTTTGGATTAATTAAAATAATGTAGTATCATCTTCAAACTTAAAAATTAAATATGTACTATGATATAATGAGAACAAAACAATAATTTATCTATCTTGTATAGTAACAGAGAGTATAAAGTAAAATCACATGGAGGTATACAATATTAAAAATAGTAAATTTAATAATTGATAAGCATCAGTTGAAATTTAATAAGTTTGTTCATTAAGATTTAATGTCACTTTACTACTTTGGTCATATTGTGATAGATCCAACTACCATGGACATAATGCGATGGAGGTTTTATCCTCCACTTGCTACACAAACTACCTAGAAACTCACAAAACAGATTTGAAAGATTTTGATCTAAGGTTTTCTTTTTTGTATTACACCTAGAGCAGGCTCTTGAAAAATTCGTGGAATATAATATTTGGTATAAAAATAAATAAATAGAAATCATAAAAACCTGTAAGGATAGTTTCATGTACTTACTTATTAGTGCGCGGTAAAAAGATGCTTATTTAAAAAATACAATTTATATAGATCACAACATTTTAAGACAGAATATAATAAGAATAACTATTTTAATATTAAATGGGATTTAATCATTAATGATAAGAAATATTAATTTTTTATTGTAAAATATGGGACATAATAACACTATTTCATATTGAAAAGCTTAGGTGGGAAAGAAATCACATTCAAAATTACTGTTGATGGAAACTGTATTTTGTTAGGATAACTCTGCTGTTTCTATCAATTTTATGTGGGTATGTAATTTCTTCATGTTGTAATATTACATCTTTAGAGTGTAAGAGACCCCAAATAACATCATTTAAGGGATTAAATAATTAAAGACACTTTTTCATACTGCCTGATTAGGACTGAAGAGCCAACTTATTCCAGTAGTTGTTTTGGTGGTATTATTATTATGTGGTCAAAGTCTCCAAGGAAAAATTCATACGTTGGGTGGGATATGAACCAGCAAACCCTATACCACCTGGATCAACAGACTAGCGCTCTAACCACTCGACCACCAATGGATGATTGCTACTTCATTGCTGATTATGTTATAACTCACTATCCATGCAAATAGATACTCGGTTTTCTTCAGTTTTGGATGTGTGGGGTCCACTAGTAAGTACCTCGAGGAAAAATGATACCAAGGTATTAATTAGGGTAGTGATAATAATGATCTAAAATTTTAGATACAAGCATCTATTTATGAAATATAACTATGACTTGAAGAGCCAGATTTGTAAAAAGTGCAAGGAGTATGTGAATATTATGTTACATTGTTACAAATAAAGGGCAGCTGAGAAGATGGGCAGTTTGAAATACCAAAAGATTCTAATTCCTTTGAAAAAATTCCATAAATAATTTTTCCAATATTTTTTTTCTTCTTTTATCCATACCTTACTGATACTTTCTCATATTTTTTTAGCGGATGGTTTAAATCAATATGTCTTAATTTTATGAGAATAATTATTATTGGGATGCTTCTTTTTTACTTCTTTAGCAGCCGGTTCATGTCTTTGTTCTGTCTCTGGATGTTCATATCAGCGCGCTCGGACTTGGTGATAATATTCTCTACCAAATGATTTTGAGACTCAATCTCTTCTCCCAAACCTAAAGCTAAACCTGTAAATAAAAATGATAAAATATATCTTTATTTCTTAGACAAAAAATTTCAGTCATTCAAATGAAAAATTCCACAGACAAAAGATTTTTAATAATACATTTTTTGCTTTTTCAGCTATGTATTATTGTATTATCACTAGTTCACTACCTCTTACATTGCAACTAGAGTCGATTTTTCTTTTACAAAAACCAAATTGATTCTTGGCTAGGACTTCTTGATTTCTTTATCAAGTTTCTTTTTCAGTAGGTGCTCCATTGAAGACATTATTATTATCTTTTTACCTAAAACTTTTTGTTACCTTTGAGTCTTGAGAGTCCACCCAGCATTTCATCTAGATTTTTGTCCAAAATTGCTTGACTGTCTGATTCTTCGGAAGACTTGGCATATGACTCACTGGGATCTTCAATGTTTCTTACGCGGAGAGCTGGAATTCAGGAAATAATTAAACATGAATCATTAAAAAACATTTATAAGATAAAAATATACTTTTGTTGAACGATAAAGAAATATGTATTCTAAGACAGTATTTTTTTAATCAATTGTGAGGAAAGAGAAGATTTGCAACTGTGCATAAAAGAAACGTGAAAAATATATATAGATCAGGAGAAAGTTTGTTTGGGTTTGAATAATTGTTCAATGAATAAAAAATACATGATTCTCTCATGAAAAATATTTTCATCTCAGCACATGGTACCTGACAGGATTGAATCTGAAAAATGTCATGGTCATCACAACACTCACAATTTTTCAAGTGTCCACAGAATACAACAGAACTACTCTCACGGTCATGGACCTATTAATATTATTATTATAGTATGCTTTATTAGGTAGAAAAAAATTCATAGAGTAAAATACAATGAAACTCTAAAGAAAAATTAAATAGCAAAGAAACAAGAACAAAAAAAAGAAAGAAGCTAAAGTCCTACCTAAAGGGCAGGGTTATTGCTTGTGGCAATCTCTTCCACCCAACCCTTTATGGGAAAAACTCAAAGAAATTTCAAAATTCCTTAGCCTCAAACTAACAAATGATTGATGGTTGAAACTACAGAATAGCTAATTGTTGCCACAACTACAACAACAACAACCAGACTAGTTGGGAAAATATTGTGATAGTAAAAGTCTTGATTTGCAAAGGAGACATTACTTATTAATTTGGTTGGACACCATAGGAAATTGAATGATGATGATAATGACCCCATTGACACCCTTGAGAGTAGGGGCTTTCCTTGTAAGCCAAGGAATTGTGTTGAGTTCTGGACTATTGATATTTCTCCTTTGTTATGTCTTGTCTCATTGTTTGTGTTTAAATTACAGTTCATAATAATATGGTTGGTTGTTTATTTATTTGATTGATTGATTGTTTGAAAGACAAAAAAAAAATAAAAAAAATTGAATAATCAAGCTAAATAATAACGTTACCTGGGTGGTTGTAACCAGTGTCACTGCTCTTGGCTTTGTTGATTGCTTCCTGTAAATCTCTTTTGGAACTGGACTCGGGCACAAGAGGTTCTGGCTTTGCAGAGCTTGGGCTGGGAAGAGGTTCCGTTTTGGATTTGCTGAGGAAGTTCTTGATACCACCAAACACACTCTGAGGGAGAACATGAAATTTGTAATTTTTTATGTACTTATTAGTTTTTAAAAGAAATTCTGTATTTTGCCTTCATTATCCTGAATCTTTGGTTTTCTAAGCTCCAAATATCCCAAGATAGCTTAATTTGCATAGTGGGTTTCACTTGCTGAGAACTGTATGGAAATCGGATATTTTTTTTTGCCCACATGATTTTTAATCCTCAACAGTTAATTTTCTTTCTTGAATTTTTCTTCCTGAAGCTTGGATCTTCAAACTTCATTATTTGTACACTCATTTCTCTATCCATCTTCTCTTAACACCTAAATGATCAGCACTATTTTCAGTGTGTGCATTTGTGCTATCATGGAACTGCTTTGACAATGATATTATTAAGTTGTCCCACTGATGAGACAACAGGTCTATTCTGTGCAAATTCATTTCTTTCACTGGTGAGACAACCAGTCCTGCATGAGTTGATTATCAGCTAATATTTAAGGGATCACTTTTTTAAACTTACCTTTATACCTTGAATATGTTTTTGACTATACTTTAATGTTGTGTTGATATCATCCAGTCTTCTCTCTGTTCTTTCAAGTTGTTCCCGTTGGTGGTACAGTTCCTGAGGACAAAAAGAAAATTGAAATTTCATTGACCAAGATTTTTATTAATTTTTAACACACCTCCAGTTCTTGAAGCTTCTACACAATTTATATTGTGAATTTTTCCCCCTGTCTCAGAAAAATTTATATTGATATAAAATTTTGAAAACATGCATGTACCTATTTGTAACAGAATAATAAATTCTACCACTGGTTATCTGAACAAATCCCATAAAGAAAACATAATAGGTACAAATTTATATAAATGCATGTGTTATAAAAACATTGAACAATTGAAATAATTATTGGTGGACTTTTAAAAGTACACTTTTATATTATTTGTTTAAATCAGGGCTGCGGAGCTGCGGAAAAAAATTGAGCTCCGGCTCCGGCTCCAGCTCCTCTTTGTATTATTTTCTAGCTCCGGCTCCTGGAGCTAAGAGAAAAAAAACTGGCTCCGGCTCCTGGCTCCAGTAATGTGCATCTTATTTGAATACAAAATGTATATATTAGTATAAACTGAATACCTATCACTGGTTGTATCGAAAAATGTGTTTAAACACTTACATTATGTTCTATAACTTTTCCCCTTATCTAGAACCATTAAATCACAAATTAATAACTCTTAGGTACATTTTAGATTTTGTATTGTATTTTATTGTACATAAGAACATTATTTACATTAGATTTGAGGATGGTGCTGGAATAGTGGATGTGGTGGAGTAGTGTTATTTATTTTTAATAGGTATCTCATGGAACTTTTTTCAGAGAGGAAATACTAGTAATTCATTTTTAAGTCAGAGCTGGATGCGGAGCCAAGTTTTTGAAAATTTGGCTCCGACTCCGGCTCCAGCTCCTCTTTACTAAAATAATTGGCTCCGGCTCCTTCAGACCAAAAATGTTAAGCTCCGGCTCCTTAGCTCCGGCTCCTTAGCTCCGGCTCCGCAGCCCTGGTTTAAATAACTATCAAATCAAAGATATTTACTTTTCTATGGTGAGTAGGTATACATATATTATAAAAAGTATAAATAAAAATGTTTCCAAGGGAACACAACAGTGCTTATAAACAGAAAACATACTTTGGGAAGTACTTACATCAGCAGTAGCAATCCCTACATCTTCACTCTCTCTTAACATCTGTAATGCCCGCTGAGTTGATTGAACTGATTGCTCTTCAATTTCCTTTTTCTTCTCAATAAGTGCTGATTTCTTGTTCTCCATATCATTGTAAAGTTGATTGCTACCATTGCTGGGTTGATTGCTAGCAGGCCCACGTCCATTACGGGAAAGTTTCAAGAAGTCATCATCATCAATGTCGTCATCATCATCCACACTGAAGAAGGATGATTTGTTGGAACTCAAATATTGATTTCTAGCCATCTTGTGTTGACAGAGATCAAGATAGAAAAAAACAATATAAAGTTTGAGTATCTATTCAAAATTTATTTGAGATCTAGTCCAACAGTAATATACACTTGGAAAAAACTTTCACTTGAAACAAGACTCACTATTTTGAACTTGAAATAGACAGGGCAGTATGAGGAACTTGAAATGTTTATTTCTTAGCTTAAAGTAATAGTCAAATCACATTTGAGAGATGGGTTGTAAAAATAAAGGGATTGTTGGAATGTTACTTATTAGTTCTTCAAAATTAAAAATAAATAGATAGTTATATAATCCACCCCTTGAAAGAGAAGTAGTCTTTTAAATTCTCACTCAATCTGTTATGAGGATTTGAGAGTAGGAATTTCTTTCAATGTTATAGTCTAGCTACCACTATAATCCACTACCTACTGAAAAAACTATCAATAACTGAGAAAACAGAGAGTTTAAAATGATAACTAAGACAGGAACTTGACAAAGACAGTCGTTCACACGTATTAAATGTCTCATAAATTACTTAAAACAACCAATATCCAAATATCTTTCAATTCAAATAAACCACTGGACCATGAACACCTTCATCTTATCAGCTATCACTATCACGTAATGACGTAATCAGCATTCAGCAGATTTCAGCATTTATCAACAAAGCACACAGCAAAACATTTTTTTAAATAAAATAAAAAACATTTGAGTCAGCTGATTTTACTTCTACCATTTTTTATTCTATCCCGGTGATTACGCATAATTAAAGGGACTTTTCTGGGAATTTTTACCCTGGCCATCACAAATTTTTCCCATCTCTCGGATTTTTTCCCTTTTTAATTTTTAATTTTAATTTTCAAATGTTCTGGGAAAGTTCAAAATTTTCAACTTTTTTTTCTTTAAAAAAACTATAGGCAATTTTGCATTTTATCAATAAGGTTTTTCAAAATAATAGTAATTTTATTCTCTATTAGTAGGGGCCTCTGAAGAATTATCTTGGTAACAAATAATTCTTTTTAGATTTTTAGAAGATATTATACACATTTACTTCAAGATGAGAGTCAATTGAGAAGGTATGTAGCAGCTTCTGGAAAGTGGGTGGTTTGGGTGTTTTTACTATTTTTCAAGTTATGAGTCTCTTATCATCTTGTCATGAGATAAGACAATATTTCCTGAAAGATGGGTATACAATGATTCATATTTCTGGTTACACCTCTGTAAATAATAGATGGTACACATATCAGTGTAAAAAATCTGTGCACTTGATAGGTATGTGCTTTTAAATGTAGACCTAAGTTGTTTAAGTTATTATCTGTGGAAGGGAATGTATAGTATGGATACTCTTTTGATGTTCTGTGAAGAAATGATATTGATCTAGGACAGTGACAGCAAGGTCAGTGATGTATTTTTCTAAACATGTTAGTAGCTTTCAAATCCTAATAAACAATATACAGGGTGGACCAAAAAAACGTTTACACCCGTTAATGGTAGATTACTGACGACATTTCCAGCCCGGATCTGCAATCCGTTTTTTCGGATTCGCCTTTATAACTGCACAAAGTGATTTTTTGCAACTTTCTGTAAAAGTCCGACTTTAGCTTATTCTTCAGGTCAGAACTTTTTTCCTGTTAAAGATGAGTTGATTCTGAACAATTCTGCAGAAAGCCAACAAAATTTCGATGTTTCTAGCTACATTACTTTGTTTTTTACGGTTTGGTTTCGCATCTCTTTTGACACCTGAATAGAAAAAAAATTCTCATGTAAGTTTTTTACACTTTAAAACACGCAAGATTTGTCCGAGCAAATTTTGGCACAGACCCGGGCAAGTTTGATAAAAGTTGGCGGCCAACCCAAGGATGCTAAAAAATAATTTTACGATTTTTTATTACGTGATCTTCTGGGAAAACGAACCAGGTAAGTCTCAAAAAATGATGTTCAAAATCTTAAAAGTGTTGACCATGTAGGGTCGTCTTGTACTCAAAGAGTAATTAGCTAATTTATGTCTGATAATTATTTTCCTTGGAATTAATTAAAGGCCAGTCAAATGAATGATTGTTTGTTTCTCGATGATAGTTTTCAAGCATATTTTTCTGCATTCTATGAAATATTATCTTTAAACTTATTGAGTTTTTTTTGAGTACAAGTTACATAATTATTATTATTCGGATGCTGAAATGGCAGATATGCATTTAGCATATGGAGCTGCCAACAGGATCATTTGGGATCACGTGAAAAACATAGTAAGTTTACGAAATACCAGTGGAGACGCAAGAGTAGCAGAGTCTGGTAGCAAGAATCCTGTTGGTATTAGATGACTTGACAGAAAAACCTGGAATCTTCCGCAACATTCGAGGGAACATGATGAAGAGGTTCCAACCTTTGCATCCAGGAAGGTGGACGCCACTTCCAACAGTTCCTCTGAGGGAATTGAGAAGGGAGAGAGAGAGAGAGAGAGAGAGAGAGAGAGAGAGAGAGAGAGAGAGAGAGAGAGAGAGAGAGAGAGAGAGCGAAAGAGACAGGCAAGAAGGTAGAAGGTAGAGGGACAGTTCTGAGTTAGAACTAAAAGATACTAAAGTCACCATTGGTTTCAAAAATTTGTGTGAGGAGAATCCAAAGTGTGTACTATGGCTAAATAAAAAATGGCAACAGTCTTTTTTATTTTGTAGTCAGAAGTCACCGTGGCCGAGTGAGTTAGCGCGCTAGCCATTGCACGCACGGTGACCTGGGTTCGATCCCCAGCGGGACAGGATTTTTTCTGCTCTGTTCTTGGGTGTTCGTGGTCCACTCATACCTCGTGAGGAAAACTGAGTAGCTACTTTAATGTGAGCAGCGACCAGTGGCGGAATTATAGGCAAAAATAAGATATTAGGATATTAAAAGATATGGTAAAGTCCTATAAATCTGCGCTGCCCACTAAAAATTATGATATAATAGCACAAAGAAACACATTTATTTATTTTTATTTTGTAGTCATGAATTTCTTGCTGGCTCTGGCGTTCGGATGGCAAGTGACTAGCTTACCACTCTTCCGCATGGCAAGTGACTAGCTTACCACTGAGCTAATCGTGCGCTTCTAATCGTTTCTCATTGAACATACTAACACAAAATGTTTTTTTTTAAATAAATTTTTGTTTATATCAAAAAAGTATAAAACATAATAAATACTGCAAAAGTTTATTAATTTTACAAAATATTATCTTGTTTTTTTTTTCAAGATTTCTATGAAGAGTTGGCAATCGATAAATATTTGTTATTTAATTAGTATTGTTTATGATAGAAGAACCTACCTACATATTTACCTGACTTCATTTTATAAACTCTATTTTCGTTAGGAAAATGCACTAGTTTTTTTTCTCTCGTAGGAAAGCATAAGAAAAAACACAATACTTCCGATTTCTAATAGAATTTTCTCGGAAGTAAAACCATCCTTACATTATCAAGGCAGTCTCTCAGGGGCTTACCTGAATAATAATTATGTGTATTGTGATACCAATAGTATCTGATATAACTCAATTCACAGATGGTATTACCCCCAAAAAACCATAAGTTGTTGGTGTTACAACAGGTCAGATACAGGGTATGAATAAAATATTCCATCAGATTTTTTTAATAGTTAAAATAATATTGACCGCCGAGAATTGAACCTCGGTCATGCGACTAACACTCTTAGCACTAACACATTTAGCTAACACCACTGACAGTCTGAAAAGCACGAAAATTATCATTTGAATTTTCCTAAACTGGCTGATGAAGGCATGTGAGACCGCGGTATTCAAAAAAAGCAATGTAAACAATTTTGGTAAACAATACAAGACGCCCTTACACAGTCTACAGCTAGAAAACTCTTAGGATTTTTGATGAGTTTTTGGCAAACATCTAATAGTTTTTCCCAGAAGATCACGTGATAAAAAATCGTAAAATTATTTTTTAGCATCCTCGGGGCGGCCGCCAACTTTTATCAAACTTGCCCGTGTCTGTGCCAAAATTTGTTCGGACAAATGTCGAGTGTTTTATGTAGTAAAAAAGTTTTTTCGTGTGTTTTTTTTCTGTTCAAGTGTAAAAAAATATGACAAACCAAACCGTAAAAAACAAAGTAGTGTAACTAGAAACATCGAAATTTTATTGGCTTTCTGCAGAATTGTTCAGAACTAACTCATCTTTAACAGGAAAAAAGTTCTGACCTGAAGAATAAGCCAAAGTCGGACTTTTTCAGAAAGTTGCAAAAAATCACTTGGTGCAGTTATAAAGGCGAATCCGAAAAAACGGATTGCAGATCCGGGCTGGAAATGTCGTCAGTAATCTACCATTAACGGGTGTAAACGTTTTTTTGGTCCACCCTGTATAAGACCTTATAGCTAGTTACTTAGGTACCTACTTGTTAGGTAATTTATTAGATACAAGTACTTTAACTTGAAAACTTGAAATGTATGTGTAACACCACAATAAAATAATAATTCTGTTATCATTTGTATGCACAAATCTATTGAATGTATAGCCAGCATTGATGGCACACTAAATACACAAATTCTCTTTCTGTCACTGAGGTTAAGCAATTTCCAGTGAGGTTAAGACTTTGATGAGTGACCATTAAAATTCAAACTTGTGGGATCCTGACCAGTCTCCCATTCAGATTGGGTGAGGTTAATTTCAATATGTAGTTGGTTTGTGAGTTTCCAGAAAAGGAATATAAAGCCCCATTGTGATATTACCATGTATAAGAAAGCAATGTTAAAAAAAGTATACAAAAACCCTTTACACTTCTCAAAACAGCTTAAAAACTCTGTTAATTTTGGACAAACAGTATTTCTTTTTCAACCAATCAGATATGAGAAACATGTAAATATTTTAGTTTTGTTACTTTTCAAAACACATACGAGGTAATAAAATTCAATTAAAGTGAGGAGTATTCTGATCACATCATCATTGATTAGAGATTGGAATAATTGTCTGTGTGTGGTTTTTTGATGGTGACTGAAGGCATAATTAATATACATTTTCCTGATACTTATGTCAATTTAAATCTTGCTTCTATTGTTTTAAATAGATAAATGTAAGAACTCACTCAAACTTATGATCTTAATACAACTGTTTATTAATTCCACCTTGAGTCATACCCATATTAAATTGAAAATTTCTTAATCTGTTTCAGAGTCTAGCTACCAAGATAACCTGATAGCTCTGATGTTTTACTAGCCACATAACTACAAGATACCTACCTAATACTCGTGCAATATCCATTTCAAGATGGCAATGGGCAAAAGTTTCAGGGTCCTAGAGAAAGTGATGCCTCCAAATCCATACAGTGTGCTCCTTGAGCATAGAAATAAGGAAGAGTCTCTCTTGTTTGAATCTTCTGCTGTAGCAGTGCTGTGTGAGTTTTGTTTTTTTTTTTATATATAATAACATCTATGTGGGTATATAACTATAATGTTATTTTACAAAAGGTGGTATTTAATAATGCAAAAATACAAATGAAAATTTAACATTTTAATACAAAATAATAAAAAAATAGCCAAATTGAAGAAATTAAAAACAATATTTTTTTTTACAAAGACAAAGACAATACTTCTGATTTCTAATATTAGAAATTTATGGGAAGTAATAATTTAATGTGAAAAAGAGATTAATATAATTAACCCAAATGTTATCCCAATGGTATTTTTTATGTTTTTCTGGGTCGTTTTGTAATTTTTTCTTATAAACCGTTCTGTTTATAGCTTCTCAAGAAGCAGATTCTGTGAAGAAACAATACACAAAGCTACTAGATGCTCATGGATGTCTTGGAGTTCTACAAATCAATGCAGGTTAGCCAGTAATATCATTAAACCTTCTTCTTTTACTCTGTCTTATCCTGCTGAAGGATTGATGTTGTTCAGCCTCATGGATTAGGTTGGTTGGTTTTGGCACATTTTTACTGCTGGATGCCCTTCCTAATGCCAACGATTTTATTTAATTTAGCGTCCTGGATTAGGAAAGGGGTTTTACCCTCTATTTGTTGGGAATCGTACCAGCTACCCACATTAACCTCACCCTGCCTGGGTAGGGCCGGAAATTAAACTTTTTTATATTGACTATTATAAACTGTATTTCTTCAAGTTGATAAATCTTACACTATGTTGTACTAGTAGTGAAATTCTTCTTTTGAAACTTCTGCTTTTTTCTTGCCAGTGGTCTTGGTCAGTCTCTATGAAAAAGAAATATTTTTTTCTCACTAATTATTGAGCAGATAAATTATCATATTTGTGTTAATCACAATTGTGATATAACAATAATCGCTTACAATTATGTCCCAAGTACTCAAATCAGGACATTGAATCCAAATAGACAAATTCACAATAGATCTCAGAAGGTTAATTTTCACTAAAACCATACAACCAGTCTGATAATAATAACTTAATAACCAATACTCTCTTCTCAAATCCAAGGTGAAACCACAGTCCTGTTCCTTGTGATGGTGACCGGATGTGTGTCGGTGGGCAAGATAGCAGAGTCGGAAATATTCCGTGTCACCCAGACCACTTTTATTTCTCTCCGCAATCAACCCCAAGACGAGGAGCGCATATCAGAGGTAGAGAGAAATGAACAAAGTGATTAATTAACATTATTTATCCCATAAAATATATAAGACCTGTTTGACTGCAGGAGTAAAGGGACTTTTCTGTCTTACCTCAGCAGTATAAACAAGGTATACTCTATTGTATATAAATGGAGGGAAGTAATCCCACTCGAATTGCACTAATTCGAGCAACCTAAGGGCCAAATTATAAAATAGGATCAAATTAAAATAAGCCAGACCGTCCCTTAAGTTGGAGTTTCAACAAATCACAGCACCTCTTTTGGGGGGTTGATTGAAGCTGAAAAATGATAATAAACAAATAAATGTGTTTCTCTGTGTTATTATATCACAATTTTAGTGAGTAGCGCAGAATTATAGGACTTTTCCATATCTTTACTATCCCAATATCTTATTTTTGCCTATAATTCCGCCACTGGTCACTGCTAACATTAAAGCAGCTACTCATTTTTCCTCACGAGCTATGAGTGAACCCCGAACACCCAAGCACAGAGCAGAAAAAATCCTGTCCCGCTGGGGATCGAACCCAGGTCACCGTGCGTGCACTAGCGCGCTACCCTACTCTGCCACGGTGACTACTGAAAAATGATAAAATTAATCCAATAAATTATTGTATTCTATTCCAGGTCCGCAAGCTTCTCAACTCAGGCACGTTCTATTTCTCCTGGTGTTCAGGCTCGCTAGACTCCCTGAATCTGACCCTGTGTGCGCAGCGGCGTACTTACACCTCTGAGACAGATAGGCGCTTCTTCTGGTATATTTTTTTGTGGATAAAGAAAGTCTGGCTGGGGGACTATAAACAGGGAGTAGACCAGCATTGGCTTGGTTCTGGGGGCCCTTGTCAATTATCAGCCTCCTTGTAAAGTGGTAGAAGTGCTGAGTCATTCCTCCACTGTCTGGCTACCTTCGTTCACGATGACGCCACCCTATGAAATGGCAAAGATTAAAAAAAAAAAAAAAAAAAAAAATGAAATGAGAAGTATAAAATTTATACTAAAAAATAATGCAAATGAAACAAAACAAAGGAAGGAGACAATTTTTCTTCTCATTTTTTTGGCTTAATGTTTCGACCATCTAGGTTATTTGAGACGAGGTAGGTACTATCCTTTTTTTTTTTTTTTTTTTTTTTTTTTTTTAAAGTGGGGTTTAACGTCGCTTTCAACTGCCATGGTCATATCACGACGGGGGTTTTACCCTCCATTTGCAGGAAACTCACAAACCTGCTACTCACATTGACCTCACCCAGCCTGAGTGGGGCCGGGAAAAGCCAGCGTCACGAGAATTAGAATTTGAATGGTCACCCATCCAAGTCTTAACCTCGCTGGATGTCGCTTAACTTCGGTGTTCTGAATCGAACCGGTGTATTCAACATGCCATCGACGCTGGCTAAGGTACTATCCTTCATTTGCTGGAAACTCACAAAGTTGCTACCCACATTAACTTCACCCAGCTTTGCCTGGGAAAAGCCAGCAACAAGGGTTGAAACTTGGATGGTCACCCTATCCCAGTCCTGACTTAACTGGACATTGATATGCTTTAAATAATAATATCTAATATCATAATAATCATGGTAAAATAAGGAATCGATTTGTGTTCATAATTCTCCACCTTCAGCATAAGATTTTTATCTTTTGAAGGTGGGTATACCCTCATAATTTGTTGAAGATGTTAATTTGTAAAATTAAATACATGGGAACTTTAAAAAATTGAAAATTGTCTTGTGGGTTCTTTGCATAATTTTAGGAAAATATTTCAGGGATAGAATAACATAAATTTTTACTTCTCCGCCAGGAATCGAATGTTGCACATCCACTTCCTCCGCTTCAGTATTGACCCCGCCCCCTGGCTACTCAAGATAATGTGTGGCTCTGTTGAGATTCGAACTGTGTACGTTGGGCATAGGCAGGCGAGGGCCGTGATCATATCGAGGCTGAGCTGTGAACGAGCTGGTACAAGGTGGGTGTAGTTGACACAGTCAGGTTCTGTGATCATATCGAGGCTAAGCTGTGAACGAGCTGGTACAAGGTGGGTGTAGTTGACACAGTGAGGTTCTGTGATCATATCGAGGCTAAGCTGTGAACGAGCTGGTACAAGGTGGGTGTAGTTGACACAGTGAGGTTCTGTGATCATATCGAGGCTAAGCTGTGAACGAGCTGGTACAAGGTGGGTGTAGTTGACACAGTGAGATTCTGTGATCATATCGAGGCTAAGCTGTGAACGAGCTGGTACAAGGTGGGTGTAGTTGACACAGTGAGGTTCTGTGATCATATCGAGGCTAAGCTGTGAACGAGCTGGTACAAGGTGGGTGTAGTTGACACAGTGAGATTCTGTGATCATATCGAGGCTAAGCTGTGAACGAGCTGGTACAAGGTGGGTGTAGTTGACACAGTGAGGTTCTGTGATCATATCGAGGCTAAGCTGTGAACGAGCTGGTACAAGGTGGGTGTAGTTGACACAGTGAGGTTCTGTGATCATATCGAGGCTAAGCTGTGAACGAGCTGGTACAAGGTGGGTGTAGCTGACACAGTCAGGTTCTGTGATCATATCGAGGCTAAGCTGTGAACGAGCTGGTACAAGGTGGGTGTAGTTTTTTTTTACTCAGAACTGAAGAAATGTTTTATTTAGTTTTATTAAATATAAAAAACTTGTCCCAGTGACCGCCCTTCCCGAAGGGAACCGAGGATGCAAGAAGCATGTAGTTGACCCAACACAGTGAGGTTCTATCATTCAACTGCGTGGTCATATCACAACGAAGGTTTTACCCTCTATTTGCTAGAAACATACAAACCAGATAGGTACTCAAATTAAGCTAAACCTACCTGAGTGGGGCCAGGATTAGCCAGCATCACGAGGGTTCGAATTTGAATGGTCACCCATCAAAGTACTAACCTCGCTGGACATTGCTTGACTTCAGAATGAGAATAAAATTGATACATTTAATGTGCCATAGACGCTGGCTTAGCGAGGTTCTGTATTAACTTGGATACTTGACGATTTGGTTTTTAATTGTCTGCCTGTTTGCCTGTTCCGAGATTCTTCAAAAATATTGAGATTTAGTATAAATATATCATCAGGTTCATTGAATTTAAAGTAATAATAATGCTTTTTCTTTGTGTTATTATTTCACAATTTTAGTGGGTAGCGCAGAATCGTAGGACTTTACCACTTTAATTTACAATATCTTGTATTTTTTTTCCTATGATTCTGCCACTGGTCGCTGCTTCACATCAAAGCAGCTACTCATTTTTTCTCACGAGGTATGAGTGGACCCCAAACATCCAAGTACAGAGCAGAAAAAATCCTACACCGCTGGGGATCGAATTCAGGTCACCATGTGTACAGTGCCTAGCGCGCTAACTCACTCTGTCACAGTGACTAATTTAAAATAAAATACTTTTGCATAATTGGCCACTTAAACTTGCCATGTTCCTAATTTTCGTTTTATTAATTAGTTATTTTTTAGATTTAAATTTTATTTATGAAGATGAAAGAATTTGTTCAATAAAAAATAATCTTTTGAAAGTACTGAAAAAAATAATAATAATAATAAATAAATCGTTTCTGTGTCATTATCTGTTTCACGCGTGTTTCAGATTCAACGTGCGAGGTGTGAATGACGACGGCCATGTTGCAAACTTTGTGGAAACAGAGCAGGTGCTGTTCCTGGATGATGAGGTCACCTCCTATGTGCAGACCCGGGGCTCCGTGCCACTCTTCTGGGAGCAACCCGGCGTTCAGGTAACTACTTCACTCTTATTGGACCGACCTCAGTAGCTTGATCGATAAGGCGGCGGACTTGTAATCTGGAGGTCGGTGGTTCAAGTCCCGGTTTCAGCGTAGATTTAGCAAAGCGAGTTTAAGGAGTTGTGATATCACGTAAGTGATTAACACAAATATGCTAACTTTACTTCACTCGTATTAAAAAATGGGTGCTTCACAGACTTTTTTATTTCGTAGCAAATAAACAGCAGCTACTGTAGACGCTTGTGGTCTGTGTTGTAGAATAGAATATAACTTGTTTGTACTGCTGAGGTAAGACTGAAAAGTCCCTTTACTCCAGCAGTCAAACAGGTCTTATATATTTTATGCGATAAATATTTTACATATTAATAACATATAAAAAAAACCATGTTTATTTTTTTAAAAAAGCTGAAAAGGTAAAGTTAAAAAAAAGGATCTTGTAGTTTGCCAATCCCGTAGTTTGACTCTCCTCTGAAGAATGCGAGCTCTGGATTCACATGTGTCTCTGTGTCTCCGCCAGGTGGGCTCTCACAAGGTGCGCATGTCTCGCGGGGTAGAGTCTCCCGCCGCGGCGTTCAACCTCCGTGGCTCAGTGGTTAAGAGCATTGGTTACTGACCCGGAGGTTGCGGGTTCGAATCCCGGCTGGAGCGGAAATTTCTGATCGAAATTTTCCGTTTCCGGAATGGCATGGATGTAAAGGTAGAGTACCCTGAAGTAATGCGAAAGCGGTTCCGGGGCACACTTACCTTAAAAAAAAAAAAAAAAAAAAAAAAATGTATCTCTGTATCTCCGCCAGGTGGGCTCCCACAAGGTGCGCATGTCTCGTGGGGTAGAGTCTCCCGCCGCGGCGTTCAACCGCCACATGAACTTGGCTCCTGTTTTGTTATACACCCTGTATACAACACAAATAATTACAAATTAAAATACAATATAATAGAAGAAAAAAATAAAGGAAAAAAAAATATACACATAATATTATATGTCCTGACTAAAGGGCGGGGTTATTGCCTTTGGCAATCTCTTCCACCCAACCCTTTAGTATAAATATTTCATTGTATGTATGACTTACATCTGAAGAATGCGACCTCTGGATTCACAAGCGAATTCCCAATCACCTCAATCAACTTATCCGAGACCTCAACCAACCAGTTATAAACAGGAGATTAAAAAGAATCTGGCCAAACGATCTCTTTTCTCAACCTAATTCTCAATTATTATAATTATTATTACCTACTTGTATTAATACTTACCCCAGTCCATTGCAATCAACACTTGCAGTGCACAGCATCCCCAAAATCCCTGACGGGATGGGGGACCGATGATGCTACTTCTATGATCACCGGTCACCCATCTTTGTCTGGGGTGGGGTCGGCTCGGCATTGTGAATGTTGACTGCACTTCAAACCCTGCTACTTAGCATAAAGCATAGTATTAGAGTGATACCACTGGGTACCTTCTCTATCACGTCACTAAAACGAACCAGCACATTTACTTATTACAATTTATTTTATGTTAATATTAAATGAAATTGTAGATTGTAAATTATACTCTCAAAAAAAAAAAAATAATAATAATAAAAATAATAATAAAAAAAAAAAAAAAAAAAAATGTATCTCTATATCTCCTCAGGTGGGCTCCCACAAGGTGCGCATGTCTCGTGGCGTGGAGTCCTCCGCCGCGGCGTTCAACCGCCACATGAACTTCATCAAGGAGAGGTACGGGCACCAGGCCATCGTGAATCTACTGGGTACCTCACTCATCGGGAGCAAGGAGGGCGAGGCCACGCTGAGCAACTTGTTCCAGGTAACTGTTGGTCCATCCAGTATAATATATGCCACCAGGCCATTGTGAATCTACTGGGTACCTCACTCATCGGGAGCAAGGAGGGCGAGGCCACGCTGAGCAACTTGTTCCAGGTAAATGTTGACCCACCCAGTATAATTTATTTTATTTAGAAACTCTTTATTAGTAGAACATACCAAGCCATCGTGAATCTACTGGGTACCTCACTCATCGGGAGCAAGGAGGGCGAGGCCACGCTGAGCAACTTGTTCCAGGTAACTGTTGGTCCACCCAGTATAATAATATATGCCACCAGGCCATCGTGAATCTACTGGGTACCTCACTCATCGGGAGCAAGGAGGGCGAGGCCACGCTGAGCAACTTGTTCCAGGTAACTGTTGGTCCACCCAGTATAATAATATATGCCACCAGGCCATCGTGAATCTACTGGGTACCTCACTCATCGGGAGCAAGGAGGGCGAGGCCACGCTGAGCAACTTGTTCCAGGTAACTGTTGACCCACCCAGTATAATTTATTTTATTTGTGAATCTACTGGGTACCTCACTCATTGGAAGCAAGGAGGGCGAGGCTACGCTCAGCAACTTGTTCCAGGTAAGTATTGACCCACCCAGTATAATATATGCCACCAGGCCATCGTGAATCTACTGGGTACCTCACTCATCGGGAGCAAGGAGGGCGAGGCCACCCTCAGCAACTTGTTCCAGGTAAGTGTTGACCCACCCAGTATAATATATGCCACCAGGCCATTGTGAATCTACTGGGTACCTCACTCATCGGGAGCAAGGAGGGCGAGGCCACGCTGAGCAACTTGTTCCAGGTAACTGTTGGTCCACCCAGTATAAAATATATGCCACCAGGCCATTGTGAATCTACTGGGTACCTCACTCATCGGGAGCAAGGAGGGCGAGGCCACGCTGAGCAACTTGTTCCAGGTAAATGTTGACCCATCCAGTATTAATAATATTACATGGGGAGAGAGAGAGAGAGGGAGGAGAGAGAGAGAGAGAGAGAGAGAGAGGAGAGAGAGAGAGAGAGAGAGAGAGAGAGAGAGAGGAGAGAGAGAGAGAGAGAGAGAGAGAGAGAGAGAGAGAGAGAGAGGAGAGAGAGGGAGAGAGGGAGAGGAGAGAGAGGAGAGAGAGGAGAGGGGAGAGAGAGGGAGAAGAGAGAGGGAGAGAGAGAGAGAGAGGAGGGAGGGAGGTGAGGAGAGGAATTATAGAATATCAGTAGAGCCAAACCAACAAAAAAATTTACCTCTAAAACATGTTAGAGAAATCTCAGTCAGTGACTGATTTTGTCTAAGAATTTGGAAGATATGTATTAATTGTAATTTATTTTTGGATTTTAATGTATTATTAAACAAATGAAGACTATTCTATTCTATTCTATTCCAGTGTAATTAATTTCAAAAATGTAAAGAATGTAATGTTAAAATATTTTTTAATTGAATTTTACGAAATTTTAAGAAAGTAAAGTAATAATATTTTTTTGAGTGAGTATTTCGGAGGTCAATAACCTTCGTCCATATACGAACTTTAATAGTTTTTGATTGACGGTATGTTCAATTTTCTACTCTCACAGAGCCACCATTCCAAGTCCAGCCACGCGAGCGATGTCCCCCACATCGTGTTTGACTACCATCAGGAGTGTCGGGGCGGCAATCTGAAGAATCTCGGCAGACTGATGAGCAAGGTGGACAAATACTTGACAGCTTTCGGGCTCTTCTACAGCCGGGGAAGCAACAAGACCTGGTGAGGCGGTTGATTGACAAAAATTTAACTTTTAGTTCTTAATAATAATAATAATAATAATAATAATGAAGATAATAATAATAACAATCTTTAGTGGAAGGTAACCACCATGCGAGGTTAATGCTCAAAGCATTTTCTATGTCGACATACTTGTGCTAGTCCCTGATGATAACTTTCCAATAATCCCAGAGCTCCAAAGTGATCACGTGACCTTAACTCTACATGAGTCGGGACCTGGCAAGCGCATCTCTACCCGGCCACAGAGTTTCTCACCCTTGTTTTCTTTCGTAGCCATGATACACTGATACAGGAGTTACTGTAGAAGTGTAGACGCTTGTGGTCTGTGTTGTAGATTGTCCATCCCGGAGTATGACTCCTTTCCAAAGGCCTAGAAGTGACAAAGTACCATTTAGGTGCTAGACCAACCAGCTCAAAGTGAAAATACAAATTTCGATAGTGAGAGCAGTATCCATGAGAGTGACAGGAGCGAGACGGAGGATCAGAGGAGTTGAATGTGAAGATGGTGCAGGAATGGGACGAGTAGAAGAATGATTTATTAATGTTTAACTTTTGTTAAATAAAAAAAATACAATAAAAATATTTAAAGTTTTGAAAAAAAACCAGAATATATCCCTCACAATTAACGGGAATCAAATTTTGAATGCAATTTTTTTTTGTTGACTTTGGTGTTCAAACCCGTTACTTTCCGTATGGTAAGCTATTATTTTATCACTTTTCCGCTCCTAAATATCATAAGAATCGGAGGCTTATTATTAAATTAATTTATTTATTGTGTATCACGAAGTATGGGTGAAAATTTTCGTGTAAATTTATTCGAATTTCAGTGAACAAATCGGAACCCTGCGAACAAATTGCTTAGACTGCCTGGACAGAACCAACTGTGTGCAGACTGTGTTCGGATTACAGGTAAATTATAATAATAAATACACTATTTAGTGGAAGGTAACCACCAGGCGAGGTGTGGCCCTTAGTGTGGGATGACGCCAGCCAAAAGAAATTATGTAAACTTTCATTGTTATACAGGGTGTCAAAGTTAAACACCTCAAATTACTCGGCCCCTGAAAGAGTTTTTGAAAAATAAAAAAGCCAAAGGTACATGTCTTAATTATGTGGTTTCAGTCATTTTTTTTTTTTATACAGGGTGGTTCAAAAGGTTATTCTTCAGGACGAGCCAACTTTCAATTTCAGTTTGGCTGGAGACCATCACTCTCCCCAGCTGTAGCGAAGCTGGTTACAACAACTAAAACTTACTATTGTATTCCTTATTCTATTGTTTAAAAATTACTCTTTTAAATCAGGAGAGTCTAATTCGTCCAAAATTGTTATCAGCTCAATTTCGAAAAAATCGACTAAAACAATATTTTCTATACCTTATAGGTAATAAAAAGTAAAAAAATAATATTTATTCTTTTTACCGGACAGCGTCGATGGCGCGTTGAATGCACCGGTTCTCATAGAATCACCGAAGTTAAGCAACGTTCAGCGAGGTGAAGACTTCGTTATGCTGGCATTTCGGCCCAACCCAGGCTGGGTGAGGTTAATGTGGGTAGCAGGTTTGTGAGTTTCCTACGAATGGAGGGTAACGTGTCCCCGTCGTGATATGACCATGCAGTTGAAAACGACGTTAAACCCAAATAAAAAACACTGCCAATTACGGACACAATACTCCCTCGTGCTTGTTTCACATTGTATACACGTGGCAATTTTGAAATTTTATACTAAATCACTTGTATCTCCAAAACTGCTTAACCGATTTTCTTCAAATTTGTTTCAAATGGTAGAATACTATTATTACATTCTAGATATTACAACAACAAAAAAATATTATTATAGTAAGCTTTATTAGGTAGAACAAAAAATATAAACAGTGAAATACAATGAAATTATAAAGAAAAACAAAAAGATTAATCAAAGATACAAGAAAAAAAAAGAGAATGAAGTTAATGTCCTACCTAAAAGGCGGGGTTATTTTAAAAATTCTGTATCGGCAAGTTGAAGACTTCATTTTTTCACTTTTTTTTTTGTAAAAAATAAAAATCTATCCTACTGCAGATTCTGTATCGGCAAGTTGAAGACTTCATTTTTTCACTTTTTTTTTTGTAAAAAATAAAAATTTATTCTACTGCAGATTCTCCTCAAGCAACTGCAGCTCTTGCAAGTGGCGGACAAAGCTCAAATCGTGTCCAGATTCGAAGAGGTGTTCCGGCAGATGTGGGTGAACAACGGCAACGAGGTTTCCAAGATATACGCCGGCACCGGAGCCATTCAGGGTGGCTCCAAGGTGGGTGATCCGGACAGTCGCACGCGAGGTAGCTTTCGCACCGTGAGTAGTTACACCCTGTATATTTGACGCATGGCTTTTAATAACAATTCTTTTTTTGGGGGGAGAAATTTTTTGGTTAAGAATTTTCTCAATGGAAATATTGAAATAATAAATAAAATAATAAATAACAATGGAAATAATAAATAAAAATAATAAATAAAATTAGGATTAAATGGGAAATAATTTATTCAAATAATTGAATTAATGTTTTTTTATTGGAAATTGTTTTTTCGTGAGTATTATTCGTTGGGGAACGTTCAATCATTACGGAACCAGGTTTGTCAGACCAAATGAAAATAACACAAAGTATTGGTGACCTTAACAGGGTTGAGGTTAGGAAGGAACTTAACAGGGTTGAGGTTAGGAAGGAACTTAACAGGGTTGAGGTTAGGAAGGGCATTTATTCGACCACCTGGACCACTGATTGTGGAAATGTCGAGCATGATTTGATCGCATTAACTCACTAGCTATGTTTGGTCATTTTTTTTCTTTCTTTTTTACTTTCCTTATGTAAGGAAAGTAAAAAAATGACCAAGAAAGTCTGTCTATCTGTCTGAATTCGATATTGATTTTTAGCTGTTACCGTGACTGATCACCAGTGTCGGACTTTTCGACTTAATTTATTTTTAATAAATAAAATACTGTATACTAGACTTTTGTGGCCAGAAGGCATGGTCCTTGTATGTATTTTTCCTAACTCTATACCACAGGCATCGCGCTTAAACGCAAGTAGTAAACACCAAGTACTTATTTTTTTACTTCCCGTGTCCAGTTTTACTTCCCGTGTCCAGTTTTTTTTTACTTCACGTGTCCAAATTAAGCACCAAATTAAAATGTCGATTTTTTATCTGCTCATCTGTAGGAACCACTTTTGATTTTATCCCCCTAGTCATTTGGTAAATCTATTTATGATGCACTTATAAATATTGTATTTATAAGTGTTATTGCCTAAGGCAATAACCCCGCCCTTTAGTTAGGACATATATTATGTATATATTTATTTATTTTTTCTTTATTTATTATTATTTTTTTTGTTTTGTTATATTGTATTTTGTATTTTCGTTTGTAATTATTTGTATTGTATATGTCCTATTATCTAATAAAGTGTAAATAAATAAATAACTTGTAACTTATCAAACTATTTCACAGTTCACTTACTAAGTACATTTTGTCTGAATAAAAAGGTATGTTGCACTGATAATTCACGATTGTCTTCAATAGCCTATGTAATAATAATAATGATATCGCCTTATTTATACTGCCCGATTAAGAGTATTAAATTCCCATTATTCCAGCAGTAAGCCTAAGACTTATTATTATGTGGTAAAAATTCCAAATGGGAGGATAACTTGTCATGTCGTGGCTGCGTTTCGAACCCATGATCTCTGATGTCTCTGGATTCACAGAGTGCCGCCTTTACCCATGAGCAACCGGGACAGATATACTATAATCACTCGAGAGTAAAGCTCTTTTTGAACTTACCTATAAATTATTGTAGTTTTGATTTGAATGTTGTGTTTTCTAACCTTTTTTTTCACTTTTTCGTAGAACTTACTTTGCGTTTTTCAAGTATCAAAAGTTTTGTGTTAAAATTAGATCTTGGTGGCTGTTGTTATGTTTTTGTAGTTGTTTTTTTTCTTCACATTTTTGTACAACCTTTTTTTTCTTCACATTTTTGTATAACCCTTTTTTTCACATTTTTGTATAACCTTTTTTTTTCTTGACATTTTTGTAGATAGAACCTACCTTGCGTTTTCAAGCGTAGAAATTTTTGAAGTTGTATTAAAAATAGAAGTTGTTGTCTGTTGTAATCTGTAGAAAACTATAGAAACCATGATGTTATCATTGTTAGTGTACTTGTACCTGTACCTACATACATGCATATCTGTATCTAACATTCCTGTATTATTATCATACAATTATACAGTAGAACGCCGAATAACCGAATCGCAATAACCCCGCCCTTTAGTTAAGATATATGTATATATTTTGTTTATTACTTCCGAAAAAATTTTAATATTAGAAATCGGGTATTGTGTTCGTTTTTTTTTAAATATTTTTTTGCTCCGATTTCAATTTTTTTCATATTTCTGGACGTTTCATAACCTTCTGAGCAAATTTGGTTTTGTGTCCGTCTGTCGGTCTGTCGGTTTTTTTCCTGTTTATATTTCTACTGTCAATTTTGTATTTTAATTTTTACTATTATTTGTTTGTATATAAAATGTTCTTCTAATAAAAAAAATCATCATAATAATAATAATAATCGCCAACTATCCGAATTGGTCCTGATCGGTAGTGATTGAATTACCAACCTCATGACAGTGTTTTGATGCGGGGAGTGTTCTGCGTTATTGTAGAACTTTCAAGATCTTTTCTTAAATTTACTTTTTATTTTACGTAACTCAGTATCTATTTTTAACTTTCAGAAGATAAATTTTGAAAGCTCTACTCTCTGTTCGTTAAACTTAATAAAGTTTATTCTATGTGTGATACAGTTCATTTTTCTTTGTTACCAGTCTATGTCCGATTATCCGAATTTTCGATTATCCAAATCGACCCCGGTCTCAATTGATTCGGCGGCGTTCTACTGTACTTTTATTATTCATGTATCTTTTTTTTTTTTACATATTTATAATTGAGCTTGTAATACTTCCATGTATTGGAATTACAAGAATTGGAATTACAAGAATTGGAATTAGCACCGCCCTTGATCAAGTTTTGTTTTGTTAATTTTAATTTCTATGTATGTATAATGTATGTATTCTATGTTATTTGTAAATAAAACTTGATCCAACATGTTTAATAATATGTACATGATTACTGTACCTGTAGCCAGTATCAAGTTTTACGAAACACCGCAATAGTTCTTTGTTTCACCATGCTTTTATATCACTTGTTTCTGAGTTATATTTTAATTCTTTCATGCTGTTCCCCTGTAGCTGTTCCCACGGGAGTAAAAATTAAATAAATAAAAAACCCTAATATTTAAAAGCATAGCATAGTCTGGCTGGGGGACTAGAAACAGGGAGTAGTCCAGCAGTCTGGCTGGGGGACTATAAACAGGGAGTAGACCAGCATTGGCTAGGTTCTGGGGGCCCTTGTCAATTATTAGCCTCCTTGTACAGACAGTAGTAGAAGTATTGAGTCATTCCTCCACTGTCTGGCTACCATCGTTCACGATGACGCCACCCTATGATGATAGTAATATTATAGTAAAGAATAAAGTATTGCACTCGATACTTGGTATAGGCAGAATTTTCTGAAAGTAGAGAACACGTAAGGCTAGCAACCAAGGCTGGGTGAGGTTGCTGTTGGTAGCTGGTATCCACGGGTCCAGGCTATGAGAGGGTAAAACCCCTGAGTCCTGAGTATTAAATTTTACTACATTCGGACGTGAAAATCAACTGAAGAAGGAGTAAAAAATTCAATTTTTTTACTCCAGGTCAAATTTACTGTCCTAAAAACCGACCTCAGTAGCTTGATCGACAAGGCGGCGAACTTCTAACCTGGAGGTCGGTGGTTCAAGTCCCGGTTTCAGCGTAGATTTAGTCAAGAAAGTTTGAGCAGTGGTGATATCACAAAAGTGATCAAAACAATTTACAATATACAATTTAACTCCTAATTAGTTTTTAAAGAAAAATAACTTCTTTATAAGAGAAACAATTTCAAGTCCCTTGAGTTCTCTTATTTTTTTTTATTATTTTTTTTTTTTCTCTCAATTCTTTCTTTTTATCCTTTTCTTTTCTTTATATATCTATCTCTTTCTTGTCTCTAGGTTTGTCTCTATTACATGATAATAATAATAATAATTTAATAATAATAATAAATTTATTCGGTTTTCAATAATCATCATTGTTAAAAGTTCCGCTAAGTACATTTGTACTTTTCGGGAGTACAAAAATGTACTTAGCGAATTGATGTCTAGAATTAATCTAATATCAAAAAAGTACCATCAAATCTTCACTCCCTCTTCTCTACTTCCCCTCAGCTGATCGACGGCGCACGGTCCGCGGCGCGCACAATACAGAACAATCTGCTCGACAGTTCTAAGCAAGAGGCCATCGACATCTTTCTGCTCGGGTCCTCTCTCAACAGCGAGCTAGCGGACAAGGGGCGCATCCTTCTGCCGCCCACCCTGCTGCATGCGCCCACCAATATTCTGAGAGAGATGGTCGCCCGGGCGCCCGAATATGTGGCGCCCGCGAGCATTCGCGTCGCCGTCGGCACGTACAATGTGAACGGCGGGCGGCACTTCCGCAGTGTGGCGCATAAAGACGTGAGTTGTTTGGAAAATAAATTTATGGGGTTCGGTGGAAGAGAAAGCCTCAGGCTTTTTTTTTAAGCTTTATTAGGATGAACAAAAAATATATACAGTAGAACACAATGAAATATAAAGAAAAACAAAAAGACAAATATACAAGGAGGAAAAAAAGAGAGAAATGTCCTACCTAAAGGGCGGGGTTATTGCCTGTGGCAATCTCTTCCACCCAACCCTTTTAACCTCGCCCCTTGGTTCACTACATATTCTATTGTGTTCTCTTTTTTTTCATGTCTTATTTTGTTGAATGTATTAATTGTATCATGTAGTTGACCAATAAAGTTTTAAATAATAATAATAATGAATAACCGACCTCAGTAGCTTGATGGATAAGGCGGCGGACTTGTAACCTGGAGGTCGGCGTTTCAAGTCCCGTGTTCAGTGTAGATTTAGTAAAGCGAGTTTGAGTAGTTGTCATATCACGAAAGTGATTAACACAAATATGATAACTAACTCATAAAAATAATATGAGACTGGGATAATAGTCACAAAAATTCTACTACGAATTACAAGAAGGCGGCGGACTTGTAACCTGGAGGTCGGTGGTTCAAGTTCCGTGTTCAGCGTGGATATAGTAAAGCGAGTTTGAGTAGTTGTCATATCACGAAAGTGATTAACACAAATATGATAACTTTGAAAATCAACAAATGTGTTTCTTTGTTTTATTTTATCACAATTTTAGTTTGTAGCGCCGAATTATAGGACTCTCTTATATTATTATTATTTATTATTTTTTTTTTTTAATTTTTTTTTTTTTTTTTTTTTTTTTTTTGTATCATTTGTCCATAATTCCGACTCAGGTCGTTGCTCACATCAAAGCAGCTACTCATTTTTCCTCACGAGATACGAGTGGACTCTGGACATCCAAAATACATAGTAGGATTCCTGTCTTGCTGGGGATTGAACCCAGTTCACTAGTGCGCTACACCAATCGTCCACTGTGACGTCTGTGACCAAATATTTTCCATTAGTAATAATGCTGCATCCCACGACACAAGGACCATACTTCATAGGTGTGGCCCTTAGTGCGAGATGACGACAGCCAAAAGAAACTAGCATAAGTTCAGTTAAAAATATTATGAATTATGTAAACTGTCATTGTTATATTTGAACCATTTACTTGTCATGTATTTTATTTTTTTTAAGTCTGTACACACGCAGTTGTTTACTGCCTTTACGTGTACAGCTTGTTTCATTACATACAAACCTATATGTAACAAAACAAATTTATTCATGCATTACTAGGGACAGTTTTCTAATAGAAGAGTGCATTGTTCTTTAAATTTGTCTTTTGTATCACTTAATTCAAGTTGTAATGAAGGTCAAGTCGGGAGAGAAAAGGTCAACCTCCTTTTTGAAACAGAGGATTTCTCTGTGTATCCAGAGAGGAAATGCAGCAGCTGTGATGGGCACAGTGCCTCGCTCCTCAGAGTTGGAGAGCATTTTTTATATTTTATAAATAATTTTGTAAATAAATTAATATCTATTTGAAGTCACTGATTCCTAAGTGCCACAGTTGTAATGAATATGTATTGTAAAGTTTCAGGGCTGATTAAATGTATTAAATAAATAAGTAAATAAAATCCCCCCCCCCTCCCCCTCCCCCCCCCCCCCCCCCCAGCTCTCCCTGTCCGACTGGCTCCTGGACTCCCCCCGCGCCGCCCCCGCCCCCCACAGCAGGACCCTGGTAGACACCCGGGCACCCGAGGACCTCGATACGCCCGTGGATCTGTTCGCCATTGGGTTCGAAGAGATTGTGGACCTGAACGCCAGCAACATCGTGGCCGCCAGCTCCGAGAACGCCACCCAGTGGGCCGAGGAACTGCAGAAGGTATTCTTATTATTAAATTCTGTACTAAGGACAGAGAGAGAACGTAAAAATATTTATTAAAATACTTTACAACTGGTGCCACATGGGCACTTCTTGCCTAGAAGACACAGTATACATTTTTTTCTTCTTCTTTTTTTCTTCTTCTTCTTTCTTTTTCTTCTTCTTATGTTCTTTGATACAGGTGGTTGTGAATTATTTTATTATGAATTACAAAATTGGAAACAATATAAACAAAAAAAAGATGTTTTTTAAATAACATTATAAATATAATAAAAAGTGGCCCAACAAATGCTTTGCCTTATTGGTCCCATAAACTTGTCATATTTTTTAATTTTATTTGACTAATAAGATATTTCTTTATAATTCAATTTATTTATGAAGATGAAAAGTATTTGTTAAAAAAAACTTTTGTAAGTCTGGCTGGGGGACTATAAACAGGGAGTAGACCAGCATTGGCTTGGTTCTGGGGGCCCTTGTCAATTATTAGCCTCCTTGTGTAGACAGTGGTAGAACTGCTGAGTCATTCCTCCACTGTCTGGCTACCATCGTTCACGATGACGCCACCCTATGATGATGAAGTAAAAAAACAAATATATCTATACAATTGTTCATACATAAAGACATGTCCTATCAAACGTACTACTGTAACATCCTTGTGTCACTCTCCCAGGTCCTGTCTCGTGACGTGGACTACGTTCTCGTCACGCACGTCCAACTGGTGGGCGTCTGTCTGTTCCTGTTCGCCCGCCCCCACCTCGCCCCTCACCTGCGCGACGTGGCCACGGACTCCGTCAAGACGGGCCTCGGGGGCGCCACGGGCAACAAGGGCGCCGTCGCGATCCGCTGCGTGCTGCACTGCACCTCCCTGGTGTTCGTCGCCGCACATTTCGCCGCCGGCCAGAGCCAGGTGAGATTTTTTTTTTTTTTTTTTTAGTTTTAATAGTTTATTTATTTATTTTCTTTATAAAGAAACATTTATACAAAGGTACTTCTCCCAAGCTTTGAAGAGCTTCTAAGAGAAGTGTGTTACCTGCAAGATTGAATGACACATAGTGTTTAAGTGACTACTCAATCAAGCATTACAATATTATACTAAAGGTACATAATTATTAAAACAATAAATTATTAAATTAAAACAATAAATAGTAAAGATTTTCCCCTAAAATTTTTTGTTGTTATTCTTTAGAAATAGAGATTTTCCCCTAAAAGTTTGTTAACAAACTCACGACTATATGGTTGCCTAAGTAACGGAGCGGAATGCGGAGATCACCCGTAAGGTTATGTTCCTCATGGGCCGCACCCTAACGACTATAATTGTTTACAGGTTGCCTAGGTAACGGAGTGGAATGTTAATGTTTGTTTACTTCTGGTTGCCTAGGTAACCCAGTGGAATGTTAATGTTTGTTTACTTCTGGTTGCCGAGGTAACCCAGTGGAATGTTAATGTTTGTTTACTTCTGGTTGCCGAGGTAACGCAGTGGAATGTTAATGATTGTTTACTTCTGGTTGCCGAGGTAACGCAGTGGAATGTTAATGATTGTTTACTTCTGGTTGCCTAGGTAATCCAGTGGAATGTTAATGTTTGTTTACTTCTGGTTGCCTAGGTAACCCAGTGGAATTTTAATGTTTGTTTACATCTGGTTGCTTAGGTAACCCAGTGGAATGTTAATGTTTGTTTACTTCTGGTTGCCTAGGTAACCCAGTGGAATGTTAATGTTTGTTTACTTCTGGTTGCCTAGGTAACCCAGTGGAATGTTAATGTTTGTTTACTTCTGGTTGCCTAGGTAACCCAGTGGAATGTTAATGTTGCTTTACTTCTGGTTGCCTAGGTAACCCAGTGGAATGTTAATGTTTGTTTACTTCTGGTTGCCTAGGTAACCCAGTGAAATGTTAATGTTTGTTTACTTCTGGTTGCCTAGGTAACGGAGCGGAACGCGGACTATGCGGAGATCACCCGCAAGGTTCTGTTCCTCATGGGCCGCACCCTCAACTCTCACGACTATAATTGTTTACTGGTTGCCTAGGTAACCCAGTGGAATGTTAATGTTTGTTTACTTCTGGTTGCCTTGGTAACCCAGTGGAATTTTAATGTTTGTTTACTTCTGGTTGCCTAGGTAACGGAGTGGAATGTTAATGTTTGTTTACTTCTGGTTGCCTAGGTAACGGAGCGGAACGCGGACTATGCGGAGATCACCCGCAAGGTTCTGTTCCTCATGGGCCGCACCCTCAACTCTCACGACTATAATTGTTTACTGGTTGCCTAGGTAACCCAGTGGAATGTTAATGTTTGTTTACTTCTGGTTGCCTAGGTAACCCAGTGGAATGTTAATGATTGTTTACTTCTGGTTGCCTAGGTAACCCAGTGGGAATGTTAATGTTTGTTTACTTCTGGTTGCCTAGGTAACCCAGTGGAATGTTAATGTTTGTTTACTGCTGGTTGCCTAGGTAACGGAGCGGAACGCGGACTATGCGGAGATCACCCGCAAGGTTCTGTTCCCGATGGGCCGCACCCTCAACTCTCACGACTATAATTGTTTACTGGTTGCCTAGGTAACCCAGTGGAATGTTAATGTTTGTTTACTTCTGGTTGCCTAGGTAACCCACTCGAATGTTAATGTTTGTTTACTTTTGGTTGCCTAGGTAACCCAGCGGAATGTTAATGTTTGTTTACTTCTGGTTGCCTAGGTAACCCAGTGGAATGTTCATGTTTGTTTACTTCTGGTTGCCTAGGTAACCCAGTGGAATGTTAATGTTTGTTTACTTCTGGTTGCCTGGGTAACCCAGTGGAATGTTCATGTTTGTTTACTTCTGGTTGCCTAGGTAACCCAGTGGAATGTTAATGTTTGCTTTACTTCTGGTTGCCTAGGTAACGGAGCGGAACGCGGACTATGCGGAGATCACCCGCAAGGTTCTGTTCCCGATGGGCCGCACCCTCAACTCTCACGACTATGTGTTCTGGTGCGGGGACTTCAACTATCGCATCGACATGGACAAGGATGAGCTCAAGGAGTTGCTCAAGCACGATATGCTGGACGAGGTACTCAAGTTTGATCAGCTGAAAATACAGCAAGACCAGGGTAAGTATCAAACGTTGTTATTATTATTATATTACGCTTTATTAGGTAAGGACAAAGTACAATATTGACAGAACAATACAATGAAATTATAAGGAAAAAAATAGATCGAATAACGGAATAAGAAAAAAAAAAGAGAATAAAGCTAATGTCCTACCTAAAGGGCGGGGTTATTGCCCGTGGCAATCTCTTCCACCCGACCCTTTTTTTTATTTAAATACAGTCCAACTTGGGCAAAAGATAAACCTGGATTTAAGAGGCAAATTTCAGGTCTAAGAGGAACATTCTTGGCAATGGTGTTTCCTTGGTTCAAGGAATCTTGATGTCTTGAAATCGAACTTTATTCTCTGCCTGTCAGTGCCAGAAACGCGCTATCTCTCGATGGTTTTAGGGCAGACGCCCTGCTGTGTCTAGAGCAGCACCACTAAATTTTTCTTTTCTTATTTATTGTTATTTTTTTATTCTTCTTTCTTTCCTTTTCTCTATAGTGGTTAAGTGGAAGAGCTCACATGTCAGAACCCTGCCACTTTATAGAAAGCCAAAAAATTTTTTTATTTAAAACAATATCAATTCAATAGAATCAGATTTATTAGAATAAAAATGAAAACGCGATCCATATTCTAATAAAATACGACTGCCTGAACTGAAAGTATGGAATAGCTTTTAATAACAATAAATACCTTTCTATTCCTGATATTCAAGGTATGTTCTGATATTCATGTACATCTAGTACAACTTCTCACTTTTCTGTTTATACTGAATAAAATAGAGAGGTTAGTTGATGGCATGGATATTCACTTAATCAGAACCATTACCTGCTTATGATAGCAAATAAGCGCGGAACAGCCGTCCAGGTATCTAATACAACTTCTCACTTTTCTGTTTATACTGATTCCCAGGCCTGGTATTCAAGGGGTTCACCGAGGGGCACATCTCGTTCCCGCCCACCTACAAGTACGATCTCTTCTCGGACGACTACGACACAAGTGAGAAGGCGCGCGCCCCTGCCTGGACGGACAGGGTGCTGTGGCGGAGGAAGCGGCCCTCGGGGGAGAACAATAGCCACTGGAACCCTGGTCAGTAGCCGCCCGCGTGGGCAAACTGTCTTATAAGTTATGAATTTTATTAAAACTTACAGATAGAACATTGAAGTCAATTCTTCTGATGGCAATGCTCCCAACACGCTGGCAGCATTACCTCTCTGGATTGTCATGCTTATTTTTGCTACTAGATGACTCATTGATTGTGTGTTCCCTGTCTTCTCTATCATCTTCTTTCCTATCTCCTGAATCCATTTCTTTCCCTCATCATACCACACTCGCAATTTCTTATTATTCATCATATATATGTGCAGTAGACTGGTTTTATCTCATAGGAGTAAGAAAAAATGTCGGAATTTTTACAACGCTCAGCCAGAAATGAGTTCGGCTTTTGCAGAAATTGAGATAGACAAAATTTCAAGGCAATCAGAGTACGTTAACAGGACCCGCTCTGGCCTCAAAGTTTGGAAAATTGCCAAATTTTCGAGGTTGAGCTGACACTGTCGGCCATAACTCGAGAACGAAAAATTGTACGAGCTTTAAAGATATATCAAATGAAAGACCATTTTGTTAGCTTTACTTTGTTGTATAATACTAGTTCCCGAAATCTTAATGGTTACTGACTAGCATTTATGTAGGTAGTCGAAAACGGGCCAGGTACCCAAAGTAGAGCATCTAAGGCATGATAGGATAAATGGGAAAAGTGCTGCTAGGCATCGAACAGAGTCACTATGTGTGTAAGTCTGTTGTACTACCCACAAAAATTATGATATAATACATAAAGAAACACATTTATAAATGAGGTACAACACAACCCACAACAAAAATAATAGGATAATGGTACCTGATAAACTCACTATATTTAATGTATATTATGTATTTTAAAAAAAAATCAAGGTAAATATACCTTAAGGACTTTATTTTAAATGTACAACACCACATAATATGTAAAATTAAAATAAATAAAGAGTATTTTGTTTTTTTTTTTTTAAATTAATTTATTAATTTAATTATTTTAATCCCATATATCATCGTTATTTCCCAGGCTCCCTTGTGTACTACGGCCGCTCAGAGCTGAAGCAGTCGGATCATCGCCCGGTCATAGCCCTGCTGGATGTTGAGATCCTGGTGGCGGACGCAGCTAGGAGGTCGCGGGTTCTAGACCAGGTAGGTGCCTGGTTTTATTATAAATTTCAAATTAAAAAAGAAATGTTATGAGCGTATAATTGGCACAGCTCAGAGGTTAAGAGCCTGCTTTCTTAGAAGCTTTTATCATTAGCTTAGGAAAAGAACCTTTGTAAAAATCCAATATTGTTAATAAATAAATAAATAAAATGTTTAAAAAAAAAAAAAAAAAAATGTTACCATGCTCGAGATCCTGGGTTCAAACTACAGAGCTGACAATTTTTTTTTTTTTTAATTCATACATTCATATCTGAGCGCACGGCAGTGCGCCAGGCCAAGTTCCAGCAAGCACGGCAGTGTATCTTTACACGAACCGATTCACCCGGTTTTTCACACCCTCATATCTTCGGTTCAATTGATCATAAAGATATGAAATTTGGAACAGAGATTGTCCTAATATCATTAAAAAGACATTGAAAATTTAAAGACTCTATGCAAAAAACTTTCAGAGGAATGTAATTTTGAAATTTGCAATTTTGATACTGACTGACTGACTGACAGATCATCAAAATTATGAGGCACTTCCCGACTACCTAGAAAGCTGAAATTTTGCATGATTGTAGGGTTTATTGTAAAAGTACAGGGAAAAATCTGAAAACCCGAATTTTTTTACTTATCATGGTGTAAAACGGTGTCGTTTTAGGGAGAAAATATATAATCGATTATTGATCTAAATTATGAAGCACTTCCCGACTACCTAGAAAGCTGAAATTTTGCATGATGGTAGGGTTTATTGTAAAAGTACAGGGAAAAATCTGAAAAAGTTCTAAAAACTGTTAAAAGGTGTCGTTTTAGGGAGGAAGTATACTATATTATGTATATAAATTATGAGGCACTTCCCTACTACCTAAAAAGCTGAAATTTTGTATACTGGTAGGGTTTATTGTAAAAGTACTGGGAAAAATCTGAAAACCGGAACTTTCGCACTTATCATGCTGTTAAACGGTGTCGTTTTACGGAGGATATATATAATCGATTATGGATCTAAATTATGAGGCACTTCCCTACTACCTAGAAAGCTGAAATTTTGCATGATGGTAGGGTTTATTGTAAAAGTATAGGGAAAAATCTGAAAAAGTTCTAAAAACTGTTAAAAGGTGTCGTTTTAGGGAGGAAGTATACTATATTATGTATATAAATTATGAGGGACTTCCCTACTACCTAAAAAGCTGAAATTTTGTATACTGGTAGGGTTTATTGTAAAAGTACTGGGAAAAATCTGAAAACCGGAACTTTTGCACTTATCATGCTGTTAAATTGTGTTATTTTAGGGAGGAAGTATACTCGATTATGCATATAAATTATGAGGCACTTCCCTACTACCTACAAAGCTGAAATTTAGTATGGTGCTAGGGTTCATTATAAAAGTATAGGGAAAAATCTGAAAACCGGCACTTTCGCACTATTTCTGCTGTTAATCGGTGTCGTTTTAGGGAGCATATTAAAGTGAATAATCTTGAAATTTTTAATAAAAAATAATGAAACGTGCTGGGAAACGAACCATTTACAAAAAGTAATGATATCCCACAAAAAACTACCGTTAAAAAAAGGGCCAAGTTCCAGAACTCCTATCCAAAAAGGTTTCGCCAATGAATGCAGTGATATCTTGTTTGCGGCCAAGTTATTTTGGTACTAAACTATTTCTTTTATTAAACTCCGTTTTCTGAGTTCCTCATTTGGTATGTTTTTAAATGCAAACTATCCTCTAACTTGGCCAGTTTTATGCCATCGGTTGTATGGAATATTACGACTATATGTATAGGTACAGAATAACAATATAACCATCACAAGGAGCGACACTGGCCAAGTTAGAGGATAGTTTGCATTTAAAAACATACCAAATGAGGAACTCAGAAAACGGAGTTTAATAAAAGAAATAGTTTAGTACCAAAATAACTTGGCCGCAAACAAGATATCACTGCATTCATTGGCGAAACCTTTTTGGATAGGAGTTCTGGAACTTGGCCCTTTTTTTAACGGTAGTTTTTTGTGGGATTTTTATTACAGTTACCTATTTGTTCCAATGCGCTCGTATTGACCCAGCATATAAATAGGAAGTATTGTTTCACTTTTCGCCCTTAAGAGGGGAAGCATACTACAACACACACCACAAGCGTCTAAAGTAGTTGTATGGATACGAGAGAAAAAATGGCTTTGAAACTCTTATCTTACAAATTTGACGTCATTGAATATGAACCATTTTGAACCAAGAAAATTAATTTTCAGATCTGAAGATTCAAAATGAATTTTTATTTGATGGAATACAAGAAAACAAACGTCATTTGTTAAAAGCCTCACCAATCTTACAAAATGGTTCCTAATCAATAGAGTACTGGCGTAATCTGTATTTGTATTAGTATAGTCAGTATAAACAGAAAAGTGAGAAGTTGTATTAAATGTACAATTGTACATGAATATCAGAACATACCTGAACAGCTGTTTCGCGCTTATTTGCTCTCATCAGCAGGTAATAGGTTTGACTATCCAAGCCATCAACTAACCTCTCTATTTTAATCAGTATAAACAGAAAAGTGAGAAGTTGTATTAGATGTACCTACTATAAAACTTATATTGACTCATGTGAACACTGAACACATACATATATCCACGCCCATCTCCCCAGGTCGTAGAGGACCTCGGTCCCCCGGACGCCACCGTGATCGTACAACTCGTCACCCCGCCCACGGGCGACGAAGATTCCGAGCCCTTCGATTCCGCCTTCATGGGCGCACTGCTGGGCGACTTCTCCCAGATAGGCGAGGTCATCCTGGTCCGCTTCGTGGACGACACCATGTGGGTGACCTTCCGGGATGGGCTGCACGCCCTGGCCGCAGTCAAGAAGGAGATCTCGCACATCTGCGGCCACCCGATCCGCCTCTCGCTCAAGAGCCCCGACTGGCTATCACAGTTCCGCTCCGAGATCGCCCTCTGCTCCAACAACACCATCCCGCTCGTGCGGCCCCTCCCGCAGCTCAACTTCGACCTGACCCCCGGCCCGGAGCCATCCGGCCGCGCCAGCCCCTCTGGCCCCCCGCCCAGCCGGCCGCCCCTGCCCAATGTTCCTCACAAACCCAAGGCCGGGGTGGTCTCCCTGCCCACCAGCCTGATGAAACCGAATCCTCCGACACCGGCGGTCTCGCCCGGAGATTACGAAGAGCCCATCGGTGGTCCGCCCGAACAAACGGTCGGCGTCCCGCTGGTACCGACGCGACCGGCGCCATTACCTTACAGTACGCCCGTGTACGCCCCTCACTATCCCACGTCTAGCCCCTCCTCTATTCCGCCTATCCTGGCGCCCACACACCCTCCGCCCCTCCCCTATGCCTCCCAGTCGAGTCAGTCTAGTCCGCCCTCTCTTCCACCCAACACGAGCCCCCCGCGCTCCCCCCTCCCGGTGATCAGTACGAAGTGTGCGGCTCGGGGATCTACGAGGAAATCTCGGACGATTGCTCCACGCCCGCCCCGCTGGGTCCGCCCCCGCCTCTGCCGCCCATCAATAGACAGGCGCCCCCCCTACCCAGTCGACAAGGGGCACCCCCCCTGCCCTCCAGACCCGGGGTGCCGCCGCCCATTCCCAACAGGAACACACCGCCCGTGACACCCAAGAAAAGCGCGAGTTGAACAACAGGAACAGGTGATTCTGCTAATCCTGTATGAGTTGGACGAAAGAAGTCCCTGCATTATAATATTATGTATGGTCAATTCATCCTATTCGTTATCTCAACAACGCGAGTTGAACGCAAACGAGTAGGTAAGTATACAATACCAAATTTATCACTTTTTTTCCTTTCTCCCATAGATAAATCGGGGGCAGTATAAATAAGTGGTAACTTTGTAGTGAAGACGTCGCGTAGATCGGTCTGAAAATCCAAAGGTCGCGGGTTCGAAACCCAGCCAGGACTTTAGCCTTCCATTCTGGATTTCGTCCACATAATAAGACGTTTTCGGGTTACCGCTGGAATAATGGTATCATTAGTCCTAGTCGGATGGTATACAATAAGGCGATAATAATTCTTTTTGTGCCTCTTAAGCCTTTTTTATTTGGCTTCATTTTTATTTTATATATTATTATTGTTTTAATGAAAATTATTGATAGCTCCTCTGACTTAAAACATGGAGCAATTGCTTGTGAGCAAAAGGAAATGGTTACGAATACGAAAAAAAGCAATTGCTTTTTCTTATATCTTTTCTTGCATACCTTTTGCTTTTACTTCTTCCTTTTGCTAACGAGCAATTGCTTCATTTTTATAAATTCAGCCTATCTCACTGAAAATGTGACCGGAAAATGCTATTATCTTGCCTCAGTAGCTTGATTGATAAGGCGGTGGACTTGTAACCTGGAGGTCGGTGGTTCAAGTCCTGGCTGCACCGTAGATTTAGTAAAGCGAGTTCGAGTAGTTGTGATATCGCGAAAGTGATAAACACAAATATGATAACTATTATCTTGCCTCAAAAATGTTTTAGTTAAATATTTTGTTTATTTTTCTTCTTTTCAAATGTTCTCTATTTTCTGTTAATGTGTTTAAACAATACCTTAAAGAATTTCCAAGTTACTAGTCATGATTTTTTTTTCTTCAGACTTTTTAAGTCATTTTTATGTATCTGTCCTTAGAATTCTATGTCATTTCCATGTATTTTTCTTTAACTTTATTTTAATTATTTTTTAAACTTGATTTTAGGTTTAGTTAATTTTATTTGTTTCAGTGTAAGTTTATCAATCACAATCAGGGTGATAAAAATGTCTAGATAGGGCTAATCAACTGAAAAATAAATATCTGGATAGTGCGATAAGGATGTCTGGGTGTTTATCAAAGACATTTTGATCAATTCTTTTGAAAGTTAAATTTATCGCCCCTTCAATCTATCGAATCAATAATATAGCCTTATTTATTGAATCGCTACCCACTAAAATTGTGATACAATAACACAAAGATATGATTACTCAAGCCTACGAGCCTAGGCGAAACTCGAGGAGGTGACTGAAAATTTTAAAGAATCCTAGTTTTATATAAAATATTACATATACCTAAAATTATAACCCATTAATTCCTGGGGAACTGCAAGCTAGCCTTACTTGTTAGGTTTGGCTAGGTTCCCCAGCTAGACGGGCCTATTAATTGTGAACTTATCCGCAGTCCCCTCCTGATTAAAAGATATGGTATCGTATTTGATTTTAATTTTATTATTATATTATAAACACTTTATTAGATATAAAAGACATATGTACAAAACAAATAATAATTATAACAATGGAAAAATGGAAACAATATGTATAATAAAAAGAAAAATATATATAAACATATGTCCTAACTAAAGGGTGGGATTATTACCTATGGCTATCTCTTCCACCCAACCTCTAAATTGTTGTTTTTGGTACAGTATTGGTAGACACGCCTACTTGCTACTTGTAGTTACCTACTGGTAATACCTACATGACTAATACTGCATTCACAAAGGTTTTTAGAAAATAGTTAGTTTATTATTTGGTATATGGTAGGTCTGGTCTGTAGTTCAATATTTTGTTACTATCTGTATTTCCTGTATTTTTTTGTTGAATATTTATTTTTAACAATAATCATAAGTGAATAAAATATTTTATCAGAAATTTTAAATATTCCATTTTACTTCCGAGCATGTACATTTTATTATCTAATGAGTCTATTCCTACTCTCCAACGGGCGCGCTTATTAGTCACAAGTTTTATGTTTGTATTTGTATTTTTTTTTTTTTTTTTTTTAATACAACCGTCACCTGGTTTGAAGATAAGACAGCTGAAGATATTTTTTATTAAAATTATAACGAAATGAAATTCCATAGAAACCATAAGAAACATTACCTTCATCTATTTTCAGTCTGCTTTTATTTATGATTTAATTAATTATTTAAGGTTGGACAAAGAATATTTTTTTGTTTTTTTGGGCGGGGGGGGGGGTTTCTTTTCTTTGGCAGGATTCTTCTTAAAGAAACTCTTCCACCCAACTTCTTCGACCTTCGCAATAATTCCATGTTAATATAGTTAGGTACTCGCTCGAACAAAAAAGAATAATAATTATAAATTTCAAGAAAAACTCTTTTTAACGTTTAACTCAAATAAAAACTTTCAAGTATTAGTATTAATTCAAATCATAAATTTTAATAATACAAAATGCGCTACAATGGCGCTGTCATCCCTATTTTGCGATTGTTTGTGGCTTATATTCTCCTGACCCTATAAATAATGTTTTACATTAGCAACCAAATATCAATTATCTTATTTACTATTAGGTGGTATTCATTGTGTTTTCCATATTGTATTAAATTTTTCTCGAGATTGTATTTGTATATTCCATGAATTAATCCATTATTTGTGTAGCAAGAGACTCGGGCTTTCGAGGTTCCGGCCCTAACCAGGCTGGGTGAGGTTGATGTGGGTAGCTGGTACGATTCCCAGCGAATGGAGGGTAAAACCCCCGTCCTAATACAGGACGTTAAATCAAATAGAATCGTTGGCGTTACGAAGGGCATCCAGTCGTAAAAGATGTGCCAAAACCAACCAACCTCAACCATGAGGTTGAACAACGTCGACCCTGCCCAGGCGGGATAAGACAGAGTAAAGAAAAAGAAGAAGTGACTCCTTGAAAAAAAAATTGTATTACTATAGTACCTCATTTTTCCTCTTTAAGTATGAGTGAACCGCGGTCAGTCTCTTTTTTCCTCACGAGGTAAGTTGACCCCGGACATTCATTGCAATCTAATTCCACTGACCCCAATCTGAAAGTACTGTGTTTTAATTATTATTGTTTTAAAAATTACTGTTTTTAATCATTTTAACTGATCATTCTTAATCTATGCCATTCATGGATAAATTAAAATACATATTTTGAGGTTTAACCTTGTTTCAATTATAAAAATAGTACTATAGAAGCAGATACAATACAAATCTTGAGCTATAAGGATAGTTTATATTTTTTAAATACTACATTGCAATCTATTTCGAATAAATTCGAATTTAGCAGTAAGAACTGTTTAAAATTACTTTTTTCTGATTAACTATTTTGGACATTTTAAAAATCATTCCTAAAGCCGGCTACACAAATGTACATGCATGCATGAAGAGGTGTGACTGTCAGGCATGCATGAACAGGTGTGACTGTCAGGCATGCACGAACAGGTGTAACTGTCAGACATGTATGAACAGGTCTGACTGTCAGGCATGTATGTACGTGTGTGACTGCCAGGCATGCATGAAGAGGTGTGACTGCATGCACGAACTGGTGTAACTGTCAGACATGCATGAACAGGTGTGACTGTCATGCAGGCATGTACGTGTGTACCCGGTTTAAAAGTTCATATTTGATAGTGTTATTATGTAATATATTTAATAGAATGCGTAGCTAGCTGTTATAGGTACATAAATTATTGTAATGGGATAAAATATATGAAAATTTTAGTTAAATTTTACCTCATGATGTTCTGATTTCTGATTAGGTCTTAACGTTCTGAATTGAAGTGTAAAGATATCATAATTGTTTCTGTTTACCTCAATTGTGATGTCGCAATTACCTACCATGTCCCGGTAGCTCATCAGTGGTAAAGGCGGTGGTCTAGTAATCCAGAGGTCGCGGGTTCAAAATCCAGCCGGGACATGACATGTTATCCTCGCATTTGGGATTATTACCACATAATAATACGTCTTGGGCTTACTGCTGAAATAAAGGGACTTGATAGTATTATTCGGGCAGTATGAATAAGGCGATATTATTATTATTGCGGAAATCAATTTTCTCTTCCAGGGCATGAGCCATGGCCCTCATGATGGTCCTCTCCTGTGACTTTCCCTACTATTATTAGTATGTATGTATGTATGTACGAATTTCTTTGTGGTGAAGCACAAGGCCTCTTCACAATTTTTGTGGGTAGCGCAGCATTACTAAGAGCCTCCTTTACATTTCGAATTATTCTATTACATTAATTTCTTTTTACTCTGGTAATGCTGCCACTGGTCGTTACTCATACAAGTAACTACTCATTTTTCCTCACGAGGTATGAGTGGACCCCGAACATCCAAGTACAGAGCAGAAAAAATCCTCCCCCGCTGGGAATCGAACCCAGGTCACCATGTGTGCAATGCCTAGCGCGCTAACTCGCTCTGCCAAAGTGACTACTTTATTATTATTAGTATTAATACTCAAACACGCCTTCCTTAATTTCTGGACTTGAACCACCGACCTCCAGGTTACGAGTCCGCCGCCTTATCGATCAAGCTACTGAAATTGGTACATTCTGAATTAGTCATCAGGACGAGCGTTTTACCCTCCACTCGCTGGTAATCGCACGATCTGCCGACGACTACCTCACCCAGCCTGGGCGGGGCCGTCGGTGGTTTCAACGCGCCATCTCCGCTGCTAAAAACAAAAACTTTCAGCTCACTGAAGTGAAAACTGAATACGAAATGAGGAAAATATAAACTGAATAAAACAGGGGAGTGAAATAATAAAAATATACAAAAATTAAATTTGTCGTGAAAACGCCAGGATCTCGCTTTTAAATAATTCAATCATTCAGCTCCTCTCTTCTTTTTTTTCTGTCTCTCCCATCTTTATCTTTCTCTCTCTCTCCCTTTTTACTCTCACTCTTTCTCTCTCTCTCTCTCACTCTCTCTTCTCCTCTCCTCTCTCCCTATCCTCTTTCTCCCCTTCTATTCCTCTTCCCGCAGTCTCTCTCTTCTCTTTCTCTATCCCTCTCGTCTCTCTATGTCTCCTTCTTTTCTTTTTCTCTCTCTAGTTGCTTATCCTTTACAATTCGTCTTTACTCCTCTTTCTATACTTCCCTCATTAATTCATCTTTCCTTATACAATTTTACCGAAAAATAGTGGGTACCTAATTGTTTATTATTGAGTAAACTAGAAAGTTTCCGTGCGAATTCTTGGATAAACTTGAGTTAAATTCTTACGGTGGAAGTCATAGATGTTTTTGTAACATCTCTGTTGAGCTAAGTCTAGATTTTACGTTTTGTCTAGATGGGGAAAACGAATGCTAAGACATAAATTAAGATCTCGATTTTGTCTCTTAGGGTGGAATTAATAGACATTTGTGTAATACCTCTGTGGCGCTAAGTCACGGATTGCGTACTGTGTAAGATTAGTGATGGCCGCGAACTGCGAGGCGAGGCGAACTGTTCGCGCGAACTGCGAGCGCGAGTTTAGCAAAAACTCGCCTCGCACCTAAAAAAGTTCGCGCGAGGCGAACTGTAAAAAAACTCGCCCCGCGCGAGCGCGAACCGTCATTTCTGCGAGGCGAGGCGAACTAGTTCGCACGAACAGTTCGCAGTTCGCGCTAAATACTATGGTAATCCCATAGGGAGCCAGCGTCGATGGCATGTTGAATACACCGGTTCCCTTCAGAACACCGAAGTTAAGCGACATCCAGCGAGGTTAAGACTTGGATGGGTGACCATTCAAATTCTAATTCTCGTGACGCTGGCTTTTCCCGGCCCCACTCAGGCTGGGTGAGGTCAATGTGAGTAGCAGGTTTGTGAGTTTCCTGCGAATGGAGGGTAAAACCCCCGTCGTGATATGACCATGGCAGTTGAAAGCGACGTTAAACCCCACTAAAAAGAAAAAAAAAAAAAAAAAAAAAATCCCATAGGGAAACTTTTGCAATAGGAGCGTTTTAATAGATCATTTTATTAGAATTAAAAATACCAAGCGGCTTTTTTTGAAAAGTAAAGCCATTTGGAATTTTGAGGTGCTGCCACATAAATCGGACTAACATGGGATTTATAGATTCGCAGTTTCAGTATTTATTGAGTTTGAGTTTCTTTACCATGCCAATCATAAGAATTATTTTAGAAATGTGTCATGCTTTTCATTGTGTACGAGCAAGGACTTGAGAAATCTTCCTTTTTTCTTTTTCGTCCGGGCGTGCTGCAGTTCCGCAGCTCCCTAGCACCGGCCGTGCCTATAATTACATATATTCCATTGTTTAGTGTAGTGCAAATTTTGACTGTTATATTTTCAGTAATTACTAAACCTACAAACTAGAATCTGGACAAAGGTAGGTTTTTCAAAAACCATTCCAATTCCAAGAAATTGATAGGTAACACACCGCTCCATCAAGTATAAATAACGAACCGAAAATGAATGACACATTCTTATGAAGATTAAATTGAAAAGGAGGAAGGCAAAAATTCAACCCTTAGATAGACAATACAATAAATGAGGAAAGAAGTTGTAGTTAGTTTTTCGTGTGAAAGACAATATTAATGGGCATCTTGGCATGATTTGGATACCTAACATTAAAAAATCCTTCCCAGATTAAAAATTCCTATAGCTAGGTATGTGTACTGTGTCCCATATTTGATATGTTTTTCGGTCGAACGACTTGTGAACATATGCATTAAATATATCAAAAGAATTGTTAAAAAACAGAGATTTTATTATTCCTTTTTAAAGAACGATTCTGCATTGTTTTCATACTTTTTTAGCACTAGACACTCTGGAAGCGCGGGGCGAACTGTGCGAACTAAACTCGCGCGAACTGCGAGGCGAGGCGAGCGCGAACCGACGTAAGCGCGAGGCGAGGCGAACTCAAAATTTTGCGAGCGCGAGTTTCAAAAAAGTTCGCCTCGCGCCCTGCGAGGCGAGCGCGAGTCAAGCCAAAGTTCGCCTCGCCTCGCGCTTTTGCCATCACTATGTAAGATAGGCAAACCCGACGCTTAGCAATGAGTTGAGTTATAGAATTTGTCTATTAATTTCGCCCTTAGTAATGAATAGGTTATTGGGTAGGTTGGGTCTCTCTATATTTAATTTAAACTAAAAACAGCTGCTCGAATTAACCTCACCTAGCCTGAGTGGGGCTTGGAATAGCCAGTTCGAATTAAAATTGTCACCCATCCAAGTCCTAACTTCGCTCAACGTTGCTTAACTTCAGTGGTAGAACGAGAACTGGTGTGGTCAACGTGCCATTGACGCCGACGCGGGTGGCTGGGATCTATTTTGTTTTGGGTAAACTAAAAAGTTTCCGGGGGAATTCTTGGCTACAAACGGCGTGAACGACTGGCTTATCGCCTTGTTAAAGCGCCGTTAGATCGAAAAAAACTTGAAAATCTATGGCTACCTAAATCTATGGGTAAAAATTCTTGGCTAAACTTGAAAATCTATGGGTAAAAATTCTTGCCTGAACTTGAAAATCTATGGGTAAATAATATTATTGGCTAAACTTGTAAATCAATGGGTAAATATTATTGGCTAAACTTGAAAATCAATGGGTAAAATTTCTTGGCTAAATTTGAAAATCTATGGGTAAAAATTCTTGGCTAAACTTGAAAATCTATAGGTAAAAATTCTTGGCTTAACTTGAATATCAATGGGTAAAAATTCTTGGCTAAACTTGAAAATCAATGGGTAAAAATTCTTGGCTGAACTTGAAAATCTATGGGTAAAAATTCTTGGCTAAACTTGAAAATCTATGGGTAAAAATTCTTTGCTAAACTTGAAAATCTATGGATAAAAATTCATGGCTAAACTTGAAAATCTATGGGTAAGAGAGTAAAGAGAGATATTGAGATGATGGGGTTAAATACTTGGTATTCTGTGCTAGGGTAGAGTAGGCAGGTTGGGGAGAGAGGAGAGAGAGAGAGAGAGAGAGAAGACCTTCATGATGATGTATGAAAAGAGGAATTCTCCAGGGACATATGTTCAGGGATTTATACAGGGTGGTTCAACATTTCCTTTCACTGACCTCAAATACATTAATCTACTCTACTAATAAGTCTTAACCAATCGAAACAGGGTTCTCTATGTCTGGAAAACCCCACGCGTAATGGTATCCATTTTTAAAATCAAATTATAAACTCTCTAATATTCATTTTATAGTATTGGTATTGGTAAAGGTAGGGCTATCGGCTACGAAAGCTCTTTGTCACTGCGACCCTAAATAGATCTTTTGTGACAGTTAGTATAAAAGATGTGAACTATTAAATAAAATTAATATACGAAAATTTCCTTGCATATCAATGCAGAACAACACTTTACAACTTCACCATTCCAGTTACTTTTGGGTCCCCCTTGTAATTATGGTTTAAAAAAAAATCGACCTCCAGTGCATGACTCACCTGTTTATCCACCCAGTATACGCATTATTCAATTCAAGCTGACGGAAAAAACGAGAGAGGGGGGGAGTAGACTTGTCCTCTTTGATTTGGCGTAACAAGGAGATATAAACCTGAACCCCTCGAGGCCAAGACTAAACCTCTAATTTTCTTTTCACTTTTCATTCCAGGGTTTTCTCAACGGGACGAGAAAATGAGAGGCCTTTTCTTGAATAATCGAACTTGTTTAATCTGGGATAGCTCGTATGGAGGGCAGTAGTATAGCAGAGTTTTTTTGAAAGATTTAAACACATGTACACAGTCTTTTTTCTCTTTATTTTTTTCAAACAAAATCTTATATGTTTGTCTGTCCCGGTAGCTCAGTGGTAAAGGCGTGATTTCAAAGATTCCAGAGGTCGTGGGTTCGAAACCCAACCGGGACATGACAAATTATCTTACCATTTGGGATTTTTACCATACATATTAATAATATGTCTTGGGCTTACTGCTGGAATAATGGGACTTTAATAGTCCTAATCGAGCAGTATAAATAAGGCGATATTATTATTATCAGCCATGGTGACTACTGACTACCTTTCTATTTTCATTACAATGAACACTCCCGAAACAGATATACCCATATTTATACAGATCGTTGTATTGTTTTCATTGGTACAGCACAATATTGATCTTAACATTCCAACAGATCGCTCCAAAAATATTTGTACTGACATGTAGAAGTCTAACCAATACCCACTTCAGAAGATTCTGTGTGTATATTAAGTACCCTGGTATAACCAACAATACCTACTTACTTTCAAATATATACCGAGTATACTAATGGCCGGGTCGAGACTCGACTGCTGGGTCCCAGCTAATGTAGAATTAACAAAATTTCCACCAATTAACCAATCAGAGTGCGTTGTAAATATGGCAGTTGAAGGGAAATTATGAGAGTAGAGAGTATTCCACAATAAATGCATACACTCAACACAAAAAGAACAACAAAAGATCATTTAATTATTATTATTTTTTAAACATACATAGGTACCTACCTAATTTTAGGTATTTATTTTAATGCAAAGGTTTACAAGTTTTACAACAGACGTGAAATATTTGTTTCAAGTGGGTTACCCAGGCTTACTGTGTCAACCCATCATCACATGGGTAGATTAACATTGTAATGGAAGTGTCGATGATGGTGGTTACAAGTTAGTAGAATTTACGTAGACGTACCATTGAAGAAAAAAAAAAAGATTGACATTAACACAAAGCACAGGAACATATGAAATCCTTTTTCTTTACATAAATCTGAAAAATAGAATAGTTTAGCTGAGAATGGAATCCGGAAGTATTAATTTATTTGGGTCACATTATTGTGCGAATGTAAAACCCAAAAAACATGTTACAAGAGAACCACAATGACTTTTTAAAATATAAATAGTAGGTACTTAAATAAGTAAATACCTATTTACCTACACAAGTAAATAATACCAATTATTGCATGAATGTGCAGAACAGGTGAATGATGATCTGTTCGAGTACCAAATACCAGAAAACCAAATTCCACACAAAACCAAACATATTATTTAGGTAAACACAAATATTTTCACTCTATTAGAATGGGATTTGATTTTTCTCTCCTGCCGTTAGTATTAGGGGTTATGTGGTAAATAATATGTGTTCATATTTACTTGCTTCATGATTCTATCTATTCCTGACCATACCAGGCTGGGTGAGGTTAAACCGTTTCGAATGACAAGATGTTAGATAATATCTAATATTTTTTCTTTATCAATACTTTCTATACCTTTCGTGAATAGAAAGTAAAAACTATGTAATACTTGAATAATATAAATTAGTTATTGACAGACACATAGGGCCGGATTATAAAATTAGATTTAATATACACTCTGAGCTAAATGTGGAGTTATTTGGCCGAGACGTTTTGGTGCTGCGTTGATTAAATATTATATAATGATTCAATGAGTCAAGGAATGTAAATCAATTTTATACATATATTAAGTATTAGGATAATTTATGTAGATAAATATATTGTTGTTTTTTAAAACCCTCCAATCTCACAAATTTTAATCCCTTGCTACTCCCAGGTTACTCAGCAGACTTGTTGGAAACCTAAGCAAACCATTGAGCCCAACAAACAGGTGTCAAAAAGAATTAAGGAAAAATAACAATAGAATCAAAAATAAATACCTCGAATTAGAAAGCCAGGTCGATGAATGAGATTGCAGAATACCTTCGATTACACCATGCCAGTGATTTCGGTAGTGGCGACTGTCGGACTGATAGGCCTGGTATCAAAGGCCAGCGTACACAATACAAATTTTTTTTTGCCCTTCCTAACTTCAACCCTGTTAAGAGCGCCAATGCTTTCTGTTATTGCATTTTGGCCTGATATGTTCCATCTCAGTCAATATTTTTTTTTTTAGATGAGTGTTTCACAGCCTTTCTTATTTCGTAGCCGTGAAACAGGAGCTACTGTAGACGCTTGTGGTCTGTGTTGTAGCCTGCCCATCCCGTAGTATGCCTTCCCTCTGATGGGCGAGAAGTGACTTCCCATTTAGGTGCTGGGTCAATACGAGCGCACAGGAAGGTATCTCTTACAAAAAATTGTAACCAAATTAAGAATACAATTTTTTGTCGGCACGGGGATAATTTGTATAGAGATACAAATTATCTTCATCATTGAGCTTCTTCAAAACTGCTGGTTTTACTGTTACACATATTTTTTTAAATCAAGGGTGGTGTGGAAGAGAATGCCGTTGGCATTAGCACCGCCCTTGATCAAGTTTTGTTTTATTAATTTCAATTTGTATATAATTATGTAAATATTCTATGTACTTTATTGTAAATAAAACTTGATCTAACAAGTTTAATTAATAATAACAAGGTATGGTCGGGTGCGGCCATGCCTTCGATATCGATCCGTCGCGACGGATCGCCACTGAGTTTTGGTGAGAAATTTTTGCAATAATCTGCGAGAATCATGGTCAAGTGGCTTGAAGAGATTTGCACAACCTCACATTCCACAGTCAAGTGCCAATTATTATTATTATCTATTATTATAGCAAATGAAAAATCTGTATTGTACGGTTACGAATCACGGTCCAAATAAATTCCTTCCATAAATGCCCCTTTTTTACCCATTTTTCGAAAGTGGAAACACTTCAGCCATCTTGTTTTTTTTTGGTGAATGTTGATGATAACTCATTAATAAAATTGTTCTCTTATGTTGAAAATTATTTTACTGATTTTATCGTTTTTGTTTTGTGGTCGATTGGTTGAGGCGCTCAGTCTAGTAACTAAGCTAGAGTAAGAGATCGATTGGTTCGAATCCCACACAGTGAATGAAGTATTGAAGTATTCGACTTTATTCGGTATAAAATAAAAGACCCTAAACAACGCTCAAATAAGCGGATTCTTTAGCCCTAAGCGGGCAGTTACAAAAAAAGGGCCGAATTTAAAATAAGATCACAACAAATTTAAGCCAGACCAGTGTTCCTCAAGTCGGAATTTCAACTAATCTCAGCGCACTGTGGTCGGACTTAAGGGATGGTAGGGCTTATATTTTATTCATAATTCGGCCCAAGTGTTATTAATATTCTATTATTAATATTACTGATGTTCGACGTTTAACCATACCCCATTTTCGACATTCCGTGAGACTTCTTTTTAAAAAAATGAAAATTGGGTTTGTATTCCACAGGAAAATTTGAGTGTCGAGGCGGATTTTAATTTTGCATTTTTGGGACCTTTCTCACGAAGCGATACCCAAAGTATGCTAACATCGCTTTGTGAGAAATTTCTTCAACTAACATAACAGAGTTCGCGTAGAAAAGGTACCACTCACCAAATCCTAAACTTGCTGGAAGTTGCCTCACTTTAGTGATTATAATATACATAGTTTTTTTGGTTATTTAAAACAAGTAATTTTATATATTTTAAAATTACTTAAAAACATACTCAGTAATTTAGGAATACAAAGGGGCGCGGCGAACTCGATGGTTATCCGATTTTGACACGGTAGTACCGTCCACACCCACAACAGCCGCCCCCACAGCAGCCACTGGCACAGCAGCCACCCGCACAACAGCCGCCCGCACAACAGTCTGACCCACAGCCGCCACAACAGCTGCCCATCTTCGTTAGCGGCACGCAGCACTCAAGGACATTGGCTTGAATCAGTGGGTCGAGGAGCATGCGCAGACTTTGCAGGTTGGGAACCGCTGGATTGCTCAGGGTGGCGTGGTTTAGAAGGACTCGCTCGTCCAGGAAATTTTGGATGGGCCGCACAGGGTTTTGACCAGGTTGAGGACTCGGAATTGAAGGTTCGAATCTAGGTAAGACATCTTTTGTCACGGTAAAAGTTAAATAAAGACGATAAAAGTTTTGCTTTTCAAATTACTCGTACTAATAGCTCGATGGTCTATCAGAAGTTACAAGAAGATTTCTTCAAAATTTAAAATAATTTAATTTGGGTTTTAGTTTAAAAAGTCAAGAGTCAAAGTGAAAAGTCACAATGAGTTTCTGAAGCTAAATTTCGATTTTCCAAATAAGTTAGTACTTATCTGGCCACTCTATCTAAACCCTAGGCCCTTACACGTTCAACACTGGCTCTTTCAATATGGAATGGTTTGGAATGGTTTTATCTCAACAACTCTTGAGTTGTGGTGATCTAATAGGAGTGGTCAGGTGTCTGTCAGTCTGTGGTATACTGGTTCGATGTTGTTGATTTCATTGTTCATGAACGCGGGCGAAGCTATAAAAGTTTTGGGATTTGTGGAGAAATGAGCTGAGTCATGTTCAGAAATATGATGTGTTGATTAGTGGACATGAATGTTTTTTTTTTTTTTTTTTTTTTTTTGGTACTATCTGACCTCAGTAGCTTGGACCCGGACATTCATCTATAGAGAATATTATTTTGTATGCATAATTATATTTATTTATGTATGCATAATTATTTTATTTTGTATGCATAATTATATTTATTTATTGTAAACACCAAAAGAGGACTAAAAATAGAGAACGAACAAGCCAGGCTTTTCCAATCTTATAAAGAAAAGACCCAAGTTCTCACGATGGTTGATCGCCATCACATAAGAATTAAGACTCAAGTTGTGACATAATCAATAAATAAATATAATTATGCATACAAAACAAAATAATTATGCAAGATTGGTCCGTTCTAACTAACTCAAATCAAACGTTAGACCAAATAAAACCAAATAGACTCAATTGACATGAAAGGATCTATAGCCCGTTCCAGTCCGTAAGGGACGAAAAAGAATCCTTCTTTCCCTAGATACTCGTACTGCAGTCAAATATTAAAAACAAAATACACATATAAGCTCTGTTTCGTGTTAATATAGGCCGGTTGGCTGGCGCTACTTGACGAGCGCTCGTCTCCCGGCGAGCTTGATTCAATAATGTAGAGAAACTAGAGAAGTAGAGACAACAAAAAGAAAAAGTCACAGTAACAACTTGCTTTCCAAATCATAATTTTCTGTTACAATAACTCCCTCTCATTAGAAGACAAATGTTCATTGATTTCCGTCGATTTTAGCGCCCAACAAAGCGTCAAGTCGAGTTGATGTGAAATTATATTTTTTTTTACTTTCGGCCAGTGAGTCAGAAACTGAATAATAATCGCTCGATAATTACTTGGCCAGTAATTTGCGTCCTTTTGTACGAAAAAATACCTACCGAGTGAGAAAAAGAATATTTACATTGTGATTTTTTTTCTGATTCATTGAAAATTAATGGGAGTTAAAAGCTTTTTATGGATCAAAAAAAAAAAAAAAAATAGGATAAGGAAAGTACTTTAATATGCATTATGGATTCCCTGATTTCATTTTTCGCTTTTCTAATTAATTTTAGGTATGTCATAACCAGCCTAAAGTTCTTGAAATTAACCCCTCTTACGGTGACTACCCTGTTAATTATCAGAATTAAGGTATAACTTCTGTAAATAATAACTTCTGTAAAATATCCCCTAGTGGTCTTCAGGATTAAATATCGGCTGTTTGTTTATTTATCTACTAACTTAAACATTGCGTCAAAATAGTATCTATCTACCTATTAGGTATTTTATTTATTTTAGAATTTTCATAAAGATTTAAAGAAGTTATGCGAGCTATGTCAAGAGCCACTTGAAATTTTTGTATCTGCCTCATCTGAAAACGGTTGAGGTAAAATCAAAATAGTTATGAAGTATCTAAAATCAAAATAGCTATGAGTAGGTTAAATATATAATATGACTTCGGTATGTTTGGTACTTTACAAAATGCATCGATCATTGTTTTGCCTTTTCCATTGACAACCTAAAATTTCAGAGGAATGTGGAAATGTTAAAAGGTCAATGGGGGTAAGGTATGTGAGAATTATATTTTGAGGTGGAATTCGTGAACCTCACTTGAGTCAAATAATGCAAGGCCTCATCCTGGAGAGATGAAAATAAATAAATTTTACTTTACCTATTTTTGAGACAAAATGTCCGAAGTAGAAGCAATATACCTAGAGTGCTGCCGTCAGGTCTGATAGAAGTGAATAGTCTAGCTAAGAGTCTATTAAGAGGTAGTAGATCAGTATTCTGGATTTCGAAATATTATGTATTAGTAGACCAAGAGTCTGGCTGGTGCACTATACCTAAATAAAGGCATGATCATTATTCTGGCTTGCGAAATATTATCTTTGAGTAGACCAAGAGTCTGGCTGGTGCACTATACCTAAATAATAAAGGCATGATCAGTATTCTGGCTTGCGAAATATTATCTTTGAGTAGAACAGTAGTCTAGCTGGTGCCTGGCTGGGGTACTTTACTACTTTATCAAGAAAGTAGATCAGTAATTTTTTTTTTTTTTTTTTTTTTTTTTTTTCACAGCAAAAAATATAATTTTTTTACAATAACGACATCAGTAGGTACTTCAGATTTTTAATATTGGAAATTTATCGAAAGAAAAATATCTTAAAATTTCTTTTCATTTTATAAATAAAACAATGCATTCATTTCTTCAGAAGGCAATGCTGACAACACACTGGCAGCATTGCCCCTCTGAATCGCTAAACTTATTTTCTCTGTTAAATAGCTCTTTGATCTTGGGTCTCCAGTTTTCTCTATCATTTTTTAGTCTGTATTCTGGCTTTAGAACTTTATAATTAATTGACCAGTTGAGTGATCTAATAGCTTTGGCAATACATAAATTTGTGTGGACCAGTAGTCTGGCTTGGGAGTAGACAAATACCTAGTCTTTCAAAACTCTGTATTTATTTAGAAATTAATCTGGCTAGAAGATTATTAACTCAATAGCCTTCCAAGGTTCTAATTATAAAAAAAGATTGAATTTGAGATAAGCCAGACTGTCTCTCAAGTCGGCCTAAAGTGGGCTGTGATTGGTTCAAACTTTGACTTGAGGAAAGGTCTGGCTTATCCTAAATTTAATCCTGTTTTATAATTTGGCTCTAAGCAACCTATACGAACAATTTTATGACAAGTCTGGCTACTTGGTTGGCGAGCACCCCAAATCGAGTGAAATCCATGTCGATAATAAACGTAAATCAAGCGAAACGGTCGTTTCGCGGAGAACGCCTTCGAGAAACTACAGTACCTATTTTAAAGTGACGTTAAATCCCAATACCAAATAACTTTAGCTCAGAAATAACATTCTTCTTCTAACTTCTTGTTATTGTGTGTATCTATTGGAAAAAAATCTCTCCTTGTACCCATTGAAAACTATTGTTTAAATATTCCTTTGTCCACTCGTCAATTCGTTTTGGACAAGGAACACGATCTACAAGATTCAAGAGTCAATTGTTCTCAATATTGGTGGTTATTTATTTAGAACACTAACTCTAATTTCATGTTGGATCAGTCCAGTGCCCAAAATAAAATACGAGTAAAGTACCTCTAGAACCACGTGTCGTGTACGGATTCAAACGTTAAATAATAATAATATTTACAATTTTATTATTATTACTGAGTAGCATCATCGTGCATGTCCGATGGTCGCCAAAATTAGTATTTTCATCAAGTTCATAATTATACAAGGAGGCCAATAATTAACAAGGGCCCCCTTGTTTAATTGTTTGTATAGACATATAATAATAATAATAGACATTTATCTATAATGAACCAACCTCAGTAGCTTGGTCGGTGGTTCAAGTCCCGGTTTCAGCGTAGATTTAGTAAAGCGAGTTCGAGTAGTTGTGACATCACGAAAGTGATTAACACAAATATGAAAGAAAACATTTATTAATAATGCATTAATACCCGAGTTGGCTTAAAGAATTTATACCCGAAACGAATTTATAAATTTAATACCCGAGAATTACTCCAGCTTGGTTTGGACTGTCAAGTCGGCCTACAGTGCTACAGCTTAGATTAAACCCAACACCCACTCAATTAAACTCAAGAACACCCCAAAAACTTAACATAATCAAACCCTCTTCGTCAAGGAGTCCTTGATAAGTCAATCATAACGTTCTTGTGTAGAGGTCTTGAAGTATCCAGCCAAAAGAACGCTTCAAAGTGCGCAAGAAAAATATTTTTGTGGTGATTTCAAACAGAAAAATTAGACGTGAAAAAAGCATTTGACTGTGTTGGAGTTCCCCAGGGGTCCGCTCTTTGCCCTCAAGAATATTCTCCCTAGGGGTTCTTCTGATGAGGCTCTGTGGATTAGCACAAAGGGAATCTACCCCCATCCCTAATTTCTCGTGTATTTACCCTGTTTAATGTGTTAATTAATAACACTTGATAGATTAATTCGACTGTTGATACAAGTAATGTTTCCGCTACACCAGGCTTATTGTTCAACGCGTTGGTAAATGTAGCTTTCGAATTTTTAGCCCTTTAAAAACGTGATGAATAGGAAGGGAAATTACATTAATGTTTGTAGGCAATGCCAGTATGACGCTTCTTAACACTAAGCAAATGCTTTTGATCTCTGCTGCTAGCTATTCATTTTTAGATTGAGAAAATTGGAAGAGATTGCCGTAGGTATTAGCACCACCCTTGATCAAGTTTTACTTTATATTTTCTACCTTGTATTTGAAAATGTAACTTATAGTATGTAATAAATCTTCATGGAATTTGTTTTTGATAATAATTGTTAGATTGAGAAAAATTCTATGAATTTAATTTTTTTCGAAATTCTTTCAGAAATTTCCAAAGTAATTAAATACAATATTAGTAGTTTTTATATTTTGATTATAGTGAAATTTGAAACCAATCTTGATATTAATAAATTATTTTTAAACTTAACATATCTTTTTCTCTAAAGTTGGATGTAAAGGTAAAAAAGTTAAGTGCGACAGACACATCCACTAATTTAAGAAGTATTGACATAGGCATTAGGCATACCTTTCCCAATTTTTACCTTTACATCCATGCTATTCCGGAAAGGGACAAAATCGGTCAGAATTTTCCGCTCCGGCCGGGATTCAAACCCGCAACCTTCGAGTCAGCTACCAATGCTCTTACTTAACCACTGAGCCACGGATGTTGGCAAAATCGCTTTACTAAAAATATTTGCATAACTGCTTAGAAATATTACGTACATCATATTTTGTAATTTTAGAAAAAAGCAAATAAAAAGAACATGAACTATTTTTTATGGTCATAAATGGATATGTCTTATTAATTTATTATATCTATAATATTATTTTCAATAACATGGGAGTTTACCTATCTGTTACAGATACGATAAATAAAAAAAATCGACTTAAATACAAAGGATATAGTACAGAATTTAAATACATACATTAAAAAATAAATACAAGCTGGTTTACATAAATTACATTTTGATTCCTCAGAACCTAAAAAAAGCCTACGCATATATATACATTAAATACTTATAGTTCATTTAATTAAGTCTTAGCTTAGGGCCGAATTATGATACAGGATTAAATTCAAGATAAGCCAGAATATCCCTGAAGTCTGAGTATCAACCAATCACAGCGCATTGTAGCCCGACTTGAGGGACAGTCTGGCTTGTCTTGAATTTAGTCCTGTTTTATAGTAAAATTCGGCCCTTAATTTTGCGTATTGTCGAGGAAAATTAAGCGCATTGTCTCGAAGTTGTCAATCTGATTTTTCATATTAATTTCGTCTTTTGAGATTCGTATGAAGCTCTAAATCTAGTAATCTACAAAGGTATAACTAGTTAATTAGTAAAAAATATGCCATACATTAACAGCTGTATTTTTATGGAAAGAAAATTTTATCTGAGCAATGTCTCAAGCAAGGAATTGGCCAATAATAATAAAGGAAGTCATACTTGAGACATTGCTCAGACGGTGTTTTTTGTTCATTAATACGACTGTAAGATTTTCGCGTATCAGAAACGAGTAAATCTTTAATAATGTACTCCGGACAATGTCATCAAAGTACGATCTTAAAAAATTGAATTTTTAACAATAATATAAGCTAGCGGGACCGTTCCTACAATCGAAGTATAGTGCTCTGTGATTGGTTGAAAATCCGACTTAAGGGAGGGTCTGACTTCTTTGTTCTAATCCTAATTTATAATTCGGCCCTAGGGCAGTCAATTATTATCACACTCTTTAGTGGAAGGTAACCATCAGGCGAGGTTAATGCTCAAAGCATTTTCTACCACCTAACCCTCAGAGTCTAATTATTATGTGGTCACAAACTCAAATTAATGAGGAAAAATTCAAGCACTGGCTGGGATTCGAACCAGCGGATCCCTACGCTACTTGGATTACCACACTAGCGCTTTAACCACTTGCCAGACTTGCCTACCAGTCAATGGAGATTACATTTAGCTTATCTTGGAATTTTGGAACTTGAGATTCGTATTACAATGTAGGTACTGTAGGTGGTATTATGTATGAACTCGGAAACACAGGGAGGCATTATGTGAGTTTTTTTAATGGACAAGGACATGCCTTTGTCACCGGAAGTAGACCTGAAACCTGAACCCACTTCAATGAGTACTAATCGTGTTAGTATAGGCCGGCTAGTGATTTTCTCCTAACAAGTAGGTACCTACAGAGTACGAGAGAGTACAGAAAACATGAAAAAAATACAGAGATCACTACTGAATCATTTTTATATGAATACGAGTATCTAATATCTACATAATTATAATTTTATACAAATTTATTTAAAACGACCTATATTTTTGATTATGTATGTCTTATATCTTGGTTGGATATATTACAAAGTATGATTCATACTCTTTAGTATGCACAGATCTACAGAATATTAAGTACAGAATTTAAAATGTCTAAATACAGATAAAAGGTATAGGTTAAAAGTAATAATGAGGATTTTAAGTACCATACTTGCTTCTAATTATTTATGGTAAGGATAATTATGCTGGATTTAGTACAACAATTTATTTATAATTAACAATACCTAATACTTTTTCTTGAGAAAACTAATGTAAATGTCTTACAACGGCGAAGAAAATCCTCATGGATAAATGGCAGTTTCGGCGACAGATGTACAAAGATGACAAGCTCATCTATGCAAATCCATCACCGAAACTTGCCAGATGATGTTGCACTCCTACCAACTAAAACCCTTCCCAATTGATTCTTCACATGGGAAATGTCAATAAATAAAATTTACTTAAGCATATTAAATGTTCAAGTTAATCACAAGTGAGGTGTTAGCGTCTGGGTGTAATAATTATGTATTTTTGGAAATTTACAATTAACTAGGTAATAATAATTATACAAAAATATCTAATATTTTACAAGGAGAGGTATTGTTTTTTGGTATTTCAATGTACTGGACTATTTTTTTTTTTCTTCTTCTTTGCCCGAGGTGTATAAAAATAGAGAGGTGACTAAACCACATCCCTCAGTGTAAGCCACTGGGGAGTGCCCTACAATGGGAAACAGCGCCCGCAAGCAAATGAGTATTTTCGAAACTGCAATACAGTCATGTTGGACAAATCCTTTCACGTAAATGAAAAATAAACGTCTGAGGACAAACGGGAATAAAAGTGATTAACACAAATGATGTCACACTCAAACAAACTCGCCTTAAGAAAATGAGTTGATTGGAGTCCCTAGTGTCCCAAAGTTGGGTAATTTTTGTTAGGCGCTTTCTAAAACTATCCCTAGTTGGAAATAGAACCACCGGCTTTCAGGTTAAGAATTGGCTGATTCTTAATTCAGTATGACCTACACACTTCAGTGCTGTTTCAACACTTTAAACCGACAGTTCTCACAAGAAAATAATGTCTAGTGTTCCCCTGTATTCTGATGCAGTTGCTGTTGATACATTTGAAACCGCCTGAGCGCAATGGTCTGGTAATACCGCTGCAAGATCAGACTCTCCTGCACCTTATCACTCTCGCTGTCGTTATTATTATTCACAACATCAATGTCCGCCTCGGCGTCTATTTCCTCATCACTCGTCGCCGTCTTGCCCCTCTCTTCCTCAACGCGCGACAGTTCGATGTCCTCCGTGATGCTCGCCGCGTGCTTTCTGTGAGGACTTTCGTCCATCTGGTGCTCTTCGGACTTGAACCTCTTAGTTAAATCCTCCGTGCCGCCAGCTGGGTGGTCCGGGGCAAGCAGCGAATCGACGTCGAATTGCCGCTTCCTCGAGATGCAAGGTGACGTGCTGGTGAGCGGTGGTAACATGTGGGGGAAACACTGGAACGGATGACTCGAGAAGAGAAGGTTGGGGAAGTTCAACGGCGGAGACAGCGGCGGCGGTGAGTTGCTGTCGTTGTCGTCGTCGACAGACAGCCCCATGTGACGGCGGACTTTTCTTTGCGCTTTCCTTCTCCGGAAGTCACCTTTCTTGAAATCGTCAACGTTGGCGGGGTGGATTGACCAGTAGTGACCTTTCCCGTTGGCGCTGCGTCCGGCTTTAATGAAGCAGTCGTTAAGACTCAGGTTGTGGCGGATGGAGTTTCGCCAGCCTGGGCCTCGCGTGCGGAAGTAAGAGTAGTTGTCGAGGATGTACTGGTAGATATCACTCAACACGAGTTTCATGTCGGGGTTGGACAGGATGGCCATGGCGATGAGTCCTATGTAGCTGTGCTGCGGCTTGGGTTCCTCATTGTTAATCTGGAACCTGGGGTGGAAGTAGTTCATGACACGAGTCACGTTGGGCGGCTGGTAGCCTGGATACGCCGTGCCGTATTGCTGGGATAGCCGCAGTCGTTCGGCGTGAATCGCATAGTTGTACAACTGAAGTCGGTACTGTTCAATCGGTAGAAGCGTTTGATTATCAACCGGTACGAGAGCGTTGGAGCTGGTGAGCGATTCGTTGTGGTCCATGGGCGACCCAGGGGGAGAGGTCATTTCGGTCGGAGATTTATCGCTGACGGTGGACATCACTAAAAAATATAGGAAACTATTTCTTACTCTCAAATATTGCTAGAAATGACATTGTTTTTTACTTTGCCTAACGCAACAAAGTTTAATTTTCCGTTAAAAGATTGTTCACTTTATAATGAAAAATATAAACTGAATGAGGTAGACTTCTAAAACACATTAAATACAAAAACAGTCGTTAAAGATAATGTTTGAAGAAGCTCCACATAGGTCTTGTAATAAAATCTACCAAGTCATCTTAAAATATCACAGAAAATAAAATGTTTATTTTTCACTTTTTAAAAAGTTAGTATCTACTTGAAAACTTTTTTGTATTTTATTTAAATTGAAAAATATTTCAAACCTGCTTTTGTTGGAGAAAGTTTAGAAAACTCATCCGGTTATTTTCAACGAAACTTTTAGCTTGAAAAAAACTGTTTTTCACAATTTAGAGGAAAAGATTATTGTATAATTTACAGAATTGAGATTTTCTGCTTCCAAGATCTCATGTATAAAATTAAAAAAAAAGACACACCCAAATAAAATAAAAATGGACTTTTACGTAGAAAGAAATGTGGATTGACAGTTAGATTTTTTGAAATACCTAAATAATAAATTATAATAAAAAATTAATAAGCACAAATAAATTAAAAGATTTGTTTGTATTTTGCACCAAAACTTTTGAAAAATCCAAATGAGCCTTTGAAAAAACAGTTACTAAATTCAGCAATCACTAAGGAAGTACGCAAAGCACAGAGTCTTGAACGGTAATAAACAGAAAACAAACAAAATAAAACAAACTAGGGTACATAGCCGTTTCTAGTAATCATTTTATTTTTATTTATTTTTTATTTTGAGAATCAAAATTTTCGAAAAATATTTATTGTTCCCGCCCCTTCTTTGTTGTATGTTAGGTGTTGCTCGCCCGATCTCCCTCTCTTCTGTATTCCTATTTTTGTATATAAACTCTACATATACATACCCCGTGGGTTTCATATGCGTTATATACCTACACCTATGTACATATTGTGTTTTCAAGTTAGGTTGGTATACAGTTTCTATGTTACAAATTGTTATTGTATCGTTTAGGGTGGAGTATCTGGTTTTGTATACAGCTGAAACGATCAAACAGCCAGCCAATCTCTTTGAGTCTAGAAATGGGACGATCAATTATTCTTCTCTCCATACTTTTTATTCTTGCTTGTAGCTTGTTCTTCTCTTCACTTAAAAAAAACGTTCTTTGCAGAGATTTTTTTTCTTTTTTAATAGAAAAAAAAACGTTTCTCTCTGTTTCATTAGATATCTATTTTTTCAGTCTCTTTATTTTATTTATTGTTTATTTTATATTAACTGACCAGGCAAACTTAACAGACAGAAAAAAATATGGGTAGGAGATTTTTTTTATATAAAAAAGAAAATGTTGTAATGAACTCATTTCAAAATACATCTATAAAAATTTGTTTATATAAAAAAAAAAATACATTCAAAAATTGCAAGAAAAGTCTTCTCAACTGAGAATCAAACTTCATGTTTAGTTGAATTTTCATTAGATTTTTTTTTTCTTTTCTCCATGGAGTTATGAGGTATTGATTTGGTGGATGTGTCTCAACTACCAACGGGTATTAGTGGAGACGCCAAAAATTCCATTATTTTTTCTTTATATTTATTTTTTAAATTATTTTTGAGGGAGGATACATTTACATAAATACATAATTATTCAAGAATATACATTAAAAAATCATAAAGTATATCATTTGTGTTAGTCACAATCGTGATGACTGTCACAATATTACTCAAACACATTCTTAATTTTTTTTTTTACCGTACTTGAGAGTTGAATCAACGACCTCCGGTTTACAAGTCCGGCTATGCCTTATCCATCAAGCTATACTAAGGAAAAAGACGGAAGGAAATCAAAATAATTCATAATATACTTAAAAATTCTATTTTCCTTCCATATCTATTACCACTTGTGTGATAAAAATATTTACTTTTTCAGTTTTTTCTCATAAAAATTCAAGTTCCATCCCACCTTCTATATTAGCTCCCAGATACAAGTTAAAACACTGTACCTATTATATTATTAATAATATTTTCACCTATTATTGAAATATTTTCACCCCAGAGGCATACAATCTCTTCCAAAGCCTGACATTCTTGACATAAAATATTTGAAGAAAAAAAAAAAAAAAAAAAAAAAAAAAAAACGCTCCTCAAAATCTCTTTCGATGATCGGATGTTTCGGAACCACTCCGTATTATTCACCCCAAGGCTCATAACTCTCAAACCCCGACTTTTTTTTATGGGCGGCGTCTATTGGAAGGGGAGCATTTCAGCCGCGATGGGAGCGGACCCCTCCAGCTAGAGCCCTGATTGGCTGAGAGACTCAACTAGGGGTGTCCTGGTTTGCGCCTTCTCTCTGGTGGGTGCGTTCGAAATTTCTGTGCAACGCAATCCAACGTTTGAAGAGATGTTATTTTTTTTACTCTCTCTCTCTCTCTTTTTTTCTATCTCTCTTTTCCTTTCCCTCTCTTCCTTTCTCTCTTTTTCCCTCTTCATATTATCTCTCCTCTTTTCTCTTCCTTTCTCTCTCTTTCCCTCTTCATATTATGTCTACTTCTTTTTTCTTTCTCTCTCTTTCTCTGTGCAATTTTCTCTTATCTTTATATATATCTCTCTCTCTCTCTCTCTCTCTCTCTCCTCTCCATCCCTTTTCCCTTCTCTTTTCTTTCTGTCTCTCTCTTTCTCTTGTACCTCCTGCCTTCCTTTTTTTCTCTCTCTCTCTTTTATGTTTCTATCCCTGTTTTCATCACACTTTCTCTCACACAATGTTCTCTCTTCCTATTTCCAATCTCTCTATTTCTCTTTCTCTCTCTATATATATATATATATATATATATCTCTCTTTCTCTGCCCCTCTCTCTCTTTCTCTCTCCCTCACCCTCTCTCTCTATATATCTCTCTCTGTTTCTCTCTCTCTCTCCCTCCGTCTTTCTCTCTCTTCCTCTCTCTCTTTCTCTATCTCTCTTTCTCTCTCTCTCTCTACCTTCCTATTCAGAGGACAATCTTCCTAACATAAAGGGATAACATCAGATTTCATGTATTTAGTCGAGTGCTGTATCATTTTCATCTTTTCCAGACAAAGCATATCAGGGAGGGAATGTTATCTACCGGTATTGTTTCGTAAGGTAGGGGGGGGGGGGTCCGTGGTATAACGATTGGGAGTGACTGCCCGTGGTTCAGAGATCCTGAGAGTTCGATCCCAGGTTGGGCAAAATATTCTGTTCTCTCCAAACTCGTGAGGCGTGCATTTCCGGCCCAACCCAGGCTGATGGGTGAGGCTAATCTGGATAGCTGGTACGATTCCCAGAGATAAGGGATTGGAGGGTAAAACCCGCGTTCGGTGGGTTCGAGTTCTTGCAGGGCAAGAAAATTCAAGCTTTCGAATTTTATTGTTGTTTGATACTCAGATTTAGATACTTTGTTAATTTTTTTTTAAACTTCAATCTCAATCATGAAAAATTGAACGGTTCCAGAGTCGCGGGTTCGAAACCCAGCCGGGACATGACAAGTTATCCTCCCATTTGGGATTTTTACCACAAAATAATAATAATAATACGTCTTGGGCTCACTGCTGGAACAATGGGATTTAATAGTCCTAATCGGGCAGTATAAATAAGGCGATATTAATATTATAATATTAAAACAAAATTGAAAAGTGAACCCCCCAGTACTGACGACTTGGAAAAGTTTGAACAATGACAACATATCCGCAACTTTGAGCAAGACACACAAGTTCCGAATTTCCTGAGCTTTGCTGTAAACTTTCAACAGGACGTCTACCGCCATTGTTCCAGGAACGTTTTCAAAATGCACGGCCAATTATTGACACATTACTTACTCGTAATACTGATCAATTCGATGTGTCACACTATCATAAGCCCATTGGGTCAAAAAACAAGCCTATTTATAACTATTTAAAAAAAACAAGCCTATTTAAGTAATTTAGAAAAACAAGCCTATTCAAGTATTTAAAAATCTGGTGTAAACATCACACGACTTTCCTTATCATAATTATAAGGAATTGGAACAGGACCAAAAGCCACTGGTGACTCAAAGGTAACATTTAGCTAAAAATCAATATCAAATTCGTAATCAGCACCTCAAAATCATTGGATTTGATATGTCACAACCCCCATCTACGATAAATAATAAAAAAGTTAATCAAAGCGGGTCCCCCCCAAAACACCGGTAAATTGGGGCCGAGGTCCAAAAAGTTCAAGATATCAAAAAAATGATCAGAAGAGACCCCTATTATTTTTTTAATCTAAGACATAATTGTTCTCTAATATTTTTTTGTATCTTTAACCAATTCAAAGAAGCGGCACTTGCGGCCAATATTTGCGGTCCTGCGGCCGCAGTCTGAGGCCGATTGCAACCAAAAGTTTTGTGGTTCGTCTGGTGTATAATTATAATTAGCATACCAAATTTCAAGTCTCTAGCTCTTACCGTTCTCGAGATATCCTGTTTACACACAGATAGACAGACAGACAGATAGACGCACGGACCAATGGCTGAAAACAACTTTTTTGGTATCCTGAGGCTATAATTCGTCCAGAAATGTGAAAAACTGGGTAGGTCAAATTTTCGACGAATACAATACTTTCCTTATTATAGGATAAGGAAAGTAAAAAAGCCTATTTAAGTATTTAAAAAACAACCCTACACGGTGAAAAACCAACTGCGAAATTTAACATAGTATTGTGATTAATTAAACATACGGGGGACCCTTACAAAGTTAGCATACGCGATATTTTCGACTTTAGCATAAAGTGGTTAGCATAGTTTATGCTAACGAAATTTGTCAAAAGTCGTGACGTCATAGTTGTGACGTCATTACTTTTATGCCAACGGATGTATAAAGTTATGCTATTGTTCAATTCAATTCAATTCATTGATAGCATAATAACATGTTTAACTTGCATAGTCTATGCTCTGAATTTCATTTGTTTAACATAACATTATACGTATCTTAGCATAAAGTAATTCGCCTATCATAAAGATTATGCATACTTGCTGTGTCATTTTCATACCAGTATACGAAGTAAGCATAGTGTTATGCTAACTGTTATGCGAAGTAGGCATACTGTTAAAAACCGCATGCTAACGTTGGCATAGTGTTATGCTAACTGTTATGCGAAGTAGGCATACTGTTAAAAACCGCATGCTAACGTTGGCATAGTGTTATGCTAACTGTTATGCGAAGTAGGCATACTGTTAAAAACCGCATGCTAACGTTGGCATAGTGTTATGCTAACTGTTATGCGAAGTAGGCATACTGTTAAAAACCGCATGCTAACGTTGGCATAGTGTTATGCTAACTGTTATGCGAAGTAGGCATACTGTTAAAAACCGCATGCTAACGTTGGCATAGTGTTATGCTAACTATTATGCAAAGTAGGCATAACAATATACGAACGTTGGTATGGTCACTATGCGACCCTTGGCATAGTGACTATGCTAACGTTGGCATAGTCACTATGCCAACGTTCGCATATTCAATATGCGAACGTTCTCATAGCAGTATGCAAAAGTATGCATACAGCTATACGTATGATACGTATAGCTGTATGCATACTTTTGCATACAGCTATACATATACCTATGTATTTGAATGTACAGAAATTTGCAGGATAGCCTCCGACTAAGTGCATAAATATTTTGCACTCGGACGGAAGTCATCTACATGCATATTCCTAGTCATACAAAGTCATAGGATATATGTATTGCCCTATGTGTGGAAAATGAAGAAGAATTCAATTATTCAAGTAAATATAATGTACAACACATTACACTCTTTATTTACAGAAATTACACTTTAAGTTTACAGAAATTACACATTAACAATTTTTAAATTTACAGAAATTACACATCAACAACTTTTTATTTGCAGATATTACACTATATATACAGTTAAGAAAAAATACAACTTATATGTTACATTATCAGGGAGCGGTAAAATGGGGTAATAGAAACAGTCAGGTGTCTTTCAGGTATATTAGTATACCTTTATTACGTATACTCTGTACAGATGAACCTGTATAGCTCTTAGATCACCAGACAGTTAACAGTTATATCATTTATAAAGTTTACAGTTATGCCTACCTATTCTATGTTGCATCTTAAAGTAACATAAAAAGTGAAGTTGGGTTGAATGGAAAGCGTATGTGGAATGGGAGAAAATAGGTTTTCCAGAGACAAGTACTCTTTCTCTTCGGTCTGTTGTACTACTTTGTATGCTTGAAAGTGGTCAATAAAGTATTGACATTGTAATTTAGAACAAATGAAAAAAACTTGTCCGTTACAAACAAAAATGTCTTCTACTTGAACAAAAATTGGAAGCATAGTGTCCATACAAAGATCTTTCATTAGAATGCTAGATTTTTCTATTTTACAATTTTTCGTTTCCAACCATGTAATGGAAACGAACAAATCTGGGGAACTAACATTGAATTTGGATTTCAAAAACTCTGAATGCTCTGTGAAAATGCTCGATTTCCTACCAAAAACTATCCCCTCTACCTTTGAAGTTGATGATAAGTAATGATGTAATGTCAATTGGTTTCGCGTTGCAACTGTTTTGCAAATGTTAACTCTAGTACAAGCCGCACGAGCAGCTATTTTTGATACTCTATGCTTAGCTTCAAATCTCATGGTGGACAAAGAAACTAATGGACCAAATTTGAGAAACATATCTGGATAATGTAGAAGGAAATGAAACTTAGGCTTCAGGTTCTCTTTTACAACATCACTAAAAGTCCACAAAAATAGTTCAATTAAATGTCTAAGAGGAGCTATTTCATCCTTTGAAAAGGAACGTACCATTAATTTATCTAATAGTTTCCTCAACAAGACATAAAGGTCCCAGACCCTGTCGTCTTCAGGAACGTAATACCCAATAATAAGACCAAAATATTTGACAAAAACCATCATTTCAGATCCTGAGCATTTCAGTTTGATTGTGGCAGATCCATCATCAAATAAAATATTTGAAGGTTTATTTCGGCTATCCGGACCGAAATCGAAGAAAAAAATTTTTCTTTGTAAGAGTTCAATAGTCACAAATTTTTTTTCTTTAATTACATAATTTACAACGTAAGATAAGACATAACGACAACAACCTTCTAAATAATCATGAAGAATATCAACAGCAACATTGTCAAAGAGAGAAAACCCATCTAACTCTAACCAAACACACTTTTCTTTTATTCCTGTTTTTGAAGGATCGTTTACTTCCAGATCTCTGTTATAAGATTCCATGTCTCGCAATAGAGTAGTATCTAAAGTATGCATGGTTGCAAGTGCACTCTTGTCAACAGAACAAATTCTACAACAATAATTACCTATGAAACTCTCAACGAAACCCAAAATACCGTTTAAGCCCAAATTATCACCAGTGATACTAACGACATGGAATTTTACAGTGCCCTGGAAGTATCTATTGTGAACAGATATACCGTTACTACTTAGAAAATTTAGTTTCTGGATAATCGGGCTAAAAATAGCCTTGTTCCCAAAGGTACGTCTATCAGACGCATGGAACATCGACAACATAATAATGTTGTTCAACTGAGAAAACCAATATGGTGGGAGAAATGGAAGAGACAAATAAACCCCACCCAGTTTTTGAATTCCTGCATGGCTACCTAAGGGATTATTTACTTCGAAATCATCAAAGTATAAAATTAGTGGGAGATGCATTTCATTTTCTGATTGAACAAAATTTCTTCTTTGCCAAGCATTTCCTTGAACAATGTTACTCATTAATTCAGATGAATTGTTAACCATTCTGAAATAGTCAGAAATGCCCTTGAAAATGTGATCAAGGGATAAAATTTTTCCCAAAACCAACTCAACTGGTATCAACTGAAGAGTACAAGGAGAATGAGACAAACCTCTTCTAACCATATCTAAACGAGACCCTATTGTAATTTCAACGGGTAAAATTAACGTTCCCAAAATCTGGAAACTCAGAATTCTTTTATGGTCTGAATTCAGATCAGACATTTCGTTTTCAGATGCTACGAACAAGTCTCTTAAATACAAGTGATAATAACTCTTAGGGAACCCTGATTTATCTATCAAATCAATAACCCTGGTTAAATGATTATTATAGGATGTCAAAAATTCTTCAATGTTAATTACAGAATTTTGAATGGTACTTCTTGGAATGCCTGGATTTGCATATAGAGAAGTGACTAACTTTCGCAAAGAATCTTTCACCGAGCTTGCTGTGTTCGCTATTTCACGAGACACATCAATTTCCATGGAAATAGTACTAGCAAGTGGATTATCATCTCGTATGAAAGAATCATTAAGCTCAGATGGTTCACAATCATGATGTAATGTTTTCAAATGCTTGCGTAGTGCATGCAAATTTGAATAATGTCGACGACAAGAAGGCGCTCCACATGTGAATCGGGAGGAATTACCATTTCTAGCACGTACAGGACATGAGTCCTTAATGTGCTTACAATATGAAAAAATAGTTTGGAACAATTTTTGACAGTCCTCGCAAGTGAACATAGTAAACAATTATAGTAAGCAAATTGAAATAGATTAAAACAACAAAAATACGATAAAGGAGCTCAAAATTTGTACCTACAAGTAAACTAAACTAAAACAAATATATTAAAAAAAATTCTGTGTAGGGGGCTGACACATGTAGGGGAAGGTGGGGCAAAATGGAAAAGACAAAAAGAAAATGTTTTCAAATATTGGAGGAAGAGAGCAGAAAATAGAGCAAGTTTAACAGCTCAAAAAGAGGATTGTAAAACCGAGACTTTGATGGTCTGAAATTTAATTAAACTTAACCTCCTTTAGTCCCCACATTCCCCTACTTTGAGCAGACAAATTACCTACCTAGATGCCCTGGCTGCTCTATTTGCTTTAGGCATCAATGCAAGGTCAGCTAAAAGTTTAGTAGTCGGTGCATGAATCTTATCATACTTGGTGGATATTTCGTAGAAACCTAGCTGCAGTGTAAGCCACAGATGTTGACTCTCTTCTGGGTAATTACAATGCGTTACAAAGAAAATCTTGAAACAAAGATCTACAGCTGCTACAATTGAATTTTGAGGTTGTAGAATGTCATCTACAACACAATAAACATTGGTTGGATTTTTAAAATCACCTACATACATGACATAGGGTAAAGTGGGTCTGTACATTTTAGTCAATTTTTCAATCCGACTCACCCTGCAGGTTTCTATGTTAGAAGGACTGGACACATGCATTATGAATCCCTCGCAAACTTCAGACCTTGATGGTTTCCAAGAGTAACTCTTCACCTTTTTTGTGGCAGGAACTGATGTGAGGTAGGGCAGCAATAGCAGGCACTGCGCAGTCCGAACGTCCATGTTAGCGTTGGGTGACAACTCTTCTAGGAAACTGACGAGATCACTGGATACAAGATCTTTCCGAGAGGCCCTCTCTTTCACGGCTTTTGCTAGGGTGATGATCTTCTCCCTGTGATGGAGAAGGCCTTCAATCAAGCACGTTGTTCTTCCAGGATGCAATATGTCAAAGTCCATGTTTATCTAGAACAAAGAAGAACACACGAGATAAATAATCAACTATCATTGATAGTCAAGAGAAAGAAAAAGAGATAAAGAATGAGAAAAGAAAGTGAGATCGAAATAAATAAAAAATGAATAGAAAAATAAAAATAAACGAAAGAAAGAGAGAGAGAGAGAGAGAGAGAGAGAGAGAGAGAGAGAGAGAGAGAGAGAGAGAGAGAGAGATAGAGAGAGAGGGATAGAGAGAGAGAGAGAGATAGAGAGAGAGAGAAATAGAATTGAAAGTAAAATAAAGTGAGAAAAATAGTACTATCCCACATAACAAGAAAATCACCGATTTTCTTAGTGTGGGTTGTTTAGGGCATGTTACTCGTATGTCAGTAAATAATAATTATCTATTCAGTATTCAAGTTAATATTAAGGACTTATTGTAAAAATGTAATTTCATATAATATCAAAAATCAAAAAAGAAATAACTTACCAACACAGGTCCTCTTTCAGGATCCCGCAGAATACGATATGTGTTGAAGTACTGGATGATTGATTGAAATTTCTCATTGCCCGCCTGCAAACATTGGAGTCTGTCCCTTGATGTCTCCTCCCAACGGAGTTTGATAGTCTCGAAGGAATCACTTGGAGTAGCAGTCTCTAACCATTGCAGATAGTTTTGAACTACGGTGTTTTCTGAAAACAAAACAACACATGTTATTAAAAAAGTCACGTAGCCCCACATCTGAGATATAAAATTATTTTTTTATAATTTTTTTTTAGTTATTTGTACTAATCACTATTTTGATCACAACTACCCAAACTCGCTTTACCAAATATATGCTTAACCTGGTACTCGAACCTCCGACCTCCAGGTTACGAGTCCGTCGCCTTATTGATCAGGCTACTGAGGTCTGTTATAAGTTATCGAATTGTAGTTTAAGTATATACATACCTACGGTAATGAATGTGTCTGTTGCAATGCTTTTGTTCAACTCCGAGTCCTCCTGCTCTTGGTTTTCACGGTTCTGACTTGGCCTTCGCTTCTTGAACTCGATGACACCTTCCTTCTTTCCTTTATTTCTGAGATTTCGCCAGATTTCATACAGCAAGCCGGACGTGGAGCTCCGGTAAGGCTTATCTTTCTTTGAAGAAAATGCTTCAGGTAGATCATTGTCGCTGTCATTGGAACGGTACAATTTGAACCAGATGGTGGAGGTTTCTCGTTCAAAAGGAAACTGTTCTATGATTAGGTCCCGTATTCTCATGAAGTCGATTGTTGAAAGTGTCCGCTGGGGCAGTGTGAAAATATGTACTTCATGATTGCTTGAGCAACAGCCTGCCGATCATATGACATGAAGGAAGTCATGTTGAGGTATGATTGCTTCTGCGAATTTGATACTCTTGAGAGCGCTCTATGAATCAGTGGTTTGTCAAGTGCCACAAAGATATTAGAGGTGTCGGGCATATTGCTTCCTGTAGTTACATTGCTTGGTGTTCCTTCAGGTGTCAAGGCTGGCGTGAGTCCAGGTGTCAAGACTGGCGTGAGTCCGGACTCTGGTGTCACAACTGGTGTGGTGTGCCCACCCACCGGTGTTGATGTCCAAGACCCCGAAGAACTCCATTGTGAAGAGTCATAATGAGACGATGAAGCAGTTCTCCATGCATCTAATATGACACTACTTGAAGAATGGCCAACGTTGTCTAGAGTTGTGTACGATCCTCCGTCTTGCAGAGATTGGCCATGTGGGAACTGATGTGATGTGCTTGGTTGAAATTGAATCATCGAGGTGTCTTCTTGTAAGAATTGGCTTTGTTGTTCACACTGTTTAATCCATTCGTCCCGTTTTTTGCGTAGAATGATGATGTGAGCAACACAGTCAATGAGCAGTTTCATCTCCGCCGGCTCCATGTCCCTCAGAATGTCCGTGGTGATTTGGTTATCTGAAACAGACATGAGTACCAATATATACTAGTGGATCAAACTGATCAGGTATTCAGGTTAGGCATTAAATTTGGCATTAAAAAATGCCCAATATGGGCTTTCAAATTTGGTAGGGGGCCCAAATTTTTCAAAATGAAATAGCCCTTAATACCAGACAAAACATAATATCAAAATTTTATTTTTAAGGAATAAAAACTATACAGCAAAATTCCTTCGGCACGTTCAAAAACTATAGCGAAGGTAATTATTTGAAAAACAGCATTTAATATTTCTCACCTGATTTCATATATTATATTTTGTTTTAAACAAATTAGATAACAGAGAAAAACGTGTTTTGGCAATGAAAACTGACTATCGAAAATTTTGGTCGATTCCATTATTTTCCTTTCTTAAAGGACAAAGAAATTAAAGAGGTAACACTGGAGTCAGATTTAAATGAGAATTTTCCGAGGAAAGAATTGAAATAACTAAAAGGAAAGACTTTGAATAACAGTAAATTGGATATTACGAACAACCGTCGAACACTTGTACTGGCCAACAATGTAAATTTCGATTCGAACCGTCGGAAATTTCAATTTTGTGTTAAAGGAAATAAAGGAAAACTTACTTGCAAATGTTTCCACGTACTGCTGTAGTCCCCAGGCAGTTAGAAGGTCTGATACTGATACACTGTCCATGATGAGTCTTCAAGAATAACCAACTCACACAAGCACTCGACAACAACTAATGAGGAAGAACCAAGGAGCACTTGACTTGATAGCAACTAATGAAGTAATGAGACATTGCACCCAGGTTAAGGTGCTTATATAGGACCTTTGAACATCAAAGGTTGAATCCTCTTCGAGGGTACACTCCACTAAGAAGATTTAGATTACATAATAGGTACAAATTTTGAGCTGAACTAAATATTTTAAGTAACTAAGATACTATGTGAACAATAAGAAACTGGGTACATTTTTTTAGAATAGGTAGGTAAAATTTAAATTAATGTGTAATTTCTGTAAACTTAAGCAAGATTTTAATTTTATCATTAAGCTATTTCATTTTAGACTTTTTAGCAGACAATTCCTCTCCTTCGCCTGCGTCGTCTCCTAAAATTTCACTCACTGACATTACGAACGTACTTAATACAACCTTGCCTTGTCACACTTAAAAAGAAATGATCGAACCGAACACAACTATCTTTATTGGAAACATAAAACCTTAGCATGAAATCATACAAACCGCCCTATTTCTATGCTAAAAATTATGCAGACTTTACATAAGTCTATACGAAGAATGTCAATCATGTTAAATTAGGATGAATCTATAGCTCTTATTTTTATGTTTGTATAGTTTTATACGAACAGCCCTCATTGGCATGAAATGCATGCGTAAAGTAGCATACAATTACTTTATATGCGAAACACGTATGGTTTATGCTAATAGTTTAGCATAGCAGTTATGCTAAGACTGTGAGGTATACGAATTTGGCTTGAAGTTATGTCTTCAATTTTCCTGTATGTATAACTCTATGCAAACATTTTGCGTTGACATAAAAAGCATGCAGAATTAAGTATAAAGTGCCTTTTTGTACGAAAAATGCATGGTTCATGCCACCAAGTTTATGTTAAGCACGAGCGGTGTACCAATTTAGCTTGAAGTTATGTCTTCAAATTTCCTGTATGTATAACTTTATGCAAACATTTTGCGTTGACATAAAAAGTATGCGGAAATAGGTGTAAAGTGCCTTTTTGTACGAAAAATGCATGGTTTATGCGACCGAGATTATGTTAAGCACGAGCGGTGTACCAATTTGGCTTGAAGTTATGTCTTCAAATTTCCTGTATGTATAACTTTATGCAAACATTTTGCGTTGACATAAAAAGTATGCGGAAATAGGTGTAAAGTGCCTTTTTGTACGAAAAATGCATGGTTTATGCGACCGAGATTATGTTAAGCACGAGCGGTGTACCAATTTGGCTTGAAGTTATGTCTTCAAATATTTCATTTGTATAACTTTATGTGTGTGCATCGATACTGTTATGTTCAGGATCGTAAACACACACACACACACACACACACACACACACACACACACACAACCACATACACACACACATTACACACACACAGTACACACACACAGTACACACACACAGTACACACACATACATACACACACGCAGTACACACAACACAAACCACAACACACACACATACATACACACATACACATACATACACACACACACAGTACACACACACATACACCACACAGTACACACACACACAGTACACACAAACACACACAGACACACACACAGTACAAATGAAAAATATTTGGGCAAAAAAGTGGTTTTTTGTGAAATTGGTATGAAAAGTTGAAAGTTTAACAATTGTCTTTAGTAATTCAGGTAATTTTTATAACATTTTACTCTCGAACATTTTGCTCTCAGATCATTCATTTTTGCTGCAGAACTCCCGTAAGTTGAGTTGATCATTTTTCCCCAATTCAGGTGGCCACTAATAATTTGTAGGTATATAGGTGCTCATATAGGTGCTCACTACAGCATTGTAGGATTTTTTCCAGTAAATCCAAATCTAATTATATAATCCATCTTTTCTGTAATTGCTGAGGACAAGTCGCTATGGACAATACCTCCATATATAGATTGTCGTTACGAGGCTGAATGGGTCCCGAAAACATCCAAACCCATGTTGACAAATTATTGTCTCCGCCGGGATTCGAGCCCGGGTCTAACGAGTGCAAAGACCACTGAGCCATGTGCTGTGGGAGCTGGTCCCGTCGTATATTAACATCAGGTATATGAATTGTACACACAATACTTTATACTCCACATAGGTGTTTCGAAGTTCAGTTCAAATGTTCCAAATGTCATTAAAAAAGGTTCTTTCACTCGTATACCTGCGATCCATGCAAAAACAGAGGATGACCTCTCTCCATAAGTGACCCAATTGATATACGTCGCCGGCTGGTCAATATGAGTGGTGTGGTTATACATAACATAATATAGGTATATATGCTTTAAATTTCCGAAAGCCTCATCACCGTTAAATATACCTTTAACCTTTGCCTCTAAAATCCTTCCATTGTGTATTATTACCTAATATTAATAGATTTCAGAGTCCATTTCTCGAGTCTAGCCCATAGCACTATTTCATTTATTTATATAAGCTACGCAACGCTCAGGTAGGTATAACAGGTAGGTTTAAAGGTATATTAATGTGTTTCCCACGGAATCTGTTTGAGTAATTACAACACAAAAGCTAAGAATAATATAGGTATTAGATAATATTCCCGGGAATTACGTTTAAGGATTATTTAACATGGCGCGAAACACATTTGAAAATATTATCAAGGTTTCTATATGATTAATTTTTTGTAAAGGTATATCACATTATAATATAATACGTATTGTAGTATCCCCAGCTAAATGTAGAACCCTCGTCAGTAACTTAAACAGTAACCAAACCATCACGGTTGCAAATTATTGCCCCCGTCAGGGTTCGAACCCGGGTACTCATTCATGCGGGAGCTGGACTAGTTTAGCATATAATTCATGCTAAAGTATTTATGCTACCCTAAGAAAACAGTTATTTTATGTTAAGATTTTGTTAGCATGAAATTATACGAACTTCACTATACATGTTCCGCATAAAAAGCTTCTCTTAGCATACATGTGGCACTGTTAGCATACATGAGATGACGTCATTAAAACCTGTTGTATAAAATTAAGCTAATTTTAGTATAAAAAACTTTTATGCTAAAGCCATTTTTATACGAACGGCTCTTTTTGTGTAAATTATGCTAAAATTATGTATAAACGCGAAAAAATTGATTTTTTTTAGCATAAAATATGCTAAATTACTATAGTTTTTATGCGAATGGTTTTTATACAAACTTTTTAAAAAATCCTTTTTCAGCGTGTATTCAAGTATTTAAAAAACAAGCCTATTTAAGTATATAATTTACCGTTTTACCTATTAAAGTATTTTGTCGTTCTTGAGATATCTTGTTCACGGACGGACAGACAGACAGACGCACGGACCAATGGCTGATAACAACTTTTCGTCCAGAGATATGAAAAACTGGGTAGGTCAAATTTTCGAAGAATACAATACTTTTCTTATTATAATAAAGCTATTAAAAATTCAATATTCTATTTATTGTTATTTTATTTATTTATTTACACTTTTTTTACAAAATAATCAACAACAACAAATTAATAACAGTAAATTTAAAAAGAAACTTATAGAACTATGCACCAAAAAATAAAGAACATTATTAATTTTAATTACAATTGTTTTGTAATCCGGGGCGAAGTTAATCATAATGGTGCTCAAAGGCACTTGTATTTACGGAAACAGTCCATATAAGCATGTAACAAATAACAAAAGTTAAAAAATAAAACAAAAGTCAAAAAATAAAAAATGCCTAACTCTACACTCGAAGTAAAAAAGTTAAAAGTTATCATGTTTGTGTTAATCACTTTCATGATATTATCCCTACTACTCAAACTAGCTTTACTAAATCTACGCTGAAACCGGGACTTGAACCACCGACCTCCAGGTTACAAGTCCGCCGCCTTATCGATCAAGCTACTGAGATTGGTTTACACTCGGAAGTACCTTCTTATTAGAAAATTTCTTCATATGAACTTCAGGAAAGTGTTCATTGTGTCTTCATCACAGGAAGTCATCCACTTCATTATCCTAATTATCCGCTTCCATACGAGAGCATAGTAAATATCAACTCGAGGGATGAACGGAACAGGATTCCAGGATATCAAAGAGATCTAAAGGAGATGTCGGGAAAATTTGAAAGTTTATCTTTGATCCGTGGAAAACTATAATACAGGCGGCTGGTGACTGCTATGTTCAGGGGGGTTATTATTATTATTTAATTATTTATTAATAGGACTTAAAATATATATGTACAATTTGTACAAACAAGTAATTGTCAAAATTGAATACAACATTTAGAACAATATAAATGAGAAAAGAAAAGATAAACAACATACATAGATAATCTATAATCATGCAGACGTCCTAACTAAAGGGCGGGGTTGCCTATGGCAATCTCTTCCACCCAACCCTTAATTATTTACTTCTTCTTTTACTCTGTCTTATGCCGCTTGAGCAGGGTTGACGTTGTTCAACCTCATGGTTAAGATTGGTTGGTTTTGGCACATTTTTTACGGCTGGATGCCCTTCCTAACGCCCTTCCCGTCCTAAAAATTTTGTCATTCCCAAAGGTCCTTATGTTGGGAATTTTTTTTCTTCAAAATCCTATTATTTTGATTACATCATCGGAAAATTTATCCCACGCCGCCGTTTGACAACTTAAATGTAGCCGACACTCGTGACATCAGAGCTTTCTATCAAAATACGTAATGAGATTAATCAGCGCGGCCGAGGGTTGAACAACTCACCATATTACCTCATCAGATCAACCGGAAACAATTAAATCGGCACCGCTTCGTTGGAAGTGACATGCGACCGGGGTCACGAATACAATAGGAAATTAGAATATTTTGTTACAATGAGTTTTGTGAAAATATAAAACTTTCATGTAACTTCTATTTTTTATTTTTTGTACAATCATCATTTAAATAAATAAATAAATACACAAATAATTAAATAAATACAATCATCATTTGATGTTGACTTTTCATTTTGATTTACCTATGTACTATTCCAAATAAAGATTTATTAAATTCGACGCTATCCATATTAAAATTCAACGCTATAATTGTGATTTAATAACACAATGGAACATAATATTATTAATTTACCAAGTTTCCAGTACGCTTATGGTAGTAACTTTACCTGTTTGAAATTCTCTAACACAAAATCAGATCGGTGGAACCTATAAAAATTGTGTAACAAACACGGGCGAAAAATCCGCACTAGATTGATTTCTACAAAGCCTTCGGGAACAAAAATGAGAGCGCGTAGGTATACAAAGTCTACAACGGGAAAAATAACATACACCTAATAACACAATAAGGTGGGTATTACACAAATAGTACAATGGTTGAAATAACATAATAACAGTGCAGTAAAGCAATATGCCCTGGGGGGGGGGGACTTTAAGAACTTAAGCCGATTGGAAATTCATTACTTTGATAACATTTCAGCTTCTGCAATATCCATCTCTCTCTCTCTCTTCACCTCTCTCTCTCTCTCCTTTTCTATTCCCCCTCTCTCTCTCTCTCTCTCTCTCTCTCTCTCTCTCTCTCTCTCTCTCCTTTTCTATCCCTGATAATACACAAGTCCATAGAGGCTTGACGAAGTAAATCTCAAAAACCAAGCTGCTTGTGGCGTGGGGATATTGGAAAGGTATAAGAGGTAGCTGGTAGAATGGTTGGAATTTTAGCTTTCCAATTATTATTTTGCAGGTAAATTAAGTCTTAGAGCTGTCTACTGGCATAACTCCGTGTTTAAGAGTATTGGTTACTGACACGGATGTTGCGGGTTTCGAATCCTGGCCGCAGCCGGAAATTCTGATCGAGTTCCTTTGCCGGAAAGTCATGGGTGTACCGTACAGGTAAAGTGTCCTAAAGTAATGTGAAAGCGTTTTTGGAGCACAAATACCTTTTTAAAATTAAAAAAGACGTGGAAAAAGCTTAACTTTCATAAAATTCTCCCTTCTTCTTTTCCCAAACCTATGCTTGGGGTTGGTATTGGCCAACCTCTTTCTCGTGGTTGAGGTTGTCTGGTTCTGGCACTCCTTCTCCCACTTTTTACGGCTGGATGCTCTCCTCAGCGAAGGCTGCGTCCGAAATGAAAAGTCATCTTGTGCAGTTCTGTAAAAAAAAAAAACCCCCCACATCGAAGACATCGTCTGAGGTTTAAACCTTCGCATCCAAAAAACGCAAAGAGAGTTTTTCGTCTTCTGGATATTCAGAGTTATTTTGTCTGTTTTGTAATTTTCCTTTGTATTTGTAGAATAGCTATAGTTACCGCATTTTAGAGGATGGAGACTGAACCGTATTTTTGATCCAAACCTAAACTTCCTGGACCGCAATTTGATGCTTACTCAATAATTACATATTATGACCGCAAGTTGGACGTTTTTGACCGCGATTTGAAATTTGCGACAGTGAGAGAGAGAGAGAGAGAGAAGAAAAGATCGAAAGCTTCCCCTCTTAGTACAACAGTTGACAAGGGTATTAGCCCTCACAATGAGGTAATAGCCGAGAGGGCTCGAGTGACAGCTCTCATCCGAAGATAAGAAATTAAATTAATCAACCGCAGCTTTGAGCTCCTTGAAATAGCGGCAGTGGCGGAGTCTGCAAGCCCTCTTCCAGAGTCAAATATAGTCTGTCCCGGTAGCTCAGTGGTAAAGGCGGCACTCTGTGAATCCAGAAGTTCCAGAGGTCGTAGGTTCGAAACGCAGCCGGGACATGACAAGTTATCCTCCCATTTGGGATTTTTACAACACAATAATATGTCTTGGGCTTACTGCTGGAATACTGGTACTTTAATAGTCCTTATCGGGCAGTATAATAAAGGCGATATTATTATTATAAATAGACACTTATTACTCATTTATTTATTTTAATTTGGCTAAACGTCGCGCGTCGCTTTCAACTGCATGGTCATATCACGACGGGGGTGTTTTTTTTTTTCTTTTCATCTCTGTTTACACGCAAGAATGATGCTGCAATAATTACGTAAACAGGTTTGAGGGCCACTGCATACAGACTAAAGACCTACATCCTAATGTTATAAACCATGTTGTAAAATACATCTATAAAAATTGTTAATAAAAAAAAAAGACCTACATCCAGGCCCTCTCTACATCTTTGTTTAAATTGTTCGAAAGTGAGATCGAGATCCAAATTTGCACTGTTACAATAATTATTAAATTATATTATTTTTTTATATATTTTTTTTTCTTCATTATATATTATATATTTAATTAAATTAAAAAGAATAAAATACAATAAAAAAGTGTTACCCCCCATTCGCAGGAAAGACACAAACCTGCTACCCCCATTAACCTCACCCAGCCTGGTTTGGGCGGAATTCCAACATCACGAAGTTTCACCTCGTCGGACGTTCATAACTTCGGTGATCCTAATACGAGAACTGGTGCATTCAACGTGCCATGAACGCTGGCTACACTTATTAATTTATACTCTGCGAATAGGACTAAAGAATTCAATTACTCCAGTAATATCGCTTTGCTGCCAAAATAGGACCAATAAGACCCATGATTCCAGCAGTAAGTCCAAGACGTATATTGTACACTAATGTAATGTAATATTTGTACAATTATAATTATAAAAGCCTATATTTGTACAATTAAATTTACACACAACATAAATACATAGTATATGGGCATCTTGTACAAAATCCCATTGTGGGAGGATAAGATGTCATGACCTGGCTGGGTTTCGAACACGTGACCTCTGGATTACCAGACCAACGCGTTGACCACTTGAGTTATCGCGACATGAAAATATTATTTTCTCCCCTCAAAATTTCCTCTTTCACGCCACTGATTGGTGAGATGACATAATGAAATCGCGCGGACGTAACCCGATACTACCTATCCTCTGTGTGATCAGATGTTCCCCTTCCCCCCCACCCATCCCCCTCCACGGAACCACTACTGCTTGTTATACAGTTAAGTGGTCGAGCGAGTGGCGCACTGGGCTTACGCACAGGTGACCCGGGTTCGATTCCTGTGTGGTCGAAAAAAAAATTCCACTTTAAATTTAAGGTCTTTTGCATGTGCCACGTTTTCGGCAGAGGATATTTTTTGTTTGAGGGTGGGTATGACCTTCTTATTACTTAATTTATGTTTTTACTAACTTGCTTTTACTAAAACCTCAGCAAAAAGCTGAATTGGAATACTATTAATTATTATTAATTTATTTTTAATTGTCATTTTGTATGTAATTTATTCCAAATAAAGGTTTATTTATCTAACTTGTGATGTACAATTAATCAGGACTTAGTACCTATATATGTTTACCTACTTTCTTACCCACCTAAAAGGGTTTGCGAAGTAATTAGTTGCTTGTAGGAACACGAGAGACTCAGATGTTATTTTAATGTACAGTAAACTTTATTATTATCATATTTTATTTCCTGGAATAAATTAATCTTCCCTCTGATTAGGCAGATAGGGTTTCCACTTTCCCAATTCAATTTGCTCCACACTCGAATCTTGTTGAAGGATCAAACCTCAAAGGAGTTGCAGGGGCTCTTTTCTGTTCAATAACTTTTTTGCTCAAGGGTTTAATGTCATTTTAAACTTTTACAGTGGTTACATAATAATAAAACCAGCCTCCATGGCGTAACGGTTATGACTAATGCCCAATACTCCAGAGGTCTCAAGTTCGACTCCCGGTTGGAGCAGACTTTTCGAAGAAAATTGTGTCCCCGCCAAACAAGTGAGGCTATGATTCCTCCAGAAATGTGAAAAACTGGGTTACGGGTACAAAATTTTGACGATTGCCGCCAACAGAATCAAAACTTTCGCCACAGCATATCAAACTGCTAAGGAATCAGAGTAAAGTGGACTGATGTGGTTGGTGTCACCTCCGTTAGATTTCCTTCAGAAGTCTAGTTCCTGGGCCAACGTGCTGATTCTTATTTATCCACGTGCGTTTCAAGGCCAAAATTTGGAAAGTGAATTTAACTTTTTTTTAAACAGAGAGATAGAGAAAGAGAGAGAGAGAGAGACAGAGAGAGGGAGAGAGAGAAAGAGAGAGAGAGTCAGAGAAAGAGAGAGAGAGAGAGAGAGAGAGAGAGAAATAGAGAGAGAGAGAGAGAGACAGAAACAGAGAGAATAAAGAGAAAGAGAGAGTAAGAGAGAGAGAGAGGTGCTGTGTAAGGAGAGGACAAAATGTGTTTTATGTATTCAAGTTTCACAAATAGGTAAAAAAAAACGTTTCATGAAATGATAGAGTAAAAAAAAACGGAATATAAAATTTGTCTCTTCGAGCTTAAAAAAAAATGTTGTTTCATAAATATTTTTCACTTCAAAAAGCCTCTGGGGAAAAGGGGTAAGAGGGAGTAAGAAAAATGTAGAGACAGAGAGGTAATAGATGTAATTGAGAGACAGGAAAATGTATGAGAGAGAAGGAATGGAAGAAGGAGAGGGGGGCAGGAAGAGAGAGAGAGAGAAGAAAGAGATGGAGATAAAGAGGAAGGTGAACTGGGAGGGAGATATTTGGAGGGGAGGGACTAAGGGAATAAAAGAGAGAGAAAAAGAGGAGGAAGAGAGAGAGATAGAGAGAAGAGGAGAGAGAGAGAAAAGGTGATAGAGAGGGAAGGGATATTTTGAGAGGAGGGACACTGGAAATAAAAAAGAGGAATGAGAAAGAGAGAGAAAGAAAGAGGAGAGATAGAGAGAGTTGGAGAGAGGGAGAAGGAGAAGATGATAGAGAGGGAAGGGATATTTTTAGGGCAGGCACACTGGGAACAAAAAAAAGAGAGAGAGAGAGAGAGGAAAGAATTGATGGTAATGGATCAATATTAGAATGTAAATATTATGCACAAATAGTGTTCCTCATATTTATTCCACAGCAGTGACAAGCAACCATTTGGTATTATATGAAAAATTATATGAACCTTGTTCCGATAAAAAATTAAAATAATCTTTCAACATCCCCCCCCCCCCCCCCCCCCCCCCCCCCCCCCCCCCCCTATAGGGGAAATGGAGAAAAACGTCTAAAATTGTCGCAGCTCATTTTCGATAAACTGACCGATTCCGGTGTGGATACCGCCTTGTTAAAGCGCCGTTAAACCGGGGGAAAAAAACTGACCGATTGGCCATACTATTGATATTGCATATTTTGCAAAAGCTGCTGTGAAGCTGTGAATCACCTGTAAGCTTAAAATTAATGGTCATTCTAATGTAAGTATATTGATACCTGGCCCTCGTACCAGAAAGCACTCAAATAATAATACAAATTTTTGTCAGCACGGGGGATCGAACCCGGGACCTTCCGCATGGCAAGCGAGTGCTTAACCACTGAGCTAATCGCGCGCTCAATGTTTCATTACATTTTAATTTCCCTCCAGGTACTATACTGTACTCCAGGTTCTGTGCTTGCAGGGTATATGCATGTGTACTTTTACTATGACATGTGTACAGTGACGGTTGAAAGTGAGTTTTGGGGGAGTGAGAGTAGTTTTTGGAACCAGGCCCAAACAGCTATACCTGTCCACAATATTTGTCATAGGTAATGTTGAAATGTTGACTTAGCTCCCTGTCTTAAGAACCAAATTTTAACACCCACAGAGCCTGTCAGTGATATAGGTAAGGGTAAATAGTTTATGTAAATATATGAACCTAATATTAAAGTAAACAATAACCACCATGGTTCCTGCTTGATGATGCGTGAAGAACTGACTTCAAGTATTTACAGAGGTGTTGAATCGAACCATTTTCAGTTTTCTGGTTTTTGAAAATATGGTTCACTCTACTGATGCAACTTCACGATCTATTAGATTTTAGACAGTCATGAGACGATCAGATAACAAATAAAGTCTCGCAGAACAGCTGTTAAAGCTAGAATTATGCCCGGTTCTAGAAAAAAAACACTTTTCGCGAAACATTCTTTGATTACAAAACTCGGATTCACATAAGCTCGGTTCTACGAATCGTGTTTTTCACTTGAAAAACACGAAACCGGGGATTGGGAACGTTAGTTCCAAAAGAATTCGCCAAATTAGCGCTAGTGCAATTCGAGTGTTTTGCTCGCCAAACCGAGGTGGCGTATTTTTTGTAATATAAGCCTAAGGTAGAAAAAAATAAAATTCGCCAAAATTAAAATAAAATCTAGACCATAAACAGGAAAGCATAAAATACGTTGCTGAAAATTTTATCAAAATTTCTACAGGGTACGGCAAATTAAAAAAAAATACTATGAAAACATATTCCTTTGTCACGAAATAATTGGTTTTTAAAATAATATGTGACTCTTGTTCATTGCAACATTGACTTTTCAAGACGACAAAATACATAGAAACTATATTTACAGTTACCTAAGTACTGTAGTTTCTGGGAGGTGTCCTCCCGCGAAACGACCGTTTTGCTTGATGTGGTCAATATTCAATATCCCAAATAGGAGGACAACTTGTCATACCTCCGCTTACTTTTGAACCCACGACCTCTGGATTATCAGAACGACTCTGGATTATCGCTACTGAGACCCAAGTGATGCCCTCCACCACTGAGCTCCTGGGACTGCAAGAAACACCATTTTGCAACACCATCACACCTCACCATCAACAACTCCCTACACCCTAGCCATCCTACCCATACACCCTAGCCATCCTACCCTACTCAAACCTCAACTATATAAAAACCTCCAACCTCCGCTCATCCCTCAACATTGACGCTAATGTATTCCGTAGCATTCTCGCTTAACAAACATTAAAATACAAAATACAAACGTACCTACAACTTTACATTTCACTTCGACGGCGCATCAATTTGCATATCGTTATGTCTCGGAAAATTCCTACAGGGTGTCGAAAGATGCATTACGGAAACATTTGTACATGAGTAAAAAAAAATACACACGATTCCACTATGTACTAACATTAATAACAATATCAAAGTCCCAATTCTACAGGGTGTCAAAAGATGCCTTACTAAAACATTTGTACATGAGTAAATAAAAAATACACACGCTTTCACCCTGTACTAACATTTATATGAAAATCTAAGTATCAAGCCAGCGTCGATGGAACGTTGAATACACCAGTTCTCAATCTGCCCCTGAGGTCAAGCGAAATGGCAATGCCAGCACTGCAGGTGGTTACTGATACAAGTAACTACTCATTTTGCCTCACGAGGTATAAATGAACCCGGACATTTTTTTAAACTTTATCTACACTCAGTTTTCAAGCTTGTAAAGCAAGAAAAACAGATCAATTATTGATGAGGTCGCATATGGTGTGAGGGGAAATTGAAGACATCCAAAAGACAGAGCAAAAAAAACGCCTCCCAGTATTCGAACCCAGATCTCCGTGCGTGCAAGCCTAGTGCGCTAGTCCTCGTGTCCACGGTAACTGTTCAGAGGACAGATGTTAGGTATCATTTTTGAGTCGTAGGTTAATGTATGCCAAAACACCCTGAACATTCTCTTCTTTCTGTATTAGTAAGAGACGTGGAATGACAAGGCAAGACATTCGAAGGAGGAGAAGGTAGGAGAAGAGGAAGCAGAAGGAGGAATAGAAAGGAAGGAGGCATAACAGGGATTGGGAGCATGAGGAGGATTAGGAGAAGGAAGGGAAAAAGAGAAAGAGTGATCAGAAGGAGAAGCAAGAGGAATAACGAGGCAAGACATTTGAAGGAGGAGAAGATAGGAGAAGTGGAAGGCGATGGAGAAGTAAAACAGGAAGGAGGCATAACAGGGATTGGGAGCATGAGGAGGATTAGGAGAAGGAAGGGAAAAAGAGAAAGAGTGATCAGAAGGAGAAGCAAGAGGAATAACGAGGCAAGACATTTGAAGGAGGAGAAGGTAGGAGACGGTAAAGGAGAAGGAGGAACAAAGAGGAAGGAGGCATAACAGGGATTGGAGCATTGAGGAGAATTAGGAGATGGAAGAGAAAAGGAGAAAGAGAGATCAGAAGGAGAAGAAAGAGGAATAACGAGGCAAGACATTTGGAGGAGGAGAAGGTAGGAGAAGTGGAGGGAGAAGGAGGAACAAAAAGGAAGGAGGCATAACGGGGATTGGAAGCATGAGGAGAATTAGAAGAAGGAGGGGAAAAGGAGAAAGAGAGATCAGAAGGAAAAGCAAGAGGAATAACGAGGCAAGACATTTGAAGGAGGAGAAGATAGGAGAAGTAGAAGGAGATGGAGGAACAAAGAGAAAGGAGGGAGAGAAAGGAGGGATTATTGAAGATGGAGGAGAAAGAAGAGGCGAGAGAGAAGATTACCAAGCCAAGAATTTCAGAGGCAGAATTAGGACTAGCATCAGAGAGGAGGAGGGAGAGAGAAGGAGGAAGAGAGAAGAGAGAAGGAGAGAGAGAGAGAGAGAAGGAGAGAAATGGGAAGAGAAAGAGAGAGAGAGAAGGACAGAAGAGGAGGAGGGAGAAGGAGAGTGAAGGACAGAAGAGGAGGGAGCGAGAAGGAGAGAGAGAAAGGGGAGAGAAGGAGAGAAAAGGAGAGTGAAGGAGGGAGAGAGAAGGACAGAAGAGGAGGAATTGAGAAGGAGGAAGAGAGAAGGAGAAGGGAGGGCGGCAGTTAGAATTTATTTTAAAAAACGTGTTCAAGATTCGATCCACAGATCCAAGCCTTACACGTGTTTAAATAATTTGGTCAGATGTCAGGGCTGTTATTTGTCTCATGTTTTTTTACTTCCCTTATCCTATAGAAAGGAAAGTATAATGGAATCACCCAAAAAATTCCATAATTAGTTTTAGTTTTCAGTGTCAAATCTTTCGACTACCTTTGACAGCGTTTGGTGGTTCTCGTTAAAAGGTATGAGATATGATTTTTCAAACAAATTATCTTAGAACAAAAAAATAATTGAAGTCTAAACGAATATGTGTAGATCATTTTTTCGATATCTTAAACTTTTTGGAAAACCTTCCAACTTACTGGTATTTTTCCCGTTTGGACTAATTTGTTTTGTAGATACGGGCTTTGGCTTGTGACAGAGCAAATCGAATCTTTTTGAGGGCCGTATTATGAATTTGATATTATTTTTTAGTTAACTGAGTCCGTTGACCGTTAACGTTGGGTTGCCAATTGCGGACTTTAACTTCTTTCTTTTTGAGTGATAAGGAAAGTTGTGTGATGTCACACAAGTTTATTTTATTTCTCAGGTGTTACTTCACTATTAATAACAGGGAAACTTACTTTGATAAGTATGACTAAACTTATTAATTACAGAGTCGCAATGATTATTAATAATTATTCTTATGTTCAAAATTAACCCTTTATCCTCCCATGTTTCTTTCATTGAAGCGAAAAACTTTTTATTCTTCAAGTCCTGTTTTCCTGGAAGATCTGAAAGAACGACCGCCAAAAATAGATCCTAGAATATTCCCGCGCACAAAAAGTTGGTTTATATCCGGTTGCATACCCCGTACCCGCTAAAAGGAATATCTACTCTAGAGTCTCCCAGCTGGAATCGAACCCAGGTCACCGAATCGAACCCAGGTCGGAGTTAAAGGGTTAGGTAATCACCCAAGATTGTGATGTCACTGTACGGTAAAAAATTTGTTTTTTTTTTACTTCTTAATACATAATTGTACAGTATGTTTCTGAAAAGGTAACCACCCCTTCGTAACTTTCGAACGCGATGGAATTTTTCAATTCTGTAAATTTCTAAGAATAGAAAGTGCCTTGAGACCCATCCTGTGGTCATACTTACTTTGGAGCCCGGCCAAAAAATAATCTTGTTGGCTTTTCACTTGGTTGACTTGGTCGCAGATAAATTTTCGTAAAAGTATTTCATTTTCATGTCATTTTTTGGGTAAAATAATGGTTTTTCAGATAAGGCCTTTTTTCGGAGTGAAAGTCTGTTTTAACCTATCTTTTTTATGTATTGAAAAGAAATAAAAAAAAATATAAAAGCATTTAGAGTTATATAAAAGGCCAATTAACCTGCAAGATTTTTCACAACATTTAACCGGGAAAGTGTGTTTTCCTCCAAAAAGTGCAATATTTCTAAAATTACCCACTTTACCTTACTCTGTTGTAAAAAATTTTGCAGGTCAAATGGCCTTTTTTACAACTCTAAATGCTTTTAATTTTCGTTTAAAGCATAAAAAAGATTGGTTACCACAGACTTTCACCCCAAAAAAAGCCATTTTCTAAAAGACCGTTATTTCAACAACAAAAATGACGGGAAAAAAGAAGTACTTTTACGAAAATTTATCTACGCCCCTAGGAAAAAGCCACCAAGATTTTTTCATACGGTGCGAAACAATAGTATGAGTATATGTAAAGAACCTTTGAACTCTGCACCCTACCAGCTCCGCCCCTGACAAGATTTGAAATTTAAAATGATCATTATACTCAGCCTAATTTAGGCTATAATTCACAGGGATAAAAAATATCGCATTTCATTTAAAATCCGCGAGAAAAATACAAAAATACGGCCTAAAGGCCGGAAGGGCCAGCCGGGGCCCTAAATAAGTATGACCACAGGATGGGTCATAGGGCACTTCCTATCCTTAGAAAGTTACAGAATTTAAAAAATTCCATCGTGTTCAAAACTTACTAGGGGTGGCCACCTTTTCTGAAACATACTATACAAGTGTTGCTATCGGTTACTTTTGTAAATGCAGGTTATTGTATTTCTGAATGAAGTGGATTTCATATTTGAAGTTTGTGCATGCGTTCATAATAAGTCCCGATTGTTCAAGTTCATCTTCTTGGTGAACCATCCTCGCCATGGTATCACTCAACTTCCTCTGCCTGTGGTGCCAGAAGGCGGGCATGATCAACTTCCATCGCTTCCCCACAGTCTGGCAGGATCGGCTCCAAAGTGTCTACGTGTTCATTCATATCACCGTCTATCTAATATTTGCGCTCGGTCACACCTACAACACGGTGACGCGGGCCATCCGCTACCGGCCTGAATTCGTGCAGAGATTCCTGGAGGACTGGATTATGATGTATTTGCTGTACGCCGTGCTCATCATTCGAATGGAGTACCGTCGCATCAACTACATGAACGACTGTCTGGAGTATTTCTTAAGCCATGCCTACCCGGAGGTAAGCCAACAGTGTGCGCGGCAATGTCGCATGGTTCTAGCATCCATCTTCGCGCTCGTTTTCTCAGCTCTCGTGGGATCTTATGGCGAAACACTCTTGCCAGTAAGCGAGAGTGAGTTGAGGATTCGTCACGAGGTGTATCGTACGAAACATCCGGAGAGGAGTCTGCCTTTCAGCTTACGCGTTCCGTTCGTCGACGAAACGGAATCCTACATGTACGAGATTCTCTACGCATGCGTCGCATACGTGACGGTCTTCTTTCTCTTCTGGGCGAGTCTCTCTGTGATTTTCTCAACCATCATCGCCATTCAGATCCGCGGCCAGTACCAGATCCTCGCCCGCCACGTCGCTGGAATAGGAAGACCACACTGGGACGCGTTGGGAAATCGGGTCTACTACACGAGCCTTGCGGAGAACCGGTATGTTGTGGTCAAGATGTACAGCCGGGTGAGCAAGCGGCTCAGGTCGGAGGATGAGAGGGAGTATCAGCGACAGTTTCTGCGCCAGATCATCCAGTACCATACCAGACTGTTGGCGCTCAAGACTGAGGTTTGTACACAGAACGTTGATATTTACAAAGATCATTTACCCAGATTATTTCATCAGAAAATTCATGTAAAACGGAGAGAAGTATTTTTTTTAAATCGATCTTGTTTCCATTTGCTAAACATGAGATACCCAACTGAAAGTCATAAAATCAAATCTGGCGAAGTTTTGAAGCAAAACCAATAAAGATTTTCTATTTATAATGATTAAAATAGAGAGGTAAGTTGATGGCATGGATATTCAGAATTATTGCCTGCTGATGAGAGCAAATAAGCTCGAAACAGCTGTCCAGGTATGCTCTGATATTCATGTACATCTAATACAACTTCTCACTTTTCTGTTTATACTGATACTGATTATACTGAAGAGGTTTAAAATTTCTATCTAGTAGTTGATGTTGTTATACTCTAAATTATAAATGTTTTGCTTACAGTTGAATGCCTTCCTCAGCCCTCTTGTGTACGGCCTCGTCGTTGCCAACAACATCATGATCTCTCTCTGTTTCTACCAAATGGTGGTGAGTCCCGTCAAAATCTCCCCACTCCGACACATCAAGTTCATCTCCGAGTTGATAGCCGTCACCGGCGAGTACTATATCCTCTGCCAAGCATCGGAGATATCCGACGATTGTCACGAACTCATGCGACGGGCGCTCGTGAACTCTCGGTGGTACTCGTGTTCGAGTGACATGCGCAGAGACTTGTGCATTCTGATCAGGCGCGTCCAGAAAGACAACCATTTCCGATTCTTGGGCGGAGCTGTGGTGGTGAGCCGCATTTTCTTCTTAAAAGTGGTCCGTACCGCATATAGTTTCTTCAATTTCATAAGATTGTCGATTCATAATTAGAATCTTCTTCTAAATTATATCCATCTTATAAGTAATAACAATAATTGTGCGACTTTTCATTACCTTTTGCCCTCATTGAGGACACTCGATCTACAATGCTCCGGTCCTCTGCCTTAATGATCGAGTTACTGAGGTCGTTAGATAACTAATTTAATAAGAAGTTATGCCTTGATTTTTTTATATAAATATATACATTTTTGAAGCACTCGATCCAAAAATTTAACCCCCCTCCTAGAGCAAAGCAGGGTAGGGTTGACTCTTCTCACGTTTTCAAGGAAAAAAGGGGAGGGGGTGCTTCCATGTTGTATGCTGTCTTCACACAACAGATCATAATGATAATGACGGGTGTGAACTTGCCGTTCTTCAGAGAAGATGGAAAGAGAGAGGTAGAGGAAGAAAAGGAGAGTAGATTGAAAGAAAGAGATAGAGGGAGAAAAGGGGAGAGAGAGAGACAGAGAGAGAGAGAGAGAGAGAAAAAGAAAGAGGAGTGTTAAAAGAGAAGTTGTTATTCCGAGAGAACTTTTAGCATTTTCCAACATTGTGGTTTTCAATGGTGCACACAGGAACAAGAGAAAGAAAAGAAAGAGATAGAGAGATTATGTTGTTTGAGAATTTATTTTTCTTGTTACAATCAGCATTTTCCTTTTCCCTTTTCTTCCCTCGCTCTTTTCTTTCTCTCTCACTCTCTTTATTTTTATCTGACTTTCTCATCTAACTAGGTGTTCTTTATTGGAAGCATTTGAGCAATCCAAGCAGTTTTTTTTATCATCGCTTGTATTTAGATGTGAAGTCTGATGATCTTTGAAATGCTTTTGGTAAATCATGTTATCATGCGTTTCAGAGCAAGTCGGTGAATTTCTTCATTGTTTGTCTTCCTGCTTTCAGTATTTTGTTATATCAGCAAAGAACTAGATTACTAGAGGTTGTACCATTTTTGCTGGAATAAAAAATGTTCGGAAAGTTTCACAAATTAAGTACAATTCAATAGATTCTAGTATTTTTTTTATTTATATGAACTATGAGAAAAGGTGCCATACTATCATTATTTTATAATGACTTAAATTCGAAGTTTATACTGTGTTAGTTTATAAAAAATGAACGGAATTTAGAAAAATACAAGTAAATCTTGGAGGTATGGTATATTGCATACCTATTTCTTTTCTAGACATGAACTAAATACAAAACAGCTAAATATAAAAAAATAAAACAATATCTACCTAAAAGATTCCAAACCTAAAATAGGTAGGTATCTGATTTAAAGATTATTTCTATAATTCATAGATTTAGCTAGTACCTATCTAACTAAATTACTTTTCAAACTTCAAAACCGTTGTACATTCTTACAAAATAATATAATATCTAACATTCTTTTAGATTATATTAGCTGTTGAATTGAAAGCCCCATTCATATCTATCATTTTGGGTTCATTCAAACCAAAACCACAATAGAAATAATGAACCAAACACTTAACAGCATCCACAGTTATCTGAGTGTAAGGAAAGTGAGTGGACCCTAACAATAACTGTCATCAAATTTCGGGACAATTTGAATTTTTGAATAAAACCTTTAGATATACCTTTTAATATCTGCAACACTAGATATTTTTTAATATTAGCAATAGTAGTATGTTTTTGTGATATTTCTACTTAAATGTATTTTATTAGTATGCGTAGTATGTGTCATATGTATTATGAGTAGAAATGTCACAAAAAAGTTGTTGTGATAATAGAAAATATATAAATACTTCTGTAATTTGTATCTATAATAATATGTAATATGTAAGTATAGTTTATTTAACCAAATCAAAGGGTTTGTGGCACACTATCTGTCTAATGTTTATGTCTCTACTCTCTATTGTAGTCAAAGAAAATATTGATGCCTTTTTAACAACCCTACGCTGTATTATTAATTCGAAGAATGTCCTAAAACTGTTGGCATAATGGGACTACCTGTCTTGCGCTGACAGTCTAAATAAAGCACTACTTATACTTATACTTATACACCATTGAGCATAGTGAAGAGTGTCCCATTCATTGATGTACCTCCAGCGTTTGATCGTTCAAAAATTAATTCATTCGTTGAAATCCCTGTATAGCGAAAGAGTTTTTTTTTCACAAGGAAATCTCACGTATTTTGCTCTAAGATTTAATTTTTAGGGCGGAATTAATAGACAACATCAATAACTTAAGTCCTTGGTAAGTGTCGGTTTTCTCTATCTTACACAGTACGCAATCGGTGACTTAGCGCCACAGAGGTATTACAAAAACGTCTATTAATTCCGCCCTTAAAGATGAGAATTTTACATTTTACTTTTACAGCTTTTTTTATTTCGTAGTCATGAAACAGTTGGCAGCCATGAAACAGCATCTCTTACCAGGTAAGTGTATGTGTACCTACCTTTCTATATTTTAAGTATAGATACTTAATTCATATGCTAGGACATAGGTACTTGGTACACACATTATCATCGAAAACATAATTGTTCACCAAAACAAATTTAGTGCCTTTGGCATTCTCTACCACCCAACCCCAGCACTCTCCGTCCCTTCCTCAATCGAGGACGAACACACTTGAAATTCAGCACACATACAAACGTAAACATTATTCCTACACTCCCCTCAATTGTTACAAAATGGTTACTACAACCCTTTGATTTGAAGCTTGAGATCACAGCAATCACCGGTCTGTGTCCATATCGTGATTGGAGAGCCCTTTTCCAATGTGTGTACCCTTGACACTTGAGATGATGGGCTGATGATAGCACCCTGCGTGAACCCTATTCTAAACTCCGGTCATTTGACATTTCCAATAACAGTCGACTGTCTCGACACACAATTAATTTCCTTTCACAACGTTTACACAGAGTAAAACATAATAGGACAAAGAACACGGCGATATTAATTCACGAGTCCTTTGACAGTCATTCAAACACACAGTTTGACAGAATATTTTTCCAATAATTTTGCACAGTATTGAACACACAATTTAACGAGGAATTTGTCTTGGTTTAAAATAACATGAAGAGAGTTGTCAATGGCGAGATCAACCCTTCCTAGGAGACTTGTTGGAGACCTGTCAAAATATTTTGTTTTGTATGATAGCTAAATGGTTGTCCCCCAAAGCCGGACAATTTCGTTATCAGACAGCTTGGCAACAATAATTATTTATCTTGAGCATCTTCGGGGGGTGTCCCTTGAAATAAAATATTTTCCCTATACTATTATTGAAGGGCCTAAACATACTTTAGATACTTATGGTAAAACCAGATATTGTAGAGAAAAGTATGTCCACATTATTATGTCTCCGTTATTATAAGTGTCAACTCATTTCAATGGAATTTAATTAATACTCAGATACTATAGTATTATGAGCATCAAACCATGGGCGTAGCCAGAGGGGGGAAAGGGGGAGCAGCTGCCCCCCCCCCCTTAGAAAATTCCAGGTAGTATGCAACACTATTTATTATTGATTGTTCACTATGTATTATTGATTTTCCTCATCAGCTGCCCCCCCCCCCTAGCCAAAATCCTGGCAACGCCCATGCATCTAAGTATATGTACTTAGATAATTTAAAATACAAATTAAGTACATAACACACAGTCAATTGCATAGTCTAGACTCACTAAAGGGCTAAACAGCAAGGGCCAAATTATCAAACAGGATTCAAAATAAGTCCAACAAGCTATCAAGTCAGAGTAAGAAGCAGCGCGGCGCACTATAGCCTTACTTCAGGGCCAGTCTGGCTTATCTTAGCTTTAATCCTCTTATAATTCGGCCCTAAATAATAACCTGATTGCTAATTTACCTCTCTTTCTATCTCTCTCTCTCTCTCTCTCTGTCTCTTTCTATCTCTCTCTCTTTCCTTCCATCTCTCTTTCACTCTCTCTCTCTTTCTAATATCTCTCTCTTTCTATCACTCTCTCTTTCTATCTCTCTCACTCTCTCTTTCTATCTCTCTCTCTCTCTTTCTATCTCTCTCTCTCCCTCCCTCCCATTCCCCCAGGGATGGTCTAATAAGAATTACCATAATGCAAATGTTCGCATCTACATCACGTTAAAGGCCTTAACTAGAAAGGGAGGAGAAAGAGAGAGAAAGAGGAAGAAGAAGATGATAAAGCCGAACCTTGACATAAGAAAAACCTGGATATAAGAGGACAATTCCCAGGTCAAACCTCGAGAAACTATACGAGAAACCTCCTGGATACTAGTGGTTCTGTGAACTGCAAACCTCAAACAGATTCTATTATCAAATTAAAAATTTCATATGAAGCATGAAGACATCGAGACCTTTCATTCAATACCCCACTCTATGGGTTTCAATTAAAAAATATCAACCGGCCCACAGTGGGTTATTTGACTTCAAAAGTTGCGCAAAACTATTTTATAGATTCAAAAAGATGTAATTGTAATAGGAAAGCCTTTTAAAACGGACTGAAGTATTTTTCATGATAAATCACGTACATTTTTGTGGGTAGCGCGTAGTTACAAGGCTTTCCTGATAGTTTTATGTGCTAAAATCCTATTTTTCCCATAATACTGACAATGGTCGCTTCTCAAGTTAAAAAAGCTACTAATTTTTCCTCACGATTTCCTACTAATTTTTCCTCAAAACCACTGGTCCTGGTTTAAGGGTTTACACTCAAGGTGGTTCTCGGAAGTTAATTATTGCTCAAATAACTGCCGCGTTGTAATATTTGAAGATTAATTTAATCCATGTCCAGGTTTATTCACATATTGGTGCCAGTTTTCAAGATTTATTTCCATTAAATAACAAAATTTAATTTTCACCATACCTATTTGTGTAAAATTCATTATTAATTAATTATTGAAAGAATACAAGTCCTTTAAAACAGTGAATAACAACTTTTTTTTTGAGAAAGTGGTTGTTCTGATCTCACTTTGTGGAGCCATTTTTTTGTATTTTTAATGTGTCTAGATTTGATGTATGGAGATGTATAGTAAGTAAGTAGTATTTTTCTTTAAAAAAAAAGTGTGAAATGCCTGAACAATATGAACATGGCTTATTTGTAGGTATCAAGGTACCTACTAACATATGGTACATAGGTGAACTATAATCCATGTAAGGCATAATAAATAAGCCGAGCCTCTTCATTTCTCTTTTCAGCATGACTATTTAAGCTATGTGATAGAGCATGACTCTTTTCAGTTTAACAATTTAAGCCATGTGATAAATACAAAATAAAAGAAAAAGTAATTTTAAATCATTGTAAAAAAAGGTTTTTTTAAAAGTATTTAAGATTATAAAAATTAAACTATTTTTGTCTTGAATAAAATTTCTAATTTTTTATGACTGTGAGAGGTAAGGCGTTTTTCGTTTCTCCTATAAAATTAGGTTTTTGCCACATAGCTAATGTTCCAGGAACGACTACGATATAGTACATTACATTCATATAATTTAGTGATAAACGGTCCATGTGCCTTATGCCTAATTTGTCCATTACCCTAGGGGGAGAATGAGAGAGAAACAGGAGTTCTCTTTCTCTCCTCTCCTTCCTTCTTTATCTCTCTTTCTCTCTCTATCGTTCGAAAACTCTCTGTGTGAGGATAATTGTTTTATCCCTCAGAATTTACAAAAGACAGAGGGGAAGGGGGTAAAACCACACCCCCTCCGAAAAAGAGGGTCCCTTATCCTCGCAGACAGGGCGCTACAAAAGGTTGTCTTAAAAAAAGTTCTAAATACAATATTTTTCCTCTATAAAATAATATTTTTGTTTTCTTTGTATGTAGAAAATAATTTGCTAAAAAAATCCTTGCCTGTTTCAAGTTAGTTGCATGTTTCAACACAACTAAACTCAGTTTTTTTTCGTTATTTATTTAGGTAGGTATTCTCATTCTTTCAACAATGAACATCAAAAAGAATTAAACATTTAACAACCCTTTCAGCATAATGCTGGTGTGGGTAGCTCGATCGTAGATGTAGTGAACTCTTATCTTGAGGTCACTGACCTTGAGTCCTTACTTGGGCCTCGAACCACCGACCTCCAGGTTAAGAGACTTAGGATCGAGCTGCAGAGGTTGGTAAAACAAACCTTACTACTTTTTAACTAAGTACTATCTTCAATAATTAAATAATTATTCAAACCTTTTGAAAACTTCTGAGGATCCAGAATAAGTATATATTTTTGTTTTTTTTTTAATTTCCTATAGGTATGTGTTAAACACTTTGGTGATATCACAACTACTAAACTCGCTTTACTAAATCTACGCTGAAATCTACTTGAACCACCGACCTCCAGGTTACAAGTCTGCCGCTTTATCGATGAAGCTACTGAGGTCGGTGAATAAGTATACATGGTCAGAAAGTCTCGTGGATCTTCCACGTCACCCTATACCTCATCTCCCCGGGCGTTCTAACTTTGTAAAAAGCCCCCGTATCAAGTTCTAATGAAGTTGTCGACAGCGCAGAGGAGGTTATACACACGAAATAAAGCTAATTTTAAGCTTTTGAACAACCGAAACTTTCTCGGAAAACGAGAGAGCGTTCGACAAAGGAGTTTCGATTTTTCGCATGGGGCTGGATTTCGACAAGCGTCGAGCTTTGTGGGAAATTTTATTGAGGGACAGAGGTGAGGGACCTTTTTTTTGAGGGACAAAATTGAGTGGAGAGACGTGTTCGTGTTTTCGGTGTGCCGCAAGGCTTTATGTTTGGTCCTGCTTCAAAACGCACCTAATGAAATCCATACTCACTCGCCTGACTAACTGATTCATTGACTTACTAATTATTACTGAATCGAACTTGTGATCTCCATTTATCTATGAATTTCGCCTTTGATGTGTCTGGATTTGCAAAATGAAAAGGTTTTCTAAGTTCCAAGGAATCACAAGCTCTGAGAAACTTTTTAGGGAGAAAAACCTGGTGGAGGGATACATTTTAGAATAAAACTGAGTTCAAGAACTTAAAAGAAGAACATAATTTTATTTTCATTATCCGTGTAAAGGAGGCATAGGATTAAGGTCCTGCATAGGATTAACCTCCTGTACTTCTACTACTTGCACCCGTACTTCTACTACCTGCACCTTTACTTCTATTACTTGCACCTGTAGATCTACTACTAGCACCTGTACATTTACTACTTGCACCAGTACTTCTACTACTTGCACTGTACTTACACCTGTACTTCTACTACTTGCAACTTTACTTCTACTTCTTGTACCTTTACTTCTACTACTTGCACCTTTACTTCTATTCCATGCACTGTACTTTCACCTGTGCTTCTAGTTTTATTCAAATTTAATAGAGGAAGAAGATGATTGTGTTGAAGAAGACAGAGGCTAGCTAATGTTTAAAGGCCTAACTTTATGCAGGGACAAAACTCCTTTCAAAAGTGTCACAAAATCGTTCTCTGTCCCTAAGGAATGTTAGAAATGTTCCCCTCTAACAAATTTCCCCATTAAAATTGAAATAAAAGATATTGGGACCCCTGAAGGCGCTAAATACCTACCTAACTAGAAGACATTTCTAATAAATTTGAAGAGAAATCCCAGCATGAATTACATGTACATGTACATGGATATTGGGTCTTTTCAAGTGGGAAATACTAGTCCATTAATCTGTAGGTATAGTGGTGTGTTGACTTCATGAGGCCAAGTAGTGAAGAGCTGAAAAGCGTTGCCATTGACTTTTCGGTAGATAACCCAAGATGACTTTGTGACAACTCTCCCTCCCTCTCTCTCTCTCTCTCTCTCTCTCTCTCTCTCTCTCTCTCTCTCTCTCTCTCTCTCTCTCTCTCTCTCTCTCTCTCTCTCTCTCTCTCTCTCTCTCTCTCTCTCTCTCTTCCTCTCTCTCTCTCTTTCTTTCTCTCTCTCTTCCTCTCTTTCTCTCTTTCTCTCTATCTGTCCCTCCCTCCCTTTCTCCCTCTCTATCCCTCCCTTTATCCTTTCCTTACTCTCTCCCTACCTCCCTTTCTCTCTCTCTTTCTCTCTCTTTCTTTCTCTCTCTCTCTATCTATCTCTTTCTTTCTCTCTCTCTCTCTCTATCTATCTCTCCCTCCCTCTCTTTCTACTTTTCTTCCTCTCTCTCTCTCTCTCTTTCTCTCTCTCCCTCCCCTCTTTCTCTCTCTCTCTCTCTCTCTCTCTCTCTCCCTCCCTCCCCCCATCCCTTTCTCCTTTTCTTCCTCGCTTTCTCTTTATGACTCTCTTTGTCTCTCTTCTCTTAAGAAGTTGAATTTTTTTCTTTGTACGGCTATGCCTCGTTCAATGCACATACAGGGTGTCCCACCAAACTTGGACACCTCAAATTACTCGGCCCCTGAAAGAGTTTTTGAAAAATAAAAAATCCTAGGGTACATGGTCTAATTATGCGGTTTCAGTCATGAAATTTTTTTTATACAGGGTGGTTCAAAAGTCAGTAATTCAGGTGTCAACTTTCGATTTTTAAATGGATCGACCTGAATTTTATTTGATAATTTTACTTATAAATAGTTCCTGAGTACTTTTTTAAACAAAAATTTTACATACAGGGTGGTTTTTTTTCGACCAATTTTTTTTCTAAATCTCGAATAACTCAAGTTTGTTTAATTTTTTCGATAACAAGAATAGAATGTGTTTGTGTAATAAAAACACGCACTTTCAATTGGCATCAAAAAAATTTATACAGGGTGGTTCACAAGTGAAATAATGATTTGATTTTTTTTAAAACCAAGTTTTTTTAATTTTTTATTTGTGAATAATAATTCTAACCTAATTTTATACATTTTTTATTACTCATATCGAAAAACAAAACTAAAGTGTTGTACAGGGTGAGACATAATTTTTTTGTGACACCCTGTATATGGGCAGTCAAAGAGACGTAAAATTAAATATAAATACTAAATGTGCACGAAAAACTTTGATTTTTAATGATATCAAAAAGTTATGGTGTTTTAACTCATATTGTCACATGGACCACCCAGTAGATATTTTCTTAAAACATCATATGGGTAGTCGAAATTGTCTAAAATTCAACGAGGAGTCCAATTCTGAAAGAAAAAAATGAATTCAAAAAGCCATTTTCAATTTTGTGTGTACACCTACCTACTTTTTATTTCTAATTTTAAAATCATTCAGTGTGTACACCAAATTGAAAATGGCTTCAAAATTCGTGTTTTTTACTTGTTTTCCCCCACGATTCGAAGTCTTCGTTGAATTTTATACAACCTCGAGTACCCATATGATAGTTTAAGAGAATATCTACAGGGTGGTCCATGCGACAATATTAGTTAAAACACCATAACTTTTTGATATCATTAAAAATCAAAGTTTTTCTTGCACATTTAGTATTTATATTTAATTTTACGTCTCTTTGACTGCCCATATACAGGGTGTCACAAAAAAATTATGTCTCAATCTGTACAACACTTTAGTTTTGTTTTTCGATATGACTAATAAAAAATGTATAAAATTAGGTTAGAATTATTAATCACAAATAATAAATTAAAAAAACTTGGTTTTAAAAAAAATCAAATCATTATTTCACTTGTGAAGCACCCTGTATAAAATTTTTTGATGCCAATTGAAAGTGCGTGTTTTTATTACACAAACAAATTTTATTCTTGTTATCGAAAAAATTAAACAAACTTGAGTTATTCGAGATTTAGAAAAAAAATTGGTCGAAAAAAAACCACCCTGTATGTAAAATTTTTGTTTAAAAAAGTACTCAGGAACTATTTATAAGTAAAATTATCAAATAAAATTTAGGTCGATCCATTTAAAAATCGAAAGTTGACACCTCAATTACTGACTTTTGAACCACCCTGTATAAAAAAAATTTCATGACTGAAACCGCATAATTAGACCATGTACCCTAGGATTTTTTATTTTTCAAAAACTCTTTCAGGGGCCGAGTAATTTGAGGTGTCCAAGTTTGGTGGGACACCCTGTATTTATGTAGATCAAACTGTGATGCGATTTATACATAATTCACACTCCTAGTAGATAAATCAATTCTGTTGGGTCGGAAAAATCGAAACCTCACTTTGTAATCTAAATCTCGATCTGTAAATAATTTATGTTAGTCCGATTGCCAGGTAAGAAAATGTTACGGTTTGTTAGAAGAAGATCGGAATTTTATGAAACTTTAGGATATTATTAATATTAGATGTTTAATTAACATTAACTTGAGATTTTGAACTCGAAGATCCTGAAAAAATGCAAAATATTATTATTATTTTTTGCGTTTTATTTGGGAAAAGGTGTGCTTGTCCCATAAAAATATGGGATAGTTTTTTAATAATTCGTTATCGAGATATAAATTTGCCAAGATAAAAAATGTTTAAAATTTAACAATTCTACCTTTTTATCTGTTAATCCCAAATTCTGATAAAGTATTGCTGTCTTTTTGGTTCCTGGTGTTAATCATCAAACTTTTGAGAGCAAAAATGTGTACAGCAATTTGTGCCGCAAGATGTAGAGAAAAAAAACGCTTGCATACGAGTCTGCAACCATTTCGACATTTTCATCTTTACTATTCAAGGTCCAAAACCCAACTGACCAAATTTCGTATTGTGCGCATGACACACACTTTCCCTCTTCTCTTAGGGTTGCAATATCGAAACGAAAATATCGATATTAGGTATATCGATAATATCGAAACCATAATATCGATATCCGATATTAGAAGACTTCTCTCCCTTTACAATTCGATATTTCGTTACATAATATCGTTACATAATATCGTTACATAATATCGTTACATAATTTCGTTACATAATTTCGTCACATAATTTTGGTTATGTGCCAGAGCAAAGACATGAAAATGTCAAAAAAAATATTAGTGACAAATCGAGTGGATCAATTTTTTCAGTTCTTCACCCTCCTTCCCCTTACTTTGCATAAGGATCAAGAGGTCAAAATATAAAGAGCGAAATTACTATACGTTTTTATACCTCTGTAATAAGTTTCGATTTGCGTTTTGTCTTAGATGGGAAAACCAGTGCTTCGTCATATCTTAAGAACTCGCTTTTGTCAATTTATTTCACCCTAATAAGTTACTTAGCATTCCTGAACAATATTCCTAATTTTCATTAACTTCCGACGTTTTCCCATCTGAATGTACCTGTCGTCTGGGCTATTTCTTTAGGTATGTCTAAAAAAACATCCTTCAATTTTATGTACACATAAATAAATCAAAAACCAACTCTACCCTAGTTTATTAATAAATCAAAAATGAATTTAAATTGATGAACGAAAATGAATCGTTCTGAAAATGGCAATAAATTTCCGAAATCTGGCATTGAAGCGCACGTGAACAAATAGGACCAAGATCCAACACCATATTATTATGTATTGTATATAGTTATATACATACAGGGTGGGGCAAAAGTCTGGAAACCCATGAATATCTTTTGAATGGCTTTCTCAGTAAATTTAAAATTTTGTATGGTAAACCGGGGTAGTAAGATCTTCTTTTATAGTGGGACCGATTTTTGTTAACGGCCCCCATCTCGGGGCCAGGGGGGCCAACTTCATTTTTTTAAATACGAACCCCTACTTTGCGATAAATTTTTGGAAAGGTCTTTAAATAAGACATACATTGGTGCAATTTTTATTTTTTTAATATTAACTGTTTGCAAATGGCGTCCAACTTTGTGTATGCAGTGTAAAGTCTGGGAACCCCTGAATATCTTTCGTAAGGGCTTTCTCAGTAAATTAAAAATTGTGTACGGTAATCAGTGGTAATCTGACCTTCTTTAAAAATGGGGACGATTATTGGTACCGGCCCCCATGTCGGGACCAGGGGGCCAACTTTTTTTTTTAAATACGAACCCCCACCTTGCGATACATTTTTGGAAAGGTCTTAAGAAATACTTTGGTGCTGAATTCCAAAAATGTATCACAAGGTGTGGTTTCGTATTTAAAAAAATGAAGTTGGCCCCCTGTCCCAGCCGGTAAAAAAAATCGGCCCCATTCTAAAATAAGGTCTGATTACCACGGATTACTGAATCTAATTTTAAATTTACTGAAATAGCCCTTTCGAAAGATATTCAGGGGTTTCCAGACTTTAAAGTGCATACACAAAAATGGACACCATTTGCAAACAGTTAATATTAAAAAAATAAAAATTGCACCAATGTCTTATTTAAAGACCTTTCCAAAAATTTATCGCAAAGTAGGGGTTCGTATTTAAAAAAATGAAGTTGACCCCTCTGGCCCCGAGGTGGGGGCCGGTAACTAAAATCGGCCCCACTGTATAAGAAGGTCTTATTACCCCGGTTTACCATACAATTTTTTATCTTTACCGAAGAAGCCGTTCGAAAGTTATTCAGGGGTTTCCAGACTTTTGCCCCACCCTGTATATTGCATATGTATGTATATTGTATATGTTTGGCCTTGAGTCCTGGAGAAAATGTTCATATAAATATTCCAGCAAATGAAGCGAAGTTGATACAAACTACCTCAGTCCACCTTGCTCTGTTTCCTTAACAATCGATATGATGGCGAAAGTTTTGATTCTGTTGGCGGCATGTTCTTTGGGTAAGTTAAAATCGCAACTAAAAAACGGAGAACGCATAAAAATTCCTAAAAAATATCTAAAGTGGCTCTTGTTTCATTCCTATAAATTGAATAAGTTTGTGAAACTCTGATCTTTACGATCAGAGAAATTTTAAGACACGCCTCATTCGTTTTCCTCGCGAACATTTTAGATTTCCTGTTTAGTCTATTCACTTCTGTCTTGTACCTAATGATTTTTTTTTTTTTTTTTTGAAGAATGATGTAATCTCTAGATTAGTAAATATAAATAACACTGTCTGTGAAGCGTTTTCAGTTTGAGATGAAATTTTATTTCTTTTAAAAAAAGTTATGATAAGAGTTTTACAAACTTACTCAATTCACAGAAATAAAACAAGAAGCCACTTCAAATTCAGGTGTTCACTCATGATATCACATACACTTAGGAAATTTTATGCGTTCTCCGCTTTTTAACACGAAGTGTATTTTTTGTTTATTGATGATATCATTTATTTTTGCTATATGTATAAAATTAAGACTAGGGTCTTTCAAAAATATATCTATTCTTATAAGTTTCTGTAGCATGAAAGAGTCATAAGTTTTCTTACTACTTGATTAATGATTAAGAAAATAAATTTATGATGAAAAAAAAAAAAAAAAAAAAATCGCAATTAATTGCTACAGAGTAATATTACATGAAAAAAAACAAATTGAAAAGACAGAGGAAGAGTAAAGAACAAAGTTATTTGGATATTTATCTACTTTGGATATTTAATTATGTATTTTGTAACCCGGAGAAAAGTTGTCTTAAGCGTTAACTTAACGTACTAATTCTGACAAACACCCCTGTCATTTGGTTTCAGTGCTTGCTGATGAGGACTGTGTCGGCTGTAAGCAGAAATATAAAGGAAAGTGCAACTTTGGTAATTCCCCCACCACGTGTGATGATGATAGGGGCTGTTACAAGTACTCTTGGCGTAATAACCAGTGGCAAGTGTAAGTATATGTCCCTCCTATTGTTCTCAGCATCTCTCACAGAGGGGGGCAAACTTTGATGTTTGCAGAACTGATAGCATTTTTGAAGATGGCTTTTTTTAATTTGACTTTAACGTCGCTTTCAACTACATGGTCATATCATGACAGGGGTGTTACCCTCCATTCGCAGGAAACTCACAAACCTGCTACCCACATTAACCTCTTCCAGCATGGGTTGGGCTGGAATGCCAGCATAACGAAGTCTTCAACTCGCAGAACGTTGTTTAACTTCAGTGATCCTACGAGAACCGGTGCATTCAACGCGCCATCGACGCTAGGCATATCTTTAACAAGCAGGCTGTCGCCCGCTTTGCGGGCCGAGGCATGGCCGTGAAAGCAAAAAATCCTTTTTCGCCAGTGGCAGGTGTTGTAGTGGGAATTTCGAAAAATCCCGTCTTATTGCACATCTAGACTATAAGACAAAGCTACCTACCAAATTTCAGCTTCCTAGGTATTACGGTTTGGGCTGTAGAGCGATGATCAGTCAGTCAGTGGTCAGTCAGTCAGTGACTTTGACATTTATATATTAGGATGTTATTTATCTATCCTCTCCTCCAGTTACAACTACCCTCCGCCCAACTGCAATGATTGCCTGCAAAATCGAAAAGGTTCCAATTGTGAAGATGCATCAAAAACCTGCAACTTTGCCAATGGTGACAAGTTGCACTGGAACTGTGACAAGAATGAGAACTGCCAATGGGATAAGACTTTAGCCCCAAACCGTTGCAACTAGTTAGTAGGGGAATGCAGCAACTCAGCAAGTATGCTTTCGGCTCTTCCCTCAGCTGAGTTTGTGGAAGTCTACGATCTCTAATATTTTCTTATTGTTTTATTTACATTTAAATAAACATTATTTGAGTTAGTAGTTTTGTATATTTCTTGTTCTAAAGTTATGTAATTCAGTATTTAGTTTTCTTGATGTGTATATTCACGTAAAGTGGCTTTTTAAAATTTGACAAATTTAATTACCTACCTAATCTACTAGTAAAAAATTACAATTTATAGGTACAAACAATACTAATGAAGAGGTAATACTAATGAAGAGGTAATCAGTTCATACCTTAGGTTTTCATAGTAGAGTCACTTGACTTGAGGTAACTGTTGGAACTTTTTCTGGGTGAAATAGTAGTATACTCCACCCTTGTAAGAATTAAATAAATATAATAAAAAGGAAATATTATACTTTGAAACATCAATTTGAAAGTAGCAATAGTTTGGCAGACACACATGCTTTTGTATACTGTGCAGCACTTACTGTTTGTTGCCTACTGAATATATCCATCAAAGAACGAAACCAGAATCCACGTCAAAATACCTCCTGGAAAAAACAAGATCCTCCATGGAAGCGAAGACTAGAAGAAACAATTAATAAAACGCGCCGAAACATCAGTTTGATTGAACAATTTTTCAAGGGCAATTTCCAAGTCTCAAAATCAATTAAAAATAAAATATATAATCTTTGTTACTATGCGAAAATAAAACATTGGAAAGCAAATTTTATCCCAAACTTGAGAATCCATGTCGAACAACTAAAACAGAAAGTATCAGCTCTTGGACAAAAAATAAGAAAATATTACAAACGCAACAAAAGATTTCTTCAAAATAAAAGTTTCCGTTTGAATCAAAAACGATTTTATCGTGATTTAAATTCAACACTTCCACCAAAAAATAATGAACCACCATCTAGTTCATTCCTATTTGATTTTTTGGAATAATATATGGAGCCGAGAAAAACAATATAACAAAAATGCTTATTGGATAAAAGAAAAAGAAAAAAAAATGGAAAATACTCCTCAAATGACTCCAATAATCATAAATACAAATGATGTACAATACGCTGTAAAATATCTTGACAATTGGAAATCACCTGGCACTGAAAAAATACAGAATTATTGGTTTAAACATTTTACCAACACTCATTCTACTATAGCCAAACAATTTCAAGAGGCAATCGAAGATCCTAATAAATTACCCAAGTTTTTCACAGAAGGTATAACTTACATGTTACCAAAAAATGAAAACATTACCCATCCTGCCAACTACCGACCTATAACTTGCCTGCCAACAATTTTTAAAATATTTACTTCAGTAATAAAATCGAAAGTCTATCAACATGTCACTCAGAAAAATATTTTGGCACGGGAGCAAACTGGTTCAAGAAACAAGTCATTTGGAACTAAAGAACAACTTACCATCGATTCGATCATAACCAAACAAGCAAAGATAAAATCAAGAAATATATCGATGGCCTGGGTGGACTACCGAAAGGCGTATGATATGATCCCCCATACGTGGTTGCTGAAAATCTTGGAAATTTATAAAATTGATAGCAAAATTATACATTTTTTTGAAGCAACTATGAAAAATTGGTGTACAGAGTTGTCATTGAATGTTCCATCAAGTCACAATGTAATAAGAACAGACAAAATCAAGTTAAAATCCGGAATCTTTCAAGGTGATAGCTATAGCAGCCTTTGGTTTTGTTTAGCTATAAATCCCATCAGCAACATACTAAATGCACACCCATATGGCTACAAACTCAATAAATCAGCCGAGTCTAAAATATCACATCTTTTTTATATGGACGATTTGAAACTGTATGCACATGACCAAAATCAACTCCAAAGTCAACTAGAAATCGTTAATAAAATTAGTAAAGATATATGTATGGAATTTGGACTGGAAAAATGCAAGATTTTAAATGTCAAACAAGGAAAAATTACCACATCCGAAAATATTAAACTTATGGATGATACTGAATTCCTCAAACTCGAAGCTGATGAAACGTACAAGTACCTTGGAATCCAGCAAAACCTAAATATAAATGATACCAAAATAAAAAAGACTTTCACTGATTTGTTTGTAAAAAGAGTTCATATCATCATGAAAACGGAACTGTACAGCAAATATAAAATCCTGGCAATTAACACGTGGGCCATACCAATCCTTGCTTACACTTTCGGGATCATCAACTGGTCGGCAACAGATTTAAAAGATCTAAATAGAAAAGTAAGAACTATTATGACGAAATTTCGATCTCACCATCCACACTCAGCTGTTGAAAGAATGTACTTAGAAACAAAGGAGGAAGAGGATTGATAGACTTAGAAGAACTACATTACAAAAATATACAAAAGATGAGAAAATATTTCTCACATCTAACTTTCCCATTCCTGGAAGAATTAAAATTAGCTGATGTGTATACGCCACTGAAACTGTCAAATAATAATTTCATTCCAAACGAACCCGCCACTGTTACAACACGCATCACAGACTGGCAAAGTGGCGCAATGAAAGGAAGATTCCCCAAAGTTCTACATGGTGAAGAAAATGTTGACAAGAAGATAAATGCTGCTTACCTGACGAAAGGTTTCCTCTTCAGTGAAACTGAGGGCTTCCTTCATGCAATCCAGGACCAGACTGTCAAAACACGAAATTTCATCAAACACATTATGAAACAAAGTATTAATGACATGTGTCGATTATGTGGCAAATTTACAGAGTCAATCCAACATCTGTCATCTGGATGTTCTGTTCTGGCACCACATGAATATACCTATAGACACAACTTAGTTGCCAACCTTATTCATCAAGCCCTCAAGCAGACAAATTTCAGAAGTAAGAAACATGTTCCTCATTATAAATACAAGCCACAATCAGTCATAGAAAACAGAACAAGTAAGCTGTACTGGAATATGCCAATAATGACCAATGTTCATCTTCCTCATAACAGACCCGATATCGTACTGTTTCAAAAATCTAAAAAGAAAGCTTTCATAGTTGACGTTACAATTCCTATGGATGAGAACATACACAAAGCTTACATCGAGAAGAAAAGAAAATATGAAGATTTGAAGTTGCAGCTCTCTCAGATATATGGTCTTTCATCAGTCTCAATTATCCCTTTCGTTATATCATCAAACGGTCTGATCCATAAAAACAATAATGCTGGATTAAAAGAATTGGGACTGACAAATACTGAGGCAATCATTGAGAACGCTCAAAAGTCGGTGATACTATCTACTACTCAAATCATAAACAAATGTCTTAATATTAATTGAACGTGGCTTCCTATGAACATATTGTTGTTTAAACCTATGTTTATTTGTAATTACCTCAATAAAGAGTGATACCTTATTATGTAGAACGTCTCTAAGATTTTTACTGGAATAATATATTATAATTGTATTTACTATACATTCGTAACACAAATAAAAATCTAAATCAAGTGTTTAATTTTTGCATTATTTAGGTATGGAATGAGTCTCAAGCTCTCAAGCCCCGGAACAGTTTTAGTTTTTAAAGTCCCGAGCGCCTATAAATGAATTTAGCCATTGGTCCGTGTGTCTATCTGTCTGTGCGAAGAGGATGTCTATGTCCATGTGTGTAGAGGATTTTGATTCATCCTGGATGAATATTAGTGAGGTCTGGACAATACGTTCATAAAGTCCAGCATGAGCTGATTAAATTTTGAATTATTCAATGCTGGGAAATTGAATTTTTGAATGTATAATGCTTTCATCTATACTTATAAAAGAGAGTTTCACTCACTGATTCATCACTATTTCTCCAAACTGAAGTCCTAGGAAGCTACAATTTGATGTGCTGAGTTAGGTATTCCTCCACTGTCTGGCTACCATCGTTCACTATGACGCCACTCTATGATGACGCTTTTGGTCTGTGTTGTAGCTTGCCCATCCCGTATGTGCCTCCCATTTCCCATTTATTTCAATGATCTATTTTATTATGGTAAACTTTTTTTTATGAGTATAGGAAAATCTATTCGATGACTGTCCACCGTTGTCGTTCTGAAGTGTATTCTAGGTTCACTAGAACGACGTGGTGTTTTTCCTTTCTGACGGCTCAACCCGCTAGATCAGGGTTGGGTGGAAGATATTGCCAGACAATAACCCAACCCTTGAGTTAGGACATCAGTATATATTTTACTATGCTATCTATGTTCTTTATCTTTTTTTTCTTGTTTATATTGTTTTAAATTTTGTATTCTAATTTTTATTGAGTAATATTAATAAAGAGTTACATTATAATAATAATCAGGGCTCTTCTATTATATTTCCGGAACTATGTTGGATGGTGGCAGTATTACACGGTTTTGTATTAATATAACACCTAATATAGTTGTTGATGATATTAAGTAGGTACCTAGTTCCTTATTTATAAGTTTAGTTCTTTTGTAATCCTCACTAGTTCAATTTAATGTGGCAGATTTTTCATTATAATATAATTGTAAAGAATTTCAAATAGGTTTTGACATTTTGACCAGGCATGCTTGACACGTTACCCTCCAACATAATGAGATTACCACGAGATCAACTGGTGAGGTTACAATAATGGGATTATCTGTTGCACCAAATCCAGAATCAATGAAAAGGCCCATTCTCCTAAAAAAAGAAAGAAGGGGACTGCATGCCAAACCATAACAAACGCTACAACTTACCCATTTGGGACAAAGATGGAACCTATCCTCTTCGTACCCTGTGTTCATTTCAATGGATAGATAAACTAAGCATGAACTAAGATAAGCAAATTCGAACTGCGATAGAAGGAAGAAAGTTCAAGAGAGAGAGAAAAAATAAATAAATGAAGGAAAACATACATGGCCGTACGCAAGGGGGGCAACAGTCCCCTAATAGAAAATCCAAGTTACACTAGATATTATGACTTTTCGACGCATCTTACCCTAGATATTCTGACTTTTCGACGCATCTTACACTAGATATTCTGACTTTTCGACGCACCTTACACTAGAGATATTCTGACTTTTCGACGCATCTTACACTAGATATTATTACTTTTTAACGAAATTTACACTAGATATTCTGACTTTTCGACGCATCTTACACTAGAGATATAATGACTTTTTGACTTAACTTACGCTAGATATTCTGACTTTTCGACGCATCTTACACTAGATATTATTACTTTTTAACGAAACTTACCCTAGATATGCTGACTTTTTGACGCATCTGACACTATAGATTCAATGACTTTTTGACTTAACTTACACTGGATATCATGATTTTTCGGCCCAAAAAACTTGGCTCACACGAATTTTCTTAACTTATTTTTAATTTAGGTTTAATACTGTCACCTGTTGTTACTCAATTTTCCTCACAAATTACAAGTGGTCTGTCTACCAGGCCCGTGTTACAGTGTTACACCCTGCCAGAGCCCCAGAGTAGCGCCCCTTTTTATGCCCCTGCCTGCTGATTACGTCGGCTTTGGGCAGTGGCGCAATAAATGATACATGTAAACATGCAGGCAATTTTGTTTTTCCATTTTTTTTGCGCCTCCCCAAAAATGTCAATACCTAGTGCTCTATTAGGCACATAACTACTGTGCCTTTTCGGTAAAACGGACCTGCCGTCTATACCTACATACACGTATGGGTTTGATGGCAGAGATTGCCTCAGGCAATAATCACGCCCTTTGTCAATATTACAATAAAGAGTTATTATTATTATTACAGAGCAGAAAATTCTACTCTGCTGGGGATCAAACCCACATTCACCGTACGTGCAAGCTTCGTGCGCTACATCACTCGACCACGGTGAATATCTCATAATGAAAATTTGAAGAGGAGAAAGAGGGTTTAGCAGGACAAAGGATTTTTTCCTACCACCTCTCCATTGGAGTAATGGAGGTTGATTCTATTTTTATTATTCAAATAGTTTTATTTATTTCATTTTCAAGGAGCTAACTCGAAAACCGGACGTCCCATGAAGGAAACTTGAATTATTTTCTAAATAAACATTTGCTTTTTACATTTGAAAATCAAAGCCCCTTCAACCCATCGCATCGCATCGGTTGGATAGGGCCGCTACTAGGAATAAATTAGGTAATTTATTATGATGGTTTTAATTTCGAATCCATATATTTTTTTTATAATTTTTCTTTTCCAATAACTTAATTATATATTCTTTTAACATTCATACACATTCTTGATTCAATATTTAATAATTACTGCAATGTAATGTACTTTTCAGTATGGGGTGGATTGCAGCAAATAATATTATCTTTTTTTTTTCATGTTTTATTTTTATTATCAATGCACAAGGGAAGTATTTTTTAGTGTAGGTAACATATACAGCTATTCACCGACCTCAGTAGCTTGATCGATAAGGCGCCGGACTTGTAATCTGGAGGTCGGTGGTTCAAGTCCCGGTTTCAGCAAAATATTGGTAAAGCGAGTTTGAGTAGTTGTGACATCACGAAAGTGATTAACACAAATATGATGAAAAAAAAAAAAAAAAACATATACAGCTATTCTGACCATATCACTAAAATAAATGCTTATTGCGGACTGTACCTATACAACTTAAACATAAAGAAGTTTACATGATACAAAAATTTCCGATGATAAGGTACTTTCAAGACTGATTCAAACAAAAATAAAACAAAAAAATGAAAAAAATCTGAGAGTTAGGTGGTAGAAAATGTCCTAATCATTGACCTCGCCTAGTTGTCTTGTCAGTTGGTCAGTTTTCCACTGAAGACTCAAAAAGTCAACCAATTCATTAAGTTATTATTAATGATAAAAATAATAATATCGCCTTATTTATGCTGCCCGATCAGGACTACTAAGACCCATCATTTCAGCGGTGAATCCAAGACGTATTATTATGAGGTAAAAATCCGAAAATGGGAGGATAACTTGTCACGTTCCAGCTGGGTTTCGAACCCACGACCTCTGGATTCACAATGTGTCACCTTTATCACTAAGCTATCGGGACAGACATATGTCTGTGCCGGTGGCTATTAATGAATGGACTCAAGGGTCTATTAATAAATTAATCGGCGAGTGTGTCTGAATTCGATTTAGCAAGATGCTGAAACCATCCCTGTTTTCCGATTACGATCTTGACCAGCTTCTTCAACAGTATTGAATTTCTTGCAATGCCCACACGAATTACAAAGTATTACCAGCGATAACATGGGGTGATAATGGCATTACAAAGAATTAGAAAGACCTACAATAACATTATTCCAGAGATTACAAATGATACAATCCACCCGTTTTTTTTTTTTTTTTTTTTTTTTTTTTTTTTTTCCCTGAATTAACAAACTTATAGGTAACATTGCAAATTGAAAAATAGAAACGTTAGTGCGAGATTGTGAATAGAATGAATGGTTTTGTATTGTAAAAAAAAGGAGAAGCCTAGTATTATATATATTTTTAAATGTTCATTAGCTATTTCTTCTTTTAATGTGTGGGTTCACGTACTTCAGTTCTCCTTTCAATACCCGGCACGTCACAAGGATCTATCATTCATATTGAAATTTGGGTAACAATAAGGTCCTGTAAATGGGATTTTTTAAATAGATTTGTAAAAAAAAGTAGGCACCTATGTTTTGATTAACTTCTCAATATGGTAAGTGGTAGAAAAAAAAATACTGGCAGCGTAACACACTTCAATTGTGTGAAATAACACACTTGTCTTTGTCCTAAACCAGGATGCCCCTAATAAATATGTTGGTCTTTTATTCTTTTTCTAAATAATATATGCTCGTACATTAACATGGTCGAAAAAAGAAAAAAAACTTATTCATACTTCAACTGCGCGAAATTATCATCACATAGTTGGCCTTTGTCCCAAACCGGAATCTTTTAAGTGGAGGCGCCTTTTCCTTTTTCTCTTCACATTTCCAATGGAAAGCTGTGTTTTGATAGGATGGCTAATATGACCTATCATTAGATATTATTCTTCTTCTTCTTCTTTTACTCTGTCTCATCCCGCTCAAGCAGGGTCGACGTTGTTCAACCTCATGTTTGAGGTTTTGATATTAGGATGGCTAATATGACCTATCATTAGAGATATTATTATTCTTCTTCTTCTTCATCTTTTACTCTGTCTCATCCCGCTCAGCAAGCAGGGTCGACATTGTTCAACCTCATGTTTGACATTTTTTACGGCTGGTTGCCCTTCCTAACGCCAACGGTTCTATTTGATTTAACGTCCTGGATTAGGATTACGACGGGGGTTTTAAGCCTCCATTCGCTGGGAATCGTACCAGCTATACCCACATTAACCTCACCCAGTCTGGGTAGGGCCGGAATTAGATATTATTATTTTTATTACTCGAAAATAATGCATTATTTTCGATGATTAGTAATATTGTGGTGCGATGTCCCACTAAACAAAGGTATGGTAAGTTAGTAACTACTCGTTACGGGTGGCGAGACGCCCCATCAAAAATAGTCAAGAGACCCACGAGTGACCCGTGGGTCTTTATTATAATTTTATTATTTATCGTATGGCTTTATTACACATCTCAAAGTGAGAAGACACATGTAATAATCTTGATCAGGAAATCTGATGGCAGTGATTGTCTGATCGCCAAAATTGTCAGTACTTTAGCCGCATGTCAATGCGTTGCCCCGGGTGAACCACGAGGAGGCGTACTAACATTTCCCCCCTGATGATGTAAATAAAGTTCATATAGGTATTCAATTCGATTCTCCTAAAAATAAATAAAAAAAACAGCAGTAAAAAGCTTACGCCTTTTTTTAACACCTATTAAATTATTAGATATTTTTGTTGAACCACAATTTCTCACACTCAAAAGGCGTCAATTTTCACACGTCTCTCTCTCTCTCTTTTCCATTATAAACATGTCATACGTCATTCACACTTAAGAGGGGAGGCACCTTTTTCCGTCCCATTTACCTTTTTTTCACCTTATTCCGTCCCGTCGATTCCGTCCCGTCAATATTTTAACACCTGATTCCGTCCGGTCATCGTAAGGGTTCAATACCCGATTCCGTCCCATATGTTCCGTCCTATATACTTAAATAAATACATAAATTATAAATTCAACATTTTTCATCAGTTTATTTTCAATCACGTAAAATAAAAAAAATTAAGGCCATGCCTAGGGTTCATAGTATGGTTAGGTAAAATACAATGAAGGCCATGCCTTGAGTTTATAGTAGGGTTAGGTAAAATACAATGACGGCCATGCCTTGGGTTTATAGTAGGGTTAGGTAAAATACAATGAAGGCCATGCCTTGAGTTTATAGTAGGGTTAGGTAAAATACAATGACGGCCATGCCTTGGGTTTATAGTAGGGTTAGGTAAAATACAATGAAGGCCATGCCTTGGGTTTATAGTAGGGTTAGGTAAAATACAATGAAGGCCATGCCTTGAGTTTATAGTAGGGTTAGGTAAAATACAATGACGGGTTTATAGTAGGGTTAGGTAAAATACAATGAAGGCCATGCCTTGAGTTTATGGTAGGGTTAGGTAAAATACAATGACGGGTTTATAGTAGGGTTAGGTAAAATACAATGAAGGCCATGCCTTGAGTTTATCGTAGGGTTAGGTAAAATACAATGAAGGCCATGCCTTGAGTTTATAGTAGGGTTAGGTAAAATACAATGAAGGCCATGCCTTGGGTTTATAGTAGGGTTAGGTAAAATACAATGAAGGCCATGCCTTGAGTTTATAGTAGGGTTAGGTAAAATACAATGACGGCCATGCCTTGGGTTTATAGTAGGGTTAGGTAAAATACAATGAAGGCCATGCCTTGGGTTTATAGTAGGGTTAGGTAAAATACAATATAGGCCATGCCTCGCACCGAACTTGTACATAGCCTAATACATAATATCAGTTACTTATGTACATAGTACATAAGTGCATAAGATAAGTGACGGGACGGAATTCAGTGATTGATCTGAGAGGTTCGGGACGGAATCGAGTATCGACTACCTGAGAGAAAAAACTCGCGGGACGGAATAAGGTGTCGTCCCTTAAGAGCCAATCAGACGGCGGGGCGCGGCGGAACCCTATGACCTTTGTTTCACCCTAACGGAATAAAAGGAACAAAAAATGGGACCTTCAGAGAGAGAGAGATAGAGAAACATGGTAAAATAGAGAAACCTTAAAAAATCAAGTATAAAGACTTCAGAAGGAATCACTGATGGTAGTCAAGTGGGTTATCCGTTGGTTCGAATCCCACTCAGTGCATAAATTCTTCCTCATTAATTTGAGAGACCACATAACAATAAGAAAATGCTTTGAGCTTAACCTCGCCTGGTGGTTACCATCCACTAAAGAGTGTTGTTATAATAAGGAATGAACTACATAATATACCTATTATTAGATGTACCCATTAAAAAAACCTCTCAAAAGAAACGGTGAAAAACAAATTAGTGACCAATTTGTCACAAATTATAAACATCCGATACTCAAGGAAACCTCAGTAACATAACTAGTGCTTTATTTAGACTGTCAGCGCAAGACAGGTAGTCCCATTATGTCAAAACGGTTAAAAGAACAAGCTTGATCTTGGACATGATATAAATGTATATTCAACAAACAACGACTGCATAGCAAACAACAATTACGTTTGATATGCAGTTGAAAGCGACGCGACGGTAAACCCAAATTAAAAAAAAATAACATTGACAAGGTCAAAGCGCTTACAAAAAAAAACTCCAAAATAAACATTCAGATAGCAACTGATTGACGACAGAGAAAAACAAATTAGTGGCCAGTTTATCACAAACAATAAACATCCGATTCTCAAGTAAACCACAACATGGAGAAAATAACAACCATATCTTTAGAATAATTATTATGAATGAAAAAAACCTTTATGTTTGGAATTATGAATGAAAACATAGACTTACACAATGTAGGTAGGTACTTTTATCTCGAGAACAGTAAACAGTTTTCATAATAACAATGTATAGATATAATGAAAATCCTCAATATCTACATAAGTACCATAACAAAAAGAAGTAGAACTTGACAGCCAGACTGAATGGTTTTTTTTTTTCAACCAAAAAAAAAAAAAAAAACCGGAAATGTCAAATAATGTGTCATCAAGTTCTCAGTTTTTACCCATGGAGGACCTATGTAATAGAGAAATCATAATGCCTCAAACCTGTCCCTTCAAATTGGCCATCTTGGTTAGTTTTAACACAGAGGATATCACAACAATAAGTATTCCAAGTATACGTACTAGTACGTGTATATCATGAATAGGTATCACATCAATATTTATTTTTCTTCATCTTTCACTTTGCCATTTCTCAAACTTACTTGGTTCGGTATATCGGCATTGTTCAAACTCTACCTCATGGTTGAGCTTGTTTACTTCTGGCTGTCCTACGTCCACTTTTTATGGCTGAATGCCCTTCCTATCGTCAACTTTGTTAAGAGCACCAATAAAAAGTTAATATTTATTTGTGCGTTATTTTCATTTCAAAAGTATTTTACGAATCTTTACTGCTTACCAAAATGAAATGGTGCCCTCTTACATTTGGCATAAACTTACCAAATGGCAGCGTCAAAATAAAAAACTTTGAATAATTTGAAAATATTATAGTGTACTTTAGCATTATCATCATCATCGAAATAAAAAAGGCTGTGAACACTCATCTTAATAGATAAAAAAAAATGTCCATGTGCACTGGTAGTCAAGTGGTTAACGCGCTAGTCTTGTAATCCAAGTAGCGTAGGGATCCGTTGGTTTGAATCCCACCTAGTGCATGAATTTTTCCTCATTAATTTGAGTTTGTGACCACATAGTAATAAGACATAGTAATAATAGAATAATTCGAAAAATACAGGAGGCTCTTAGTAATGCTGCGCTACCCACAAAAATTGTGAAGAGGCCTTGTGCTTCACCACAAATAAAAAACCATACCATACATACATAGTAATAAGACTCTGAGGGTTAGGTGGTAGAAAATGCTTTGAGCATTAACCTCGCCTGGTGGTTTCCTTCCACTATAGAGTATTATTATTATCTATTGCTGTTAAATTGTCGAACACATCTTTCACGTGTTCTACACCTCTCAGTGAGCCTCATGTTTACTTTTGACTCAGTTCACGAGTTGTACCTGGTTCTTGGTCCAGATTTTCAACACCGTCATGATATCGAGATGGGTCAGGTGTGATTTGAATCTCAAGTGATTCTGGCTTGTGATTTCTTTACAGAAGAAGTGTTTGATCCAGAGCTGTGTTCAACAAGAGACTGTGTACGCAAGCTGTGTTTCAAGTTGGATGACACAGTGGCAGATTTACAAATTCCCTTGCAATGTGTATTGATTCTACGTCCCTTATATGTATAGGTTGTCCCTGAAGATATAACAAACCTTAAAACACACGCATATATAGAACAGCCTTTATTAGAAATAATATACAGTGTGTTTCTGAAAAGGCGGCCACCCGCTCATAACTTTTGAACGCGATAGAATTTTTCGATTTTGAAAGTTCTAAGGATAGGAAGTGCCAATGGCCCATCCTGTGGTTGTACTTATTTTGGGCCCCAGCCGGCCCTTTTGGCATTCAGGCCATATTTTTTCATTTTTTCTCATGAATATTAAATGCAATGCCAGAACCATACTGTAGAAGTAGTATACAACAAATGTTACAATTATACTTCAATAAAACTTTATATATATACCTAAAACTCGATAAACTCTTAATCTAAAATTCTTGCTCACAAGCATGTGTAATGTGTATGCCAGAGGAGCTATTCATAGGTACCTAAAAGTAATTTATTTTATTTATTTACAAAAAAAGAATATACAAAATATCAATTAAAACTTAAAAATATTATGAAACATTATTAATTATTCTTTACAATTGTTTTGTAATCTGGGGCGAAGTTAATGCCTTATCCTTAGGCATACTCTGTCACTTAACCAAGATGAATATGTATGTACCATATTTTTGTACAATTTACTACCATAGAATCATAGAATCTAAAGCTGTTGGAAAAGCAATTGCTCTCAGAACATTATGAATGCCGACTGAAGCAATTCCTTTGAATTTCGCAAGGAAAAGTTTTTGCTTATCTTAATGAATACGTAGTCAAGTGCACTGGTAGTCAAGTGGTTAACGCGCTAGTCTGGTAATCGAGGTAGCGTAGGGATCCGTTGGTTCGAATCCCACCCAGTGCACGAATTTTTCCTCATTCATTTGAGTTTGTGACCACATAATAAGAAGACTCTGAGGGTTAGGTGGTAGAAAATGGTTTGAGCATTAACCTCGCCTGGTGGTTACCTTTCACTAAAGAGTATTATGAATAGGTACGGCCCATTAATGTTTGACCCTTGAGCTGAGGGATCGACTCTCTTCTCATCCTCCTGTGATTCGCGACTGAGCCCACATTTCTCGGATGGGTGTCGGGGGGCCCCTTGTATATGTATCTGCTAAAGCAATGACTCGGCGAATATTAGCCGCCATTTTGAGCCCGTCGGATCCATGCCGCTATGTCATTAACGTCCTCTCTATTATCTCCATATCAGACTCTATGCTCTGTGTACAGTCAGAAACAAAATAAAAGGATCACCCGCCACCTGTTTCTCCAAATGATAATAGTAATAATTTCGTGTCCGTGAGATTAAAAAGTACTGATAGTCGATACTGATAGGTTTTTTTTTTTTATATAAAAAAAATTAGTTTTCGGAGGGGGGGGTCCAGACACCCCTGACCTCCCCCAATACGGCCGTTGTCACAGGCAATAACCCCGCCCTTTAGTTAGCATATATTATAGTTGAGCGCGTGATTAGCTCAGTGTGGTTAAGCACTCGCTTGCCATGCGGAAGACCCCGAGTTCGATCGCCCTTAGTTCTTAATTTGGTTACAATTGTTTAGTACATCTCGAACATTAAAAAAGGGGACTCGTCATAATATATGAAGGCCGGTGGTTTGAGTCCCAAGGAACACGAATTTTGATTCAAACGCTCAAAAGATATGTGACATAATTCCTGTTAAGTATTAACAAAAATATTTTTTGAAAAAGAAAATATTAAATTTAATAAGGGTTCGGTGGAAGAGATTGCCATAGGCAATAACCCCGCCCTTTTGTGAGGACAGCTGTATTATATTGTATCAATGTAATTTCCTTTTTTCTTGTTTTATTTCTTGTATTATCCATTTTGTATTTTATTTGTTTTCATTATTTGTTTGTAATTATTGGTCCTTCTAATGAACTTTTCAATAAGAGTAATCAATCCTCTTTTCCCCTAAATTTGTCTCTCAGTGTACTCACATCGAAGCAAAGCTCTCATATCTATTTGTACATCAAAGAATATCTATTTGTACATGATGTATGAACGTAGCTATACCTCTCTTTCTTCACACTTGAAATTGAATATATCTCCTCCTCTCAGGAGAACTGAGTGATGTGTGTTTTAATAAGGAGATTTGGTTTAGAAACTTCAATATTTTTTGTTCATGATAATTTCATGGACGGCTCGTGAAAATTGTGAGGCCATTCATTTTCTTTTAATGGAATCTCTACTGGCTTTTTAATAGACCACTGTAGCCTCAACTACCGTCTGAACAAATGGACATTGCTCAAGACCTAAAATGCAGTCTTTGTAAAGAGGCCCTAGAGACAGCAAAACACATTCTCCATTCTCTCTGAATGTGGAGCAGCCTCACACGCTCGACTGAAACAATTCTCAAGGCTGATTCTAACACCTAAAGAAGTTACCGAAATCAGTCCTAAAAGAATCTTAAGCGACATTTATAGCTTTGACCTCTTTTAGAGTTACAGGGGAAAGTCACAAAAGATCTATTTAAGGTCGCAGTGACAAAGAGCTTTCGTAGCCGACAGCCCTATTTATACCAATACCAAATTTCTTTAATAGTCAAACAAAACATCAACAATAACATGGTACTTATTTATAAAATCATCATCAACATCTAATACGTACACCTACACCCACTGGGCATCATCACATGATTATACTCTGACCTATTCATCTACTCGCTGTAGTGTAGACTCAATATGAAAATAAATTGGGGGCGGGTACCAACAAGTTCAAGATATCAAAAAAATGATCTGGGAAAACCCCTATTGTTTTTTTATTACAAGAACTTGGCTATTACCGGCCCTACTCATGGTAGGTGAAGTTGATTTGAGTAGCAGGTTTGTGAGTTTTCAGCGAATGGAGGGTAAAACCTCCGTCGTGATATTATGACCATGCAGTTGAAAGCGACGTTAAAACCCACATGGAAATAAAACTTAATGGTGCACTTTCGTTATACTTGACAATTAACTGTCGAATTCAACGAAACTACACAATTGGGATTGGTATAGGTAGGGCTATCGGCTACGAAAGCTCTTTGTCACTGCGACCTAAGATCGATAGTTTGTGACGTGCCCTATTGCCTATGTTATTCTAAATTTCTAAAAGAGATCTAAGCTTAATATAGCTTAAGATTCTTTTAGAACTGATTTCAGTGACTTTTTAGGTGTTAAAATCAGACTTAAGAAGTGTTTCAGTCGGGTGTGAGAAACTGCTCCATGCACATTCACAGATAATGTGTTTTGCCGTCTCTGGGGCCTCTTCACAAAGACTGCATTTTACGTCTTGAGAAATACCCATCTTAATTGTTTAGATGGTAGTTGAGGCTACAATCTACAATGGCCTGAAATCCAGTAAGGATTCTTAATTCCTCTTTGCTCAGACAGAGCATTTCTTTTGCTCTTTTAGGCGAGTGAGTTATGAAGTTATGTGTAAAGGCGAGTGAGTTATAAATAAATTTCGTATAAAAAAAAAATCAGTTATTGCTGTGTTTCGAACCATTTAAGGTCGAAACACAGTGTTGAAATTTAAAAAGAAAACAATTTCGCCTTTCTGTGACCGGGAATGTTGGTCACAGACCTTCATTTGGTTCTCCCATTGCCTGATTTCCATTTGTACGTGGCTTTTTGAACCGCCACAAAATGGTTCCGGGGCAATAAAAGATAATGCTGTACCTTTTCTGGCTATGTAAACTACACAATGGTAATGATGAAAAATAAAATCACACAAGCCGCCTGCTCCTAATATGCTCGAGAGGTGGACCACTTCTTGAGCCAACATGAGCTGAATGTTTGATTTCTGTGTTGTTTTTTTGTATCGTCACGCTGCAAGACAACTGCCCCCAGCCCCCCGAACTTCTCACCTTCTTAAGGGCCAGTTGTACAAAGAAATGTTGACCTGGGGGCCGCATTACAGAAAGTACTCTCACTCTTAAAATCCCGATGAATCTCCATCTGATTTGAACTGTCAAATTTCGTTTCTCACGAGGTATGAGTGGACCCCGGACATCCAAGTACAGAGCAGAAAAAATCGTACGCCGCTGGGAATCGAACCCAGGTCACCATGCGTGCAATGCCTAGCGCGCTAACTCACTCGGCCACGGTGACTACTTCTTTGGGCAATATATTAGTTTAATTTTCAGTATCTTGAGGCTCTGATTCTTCCAGAAATGTGAAAAACTGGGTAGGTCAAATATTCAATGAACACAATAGGTAGGTACTTTCCTTATTATAGGAAGGAAAGTAAAAATCAATGTTAGCTCGCGCTTCCTTTTTTTTTTGAGTCCCCACCCAATACACGCACGAACTTTTCCTCTTATATTAGCTTTTAATTACAAAATATATTAATCAAAATATTTACTAAAGAAAAGGGACTCCACAATTCTCGGGTCTGAGAAAAGAAACTCTTATTTTTTGTGACAACAGACCCATCCGAGTTTCTGGGCAGCCAGCAACACTCAGCGGGCATCAATCAGAATGACGCGTTAATTCCGGGGAGGCAACAGACCCTCTGAGAAAGCAATTCCGAAGATGATTTTAATAAATCGGCAGTTTAAATAATAAATAGGAGGAATTTTCAATTATGGGGTTCGGGAGCTTTAGTGTGAACGGCGCGGTGGTTTTAGGTCCCTTTGATTTTGAATGCCGACGGATCGATCTGAAGGATCTCCAGATAGCTTTGAGGTGAGAACATTTTTGATAGGATGGGATGTATAAATGTAGGTATATAGTATAATAGTTCTCTCAATAAAATTCTTTTTTGATGTAAAACAAAAGACATGAAAGTGTATGATTTTATTTGTGGTGAGGTAGTCACCGTGGCACAGTGAGTTAACGCGCTAGGCAGAGTGAGATCGAACCCAGGTCGTTACTCATACAAGTAACTACTCAGCTTTCCTCACGAGGCATGAGTGGACCCCGAACATCCAAGTACAGATCAGAAAAATTCCTGCCCCGATGGGGATCGAACCCAGGTCGCCGTGCGTGCAATGCCTAGTGCGCTAACTCACTCTGCTACGGTGATTACTCAAAAGACATAAAAGTGTTGCTGGTGCAGTTTGATTAGGAAAAACACCTAAGACTCATTTCCTTGTTGGACTTCTGAGTAATTAAAGACAACGGACCCAGTATTAGTTGACTGTATAATGTTTGTTTCTTATCACTGAAGACAGCACAGTTTAAATTGACTTAATTTCAACTCTCGGACGAAGAAGTTTGCAAAAAAGAAAATGTTAATAAGCAATTGTTTAAAATAAGCCGTGAAATTCTTCATTATTAAATTTTTAGTATTTTGAGTAGAAACGTGGGAGATATCTAGTATTGAATTAAAAAAGTACTTATGAAATGAAATTATTCAATCTCGTTCGTTAGTAAGTCGATTTTTCTAAATACTTTTTTTTTTAAATTTGTGACAACAACCTAGGCAAAAGTTAAGAACTATCCAAAATTGAATTTTTCTTATGAAACTGATGATGAGAGTTACTCTAAATTTCGACAGCGGTTGATGTAATCTAATCTTTTCAGACGTTACTTGTCTACAGTTTTTTTTTGCGAGTAACCAACAGTAAAAATGGACTAAATGCTTTTCTTGTGGCTGTCTGGCAGTCTAAATGTTGCCGTGTCTCTGTTTTCTATACCTGAAGATAATAGAAAATTGTGTTTCTGGAAGCGATTTCAAAGTATGTAAGTATGTACTGTACTTTGCCTTTTGAGCCTTTTCCAAAGCCTAATACTTAGGTCGGTATTCGTCAACCTTGTCTTGAGGTTGGTTGGTTCTGACAAACCTAGGGTCTATTTTTTTTTATCAATGTCCCTACCTAAATAAGTAAACATTATTGATGTAGGTACAATGTGCATTGTGCATACATAATAGGTAATAATAATAATTCCGTGTACGTGAAAAAGCTACAGATACCTATATCACGGTGGTGAGAGGATTATATAAACGCCCAGATCCGATTTCTTGGCTCCTTTCATGTCCATTGATTCTATATTTGTTTTTATCGTCCTGATTTGAGATAGTCAGGACGGGTGTTTTACCCTACATTCGCTAGGAATCGTACCAGCTAACCACTTTAACCTCACCCAGCCTGAATTTATTCACCCTAACGGAATAAAAGGAACAAAAAATGGGACCTTCAGAGAGAGAGAGAGATAGAGAAACATGGTAAAATAGAGAAACCTTTAAAAAATCTATACTTATAAAAGAGAGTTTCACTCACTGACTGACTCACTCACTCACTGATTCATCACTGTTTCTCCGAACTGGTAAGTCCTAGGAAACTGAAATTTAGTAGGTAGCTTTGTCTTATAGTCTAGATGTGTAAAAAGACGGGATTTTTCGAAATTCCCACTACAACACCTGTCATTGGCGAAAAAGAATTTTTTGCTTTACGGCCAAGCGGGCGACAGCCAAGTATAAGAAATTCAGAAGGAATCACTGATGATAGTCGTGGGTTATCCTCCGTTGGTTCGAATCCCACTCAGTGCATAAATTCTTCCTCATTAATTTGAGTGACCACATAATAATAATAAGAAAATGCTTTGAGCTTAACCTCGCCTGGTGGTTACCTTCCACTAAAGAGTGATATTATTATAAGGAATGAACTACATAATATACCTATTATTAGATGTAGGTACCCATTAAAAAAACCTCTCAAAACAAACGGTGAAAAACAAATTAGTGACCAATCTGTCACAAATTATAAACATCCGATACTCAAGGAAACCTCAGTAACATAACTAGTGCTTTATTTAGACTGTCAGCGCAAGACAGGTGTTCCCATTATGTCAAAACGGTTAAAATAACAAGCTTGATCTTGGACATGATATAAATGTATATTCAACAAACAACGACTGCATAGCAAACAACAATTACGTTTGATATGCAGTTGAAAGCGACGGTAAACCCAAATTAAAAAAAAAATAACATTGACAAGGTCAAAGCGCTCACAAAAAAAAACTCCAAAATAAACATTCAGATAGCAACTGATTGACGACAGAGAAAAACAAATTAGTGGCCAGTTTATCACAAACAATAAACATCCGATTCTCAAGTAAACCACAACATGGAGAAAATAACAACCATATCTTTAGAATAATAAAATTATTATGAATGAAAAAAACCTTTATGTTTGGAATTATGAATGAAAACATAGACTTACACAATGTAGGTAGGTACTTTTATCTCGAGAACAGTAAACAGTTTTCATAATAACAATGTATAGATATAATGAAAATCCTCAATATCTACATAAGTACCATAACAAAAAGAAGTAGAACTTGACAGCCAGACTGAATGGTTTTTTTTTTTCAACCAAAAAAAAAAAAACCGGAAATGTCAAATAATGTGTCATCAAGTTCTCAGTTTTTACCCATGGAGGACCTATGTAATAGAGAAATCATAATGCCTCAAACCTGTCCCTTCAAATTGGCCATCTTGGTTAGTTTTAACACAGAGGATATCACAACAATAAGTATTCCAAGTATACGTACTAGTACGTGTATATCATGAATAGGTTTCACATCAATATTTATTTTTTCTTCATCTTTCACTTTGCCATTTCTCAAACTTACTTGGTTCGGTATATCGGCATTGTTCAAACTCTACCTCATGGTTGAGCTTGTTTACTTCTGGCTGTCCTACGTCCACTTTTTATGGCTGAATGCCTTCCTATCGTCAACTTTGTTAAGAGCACCAATAAAAAGTTAATATTTATTTGTGCGTTATTTTCATTTCAAAAGTATTTTACGAATCTTTATTGCTTACCAAAATGAAATGGTGGCCTCTTACATTTGGCATAAACTTACCAAATGGCAGCGTCAAAATAAAAAATTTGAAAATATTATAGTGTACTTTAGCATTATCATCATCATCGAAATAAAAAAGGCTGTGAACACTCATCTTAATAGATAAAAAAAAAATGTCCATGTGCACTGGTAGTCAAGTGGTTAACGCGCTAGTCTTGTAATCCAAGTAGCGTAGGGATCCGTTGGTTTGAATCCCACCTAGTGCATGAATTTTTCCTCATTAATTTGAGTTTGTGACCACATAGTAATAAGACATAGTAATAATAGAATAATTCGAAAAGTACAGGAGGCTCTTAGTAATGCTGCGCTACCCACAAAAATTGTGAAGAGGCCTTGTGCTTCACCACAAATAAAAAACCATACCATACATACATAATAATAAGACTCTGAGGGTTAGGTGGTAGAAAATGCTTTGGCATTAACCTCGCCTGGTGGTTTCCTTCCACTATAGAGTATTATTATTATCTATTGCTGTTAAATTGTCGAACACATCTTTCACGTGTTCTACACCTCTCAGTGAGCCTCATGTTTACTTTTGACTCAGTTCACGAGTTGTACCTGGTTCTTGGTCCAGATTTTCAACACCGTCATGATATCGAGATGGGTCAGGTGTGATTTGAATCTCAAGTGATTCTGGCTTGTGATTTCTTTACACAAGAAGTGTTTGATCCAGAGCTGTGTTCAACAAGAGACTGTGTACGCAAGCTGTGTTTCAAGTTGGATGACACAGTGGCAGATTTACAAATTCCCTTGCAATGTGTATTGATTCTACGTCCCTTATATGTATAGGTTGTCCCTGAAGATATAACAAACCTTAAAACACACGCATATATAGAACAGCCTTTATTAGAAATAATATACAGTGTGTTTCTGAAAAGGCGGCCACCCGCTCATAACTTTTGAACGCGATAGAATTTTTCGATTTTGAAAGTTCTAAGGATAGGAAGTGCCAATGGCCCATCCTGTGGTTGTACTTATTTTGGGCCCCAGCCGGCCCTTTTGGCATTCAGGCCATATTTTTTCTCATGAATATTAAATGCAATGCCAGAACCATACTGTAGAAGTAGTATACAACAAATGTTACAATTATACTTCAATAAAACTTTATACAGGGTGCGGCGCGGTTATGTCCCCTTTTGAATATTCGATTAAAAAAAGGCTATCAGTCTTACCTGATGCTTGTTGTTGAATTATCATCTAGAAATTTTGAAGAGTACAAACACCATTCAAATGACGACCGTCATTGTCGATACACTGCTGAAGGCGATTTCTAAAGTTTCGCTCTACTTTTTCCAACATTGTGACAGGTATACGGCCTATTTCACGGCGAATGTTGTGTTTTAACTCTTCAAGTGTTCTTGGACGATCATTGTAAACTTTCGATTTGAGGTAACCCCACAAGAAAAAATCACAGGGAGCTAAATCCGGGGATCGCGCTGGCCATGGAAGGTCACCTCTTAAACAAATCAAACGCCCTGGGAACATTTTTCGAAAAATAACTCTCCACGCAATAAGCTTTATGTTGCTTTGCTAAAATCATCTTGACAACTGAGCTAAATTGATTCGAAAAAATTAGTAGTTTGTGCATCTTCTAACTTTGTTTGAACTTGTCTAATTAAAAGTGCGGCTTCACACTGGGCGATTCAAAATGGGACATAACCGCGCCGCACCCTGTATATATAACTAAAACTCGATAAACTCTTAATCAAAAATTCTTGCTCACAAGCATGTGTAATGTGTATGCCAGAGGAGCTATTCATAGGTACCTAAAAGTAATTTATTTTATTTATTTACAAAAAAGAATATACAAAATATCAATTAAAACTTAAAAATATATACAAAAAAATATTATGGAACATTATTAATTATTCTTTACAATTGTTTTGTAATCTGGGGCGAAGTTAATGCCTTATCCTTAGGCATACTCTGTCACTTAACCAAGATGAATATGTATGTACCATATTTTTGTACAATTTACTACCATAGAATCTAAAGCTGTTGGAAAAGCAATTGCTCTCAGAACATTATGAATGCCGACTGAAGCAATTCCTTTGAATTTCGCAAGGAAAAGTTTTTGCTTATCTTAATGAATACGTAGTCAAGTGCACTGGTAGTCAAGTGGTTAACGCGCTAGTCTGGTAATCGAGGTAGCGTAGGGATCCGTTGGTTCGAATCCCACCCAGTGCACGAATTTTTCCTCATTCATTTGAGTTTGTGACCACATAATAAGAAGACTCTGAGGGTTAGGTGGTAGAAAATGGTTTGAGCATTAACCTCGCCTGGTGGTTACCTTTCACTAAAGAGTATTATGAATAGGTACGGCCCATTAATGTTTGACCCTTGAGCTGAGGGATCGACTCTCTTCTCATCCTCCTGTGATTCGCGACTGAGCCCACATTTCTCGGATGGGTGTCGGGGGGCCCCTTGTATATGTATCTGCTAAAGCAATGACTCGGCGAATATTAGCCGCCATTTTGAGCCCGTCGGATCCATGCCGCTATGTCATTAACGTCCTCTCTATTATCTCCATATCAGACTCTATGCTCTGTCTACAGTCAGAAACAAAATAAGAGGATCACCCCACCTGTTTCTCCAAATGATAATAATAACAATAATTCCGTGTCCGTGAGATTAAAAAGTATTGATAGTCGATACTGATAGGTTTTTTTATATATATAAAAAAAAAATGTTTTCGGAGGGGGGGGGGGGGGGTCCAGACACCCCTGATCTCCATCCAATACGGCCGTTGTCACAGGCAATAACCCCGCCTTTTAGTTAGCATAGATTAGTTGAGCGCGTGATTAGCTCAGTGCGGTTAAGCACTCGCTTGCCATGCGGAAGACCCCGAGTTCGATCGCCCCTAATTCTTAATTTGGTTACAATTGTTTAGTACATCTCGAACATTAAAAAAGGGACGCGTCATAATATATGAAGGCCGGTGGTTTGAGTCCCAAAGAACACGAATTTTGATTCAAACGCTCAAAAAATATGTGACATAATTCCTGTTAAGTATTAACAAAAATATTTTTTGAAAAAGAAAATATTAAATTTAATAAGGGTTCGGTGGAAGAGATTGCCATAGGCAATAACCCCGCCCTTTTGTGAGGACAGCTGTATTATATTGTATCAATGTAATTTCCTTTTTTCTTGTTTTATTTCTTGTATTATCCATTTTGTATTTTATTTGTTTTCATTATTTGTTTGTAATTATTGGTCCTTCTAATGAACTTTTCAATAAGAGTAATCAATCCTCTTTTCCCCTAAATTTGTCTCTCAGTGTACTCACATCGAAGCAAAGCTCTCATATCTATTTGTACATCAAAGAATATCTATTTGTACATGATGTATGAACGTAGCTATACCTCTCTTTCTTCACACTTGAAATTGAATATATCTCCTCCTCTCAGGAGAACTGAGTGATGTGTGTTTTAATAAGGAGATTTGGTTTAGAAACTTCAATATTTTTTGTTCATGATAATTTCATGGACGGCTCGTGAAAATTGTGAGGCCATTCATTTTCTTTTAATGGAATCTCTACTGGCTTTTTAATAGGCCACTGTAGCCTCAACTACCGTCTGAACAAATGGACATTGCTCAAGACCTAAAATGCAGTCTCTGTAAAGAGGCCCTAGAGACAGCAAAACACATTCTCCATTCTCTCTGAATGTGGAGCAGCCTCACACGCTCGACTGAAACAATTCTCAAGGCTGATTCTAACACCTAAAGAAGTTACCGAAATCAGTCCTAAAAGAATCTTAAGCGACATTTATAGCTTTGACCTCTTTTAGAGTTACAGGGGAAAGTCACAAAAGATCTATTTAAGGTCGCAGTGACAAAGAGCTTTCGTAGCCGACAGCCCTATTTATACCAATACCAAATTTCTTTAATAGTCAAACAAAACATCAACAATAACATGGTACTTATTTATAAAATCATCATCAACATCTAATACGTACACCTACACCCACTGGGCATCATCACATGATTATACTCTGACCTATTCATCTACTCGCTGTAGTGTAGACTCAATATGAAAATAAATTGGGGGCGGGTACCAACAAGTTCAAGATATCAAAAAAATGATCTGGGAAAACCCCTATTGTTTTTTTATTACAAGAACTTGGCTATTACCGGCCCTACTCATGGTAGGTGAAGTTGATTTGAGTAGCAGGTTTGTGAGTTTCCAGCGAATGGAGGGTAAAACCTCCGTCGTGATATTATGACCATGCAGTTGAAAGCGACGTTAAAACCCACATGGAAATAAAACTTAGTGGTGCACTTTCGTTATACTTGACAATTAACTGTCGAATTCAACGAAACTACACAATTGGGATTGGTATAGGTAGGGCTATCGGCTACGAAAGCTCTTTGTCACTGCGACCTAAGATCGATAGTTTGTGACGTGCCCTATTGCCTATGTTATTCTAAATTTCTAAAAGAGATCTAAGCTTAATATAGCTTAAGATTCTTTTAGAACTGATTTCAGTGACTTTTTAGGTGTTAAAATCAGACTTAAGAAGTGTTTCAGTCGGGTGTGAGAAACTGCTCCATGCACATTCACAGATAATGTGTTTTGCCGTCTCTGGGGCCTCTTCACAAAGACTGCATTTTACGTCTTGAGAAATACCCATCTTAATTGTTTAGATGGTAGTTGAGGCTACAATCTACAATGGCCTGAAATCCAGTAAGGATTCTTAATTCCTCTTTGCTCAGACTCTTTTAGGCGAGTGAGTTATGAAGTTATGTGTAAAGGCGAGTGAGTTATAAATAAATTTCGTATAAAAAAAATCAGTTATTGCTGTGTTTCGAACCATTTAAGGTCGAAACACAGTGTTGAAATTTAAAAAGAAAACAATTTCGCCTTTCTGTGACCGGGAATGTTGGTCACAGACCTTCATTTGGTTCTCCCATTGCCTGATTTCCATTTGTACGTGGCTTTTTGCACCGCCACAAAATGGTTCCGGGGCAATAAAAGATAATGCTGTACCTTTTCTGGCTATGTAAACTACACAATGGTAATGATGAAAAATAAAATCACACAAGCCGCCTGCTCCTAATATGCTCGAGAGGTGGACCACTTCTTGAGCCAACATGAGCTGAATGTTTGATTTCTGTGTTGTTTTTTTGTATCGTCACGCTGCAAGACAACTGCCCCCAGCCCCCCGAACCTCTCACCTCCTTGAGGGCCAGTTGTACAAAGAAATGTTGACCTGGGTCGCATTCCAGACAGTACTCTCACTCTTAAAATACCGCTAAATCTCCTTCTCAATTGTCAAATGTCGTTAAATTAAAACCACTGACCACTAAGTTAAATTAAAACCACATAGAGGGTTTACTTGACTACCAGTGCACACTTGACTCTTTAACCATTTTGACCATTACCATGCCCGGCCGTTGGGAAAATGTTTTGTGGATGCTGCCCACTGAGATCATATTACATAGAGTTGAACAAATTTGTGTGTCCAACTTTGAACAGCTGATGGTCCCTCTTTCAACAAATCCCGGCCTCTGATTAGTTCAATTTATTTGAATTTTTTGTTTACCTCATGCAGTGGCAGATATCTAAACATCCTTAATATTCACGTCAAATACCAAGTCTTATATTACTACATAATAAGTAGAAAATAAGGAAAGTAAAAGAGGAAACAAAGACAAAAATAACCAAGAGGTAAGTATGAAGAAAGTAAAAATATTATTTTAGTAGAATTATGTAGTTTAAGTACCCACTCCTTCGCGAGAGAAAAATTACTACAACTCCGGCACTGATTTTGAAATCAGCTGATGGTTCCTACTGGACGCAAATCTTGATACATCGAGTTCCCTCTATGTTATATCATCTCAGTGTCGCGGTTCCTTTTTTTTTTTTTTTTTTTTTGAGTCCCCACCCAATACACGCACGAACTTTTCCTCTTATGTTAGCATTCAATTACACAATATTGGATTCAAAATATCTTGTTCCTCGGGTCTGTGAAAAAAAAAACTTATTTTTTGTGACAACAGACCCATCCGAGTTTCTGGGCAGCCAGCAACACTCAGCGGGCATCAATCAGAATGACGCGTTAATTCCGGGGAGGCAACAGACCCTCTGAGAAAGCAATTCCGAAGATGATTTTAATAAATCGGCAGTTTAAATAATAAATAGGAGGAATTTTCAATTATGGGGTTCGGGAGCTTTAGTGTGAACGGCGCGTCGGCTTTTAGGTCCCTTTGATTTTGAACACCGACGGATCGATCTGAAGGATCTCAGATAGCTTTGAGGTGAGAACATTTTTGATAGGATGGGATGTATAAATGTAGGTATATAGTATAATAGTTCTCTCAATAAAATTCTTTTTTGATGTAAAACAAAAGACATGAAAGTGTATGATTTTATTTGTGGTGAGGTAGTCACCGTGGCAGAGTGAGTTAACGCGCTAGGCAGAGTGAGATCGAACCCAGGTCGTTACTCATACAAGTAACTACTCAGCTTTCCTCACGAGGCATGAGTGGACCCCGAACATCCAAGTACAGATCAGAAAAATTCCTGCCCGATGGGGATCGAACCCAGGTCGCCGTGCGTGCAATGCCTAGTGCGCTAACTCACTCTGCTACGGTGATTACTCAAAAGACATAAAAGTGTTGCTGGTGCAGTTTGATTAGGAAAAACACCTAAGACTCATTTCCTTGTTGGACTTCTGAGTAATTAAAGACAACGGACCCAGTATTAGTTGACTGTATGTTTGTTTCTTATCACTGAAGACAGCACAGTTTAAATTGACTTAATTTCAACTCTCGGACGAAGAAGTTTGCAAAAAAGAAAATGTTAATAAGCAATTGTTTAAAATAAGCCGTGAAATTCTTCATTATTAAATTTTTAGTATTTTGAGTAGAAACGTGGGAGATATCTAGTATTGAATTAAAAAAGTACTTATGAAATGAAATTATTCAATCTCGTTCGTTAGTAAGTCGATTTTTCTAAATACTTTTTTTTTAAATTTGTGACAACAACCTAGGCAAAAGTTAAGAACTATCCAAAATTGAATTTTTCTTATGAAACTGATGATGAGAGTTACTCTAAATTTCGACAGCGGTTGATGTAATCTAATCTTTTCAGACGTTACTTGTCTACAGTTTTTTTTTTTTTTGCGAATAACCAACAGTAAAAATGGACTAAATGCTTTTCTTGTGGCTGTTTGGCAGTCTAAATGTTGCCGTGTCTCTGTTTTCTATACCTGAAGATAATAGAAAATTGTGTTTCTGGAAGCGATTTCAAAGTATGTAAGTATGTACTGTGTACTGTACTTTGCCTTTTGAGCCTTTTCCAAAGCCTAATACTTAGGTCGGTATTCGTCAACCTTGTCTTGAGGTTGGTTTGGTTCTGACAAACCTAGGGTCTATTTTTTTTATCAATGTCCCTACCTAAATAAGTACCTAAACATTATTGATGTAGGTACAATGTGCATACATAATAGGTAATAATAATAATTCCGTGTACGTGAAAAAGCTACAGATACCTATATCACGGTGGTGAGAGGATTTATATAAACGCCCAGATCCGATTTCTTGGCTCCTTTCATGTCCATTGATTCTATTTGGTTTATCGTCCTGTTTTGAGATAGTCAGGACGGGTGTTTTACCCTACATTCGCTAGGAATCGTACCAGCTAACCACTTTAAACTCACCCAGCCTGGGTGGGGTCGGGAATGGCAGCCTCCCGTGTTTGGAGAGAATTTTCTTCGAAAAGTCTGCTCCAACCGCCATTCAAACTCGGGGTCTCTGGACTACGGGCGCAATAGTCACAACCGTTACACCACGGAGGCTGGCATACCTACCTAATATCTACAAACTATTCTACATACTATAAGCTGGTCACAGAAAAAACAATTGACTTCTTCAGTAAATTCAAAATAAAACGGTTCTTTAGTGTGAAAATAATAATAATATAAAATCAAGAAAGTTAAGACCCCTTTAAATTTAAACCTTTAAAAATCTACTTTTAAATTATTGCAGGTTTGAACTAATTTTCTTCGTTTCATGTTTCTCTGTTTTCACTTATTTTCAGGTGGTCCTAAACCATGACCAATACGGGCACAACACCTATCTATTGGCCATAGCCCGGAAGTACGGCCTGACTCACGATGCTGACGCCTCCATAGAGTTATCATTCAGAGGAGGTGTGCTGGAGCAAGACAAAGAGACTATGGGGTCCATGTGGACCTTACCAGTGGGCAACTCATGTGGAGGAGGCATCATGGAGGCGGGGAGGCCATTGCTAGGGCTGTTGGGGTCAAAGTAAGTGTCTCAGTAGTAAGATCCTCACTTTCCATGGGGAAGATCCTGGTTTCGACTCTGAGAGGAGAGTTGAGAGTTGACAATAAACTTGTAGACGTTTCTTCTTGTTGTTACAACATCTTTCACGAAAAGGTCAGTCGAAACGGGGTTTGAACCTCTATTCACTGGAAACTAAACAGCAACTCACGTTAAACTCACTAAGCCTGCGTTAGATGTGGAAGAGCTACCAGCATTGTGCAAGTGAGGGTTCCAATTTGTGACCAAGTTCCCGCTGGACGATACTGAACAGGTTTAGACAAATATTTTATTTGAAATTTAAAAAAGTAGTCAAATTCTGTCAAATAGAAACGAAAATTTTAAAAATCTTAGAGGGGCAAAGACTCTGAATGTTACAGACCTCTCTTTAAATAAATAGATATTCATTTAAAAGAAAAAATCTTAACCTTAATGAAGAGTCCTCCATATTTCCGCCAAAATGCATACTCCCAATTCACTTTCAGGCAACTACCACCCCTACGTACTGGACGCCACTGGCGGCTTTGGCACAGACGCCTTCGTTCTGGCGGCCCACGGCTGCAAGGTCAAGCTCTTCGAGAGACATCCCCTCGTGGCTTGTCTACTGGACGACGGAATTCGCCGAGCCCGAAACGAGCTGGACCCGAGTTTTGCCGAACGCTTTTCGTTCGAATTCGGCGACAGTTGGGCGTATCTGCGAAGCCTTGCAAACTCGAGCGTTGCCAACGACCCTGGTGGGCGTTCAGAGAAACTTTCTGATGGTAAAATTTGTATTGAAACTAACTCACCTAGCGGACAGTTCGCGAAATCCTCTCACGGTGAAATCCCCATTTCTCGCGATTTACACGACACTAGCGCTACCGACGGTCGTTTCTCGTCGCCGATAATTCCCGACGTTGTCTATCTCGACCCGATGTTTCCCAAATCGAAAAACTCCGCACTGGTCAAGAAGAACATCAAATTCTTGCAGGATCTTCTGCCTCTGGACGCAGCCAATGATGAGCGCCTCATCCACACGGCGTTGCAAGTGGCGCGGAAAAGAGTCGTTGTGAAGCGACCGCTGGACGCGCCCTGTTTGGGCGGAATGAAAACGGTCAACTGCGTCAAGTCAAACCGGTACCGGTTTGATATTTATTCACCGAAAACTTAGCTCTAGACCACTATTGACCAGTTGCAAAGTCCTTATAATACAGGCATAGCGTGTAGAAATAAGAAGTGTGGAAACCGGGGTGGAAACCACCCGTTTTCCATATAATAATAATAATTGCATTGTGGCATCCTAAGCGCTTGTATCTCAAAGTAGTCTCCTCTCCTCGTTCCTCACAAAATTTCTTCCCCCCTAACAAATGTAAACATAAATTGTTCAAATCGAGGCAGACCGCGAGAAATATTCTACTCCTTTGCGATGGTGTCGCGCTATGTAGCTTTTCCATGCAACTGGGGTTCGTTTCCTCACTTCTTATTTCTACACGCTATGATACAGGATTTAATGGAAGCTGGTTTGATCAGTTTGATGTGGTTAGCTGGTTCAATTCCCAGTGATTGGAGGGTAAAACCTCCGTCTTGATTAGATCAAATCAAGACGTTAACACCAAATAAGACGTTAAATAAATTGTACACAAAGATACCTCGAGATGGGCAGAGAGAGAGACAGACAGTTTGATATTACTGCATAAGAGAAAAGTAAATAGCGAAACTGTAAAACGCTGAATTTTTCACTTTCCTAGATAGATATTAGAGGGAGAGAGAAAGTGAGAGAGAAAAAGAGGTAAAGAGATCGCTATCACTAGACAAGGTAGGATTTCCGTTAGTGCCCGTTACACGATTATAGTTGGATTATTAGTCCCATAGATAAACCTCCCATAATGTCGGCATTGTCCTTTCAGCATTCCATTAAATTTCCTTTCCATCATCTCTATTTTATCTTCCTCCCTCTCCCTTACCTTCTGTCTTACTCCCCGCCCCTCTCACTCTCTCTCACTCTCCCTCTCTCTCTGAATCTGATCCAACCCCCTCTCCTAATTGAACAGTTACCACGTTATATATTCATGTATCCAGGCGACTAATTGGACCGTATTGTGTCATTGGGGATGTTGTTTTATGCATGCTTAATGCAGTTGAATAGGGTATTTATATGTTCAGGACAGGCCCGATTGTCGAATTCCGTGCTCCAAGGTAGTTTCAGCTATTGATCCGCTAAGCCTAATAGAGAAACTGTTTTTTTTTCAATACTTTTTTCTATATTTTTATATTTTTGGGGATCGGCTGGCGGGACTTTTTTTATGTCACGAAGTGATATTTTTTGGGGGATTTTTATTAGTTTTTATAATACATAACATACATAGGATGATGGTAAGAATATGAATACATAGAAAGTAAGAATACTGAAGAATAAGAATAAATCAAAGTAGAAATTGATTAAAAAATGTAAAAAAGAAAAGAAAAAAGTTTAAGCAATCTGGTGTTTAGTGCTAATCCAATTCTTCATTCGGCGGCAGTTTGGCAACAGTGGAAAAATGTTTTTTTTTTTATGCTAGAAGCTCTCTGATTGGTTGATTGTTCTGATTGTTTGTTGTTGTTGATTGTTTTGTAAAAAATAAACTGTAAATAAATAAATAAATACCGGTTTGTCTCAATAATTCATTATATCTCAACCCGCAATCTAATATATTTTCCACAGCTTGAGACTCGATCGACTGACCTCCAGGTTACGGCTCGATCATGCTACTGAGGAAGACAAAATCAGTCGAAATATAAGTATAAGTACCATCGTATAACTTGGGATTAGGGTTCAATACACTTCGGATCATTTTTAATGCCCAACACACCTAATACCTTCATTCATTCCAGAGAAATCCAAATATTTCTCAACCTGAGGAATTAGCTTCGTCATATTTCACGTCAAAATATCTCATTGTATCTTAATACTGCAACAATACCACACAATGGCTCTCTATTGGATTATTGAAGTGTTCTCTTACAACTTCGAGACATGTACCTACTCCATTTAACAATTCTAGTTAGACGGTAAATAAAGGACACAATAGAAAATTCAGTGGAACACCAATAAATAAAATCTTATACCTACAATCTCACATATTTCTCGAGAGGCATTCGTTTGCTGGTGTGAGGACATTTTTAGAGACGAATATCGCACGGTTTTTTTTTATTAATAAGTTAAGTTATCATATTTGTGTTAATCACTTTCGTGATATCACAACTACTCAAACTCGCTTTACTAAATCTACGCTGAATCCGGCTTGAACCACCGACCTCCAGATTACAAGTCCGTCCGCCTTATCGATCTTAGAGTTAATTTTTAGAGACGAATATCGCACGGTTTTTTGTTAATAATAAATAGTTATCATAATATTGTGTTGATTACTTTCCTGATGTCAAAATAAGGCCCGGGACTTTCCACATGGCAAGCGAGTGCTTAACCACTGAGCTAATATCGCACTCCTATAGGTTCAACTACCTATATAGAATTTAAATTTTGAAAAATAAAATAAATTAATAATAAATAAATTAAAAACATGTAAAAATTTGATGAGGATTGTCCCCAACTATCAAGGTATTGCTATGATAAACGCCACCCCAAGATGACGCTAATAATCTGATATAACCACTTAATATGTATTGTTCGTCGAGTTCATTGTACGAGAAATATAGAATTAAATTAAACTTGACACTCCTTGTGGAAACAGCCAGGATTTGAGAAAAAAGATAAAAATCAACCACACAAATTTCTTTCTTTTTGTAAATATTTTCATTTCTATTGTACTATTTTCTTTCTTCATTCACCCCGCGATGGTAAAAATATAAGATGGTAATCTTCAATGGATCATATTATTATTGTGATTCAAATCAAAATAACTTTATTCGTATGTCTAATTATTATTGAAATTATGAAATTACCTATTCTAAGGATCTCAGTAGAAAAAAAATGCCAAGAAGGGCAGGGCACTTCTCTTGTCATCTGATTTTGCAATAAAGACATTGAATCAAGAAGATATTGGATACATTTTGGATTATTGGTATAAAAGGTAACCACATTCAAGTTTGGCTGTGCAGCTGTGAAATATTACTTATTTTGGGTACAATATCTTTAAGTACAATAGGTAATTATTCTAATATTATTACATCTCATCAATTTTGGCACTATTAGGCAATCTCATCTTTCAACTTGGGTGACCCTAAAGAAAACATAAATTTAAAATATGTTTTGATGGAAAATCAAGATCATTTATGCAAATCTATCAATTTTGTACAGCTGTAAAATATGACTCATTTTGGGTACAATATCTTTAAGTACAAAAGGTAATTATTCTAATATTATTACATGACGTCATCAATTGGCACTAGGCAATCTCATCTTTTAACTTGGGTGACCCTAGAAAAAGTATAAATGTAAATTATGTTTTGATAGAAAATCAAGATCATTTTGAATGCATATTTATCATAAATTTATTGATGAATTATTATTTTTTTCTAAAAGATATTTAAAATATCTGTCGCTAAGAAAAGTTAGAAAAGACATTTGGATACTTAACAAATGGTCATGTAAATTTCTGAATGACAAGTTTTACAATTATTTTTTACAAATGCTAAATTAAAATGAATAGGTACTCTTATTATTTTAACAATTTTTATCACCTAAATGGAAAATATTATGTCACTTTTGACCCTTAGGAGGGGAGGCATACCTACTACGGAATGGGCAATCCTCAAGATCACCATAAAAGTCAGTGTCTGTTGTTCATGGCTTATGAAATACGGAAGGCTATGAAAATCACCTCTAAAATAAACTGGTGTGACAAAACACGACTTTCCATATCACTCGAAAAGAAGTCAAATTCCGCCACTGGTGAGTCAACGGTAACAGTTAGTGGAAAATCGGTGTCAAATTCTTAATTAGCATCTCAAAATCAATAGATTTGATATCTCACAACTCCCATATTAGATAGATAATAAAAATGTTAGTCCAAGCGGGACCCCTCCAAAATACCGGTAAATTGGGGCCGGATTCCAAAAAGTTCAAGATATCAAAAAAATGATCTGAGCAAATCCCAACTATTTTTTTTTTAAATCTTAGAAAATGTTGTTTTCTAACTTTCTTTTGTATCTTTAACCAATCCAGATGAATGGCACTGAGACCACAGAGTGCGGCCGATTTCATCCAAAAATTTCGTGATTCGTGTGGTAGGTATATAAAATCAAGTTTCTATAGCTTTTACCGTTCTCGAGATATCGTGTTAATGGACGCACGGACCAATGTCTGAAAATATTTTTTTGGTATCCTGAGGCTATGATTTGTCCAGAAATGTGAAAAACTCTGGGTAGGTCAAATTTTCGATGAATACAACTCTTTCCTTATTTTATAATGAGGAAAGTAAAATAGCATATTACTTCCGATATTTGATAATAATAGGTATGTATACATAAATATATAGGTACCTACCTACTAGGGAATCCAATCCCGGGATTGGATTTCGGTTTCGGGATCCCGGGATTAGAAATGATCAATCCCGGGATCCCGGGACCAATCCCGGGATTAGTAAAATTTTCAATTTTTTACGTTTTCGTACCCTTAGAGCCCCATTTTACGCTAATATTATTTTATAAAAGGCGTTATATAAGATGTATTACTATAGACTAAAATTATAGTATACTCAGAAATTCAATAGAAAACAATTTGTTTAAAAGAAAATTTGAAATAAGCAACGTTTTATTTATATTAATACAAACACAATATAAACTTCTGAAACAAGTAATTTAATTAGCTATAAACCTAACAGGGTGTTATTAACTGAGATAAAATACTAAAAAAATGAAAAAAAGAATTGAAATAATACTACCAACATGAATCTGTAACTAATAAACATAAGCCATTGTAAGGGCTACTTCTTAAGAAAGTAGGCTCTTAGAAAAATGAGGCTATGGATGGTTTCATCGCCTAACCTAGTTCTCAGCTTATTCTGAATGAATCCAGCAGCAGAAAAGGCCCTTTCCGATTCAACACTAGTTGGTGGAATGCTGTGAAAATAGTTCTTAGCTAGTGTAAGGTGTAAACCTTTATCACCTCCATTTTCATATAGCGCCATCTCCCTCTTTAACGTGGTAGTTAGGTCATGTTTTGCCAATCTCATTGGTTTTGACTATTTGGATTTTGCGATTTCTTTTTCCAAAATCGATTGAAGTGTACTTGGTGTGCTAGAGCCTTGAGGATTGTCCACATCTTGCTCTTCTTCTACATCTGATTCTCCTGAACTAGGCACTTCTTTTGAAATTCTTTGAAGAAGGTTTATAATTTCTTTTCTTACTGCATTTGTTGTGGGTGGTTCAAAGATCATTTCACTTTCATTCGTGTTGAGTTCGGGATTCTACAGATAGTTAGCCACTCCTGAGTCATACTGATCAATCATGTTCTCATTATAAGCCGCAACATAGTCAATGCTCAGGAGACTCACGTATCCCTCCCACACAGTGCTTGATTATACCCATAGATTCCTTGAAACAGTTTTTTAATATAAAAATATATATCCTAATAGCGAAATAATTCTTTAATAATTAAAATTGTAAGAAAATTGTTAATCCCGATAATCCCGGGATTTGAAAATCCAAATCCCGATCCCGAAATGAAAATTCAGTCCCGGGATCCCGGGATTTCAATCCCGGGATTGGATTCCCTACTACCTACACAAATACATTGGTACACAAAAGTAGGTGCATAAAAGAATTTCTCTCAAACCAAAACAGTTACATAATTATAATTAGGTACCTATAAATCTATATTAGGTATTTGCCGACATTCCAAAGAATTTTAAAGTAAATTGTTTCCAAATTCTTGGAAAAAAACCAAGATTCCAGCCATTTCCGAGCCCTGCATGAAAACTGTAGAACAGAAGCTACTTGTGATCTCATTCATTCTTGAGAATTTCTAGGAATCTAAGAATTCTAGACAGCATGGAGCCATGGAGAGCTATTGTACCTATTATTGTATTGTATGAATTTTATGAATAGATTGAATAGTTACTATGAGTACCTCTTCATTCATTCGTTCATCCACTAATCATAACTAATGAGTCATTAATTCATTCTCACAATCCAATCATTCATATATAATGGTATTTTTAAATGATGATGATTGATAATAATAATAACGTCCCCCATCTGTCTGGAGGACGTTGAACAGGGAGAAGACCAGTTTCTCGCTAGAGGACTATAAACAGAGAACAGACTAGCCAACTCTTACAAGCCAGGATAGCTTGCAGTTTCCTATGGGTTTATTGGCTTAGGTATAAAGAAATGTCCAAGTCCTCATGATGGTTGATCGCACATAGAAATATGTGGTTCAGGACGAGCCAACTTTTTAAATAAAGTTGGCTGGAGACCATCACTCTCCCCTCCAGCTGTAGCCAACAACAACAACAACAACAACAACATACGTACTCTTTAGTGGACGTTAATACTCGAATTTTCTACCACCTAACCCTCAGTATTGTGCCTATGTGGTCGGTTAACTCAAACAAATCAGGGATAAGCCATGCATTTGGTTCTTCTTTCAATTTTCCAGCTTTAAATTGTTTAAAATATTTAATCTGGTGTTGGCGGACTTTATGAACACCCGGTATAATTCCTGGTTTGGTCTAAAGAAACACTTTATTCCAGCAGTTGTTTTGATGTTTTTTGTACCTGAAATGTTAAGCTCACATGTAAATTACTTGGTTGGTAAAAAATAATTCATCAGCCTTTTTATAATAATACAATAACACTCTTTAGTGGAAGGAAACCACCACACCAGGCGTGGTTATGGTTAATGCTCAAAGCATTTTCTACCACCTAACCCTCAGAGTCTTATTACTAACTGGTCACAAAAACTCAAACGACATTATGAGGAAAAAATCATGCACTGGGTTACCAAACTCTACGCTACCTAGGTTACCAAACTAGCGCGTTAACCACTTGACTTTTTCGAGACTTGAACTCACGACCTCTGGACATAAAGTAGTTTGCGCAGGACTGGATAAGGTAATTAAAAGACATTTTTACCTCACCCCTGAATTTTTAAAAGCCTCTCAATTTTGTGTTTTCAAACTTTAAATATTGCCTTATCTTTTCTTTTACTCTTTTCTTTCTTCTCTCTCTCCCTCTCTCTCTCTCTCTCTCCTACCTTCTCTCCTCATTCACTCTCTCTCTATCCCTCCGTCTCTCTCTCCCCCTCTCTCTCTCTCTCTCTCTCTTCCTCCATCTCTCTCTCTTCCTCTTCCTCCATCTCTCTCTCTCTCCCTCTCTCTATCCCTCCGTCTCTCTCTCCCCCTCTCTCTCTCTCTCTCTCTTCCTCCATCTCTCTCCTCTTCCTCTTCCTCCATCTCTCTCTCCTCATTCTCTCCCTCTCTCTCTCCCTCCATCTCTCTCTCTCTCTCTCCTCCCACCTTCTCTCCTCATTCACTCCTTCTCTTTCTCTCTCTCTCACTCTCTCTCTCTCTCTCTCTCTCTCCTACCTTCTCTCCTCATTCACTACTCTCTCTCTCTTCCTCCATCTCTCTCTCTTCCTCTTCCTCCATCTCTCTCTCTCTCCCTCTCTCTCTCCCTCCATCTCTCTCTCTCTCTCTCCTCCCACCTTCTCTCCTCATTCACTCTCTCCCTTTCTCTCTCTCTCACTCTCTCTCCCTTTTCTGCCTCTACACCTTTCGACCGTGAATAATTGAATTAAGTATGGACGCGCTCTTTGTATTTTGTGAAAGGAATAAATAATAATAATAATAATGGTGTTTTGTAAACTTTGCTTTCCCTCCTTAATTTTTTTTTTTTTTTTTTTAATGAAAAAGAGAGGTGGTTGTTAAAAAAATACTGTAGGTATTTTATTATCTTTTTCTCTCTTTTTTTCTTGCTTAGTACCTATTTTTAGACAACGAATGAAGAAAATATTGAAGAGATGCTGATGCTTCATCATTTGTAGATACTTTATAGATATTATTTTTGTATTTGTAGATATTGTGTTTGAATTTGTAATTACTGTGTTTGTATTAATGTAGATAAAGATAAGTTGAATAAACTTATACCTTTCTTTTACATAAAATAAAGAAGTAACAGCAAAATAGCCACGCACGCACTGACCATCACGTCACGTTTCTTAGCGGAGAAAATGTCTGGGTTTCAGCTTTCAAAAGATACCTTGGCTACGTGACAAGGGTGCTGATATGCATGTGGATATGTTTTTCTTTTGCCTTTAACAGAAAATGGAATTTATACAATGACCGTTACAAAAATCCGATGGATTTTTTTTTATGAGTGGTTCTACACTTCTACAGCCTTTTTAATTTCCTTTTCTTATAGAAAGGAAAGTAGGTAGTTGTTCCACACAAAATTTTCAATCGTCAGTTTTCAGTGCCAAAAAAACGTTTTAGAGCCCGCAGAGCCTAAATCCAAAGTTTTAGCTATATTGGTCCGTGTGTCTATCTGTTTGTAAACAGAATATCTTAAGAACGGTAAGAGCTAGAGACTTAGGGCGGAATTAATAGACATCATCAATAACTTAAGTCCTTGCTAATTGTCGGTTTTCCCTATCTTACACCGTACGCAATCCGTGACTTAGCGCCCGAGAGGCATTACAAAAACGTCTATTAATTTCGCCCTTAAACTTTGGAAGGTAAAACTCATGTAGGAAGAAGATGCGGCACAAAACTTGAAATCGGTGGGGTCTTTTCGACCGCCATCTGGCGGTTATTTATTATACATCCTGGATGGGGGTTGTGACATATCAAATAAAATGCTTTTGATGTGCTGATTACGAATTTGATATTTATTTTTCGTTAACTCGTCATTCAATCACCATGCAATTGCGGATTTTATTTATATTTGAGTGATAAGGAAAGTTGTGTGGTGTCATACAAGTTTATTTATTTTGTTCAGATAATAATAAAAATACTACCTATCGGAGGTAAGTCTAAATTCCTTTAACTTCACAAGTCAATCAGGTTTTATGTATCTATCATGGGTGTTAGATATTTACAAATTAAAGAGGAAACCAGATAACATTGTTTTCGACAATTTCAGCGTGTTTTTTTTTTTTCTCTCAACGGGTTAAGTCGGATTCAGAAGTGTGCGCGTGTAATTGAACAGTTCCTACAACTGCTCATAGATCACGAGAGAGACAGAAAGATGTTTTATTAATGAGTGTTTCACAGCGGTACACAAATTAAAAAATAGTACCTAGATAGTGCAAAATTATAGAAGGGAAAAGTCGGATAAAACCGGGTACCACTTTTTATTTTATATAGCCTTAGAATGCTTTTCTATAATAGCTAGAAACTTGGGGAAAAAATGTAGGTACTTGTGATGAATTTAGTTCTTTTTTATGCTCCAGGACCTATAATTTTTAATAAGTGCACAATTTTTCATTAAAAGAGCTTTTCTATATAAAAAAAAGCCAAAAGTACCCGGTTTTGCAAACCTCTAATTTTACTTCACGAGGTATGGAGTGGACCCCGAAGAGAATGCCGTTGGCATTAGCACCGCCCTTGATCAAGTTTTGTTCTATTAATTTCATTTTCTATGTATTGTATATATTCAATGTAAATAAAACTTGATCCAATATGTTTAATAATAACATCCAAGTAATGCAGAGCCTAAAAAATCCGACTCCGCTGGGGATCGAACCCGGGTGGGCTACACCACCCGGCTACGGTGACTACACTAAAATGAATTATAATAAACGAGCCAAGGAACAGAAATGCTTTCCACGTACATATGTAATATGTATCTATAGGTAACATTAGTTCTGCAAGTTGTATTGAACTAATTTGTGTTTGTTGAGTGTATTAGACACTGAGATCATATAACATACTACATAGAGGGAACCCGATGTATCAACATTTGCGTCCAAGAGGGACCATCAGCTGATTTCAAAATCAGTGCCGGAGTTGTAGTAATTTTTCTCTCGCGAAGGAGTGGGTACCTAAACTACCTAATTCTTCTAAAATAATATTTTTACTTTTTTCATACTTACGTATTAGTTTTTTTTGTCTTTGTTTCCTCTTTTACTTTCCTTATTTTCTACTTATTATGTAGTAATATAAGACTTGATATCTGACGTGAAAATGAAGGATGTTTAGATATCCGGCACTGCATGAGGTAAACAAAAAATTCAAAAAAATATGAACCGGGATTTGTTGAAAGAGGGACCATCAGCTGTTCAAAGTTGGACGCATAAATTTGTTCAACTCGAGATAGGTAAGGATCCCTCTATGTTATATGATCTCAGTGGTATTAGATGACGTCAGATTTCAACAGGTGTTTCACAGAAGCAACTACTCTTACATCGAGCACTGATAAATGTCTTTTTTGCCAATTAGTCACTCATTAGTACAAAAACAAGGCAAAATATTCTTTAGAAGCCAGACTTTGGAAAGTCCACCACGTCAGACTCAGTCTCACTAACACAATGGTTGTCTACAGTTCTGTCCTCTTGCACAGTGCAGCCTTTTGGCTCATTCTGGGTCAAATGGTTGAGGTAAATTCAAGCTGTTTGGTGGATAGCATACGTTCAATTTTCTCCAAACATCGTAAGAGTAAGACATGGTTTTCAAGTTCGTTTGTTTTATTTAGAGTTTGATCGTTTTTTAACTGCATGGTCATACACGACGGGGGTTTCAAGCTTAATTTCACATCCATCTAATACTTAATATATACAGTTAGATCCCTTAAAAACAAAAATGTGAAAAATAGGCCAAGTTCCGATCCAAAAAAATTCAGGTCATAAAAGTTATGAGATCTAAAAATTATGGCCAAATAGTCAAAAGAGCCAATTTTATATGCATAAGAAAATAGTTTTGATGAGTTCGTTTCAAAGAAACAAAAATGCCTAGATATGGGGACATTTTCAGAGGAAACCAATAGATTTATAGAATTGGGAACCAAACTGGTTGACCAGACTGGAGTTGGGCTAGCAGCATCCTCCCTCACACAACGTCCGAGTTTGGCTATTCAGAATAGAATAGAATATATTTTATTGTAAATAAAGCCTTTCGCACTACACGTCATATATAAATTACATTAGTACATAATGTTACATAATAGGTATAGTTAGGTAAAAATAATAAAAAATATTATATATTAGACGATTCAAATCTAATTAATGCCATGTAAATTTTTTTGAAAATATTGATTATGCTACGAAAAGAAAATCAGATAGTTTAAAGAAAGTCTATAATAATAAATTGGACTGAGTACTAAAAAGCTTGCGAAGCGCTTTAGTTATAGTATGTTGTGCGATTGTGCCCCTACAAAGGGCTATATCCGCGCATGGATTAGTAGAAAATAATAAAAAATATTAGATATGTAGATGTATTTCGAAATCTAATGTAGATTGCCATGTTAAATTGTTTATGAAATACTATATTCGTAGTTTATGCCTACGATAAAGATATAATCATGATAGTATTATAAAGTAAAGTACATATAATAATTATAATAAATTGCAAATCTGAGTAGCTAAAATAGGCTTCTTGTAAAAGAAAAGATTTAATTGTATTTCTAAAAAGGTGGAATGCACCCAGCATTGCGGGCTCATTTTATCATTGTTAATCATTCTTCTATTTCAGTTTCAGATGAACCTCTCTCAGATGAACCTCTCTCACATGAACCTCTCTCAACTGATGATGATGATGATGATTATGATGTTGGTGAAAAATTTGGATGTGATTTCGAAAAGTATACTTACTATGTGCCCACTGACTCGATCTACAACCCCGTGTATGGGCAATATGCAACACCCATGGCGTTCAACACCACAGGAGAGTTTAAAGAAGTTCTCGAATATATGGACGAGTTTTACAGTGAGAAATGGAAGATTGTGCTTGACACAATGTCAGTTTATTTAGAGTAAGATGATTTTGATCTCCAAAAATTATTATTAAATGCTTTATTAGATACAAAGACATAATTAAATAATTATATACAATACAAATAATTACTCTAAAAAAAAGATACTGTCGTTGATTTGTGAGTTTCCAGCGAATGGAGGGTAAAACCCCCGTCTCAATATAACCTGAGCTGTTGAAAGGGACGTTGAAAAAGTGAAGATAAATTGAGGACGTGAAGTTGGCATTTTCCGTCCGAACCCAGAAAGAGTGAGGTTACTACAGCTGTCTTGTGTCTGAGCGTCCTTATATACAGGGTCCGCCAAAAAAAAAGGAGCCACTCGAAACATCTAGAGAACGGATTAATTTTTTTAATAATGCTAAAACAGGTGTACCATTATATCGAGGGGGAAAACTTTTATACTAGGTTTTGATTTTTTATCATTACCAGTGGGGGAATCTTAAATGGAACCACCCTATTTTTAATACATTTCTGAAAAGAAGTTGACATTTAGGCGAAATTTATAGAAAAATCAATAACTTAAGTCGTTGTAAGTGTCGGTTTCCCTATCTACACAGTACCAATCCGTGACTTAGCGCCACAGAGGTATTACAAAAACGTCTATTAATTCCGCCTAAAAGTACGTTAAGACAAGTTAATATTTTTATAATCAAACAGGGCCGGAGATATCAAGCAAAACGCTAGTTTTGCAACACCAAGAAAAACAAAACGAGCGTGCTATACTTACGCTAAACCTAGTTAGTATGTATTTTCTTTTGTAATTTTCACCTTCTTAGAGAATTTTTTTTTTTTTTTTTTTTTTCATCTTCACATTCGTGTCTGTTCTCTAGATATTTCGAGTGGCTCGTTTTTTTTGGCGGACCCTGTATAATACTTTCACTTCCGTAAGTCCGTACCACGGACACAGTAGGTATGTATTATAATTTATATATAAAACTAATAAACGAAATGTCCACTTTCAGCTTTCATGAAGCGTTTAATAAGCACCGAATGTGGTATGCCATTCCAATATCTGAATACGATGATTTGTACAAATTTAAAGAATATGATGATTTCTACAAATTTTTCACGAACTATGTGCCCAAATATTTCCGAGGACAGCAGATTCGGGAATGGCCATCGAACTACTTAACCGTCTGATCAAACGCTATCCTGCCATGAGCAGAAGCGTTCACTTGGTCACGGGCAGCCCTGTTGTAAAGGAGGATTTGCTCAGAGACTTGGGGATAGACCCCCGGTCACTTATCAAACACCAAGGCCGATGTTTCAAGAACTCCTTCACAAAGAAAGAGACAGCGCGGCAGACCAACTTAACGAATGATCACGAGCCGCCATTAGTTGCGTTTCAGCATAGCCATGTCGCAGGTGAGTTCTCTCTTTAGCCGGTGAGCCGACAGATTTGGTGCCCTTTAAGAGGGGCGACACACCATACCCTGCCGCCAACCGGTAAGTCCCGCATATCCTTCAGCACTAGAGCTCTTGCTGAAAGAATGCTGAAAGAATTTTCCACCTCAAAAAAAAGAAAGAAAAAGGTGAGTCCTCTAAAAAATATTTTTATTGTTGTGGATAAAACAACATACACTAGTAATATGAAATAAAAAGGCAAGTCTACCATTCCCTATCTGTCTCTCTCCCTGTCTCTCACCGGTAGTATATAAAACTATAGAAAGAGCAATCAATGACTCAAAACTGAACCCCGACCTCCAGGTTACAAGTCCCCCGCCTTATCCATCAAGCTACTAAATTTCTTTTTTGTAAATTGTAAAATTCTCGACTCAACCCACAGTGCTCCTTCGATAACTAAATTTCTTATTTGTAAATGTTGTAAATTTAGTATAGTCACCGTGGCCGAGTGAGTTAGCGGGCTAGGCATTGCACGCACGGTGACCTGGGTTCGATCCCCAGCGGGTAGGATTTTTTCTGCTCTGTATTTGGGTGTTCGGGGTCCTTTCATACCTCGTGAGGAAAAATGAGTAGCTGCTTTAATGTTAGCAGCGACCAGTGGCGGAATTATAGGCACAAACAAGATATTAGGTTATTAAAAATACGGAAAAGTCCTATAATTCTGCGCTGCTCACTAAAATTGTGATATAAGAACACAAAGAAATACATTATTATTAATATTGTAAAATTCTCGTCTCAACCCACAGCGCTCCTTCGGTTCCGTATTAAAAACAGGGAGGGTTGTGTACTCCTGCACCTCGGATATGGCTTTGATAAACCTGTAGTCATCATGGATGATAAGAAATCTCCTCATCGGCGTAAGTATACACTACCTGGATTATCAGAAAAGCTCTTTAATAATAAAAATAAAACTCTTTAGTGGAAGGTAACCACCAGGCGAGGGTAATGCTTAAAATTATTTTCTACCATCTAACCCTCAGAGTCTGATTATTATGTGGTCACAAACTCAACTTAATGAGTAAAAATTCGTGCACTGGGTGGGATTCGAACCAACGGATCCCTACGCTACCTGGATTACCAGACTAGCGCGTTAACCACTTGACTACCAGTGCACACTTGACTCTTTAACCATTTTGACCATTACCAGGCCCGGCCGGTGGGAAAATGTTTTGTGGGTGCTGCCCCTGAGATCATATAACATAGAGGGAACCCTACCTATCTCGAGTTGAACAAATTTGTGCGTCCAACTTTGAACAGCTGATGGTCTCTCTTTCAACAAATCCCGGCCTCTGATTGGTTCAATTTATTTGAATTTTTTGTTTACCTGATATAACTGATATAACGCAGTGGCATATAACTAAACATCCTCCATTTTCACGTCAGATCATCGGAAACGATGCAGGCTCATGAACATGTATGTCTGTGTATTCGGTACATTATTTGTGTGTAACAATAATTACCCGACAAAAGTCTGTCCCGGTAGCTCAGTGGTAAAGGCGACACTCTGTGAATCCAGAGATTTCAGTGGTCGTGGGTTCGAAACCCAGCCGGGACATGACAAGTTACCATCCCATTTGGGATTTTTACCACATAATAATATGTCTTGGGCTTACTGCTGGAATAATGGGACTTTAATAGTCCTAATCGGGCAGTATATAAATAAGGTGATATTATTATTATAATTAGATGCCCTTTCACTCTTTCTCAGCGGCGTCCAATAAGTGTGGCAACCAATGGAACTTCTTCTGGCCCCGTCAAGATTACATGGTGGCCAGGTCCGCTAGGGCAGCTGATTCTAAGACCGGGACGCAGGAACCAGACACTCTGCTGTACTACATCGGCAAGGCCTACTGCTCCTTCCTGATGACAACTATCAAGCCTGCTATCAGCAGCACAAGTCCCAGCATCATGCGCCGCGACTCGAAGGGTCAGTGTCGAAATCAGTATAATCAGTATTATTATTATTATTATTATTATACAACGCTTTATTAGGTATAAATGGACATTATGTACATAGAAATAATTAATTTAACAATGAAAAAAATGGAAACAATATATACAATGAAAATGAAAAAGAATAGAAAATATATAAAAACATAAGTCCTAACTAAAGGGCGGGTTATTGCCTATGGCAATCTCTTCCACCCAACCCTTATCAGTATAAATAGAAAAGTGAGAAGTTGTACTAGATGTACATGAATATCGGAATATACCTGGACAGCTGTTTCGAGCTTGTTTGCTCTCATCAGCAGGTAATTGTTTTGAATATCCATGCATTCCATGCCATCAACTAACCTCTCTATTTTAATCAGTATAAACAGAAAAGTGAGAAGTTGTACTAGATGTACATGAATATCAGAATATACCTGGACAGCTGTTTCGAGCTTGTTTGCTCTCATCAGCAGGTAATTGTTTTGAATATCCATGCCATCAACTAACTTCTCTATTTTAATCAGTATAAACAGAAAAGTGAGAAGTTGTACTAGATGTACATGAATATCAGAATATACCTGGACAGCTGTTTCGAGCTTGTTTGCTCTCATCAGCAGGTAATTGTTTGTATTGTTTGAAATTTAAGTATTGTTTAATTTTTTGGTTCAACGTCGCTTTCAACTACATGATCATATCACGGCGACGCAACGGTGCATCGTTTTACCCACCATTCACTGGAAACGTGAAAACTCACAAATTACCCTCACCCAGCCTGAGTGGGATCGGGAATAGCCAGCATCACGAGGGTTCGAATTTGGATGGTCACCCATCCAAGGGATAATATCTCTGGGGATGCCTAACTTCAGTGACATACCGAGAACTGGTGTAGTCAACGTGCCATCAACCCGAAACTTTTTCTTCTTTCAGTGTGCCTATTCTCAAACCGACTAGGGGTCGGCGTTGTTCAACCTCTTCATTGAGGTTGTTTGGTTCTGGCACTTCTACTTCCACTGGGATTACGTATTCTGATCATAATTCCAAAATTTCCTTTAGGTTGCCCGATAGCCTGCATCGATTTCGACCTTGGTTCCCATCCGTCGTATGAGTTTGCTTACTGGCCAAACAACACTTACTTGAGAAAGGGTATCTTCTTGGACCAGCGTCAATTCGGTCAATCCACAAGTCGGGTAACTATAGTTATTTTTTTTACTTTCCTTACTTATCCTATAATAAGGAAATTATAGTATTCGTCGAAAATTTGACCTACCCAGTTTTTCACATTTCTGGACGAATCATAGCCTCAGGATACCAAAAGAGTTGTTTTCAGCCATTGGTCCGTGCGTCCGTCTGTCTTTCCGTCCGTGAACAAGATATCTCGATAACGGTAAAAGCTAAAGACTTGAAATTTGGTATGGAAATAGATCTTATATACCAAACGAACCACAAAACTTTTAATTGAAATCGGCAGCAATCTACGGCCGCAGGGCCGCAAGGGCCGTTTCTTTGAATTGGTTAAAGATACCAAAAAAAAAGTTAGTGAACAACATTTTCTTAAAATAAAAAAATAATAGGGGTTTACTAAGATCATTTTTTTGATGTCTTGAACTTTGTGGAACCCATCACCAATTTACTGGTATTTTTGAGGGTCCCCGTTAGACCAACTTTTTTAATATTTATCCTAGATGGGGATTGTGACTTATCAAATCCAATTATTTTGAGGTGCTGATTACAAATTTGACATTAATTTTTATAAAAACGTTACCTACATTTGATTCACCAGTTGCTTTTGGTTCTATTCCCAGTCCTAATATGATAAGGAAATTCGTGTGATGTTTACACCAGATTTTTTTACATTAATGAATTATACAGGTTGGGGCAAAAGTCTAAAAAACCCTGAATGTCTTAGAAAGGAATTAATATTGATTATGTTATTTTTGCACGGTATAAACCATCAGCAATACCTTCTTTTAGAGTGGGGCCAATTTGTTGTTCCGGCCCCACTCTGAAAGAAGGTATAGTGTGTCAAGTTTATTTTCTTTAAGTACGAGGTCCCCTGAAATTTTTGGGTTTAAATTTTTGAAGAAATTAAACTGGTGTGACACCACAAGACTTTCATTATCACTCAAAAAGAAGTCAAATTCAGCCACTCGTGACTCAACTATAAAAGTTAGCTAAAATGAATATCAAATTCGTAATCAGCACCTCAAAATCATTGAATTTGATACGTCACAAGGTGAATAATAAAAAAGTTGGTACAAGGGACCTCCCCAAAAATCCCCCCCCAAAAAAAAGGTTATTCTAACGAGTCTCCCCAAAATATCGTTTCGAAACGATATTTTGCTTACCGTTTCGAAATTCCGAAATCTTTTGGCCAGCGTCGATGGCGCGTTGAATGCACCGGTTCTCGTAGGATCACCGAAGATATACTTTTACACACTTTTAGTAGAATTATAGGACTTTGTAGGTACTATTTCATTAATATTCTAATATTCCATTTTTGGTTTCGCTAATAATTCCACCACTGATCGTTGCTTACATCACAGCAGCTAGGTACTCATTTTTCCTCACGAGGTATGAGTGGACCCCATAATATTCAGAATACAGAGCCGAAAAATCCCGAACTGGGATTCGAACCTAGGTACGCTACATCACTCGGCCATAATGACTTCTGTTTACATTGAATAACTCACATCGTTTTGCTTTGTTTCAGGAAGATGTGAAATTCTTACAGGAGGTGACGAAGAACTTACGGTATGAAGGACTCGAGAATTTACTAAAAAAAGCGGATGCTATTCGGGTAGACCAATGGTTTATAGGGTATATGGCACTATTGAAATCATACGTCAAAAAAGTTGGTGAAATGGTTGAGGAGATATCAAATTTGAAAGAAGAGTTGGAAAAATTGGTAAGTAAGGTAAGTGACGTTTTATAATATTAACTTGCTGAAACCAGGCGCTTAGTCGCCGATACAGTTTTTGTTAATGTTTTTCCTGGTGACTGGAGTGTGGGGTCCCACTTCACAATTTGGATTCAATTAGCCCAGCTGTTTGAATGTAAATCGATAGTATATATTAAGATATTAAATGATCGAGTTCTTGGGCTTAATAGCTTTACTTATAAAGCTTTGCCCTTATAAGATTTTCTATTATTATTATCTATTATATTAAATAATATTACATTTTTTTTTTTAATAAATACTTTCTTCCTTTATTAATTCAAAATACTATTTGATATAACAATATAATACATACATAAATATATACAAATGAAATGAAAAATATATCTACTTGGTGCAGAATTATAATTGATGTATGCTGGAGCTAAAATCACTCTATTACCAATAAATAGTTATGACATGTGATGGACTTGTGACTAAATACAAAAAAAATTATGGGCATTGAAAGAAAATTCAATCGTACATTCACATCACAGTGTTAAAGATAACTTTGGAAAGATAACAAATAACTTTGGATAGATAACAAATTAGACTTTTTAAAAATCCTCTCTTTGAAAACGAAAACGCAAAAGATTTCAAATTATGGAAACTCAGAGGATTTCTCTTTGTATCCAAAGAGGAAATGTGGCAGCATAGAGCCTCGTTCTTCCGACTTGGAAGACATTTTTTACATTTTGTGAATAAATAAATAAATATAGGAAATAAACTATATAGTATGTCAGAAAAAGAAAAATATAAAAAAAATTGAAATCGGAGCAAAAAAATATTTTTTTTTACCAAAACGAACACAATACCCGATTTCTAATATTAGAAATTTTTGGAAGTAAAACATTGGAAATTGGGATAATAGAAATCAAAATGAAGACATGGATGATATTGAGGATCTATACAAGTCTATTGATTTGGCCCTTACTAATGCTGTGCTACCCACAAATATTGTCTAGACTCTCCCTTCACCAAAAAGATTCTTCAGTTATTTTCCAAAAGCTCTCGACTACAAATCAAAAGCTCGTGCATCAATTTCCTTGTTTCGAGTCAGCACCATTATGTCTACTCATTGGAGCGTGCTAAAAGCTGGCTTTACTGACTTTTCTCTCATTTCCTGCAGTATTCTGTGCTGTTTCCTAAATATTCTGTGCTGCCCGGGTGGCGGAGACATTGGGGTGAAATCCATCAAGACTTGCGTATTATTATTGAATTATTTATAAAAGACGCATAATATGCACTCTATTGTATTATATAATTACAAATAATGACACTTACCTTACCTATTTACAAAAAAAAAGAAATAGACAAAATTCGAAACGATATAAACAAGGAAAAAATTGGGTGATTACATTAAATAATTATGTATTAGGTACTTTCCTTTCTATACATATATAAGATACATAATGTATAAGATAGCTTAGATGTACCTGATACCTAAGGAAAGTAAAAAAGTTTAAAAAAAATAAAAATCTAGGACAGTTTTTTTGCCATCCAATAAAATAAAATAAATTGTCCTAACTAATAAATTTAATATTTAAATAGCAATATTTTACTTTCCTTATCCTATATTTTAAACAAGCAATGCATACTGCTCCAAGTATGAGAAAGTTTCCTATTTTTTCTCTATTAAATAAAGCATCAATTGTATAACATAACCTCATAATTGTGTTCTGGGTTTAATAGCTTTACTTATAAAGCTTTGCCCTTATAAGATTTTCTATTATTATTATTATTATATAAAGATAGAAGACAGAAGCTGTAAGAAACATTTTCAAAGGGACTCGAGACCCGTCTGTTGCTCAGGAAGGGTTGAACCCCGCCCCTTCAATTTGCACTAATCCCTCCTGAATGTTTCCAACCATACGATTACACAGAAGGGTGAAGGTTTGAATCCCGTCCAGGGCCGGAGTTTGAGGGGGGATTTTGATTTATTTTTTCGTTAAAGATTTGGAGTTTATACTGTCGCATCGATGCTAACTTTCAATAACAGTCATATCCTGGCTGGCTGGGCTGGGACATGTATATAAACAGGGAGTAGACCAGCAGTCTGGCTGGGGGACTATAAACAATGAAGTAGACCAGCATTGTCTTGATCTGGGGGCCTATGTATATTATTAAGCTTGTAACAGAATATGAAGTGCTGGATTCCTAGGTGGCCCTTTCATATGAGCCCCTTGAAAGACATATAGGTTGTCTTCTATCCAGTTCTCTCTTACATTCCACTTGAAATAATCCAGTTTCTTCTTAATCAGTCCTTATACAACCAAAACTAAACCGTTTGCCTGTCTTTTGCAACAACTAATAAAAGTTATGGACTTTTTGTAATATTAAAAATTGTAAAAATCTTATAAGGGCGCAAAGTTTTATAATTTAAAAGCATTAAGCCAGAACCATTGTACTTCATTATAATTTTCTTAAATCACCAACTTTTGGCTGTTCTACTACAGTTTTAAAGTTACATAAGGGCAGACAGTGGAGGAATGACTCAGCAATTCTACCACTGTCTTTACAAGGAGACTAATAATTGACAAGGGCCCCCAGAACCAAGCCAATGCTGGTCTACTCCCTGTTTATAGTCCCCCAGGTAACCACCAGGCGAGGTTAATGCTCAAAGCATTTTCTATACCACCTAACCCTCAGAGTCTTAATTTATGTGGTCACAAACTCAAATTAATGAGGAAAAATTCATGCACTGGGTGAGATTCAAACCAACGGATCCCTATGCTATCCTGGATTACCAGACTAGCGGTTAACCACTTGACTACCAGTGCACTCTTTATACAAAATTTCTGTTAGCCATTCCTGACAGAGTGGATCACTGTCAGTGTATTGAGTTTTCTGGTATACCCCGACCTCAGTAGCTTGATCGATAAGGCAGCGGACTTTTAACCTGGAGTCGGTGGGTTCAAGTCCCGGTTTCAGCGTAGATTTGGTAAAGCGAGTTTAGTAGTTATTGATTTATATAAATATTAAACATATAGGTACCTAACATTAACTTTGAATTCTAATATGAACCTACTAAAAAATAATTTATTGAATATTTGATATCCAAAGATATTAAAACAAATATATATGTTTTATTTTTTTTTTTTTAAAGATGAGTGTTTTAAACAGCCTTTTTATTTCGTAGCAGAAACATATATGTAGACGCTTGTGGTCTGTGTTGTAGCCTGCCCATCCCGTAGTATGCCTCCCCTCTGATGGGCGAGAAGTGACACAATACTTCCCATTTAGGTGCTGGGTCAACACGAGCGCACCGGAAGGTATCCCTTACAAAACAATTGTAACCAAATTAAGAATACAAATTTTTGTCGGCACGGGGATCGAACCCGGGACCTTCCGCATGGCAAGCGAGAGCTTAACCACTGAGCAAATCGTGCGCTCAAAGCTTAACTTATTCTGGTATACCCGGCCCTGACTCGCAATATTTCAAATACATCATATTAATATTTATTAAAACTAACAATAAATAATAATCGGTGAGACTAAAACTACCGGGGGTAATAGTTTGTAATCAAAGGCTTAGAACTTTGAGAAAAATATTATGCTAACACAGTCCACAGTTTATTGGACATGACACCTCAAACAACATATTGTGTCTTTGAACTTTTTACACATGGTGTTTTATTTGTTCTGAGTAAGGGGTTGATTTGAATTTAAAAATATAAATAGAATCACAATTTGACTGCCATTTTAAACGCTAGCAACAAACATTAACGACCTTCTCTAAACGACCTTTTTTGGATTTTTTAAAAAGATAAGTGTTTTAGTTTTACTTCCGAGAAATTTCTAATATTAGAAATCGGAAGTATTGTGTTTTTTTACTTTCCTTATCCTATAGAAAGGAATAATGGAACTCAGTTTTTTTTGACATGCACAGCACTATGTAGAGAGACTTGTTTCGGTGTTGTACTTGCCCAGCTGTAGTATATATATTGTATGCTCTCCTCTGATGGGCGGGAAGTGAACAAACTTCCAATAGGTCTGGTCAAACAGCGCACCGAAGTACGGTATCTCTACAAAGTGTAACCAAATTCATTTACAATTTTTCGTGTCTGCATCAACAACCGAACTCCATGTACGAGTATCTTACCACTAATCTTAGCGCAGTCAAACGTCAGTATAAATGATGTTTATAAAATAATAATTATATTAAATAATATTAAACTAGTATAACTTGGGCTTACTATGTAAATTTTAAGGAGCTTACTCATATCTTCATTCATCATTCCATCCTTTCATCGTTCCATGATCATAAGCACTCCTCTACTCTATCGATTCACCTCATCACACAAACAATATGTATTTAATTAATGCTGTTCGTCATGGAATCAATGCCTGATGAACGTAGGACTGGAATGCTTAACATTCAGCCTTAACAAAGGAACATTCTGAAAATAATATTCAATTTTTTTTAGTTTTCTTTTTTTTTTATTTCTCTTTCTTTTTTTTCCCACTTTTCTTAATTGTGTTTTTTTTTTTTTTTTTTTTTTTTTTTTTTTTTTTTCTACATACATGTTTTTTTTTTTTTAAATATAAATATTTATTTATTATCTTCTTTTTCACATTGTAACGTTTATTTAGATAGATCTTTAGGTTGGGTGGAAGAGATGCCTAGGTCAATAACCCGCCTTAGTGATATTTATTATATATAATTTATTTTTCTTTATTTATTATTATTTTTTTTTGTATATTGTATTTGTATTCGTTGTAATTATTGTATTGTATATTTATTATCTATAAAGTGAATAAATAAAAATAAAAATAATAAAAAAAATAGACGTTTTTGTAATACCTCTGTGGCGCTAAGTCTCGGATTGTGTAAGATAGGGAAAACCGAAGCTAAGCAATGACTTAAGTTATCGATGTTGTCTATTAATTTCGCCCTTAGTCCTGTCGCGAAGTACAGGTATTATTAACGAGAAAACTATGTAAGTAAACTATAAACTAAATTAAAACATAATTATAAGTGTAGTTTACAAAATGAAATAATATTTTAATAAAATATTAGAAAACTTCTTAAGTTTAGTTAGAAAAATACCTTTTAATTATCCTATTATTAAATAAATAATAAATTAAAAAACTAATTTTGAAAAATGATATTAGGAAAATCATTTGTCAGGTTCCCCTTGGCTTTTCGCCACAAAGCCGCTTACAAGCTCAGTGCCGACGAAAGCTTGCTAATTATCCTGGAAAAATTCTTTTGATACGCACCCCCACTCCACGCTGAGTTTTTTTGTGGGGAGAGGAGACCTTCAAAGTTTTCTTATTTACCGATACGCATCAGCTTACCTACTTACCGAAATTATATTTTTCTTGATGAAAGGGAATTAGTGTGGGCTGGGCTTTTGTGCGGAATGCTATTTTCTTATTGAAGAAAAGAGATGAAGAAGAAGAAGAAAACAGAACAAGAAAAAGAATTTTTGTTACTTAATGTTTAAAATATATCAAAATAATAATAGTTACAATAATAATATATAGGTATTGCAAAACAAGAATGATACCTAATTATTTAGTTTTTTTATCGTCTCCTCCATAATAATAATAATATTGCCTTATTTATACTACCCGACTAGGACTAGTAAGTCCCATTATTCCAGCAGTAGGCCTCAAACGGGATTTTTATGTGGTAAAAATCTCAAACGGGAGGACGTCTTGTCAGGTTCCGGCTGGGTTTTGAACCCGCGACCTCAGGATTCACAGAGTGCCGCCTTTACCACAGAGCTACCGGGACAGACTTGAAATCATGTTATGGCGCACCTCAGGAAACTCACATAACTTCTACCCAAGCCAACCTCATCCAGCCTGGGTTGGGTCAGGATACATAACTTCTACCTGCGTCAACCTCATCCAGCCTGGGTTGGGTCAGGATAACCCTGAAACACAAAGTTTGGGGCCTGGGGATTATCTACCAATTCTTCACCTTGCTGGACGTTGCTTCACTCCAGTGAACTGGTGTATTCGATGTAGCATCGACGGCACCGAGTGGCGACGCCGCCGCTAAGAAGTTCGTAAGTACTAAGTACTTACTTATGTAAGTACTAAGTACTTGCCTATGTAAGTACTAAGTACTTACCTACGTACTGAGTACTTACCTTACCTATGTAAGTACTTAGTGTGTATATTCAGATTAAAATTTACCAGAACCTGGTAATCCAGATGTGGTGAGTTCGAAACCCAGCCGGGACATAACAAGCTGTTATCATCCCATTTTGAATTTTAACCACCACAAATATAATAATACGTCTTGAACTTACCGCTGGAATATTGGGATTCATTAGTCCTCAGACAGAATTATAAGTAAGGCGGTATTATTATTACTACTATTATTAATATACCAAAAGAAGAAAAGAAATCCAAAAATTGTAAGCCAGCAGCTCCGATCGCATCTTTATACCTACACACAAAAAACCACATAAGAAAGGTAAAGGTGTAAAATTTAACCACTTGAAATGCTTTTATGTCACCCTTCGCTCACACCGCTACCACTTGAAGTGGTTCCATATCTCTATCATTAATATTATTTAATCTTTGTAAGAGTTTAGCAGCAATCTCGCGCCCTGAAAACCACAAGATCAATTCAACCTCCGAGAAACATGGTGTTATTTTTAAACGCCAAATTTTGCAACCAAGAGAAGCTCACCTGCCAATGTTACCGAATTACCAAGACAAATTTTAATAATAATACTCTTTAGTGGAAGGCAACCAGCAGGCGAGGTTAGTGCTCAAAGCATTTTCTACCACCTAACATCACTCTGAGTCTTATTATTATGTGATGGTCACAAACTCAAATCAATGAGGAAAAATTCATGCACTGGGTGGGATTCGAACCAACGGATCCCTACGCTACCTGGATTATCAGACTAGCGCGTTAACCACTTCACAACCAGTGCACGTTATATTTTGTTATTTACGGTGCAACGGTTACGACTAGTGCCCATGAGCCAGAAATCTTAAGTTCAATCCTCGGTAGGGCCAGAGTTTTCTGAAAAAATTTTTTATTCAAATAATAGAATTACAATTATAACGTTGCATTCAGACTGGATGCAACATCCGGAAAAACTGAACTAACATCCTGTCTATGGTACTTGGCTCGACACACCACCACCGCGAAGATTCTACAAGGTATTTCCAGTTATAAAGAGAAATACAATAGATGTAGGTATGGTTTCGAAAATTAGTTGGATAATGCAATTTTGAAAATCCTTACATAGCACCGGAAGTAACAGTTGGGTCTTTGTGAAATGTTATCGGAGTGAGAAATCTTCCACTTCTGGTGTTAAGTAGTATCCCGGATTCTATCCCGTGTCCTTGCTAAGTGGATGTAGGACGTAGGTATTCCTAGTTCTGTTCTGTTTCATCTCGAGCTCCTGTTATGTATTGTAATAATAATCTTTTACTCTGTCTTATCCCGCTCAAGCAGGATCGACGTTGTTCAACCTCATGGTTGAGGTTGATTGGTTTTGGCACATTTTTTACGGCTGGATGCCCTTCCTAACGCCAACGATTTTATTTGATTTAACGTCCTGGATTAGGACGAGGGTTTTACCCTCCATTCTCTGGGAATCGTACCAGCTACCCACATTAACCTCACCCAGCCTGGGTAAAGCCGGAAATAATAATATCGCCTTATTTATACTGCCGATTAAGACCATTAAAGTCCCATTATTCCAGCAATAAGCCATATTAATTATTACATGGCAAAAATTCCAAATGGGAGGATAACTTGTCATGTCCCGGCTGGGTTTCGAACCCACGAACTCTGGAATCTCTGGATTCACAGAGTGCTGCCTTTACCATTGAGCTACCAGGACACTTGAACTCCATTACTTCCCTCCCAAATTAGGCACTTTAACCTTTAAGCAATATTTACAATTCACATGGTCATTAGTGTTTTTCATCTTAATATTTTCACGAGGGAAAGGTGATTATTTTCAAAAATTCTGTTAGTGAGTCTTCTTCAGTGATAGTCTTCAATTCCGAAAGGTTTTTGGTCAAAGCGGTGGCGCCAAATTGAGGCCCGTTGAGCATCTTCTGACCAAATTCAGTCCCAAAGTGCTTGCATGAATTACCCAATATAGACCTGAAATTTGCGGAACTACCTATAATCGAGGTGTACCGAATTGAGAACCGATTGATAATTTTTTTAAATATGTATTTTTTTTTTTTTTAAAGCTGCTCATGTAGTTTTTTTTCAGAAAGTCAAAGGACAGGCGGTTTATATTGTAGTCCAATATAAGGAAGGTAGTAATTGACGATGTGACATGAGATGAATTTAAGGGGTTCTCCACAGATACACAATAAATATGTAAATGTATTTTTCGTCTTGAAAAATCCACGTTATCATTTTGAAGTTCTCTCTTTCACAACCCGAAAATTCTTCACAGCGCTGCGATGGAATTCCCATATCCCCCAAAAATACACTTCGTGTGCAAAAGACGCCAAGAAAGTTAGAATCCTTCAAATATAATTAATTACCTTAAAATATTTCTAAAAAGGAACTGATATCAAATGAATGCCAAGTTCTCCTAAACTGGAAATCATTTGCCCAGAAAGAAGTCTCAAGCACAGAAATCAAACTGAGGATTGGACATGACATTTCCCATTAATCTACGATTTACCAACGCTAAAAGTTAACATTAAAAATCTTGGCAAGTTTCAAAAATTAAAAAAATGCTTTCAACTTGCCAAGATTTTTAATGTTAACTTTTAGCGTTGGTAAATCGTAGATTAATGGGAAATGTCATGTCCAATCCTCAGTTTGATTTCTGTGCTTGAGACTTCTTTCTGGGCAAATGATTTCCAGTTTAGGAGAACTTGGCATTCATTTGATATCAGTTCCTTTTTAGAAATATTTTAAGGTAATTAATTATATTTGAAGGATTCTAACTTTCTTGGCGTCTTTTGCACACGAAGTGTATTTTTGGGGGATATCAGATATTTTTGGTAGGTTACATTTTTTGCAATTTTCTATAACTTCACACGAGCACCAAGGTAGAACTAACTATGTATATCCTTGGAAATATTGGTGTCTTAAACTTTTCTTTTCTCATCATCTCTATTCTTCGGTACAATATATCTAAAATATTGCACCTTTAATTTTTTCCTTTAAGCTTATCACACCGGGCTTCTTCTTTCTAGTTGTTCCTTAGGATTTTTGGTCCATGGTTGGCCTATCCTGCCAGTGGGTTACGGAAATTGAGTGATAATTTTTCCTCATGTATTAATGGGGAATCCGATAGTATGGATATTCAGGACAATCGGTTATTATTATTTTTTTTTTAATTTCGGCAAAATATTACCAAAGTGGGTAAGTCGTTCGAAAACGCATTACAAAACAACTAATTAAAAAGAGAATAAACTGGTGTGACACCACTACACTTTTCTTATCAGTTGAAAAGAAGTCAGCTTCTGCCACTAAAAGATTCGTGTGGTATATAAAATCAACTTCCATACCAAATTTTAAGTCTCTAGGTTGTACCGTTCTCGAGATATCTCGTTCACAGACAGGCGGACGCACGGACCAATGGACGAAAACAATTTTTATGGTATCCTGAGGCTATGATTCGTCCAGAAATGTGAAATACAGGGTAGACCAAATTTTCGACAATAAGGAATGTATATTATAGGATAAGGAAAGTAAAAAATTGCATGAATTCGGAAATCAAATACTTTTAAAAATTATGTACAGTGTACAGCTGTACACGCATGAAGCAAATTCTCTAAAATAGAAAGAGTAGGTAAACTCTCTTATGATTTATCAATATTGTTTTGAATATCACACGTTCACCCTAAATAACTCAACTACAGTATATCCCTTTCATTATGATAGCTATGACTTATTAAAATCGTAGGCAGGGTTGCCAAAACTGCAAAGACTACAGAAGTAGAGAACCTTAAGTGCAGGAAGGTGCATTGCACAATACTTACTTGTACATTTTCTTTCAACCTTAAGGTTGATACAATATAATATATGTATCTACATATTATGTAGATTCAAACATTCAAAATCATAAATTTCTGATCGATAACCAAGTACCTAGGTAATAATATTATGTGATGCAGTACATATAGGTATGATGATTTTTATTGTAATTTTTATTATTAAAATACTAAATAATACCAGCATGATTTTGCGTGTATTTCCCCAACCATTGATTTTCACCGAAGTGATTCATTTAATAGTCCTAATCGGGCAGTATAAATAAGACGATATTATTATTATTTGTATTTTTCCTAATAGGTTTGACTACTATTTTTTCATTTACCTATAAATTAATAATAAAACCAAACTACATCTTTTTTTTTTAAGAAAGATAATACTTGACGTTAGGAAAGGCATCCAGCCGTAAAAAAATGTGCCAAAACCAATCAACCTCAACCATGAGGTTGAACAACGTCGACCCTGCTTGAGCGGGATAAGACAGAGTAAAAGAAGAAGAAGAAGAAGAAAGATAATACGTACAAAAATGATTTACTTACTCCATAAGAGGGATAAAGCTATTAGCCCAATCCTCATATCAAATATAAGTGAGAACTGACTGATCTACTGATCATAACCATTTTAATTATTTAGGTAGTAGGTAGCTACATGTTTATAAAACAATCTAAATATAAACAATAGAAAAATGAAGAAGTAAATATTATATTTATTATGTAATCCATGCACTGTGAACCAGGTCAAACATTTGCGAAAACTTTTAAATATTACCTGCACCAAACGTACCCTTCCGACCTTTGTATAGTAGAGCTCCTTTTAATCGCAACGAGTGAGAGAGTGTACTGAAAATAGATATTTTTAGGACTGCAACATTGTAAGATATTCTGGAATCTGATTGGTTCTCGTATTTTGTCGTGATGATTCTCAACTATCATAATGAAATGGATTTATACTATAGTATCATCGGTCAATGAAACAACAAAAGAAAACCAGTTCTCTTTTGGTTTTTTTCGCAAAAAAGTAGGTACTATACACAGATACCGATTGGAATAATCTTTTATGATTTGTTTACCCTTCTATTGTGTTTAGTTATGTAAAGTCAAGCATTTTTATGGATCGGTAATTCTCAGAAATCAAATGCGTAACAACGAAATTTCGTGAAATTGTTTTTACATTAACTATTCCCGTTATGTATGTGTGTTATGTATGCATGCTTAGATTGCTTAGGGAGGATCTCAATTCTCCGAGGATCTGAATTTTCCGTATGGTTGATGCGATATTGTCAAACAAAACTCAAATCGCCGAATCTCGGCTTGCAGGCCTACATATTTTCAAAATACTAAAACTTAAGATGACTTTAACAAGTAAATACTCGTTGTGTGTGTTTTTTTTTATAGCCTCGTACATCGTACATTATTTTAATGGAGTACTCTATACCTAATTGTTTTAGTTTTTTATACATTACAAATTATATTATATACATTAAGTAGTCACCGTGGCAGAGTGAGTTAGCGCGCTAGGCATTGCACACATTGTGACCTGGGTTCGATTCCCAGCGGGGCAGGAATTTTTCTGCTCTGTACTTGGATGTTTGGGGTCCACTCATACCTCGTGAGGAAAAATGTGTAGTTACTTGTATGAGTAACGACCAGTGGCGGCATTACCAGAGTAAAAAGAAATTAATGTAATAGAATAATTCGAAATGTGAAGGAGGCTCTTAGTAATGCAGCGCTACCCACAAAAAATTGTGAAGAGGCCTTGTGCTTCACCACAAATAAAATCATACATAATTATTATGTGCATTAGATCAAGTAGGTATTTTCAATATGATATTGTTAGAGATATTAGATATTTTATTGAATAATCTCACTCATATCTTTAAAAAAAGCTAGACGAAGAAAAATACATTCATCTACAAGACCAAATAACCTAAAAAAGATCGAAGAAAGAAAGGCAGCAAACACAGCCATTACGTATATTTCATTTGAGGAATCCCTGAGCTCTGATACTCGGAGAACATAGGTACTCTAATCGAAATTATATTGTGCGCTACCAATGACTTAAGGAGCTTATAACTCAAAAACCGTACATTTTTTGAAGACGGCTATTCTGACGAGGAATCATCTGACAAGACTCAGGAATATGTTCTGAAAGTTTCAGCTCGATAGAATAAAGCCTTAATAGCGATACATGTGATTACGTGAAGAAAAGTCGGTGAACGTCAAAAATCAACAAAAAATGTTATAACTCATAAATGGTTATAGTTATAAAAAAAATTACACAGAATAAAAAAAGCTGTAAATTGGTCAAATAATAAACATACAAAGTTTCAGTTTTCTATTATCACCCGCATTTGAGATACAGGCAATACCGCCAAAGCGCCGCCGAGTGACCGCGGAAGTTTTTTTTTTGTTAAAACCTCGAGCTGCAAGCATTAAGAACCCATAACCAAAATGTCATAATTTTAACTTGAACCATATGCCCGTGGTAAGTCGAATGCGGAAAAAAAAAAAATAAAGTATGAATCTTTTACTAATTTTGGGGGTGCTCGTAAAAGCGGTTAGGGGTGTCAGAAAAAGGTCAAATAAAAAGTAGTCATCTTCTATTCGACGAGGAAAACACGAATATGAAGAAAAAAGATTAAGAAGTTTTATTTAAGAAGGTCAAAATTACAAAAGAAAATACATACGAACTCGGTTTAGCGTAAGTATAGCACGCTCGTTTTGTTTATCTTGGCGTTGCAAAACTAGCGTTTTGCTTGATCTCTATACTTTGTCAAAAGCTAGCCTCTGCAGCCTTCGCAGTTAGATCTGTGAATAAGAACGTGGGATCCAAGGCAGCGCTGTTGGCATATCATGGCTACTTCCATAGTGTGATGAGCTATGGATGTATTTATTGGGGGTTTTCTGTTGGTTGCCAGGAGATCTTTATTCTTCAGAAACGTGCGGTTCGCTCCATCTTCAATCTCAAAAGAACCGTTTCTTGTAAACCTGTTTTTCAGAGGGAAAAAATTCTCACTTTCTATGCTCAGGTTGTTTTGGATTCTTGTGTACTCTTGCATAAAAACTCTGATAAGCTGACCAGACATTGTGATATTCATAATTATAACACAAGAAACAAAAACAATTTAGTCATCAGTAGTCACAAAATGTTTGGTCGTTCTTTCCTCAAACAAGGTGTTATTTTCTACAACAAGCTATCAGAGGAGTACAAGTCCCTACCTAGATCTGGGTTCAAGGAGGCGGTAAAAAGCCATCTCCTAGGTATGGTTCCTTACTCTTTTCAAGATATTCTGGACCAACTATGACGGACATTGTTTTCTATCCTTCCTCCTCTACCCCTTTCTGTTTCTTCCTCTTTCTCTCGTTCTACGGGAAACAAAATAGATCTTTTTTGTTTATGCTATTTTTTTTAAGCTTAAACTTTTTTGTTTTAAGTATTCCTTTAGTATAATATTTTTTTTTTTTTTTTTCCTAGATTATATAATTTCTGTATCTATAATCTCTTTAATGTGAAACACATACTTTTTGTATTGAAATATTTTTCACAATAAATAAATTGAATTGAATTGAAAAGGATTTGTCGTAGCGCCCTTCTCACCTTCCTCCCGACGGGTTAAAATTCTTCAGGAAATTAGATTTGAACGAAAGTGCTTTCGCAAGCAGTGAGAGCTTGAGAAGAAGCCGTTCCACGAGAATTGGCTTTTGTCTGCTTTTGATCGGCACAAAGAGATGTGTTAAAAGCTGCTCATGAAAGCTCTTGATTTTCTGGAGCGGGGGGATAGCGCTTTAGATAAGTGTTACAAATTGTATTAGCTCCGATAATGTATGAGGGGATGGGGTGACACCCCCTTGAGTCCCCCCTCCCTCCCCCCCCCGCCCTTCCCAAGAGGTTACAAGGGGAGAAATTACTGAGGGGTGTAAAGTGAAGCCCAATAGAATTACCGAGTAATGGGTAGGTGTTGAGTTGCATTTGTTTTATTATTTCAGTTTTCAAGCTCAGCTTTCAGTATTGTTGAGTTTTTGATCTTTTGTTCAATCTAATACGTTTCGATTTTCAATCAGAAATCAGGACGAGCCAATTTTTCAACTTAAGTTGTCTGGAGTCTGGAGACCACATCACTCTCCCTCCTGTAGACAAACTGGTTACAACAACAACTACATATATAAAAGCTGTGCTCGGGACTCGAACCATCGACCTCCAGGTTACGAGTCCGCCGCCTCATGAATTGGGCTACTGAGGTCGGTAAAATTTAAATTATCTAATATCTATCGCAATTTATTTATTTATTTACACTTTATTTATCGGACATATTATGTACAACACAGATAATTACAAACTAATATACAACATAAGAGAAGTAAAAAGAGAAAAAATAAAGAAAAAAATAATAAACATAATATATGTCCTAACTAAAGGACGAGGTTATTGCCTTTGGCAATCTCTTTCACCCAACGCAAGAAATGTATTGTAAAACGACGCAACTTTACGAGAATTTTTTTGAGTGGATTCCAAGTTCATTTTCAAACTGATTGTAAAACCCACCCAAAGAAATCAAGAATGTCGGAAAGATTGAGAAGAAACATGGAATTTGATACACAGGCTCCCAGTACGACGGTAAAGACCCTTTACGTAAAAATGGCTTCAATGGGACCGCCATTTACTATTTTGATCGGTCCAAATCATTCAATACGACGCTATTGTGGCCATTGGTAACAACCTGTCTTCTATATTTTACCAGTCAATGGTACTACTTGTATCTGTAAGAATGAATATTCTTTGTCTCCTTTGAAACTACTCAGATTGATCATTTAATAATACCTATTTTATTAGATATTTAATATCAGAGCGGCGCGCGGCGTTATCAAAGGTTAGGTATAAAGAGTTTTAGTATGAACTCTTTCTATACAGGTATGTACAAGTACATTGTACCTGTACACACATTATGTGTAGTAGATTTGTTCTTCTACTTTTTTCTTTAAAAATTCAAAGACATTATTATACATCTGAATACCTACATGTTCAGTAAACTAACAAGAAAACCAAGAAGAAACCACAAAACAAGGAAATCACTGATTTTCTTAGTGTGGGTAGTTTAGGACATGATATGTCAGTTAATATTTTTATCTATTTAGTATTTAAGTTAATTCAGTATGTAATAGGAAAAAAGAGATAATTTTCTCAAGTCCTAGCTCGTACAGCGTACACATTGAAAATCATCACACATTTCTAGAATAATTAATGCATAATTATTATGATTAGGATTGTAAACAAACTCGAACTCTTTAGATACTGAAAGAGCGACTCTATAAATCCCATCTTAGTCCGGTTTATGTGGCAGCACTCCTGACATATTTTCCCACCAGCCGCGCCTGCTTTCAAGTATATGGTCATAACACACTGTCGAATTCACCCGACCTCTGTGAATCCAGAGATTACAGAGGTCGCGGGTTCGAAACTCAGCCGGTACAAGACAAGTTATAATCCCATTTGGGATTTTTACCACATAATAACACGTCTTGGGCTTACTGCTGGAATAATGGGACTTATTAATCCTTATCGGGCAGTATAAATAAGGCGATATTATTATTATTATTCACCATGTGCTTGGCAAGCCGTGAATAGCTAGCTAGATGATTGACTAGATGACCATGGATGGATTTGAAACCACAACGGTCACCAATCCATGTCCTCACCATGTTGGTCTTTGCTTAACATCAGTCATTGGCTGAGAAGGTGTATTGAATGTGTCATTTACGCTGGCTTTTTATATAGGTACTTGTAATATGTCAACTTGATTCTCTACGTTTTAACTGTGATATTTTACTTGCCTTTTAAATTTTCTTATTTTATATTGTTTTATGTAATCAATGTACAGTGTACATACATATTTTTATGGACTTGACCCGTCAATAAAGAATAAATTAAATTAAAAAACTAATATACCTAAGTTATTCAGTACCCATACCCAGATTTTATCTTCAATTACGGACAAAAATTTTTTATGAACGCCTGTTATTTATGAAATATGCAATGAGCAATACATTTTTTAATTCTACATTGGTGTCGCGCACCTCCCAAGCGCTTGGATAGGTATTTAATTCGGTTTTATATTTTCTTTTGATTGCTCTTAGAAGAGATGTGATATATAAATGAATAAATTTTGAATTTGGAATGATAAACATATATTTTTATTTATGACATAGGCATTTCGCATAGGTATTCAATTCAATTTTATATTTTCTTTTGACTGTTTTTAAAGACATGTAAGATATAAATGAATAAATTTTGAAATTGGAATGATAAATATATATTTTTATTTATGACAAAAGCATTTCGCATACATTTTTCACGATGCTCAAGAGTTAAATTGTCTGGTAATGGTAGTCAAGTGGTTAACGCGCTAGTCTGGTAATCCAGGTAGCGTAGGGATCCGTTGGTTCGAATCTCACCCAGTGCATGAATTTTTCCTTTCATGACAAAATATCGTACTTCATACACATAAATGATAGAAACGTTAACTTTTGAAGCATTTTTCACATAACCGATTATTCCTGTAATGTGTAATTACAGCATTGATTGACACCAAGTGATCATTTCGCATAGTGCTGTCATTTGGCAGCATAGATTGCCACCAAACTATCGAAGTCTTTGGCTTTCTCCTGGTAGTGATGCAAATATTTGCCCTTCACTGGAATCTCCTGGAGTTGACTGAGGATTCGGTTGTACACCTGAAACCAAAACAGGACATTCAAATTGGTTTAATCCTTCCAGATCATCCAAAGTAGGGGCCAATTTTTTTTTTTTTTTTTTTATTAGCTCTTGATCTATTTATCTTTTTTTTTAAATTTTAATTGATATATATATTTCATTTAAAACATCTTCTTTCTTCAGTGTCAAATTATAAATCATCACCATAGGGTGGCGTCATCGTGAACGATTTATTTATTTAGAAACTCTTTATTAGTAGAACATATATAAAGACAAATAATGGTAAAAATTAAATATTAATAATATAACGATGGTAGCCAGACAGTGGAGGAATGACTCAGCACTTCTACCACTGTCTTTAGAAGGAGGCTAATGATTGACAAGGGCCCTCAGAACCAAGCCGCAATGCTGTGTATAGTCCCCCAGCTAGACCGCTAGTGTACTCCCTGTTTATAGTCCCCAACCAGACTGCTGGTCTCCTCCCTGTTTATAGTACCCCAGCCAGACTGCTGGTCTACTCTCTGTTTATAGTCACCCAGCTAGACTTATAAAACAAATTATAAAACTAGACTCAAATAAAACAGGACATTGGCATAAAAGGACATTCAAATAGGCTTTAAACCTTGCAGATTATACGCCGTAGGGCCAAATTATAAATAAAGGTTAAAGTTAAGATAAGCCAGACTATCTCCCTCAAGTCAGGCTCTAGTGCTCTGTGATTTTCCCTTACCCAGACGCCCAGAGGCCACTATATTTCTGATTCATGACGTAACTGTCTATCTGTACACCTGTCTCATTACAATTATTCCATCACTGTATTTAAAAATAATAATGTAAATGTAAATGTGACTAGCCTTTATTTGTACAATTAAATTTACACATTTTAACATAAATACATAAACACAAGAAAGTTGTACAAAATCAGATTGGTATCTGAGGCCTAATTTTCCCTTACCCAGACGCCTAGAGGCCACAATATTTCAGACAGTAACTGTCTATCTGTACACCCATCTCAATACGACCAATTTCACCACTGTATTAAAAAAAAAAAAAAAAAAAAAATGCTGCGACCGGGATTTGAACCCAGGACCTCAGCTCACCTCGTTCCCCTTGCCCAGTCGGCCGGCGGCCACCATGTTGTTGATCAGCGTGTCTTCCGAGTCAGCACTCGTGTCCTGCAGCAGGTCCCACGCCTCCTCGTACTTCTCCTGAGCAATCAGCACGGCTGCCTGAAACATAAAATTAATATTAACACGTATGAGACGGGTCCTATTTTCTATAGTTTGTACGCTGGGACGGCTTCAAATTAGGGTATGTGTTCCAAATATGACAACAACAAAAAAAAAATTGGGACGGGCGAGTACAAAAATATATTAATAATAGCATTATCTGGGCCTACCGGTGGGTCACGTTACAAGGGAAATTGAAAAAAAAACGTGACCCACCGGTGGGCACGCCGTCTCATACGTGTAAAATAAAGTGTCGACCCAGCACCTAAATGGGAAGTATTGTGTCACTTCTCGCCCATCAGAGAGGAGGCATACTACGGGATGGGCAGGCTACAACACAGACCACAAGCGTCTACAGTAGCTCCTGTTTCATGTCTACGAAATAAAAAAAAGCTGTGAAACACTCATCTTTAAAAAAAAAAAAAAATACAAAATTAACAATTAAATTGTTAACCAGTCAGCATCATGTTGATTACACCAGTTCTCGTTCTGTCACTGAAGTTAAGCATCGTTTAGCGAGGTTAGAAGTTTAATGGGGGTGACCATTCAATCGAACCCTCGTGATGCTGCCTATTCTCGGCACCACTCAGACTCGGTGAGGTTAGAGTGAGTAGCTGGTTTGTGAGTTTCCAGCGAATGGAAAGTATAACCCCCGTCGTGATATCACCCTTTAGATGAAAGACGATGCAACACCAGACTTCGAAAAAATAAAAATAAAAATTACAATTTTTTTTAGTAGCATGTCAAACATGTTAGCGCTTCACAGTCTTGAGTTTCAGGCTTCACACGCACAGTACTTAAAAACTCTGTCCTAACCTACATCCTACATGACAAGTTCAACCTACAATGTAGACTCCAATGCATCAAAACAATTAATTATTCTACTTGTAATTGTTAAGACAGTTGTTAAAACAAATCACGGTTAAATTAAAACTTTACATAACATACTCTGTTCTTCCTCATCAAGAATTGCAATCATACAAAATTATGGCATGTCAAAATTATACAAATAGGGTGTTATTAGACTTAAGTGCGGTTATTTTTCAACCTTGGCTGAATTGAAGGTAAAAACATAGGTACTTCCTCGTGAACATCGCTAGAATCAGAGATTTTTTTACTGAATCACTTGTATTTAAACCGATTCTCCTCGAATTGGTTTAATATTATAGAAAAACGTTTTTTTACATTATAGATTCTACAAGAAATCCGTATCGGCAAGTCGTGGGACCTTCTTTTTTTACTTTAAGAACGGACCCAACTCAAACATTTTTTTATTTGTCGCACCGAACTCGTACATAGCCATAAATAACAATAAATGAGATAGTCACAGATGACTTAATCACGGTGGTCCTCTCACCATTGTGAGAGGATTATATGGACTCCCAGATCCAATGTCTAGGCTCCTTTTATGACCATTGATTCTATTTCATTAACGTCCCGATATGAGATAGTCAAGACTGGGGTTTTACGCTCCATTCGCTGGGAATCGTACCAGCTACCCACATTAACCTCACATAGCCTGAGTAGGGCCGGAAATGTGAGCCTCGTGTTTGGAGGGAACAGAATTTTCTTAGAAAAGTCTGCCCCAACTAAGAATCTCTGGACTACGGGCAGTAGTCACAACCGTTACGCTACGGACGCATGTACCTTGGGTGCTAATATATCACCAACAAACTTTTGAATGACCCACCCTATATCTCGTCAATCATATTAAACATATTAGGTGGGATGGTATTTTAAATTCATACAAACGTATACATACGTACATATTTATGCTCGTATACATAAATACCTGTAATTCAAGATGAAATTGTTTCATGATTCCTGCCATCAATACGTGTTCTCTTTGTACCTTATAATAATAATTCTCTTTAGTGGAAGGTAACCACCAGGCGAGGTTAATGCTCAAAGCATTTTCTACCGCCTAACCCTCAGTTTTATTATTATGTGGTCACAAACTCAGATTAATGAGGAAAAATTCGTGCACTGGGTGGGATTCGAACCAACGGATCCCTACGCTACCTGAATTACCTACCAGACCAGCGTGTTAACCACTTGACTACCAGTGCACCTTCACCTTTTGTGCCTTGTACCTTCCTTTTGTACCTTCACCTGCACAAAATTAAAACATCCTACACTCACTGGCACAATTATTTTCCCACTTGCTCTTTCTGTTGATAGTTAGTTTAAATAGGTTCCTATTGATACTTTTTTCCTACTTAAATTATAAAACAATAAAACGAAATACATTAAACTTCTGTTTGGTGGTAATATAGGCCGTTGGCGAGTGCTACTTGACGAGCGTTCGCATCCCGGCAAGCTTGATGATTTGACACAACTTTTTTGTTATTTAAAATTTTCCTGATTTTGTTTGTACAGAAAACTTAAGGGTTTGGGTATTTACACCCAACCAGAAAGCTTGATTGATCAACGGAAAAAAATAATAGTAATATAGCCAAAAATAATAGTATTATAGCCCTATTTATACTACCCGATTAGGACTAATAAGTCCCATTATTGCAGCAGTAAGCTAAAGACGGATTATTATGTGTTCAATATCCCAAATGGCAGGATGGGTGAGGAGTAACACAATAGTAAAAAAAACTTGATTTAGGTGCTGTGTCATCACTTTATTAATTGGACATATTATATACAACACATCAGATAATTAGAAATTAATATACAATATAAGAGAATATATACATAATATATGTCCCAACTAAAGTTCGAACCCTGAACTTTCCACCTTCCGCGCATCACTGTATCAATGAGCCAATCGCGCGCTAATTGAGCTGAATAAAAACTATGTTTTTCTTAATAGTACCAGTCGTTTCTGGAAGGAAGGCGTTTCCCTGTGAAACTACCGCTTAATGACGTGGATTATATTGGTACTTAGCTACCCGGCGTACTCAGTTAACTTCACTTAAGCTCAAGAATTGCTGCAAGCAGTGCAAACCAGTTGGTGAGTTTCGCGATAAGTCGGTCCGAATTTGCATTGCCTTTAAATTGGTATATTCAAAATACACAAATCTAATTTTCGGATTTTTTTTCATATCAGAGCTGAACATAATAATTCATTCAATTTTGTTTACATAATTTATATGAGAAACGCTATTGTTCATTCACATACGAAATTTCAACAAAATAGGGTGATTCATGCATTTACATCAAGATACCTAAGCGTTTAAGTGAAAAGTTAGAGGTCAGGCGCAAGGTTTTCCAATTGAAAATCCGCTGGTTCGAAGTTAATGAATGTACGCCAACACGTCTCCTATAATGTGTACAGATTTTCGCTGAAATCCGTTCTATTTAATTTGTGATATTAGTGCGTTCCAATAAATTAAAAAGAAGACCAAACAAGATATACACGGTGTTTCAGAAAAGTGTACCTTTAGTTTGACCACGTGTTATTATTATTATTATTATCATCTGACCTGGTTGCAGGGTTTTCAGTGAAACCCTTACAATTAACACTGCAACCTAATTATATCTATTGTGACCAGTTGATTCTATTCGGTTTTAACGTCCTGACTGAGATAGATAGTCAGGACGGGGGTTTTACCCTCCATTCACTGGGAATCGTACCAGCTACACACATTCACCTTACCCAGCCTGGGTAGGGCTGGAAATTTCAGCCTCACGTGTTTGGATGGAACAGAATTTTCTTCGAAAAGTCTGCCCCAACCGGGAGTCGAACTCATGACCTCTGGACTACGGGCAGTAGTCACAACCATTACGCCACGGAGGCTGGCTGACCACGTGTTATGAATGGACCATTTTAGGGAGGGGGGGGGTCAAGTCTATAACAAAAAGGGCGAAAGTGCTTCATAAGGGAGATACACTTAACCCTCCTGTGGCCACCCCTGAGACTACAATGACCTTGATTTCCACGTCAAAATAACGGCGTTATTTTGTATTGGCAGTCGATTTTTTCCGCGTTTCAATAACTGTAACAGGTAAGGCGTAATTCAAAATCTTAAATTTTTTAAATAACCTTTAGAGGCATATATCCCTTATGAAGGAAGCACACTTTCGCCCTTTTTGTTATAGACTTGGCCCCCCCTAAAATGGTCCATATAACACGTGGTTAAAATAAAGACACACCTTTCTGAAACACCCTGTATAAAACCAAATTTGCTCAAGTGGTTTTTCGTCAGGTCCAGAGAATAATCAGAAATTTGAAAACGGAACTAGTTCAGTGGTCAAGGCATCTGTCTGGTAATCTAGGAGTCGCGGATTCGAAAGCCAACTCGTACATGACCAGTTAATCCAGTTATCCTCCCATTTGGGATTTTGAACACATAATAAGAAGTCTTGGACTTACTGCTGGAATGATGAGACTTATTAGTTTTGGTCGGGCAGTATAAACAATGCGATATTTTCATTATTTTTGAATACAAAAAAACATAGTACATATTATTACTTCCGATACATAATATTAGATAATCTCGGAAGCAAAGTCCATGTGTTTAACTTTTAGATTATGCCTTAAGCATGGTATAATCCGACTTCAGTAGCTTGATCGATAAGGCGGCGGACTTGTAACCTGGAGATCGGTGGTTCAAGTCCCGGTTTCATCGTAGATTTAGTAAAGCGATTTTGAGAAGTTGTGACATCACGAAAGTGATTAACACAAATATGATAACTTTTTTTTTTTTTTTTGGTATAATTTTTATCTATTCCTGACTTCCTTTTAGAATTCACAGATCAAGGTACTTTTACCTGATTTCATTATCTGATTTACGAGTTGACTTATAACAAAATGGCGATCGACCTGTACGCCATCGATATCAGCCCCCCCTGCCGGGCGGTTCTGCTGCTCATGGCGGCGCTTAATTTAACCCCCAACTTCATAGAGGTCAACATTATGGCGGGAGACCAGGCGAAGCCGGAGTTCACTAAGGTGAGTGAGAGTGGTGATGGATCAGAAATGAGACTTGCTTTTGTAATTTTCTAAAAAAAAAAAAAATGAGGTTCCAAATTTAACTTAATATTTCAAAAAGAAATCATTTAAACGAAATCTCGAAATTTTGTTTGAACAAAAAAAAAAAAAAAAATGAGGTACCAAATTTAATTTAATATATTTCGAAGATAAATCGTTTGGACGAACTCTCAAAATTTTGTTTGAACTATCCGTTTGCCCGTACTTTGCAACGAGACTAGTGAAATTCGGCCCCTTGTGTCAATCACAAACTCTAAATTTAGTCCTATGGAGAGCGACGGTGAGCTAGTTTGTGAGTTTCCAGCGAATGAAGGGTAACACCCTCGTCGTGATATAATCATAATAATAATAACACTCTTTAGTGGAAGGTAACCACCTGGCGAGGTTAATGCTTAAAGCATTTTCTACCACCTTACCCTCAGAGTTTTATTATTATGTGGTCACAAACTCAAATTAATGAGGAAAAATTCATGCATTGGGTGGGATTCGAAACAACGGATCCCTACGCTACCTGGATTACCAGATATAACCATGGACTTGTTTGTTTCAGCTGAGTCCCCAGCACACGATTCCCACCATAGTGGATGACGGCTTCACACTCACGGAGAGGTGAGCATCTCTTTTCCCCCCTTTCTTTTCATTCATCATAGTGTGGCGTCATCGTGAACGATGGTAGCCAGACTGTGGAGGAATGACTCAGTACTTCTACCACTGTCTTTACAAGGAGACTAATAATTGACAAGGGCCCCCAGAACTATACTGATTTTTTTTTTAATTTCTAGGAGCATATGACGAATCAAATCAAAACTTTCATTTTGTCCATCAATATTTCATTTTTAAATGTATAGGTACCAACATAAAATGATGAATATTTAATATTACCCCCCCCCCGTATATATACATGTTCATTGGGATCTTGAAATTTTACCTATAGTTTTTGGGCCTAATTGGGCCACTCGGAGCCAAATGGGGGCCGTTTTGGTGAAAACTGAAAACAATTTTTTATTTTTAAAACAAGCAACGCTCTTGAAATTTTGTGGTTGAGAAAATATATTTGAGTTCAGTAGTAAAAATTTGGTGATCGTGAAAGCTAAGGGGGCCGCACTGTGGTAAAAAATCGAAAAAGGGCCAAAAAAAGGGCCGGTTGATATTTTTTGATTAAAACCTATCGAGTAGGGTATTGAATGAAAGGTCTCGATGTCCTCATACTTGATTGAACATTTATAGTACGATAGTTGAATCTGTGTGAGGTTTACAGTTCACAGAACCACTAGTATAATTATATTGTCTTTGAGTGATTGTGCCACCACGGCTACCCACATGAACCTCACCCAGCCTGAGTGTCCATCTCACTTGATTGTTACCACTGAGCTACCGGGACACAGATCCTGTCCCGGTAGCTCAGTGGTAAAGGCGGCACTCTATGAATTTAGAGGTTCCAGAGGTTGTGGGTTCGAAACCCAGCCGGGACATGACAAGTTATCCTCCCATTTGGGATTTTTACCACATAATAATATGCCTTGGGCTTACTGCTAGAATAGTGGGACTTTAATAGTCCTTATCGGGCAGTATAAATAAGGCGATATTATTATTATTGATTTCAGCCGCGCCATCATGAGATACCTGACCGAGAAGTACGGGAAGGACTCTGGCCTCATCCCGGACAGTGTGGAAGATCGGGCCGTGATGAACCAGATGCTGGACTTTGAGCTTGGAACTGTCAACCAGAGGTTCCTCGAGAAATATTTGGTATGTCCAAACTCACTGTAGTCAACCAGAGGTTCCTCGAGAAATATTTGGTACGTCCAACATCGACCAGAGGTTCCTCGAGAAATATTTGGTATGTCCAAACTCACTGTAGTCAACCAGAGGTTCCTCGAGAAATATTTGGTACGTCCAACATCGACCAGAGGTTCCTCGAGAAATATTTGGTACGTCCAACATCGACCAGAGGTTCCTCGAGAAGTATTTGGTAGGTCTAACCTCAGTAGCTCGCTCAATAAGGTGCGGATTTATAACTTTCAGTTCGGTGGGTTGGGTCCTAAGTAGCCAAGCGAGTTTGCACAAACAAATATGAAAGTGTGTGCGCGTGTGTGTGTGTGGGTGTGTGTGTGTGTGTGTGTGAGAGTGAGTGAGTTAGTGTGAGAGAGAGAGAGAGAGAGAGAGAGAGAGAGTGAGAGAGAGAGAGAGAGAGAGAGAGAGAGAGAGAGAGAGAGAAAAGAGGAGAGAGAGAAAGAGAGAGAGAGAGAGAGAGAGAAAGAGAGAGAGAGAGAGAGAGAGAGAGAGAGAGAGAGAGTGTGTTCAAACTTCTTTTAGGAGATGGCCAATAACCTCATGTAAATACCAGTCATTTTTCTAGTACCCAAAATGATTTCTTACTAAAATCTTACAAATCTCATAATCTCCTCTTAAACTGACCTTAGTAGCTTGATAAGATAAGATAAGAATAACTTTTATTTGGTATTTTCGCCACGAAGGCATTCCAATGGTCAGTACAATACAATAAAATACAATAATACAAAAAATAAAAATTACAGAACATCATTTTTACTATTGTTTTTTCCTTTTACTTCCGAGAAATTTCTAAGATTAGAAATCGGAAGTATTGTGTTCGTTTTTGTAAAAAAAAAATTTTTTTGCTCCGATTTCAATTTTTTTTCACATTTCTGGACGTTTCATAACCTACTGAGTAAATTTGGTTTTGTGTCCGTCTGTCGGTCTGTCGGTCTGTCTGTTAAAACGATTCCTTGTAACGCGCAAATCTCAAAAACTACTCGACCGATTTTGATGAAATTTTGTACACATCTAGGAGACATTCTGCAGATGGTCCCATTTTAAATTTATCGAATTCATACTAGCGGTTCTGGGTGAAAGAGACCATGCGCCTGACCACTAACTTTTTACTTAAACGCTTATATCTCGTGAACGGTACACCCGATTTCAATGAAATTTTGTATGTATATGCATGTTATTGTTTTACATAGACTATTAATATTTATTTTTTAATTAATTATAATTTGACTCTGATATTTCAGAAAATCCGAAATTTTGGACAAAAAAGTAAAAAAATAAGGACCACGACTTGCCGATACAGAATATTTTGTAGAATTTAGAATGTAGAAAAAACGATATTCTACCATATAAAACAAATTTGAAGAAAATCGGTTGAGCCGTTTTGGAGATACAAGTAATTTTCTATAAAATCTCAAAATTGGCACGTGTTTACAATGTGAAGCAATCACGAGGAAGTATTGTGTCTATAATTGGCAGTGTTTTTTATGTTTGGTCATTTGACCAATGATGATAGTATTCATCTTTGGTATATGGCGATATTTCCAGCAAGAGGTCACTGGTCTTAGTCTTAAAGTTGTCCCAGTCTAATGACTTATATGTATCTGGCAGAGTATTATAAAGACATTTGCCCTCATAGTAGAAAGATTTTTGTTTGACATAAGCTGGGGTAAAGAGGTCTTTCTTATGTCTTGTAGGATATTTGTGATCTCTTGCATACATTTAGTAAAGCGAGTTTTAAGTAACCATTGTGATATCACGATTGTGAAATTGTGATTAACACAAAAATGATAACTTTTTTTTTTCAGTACCCCCTGAAATTCGGCACCCCGGCCCCGGCCTACACGGGCCCCAATTTGGACCAGGCCATGGCGGCCCTCAACTCCTTCTTGGAGGGCCGGGACTGGATAGCGGGCAAGAAAATGACGATCGCCGACTTCTCGTATGCGGCCAATATTGCTACAGCAGTGGTGAGTATTGACAGGGTGAATTAAAATTTTAGGAACCCAATAAACATAAAAAGGGGCAAGGACTCTGAATGTTACAGACCTCTCTTTAAATAAATATTCATTAAAAAAAAAAAGATTTAGGCCGAAATTAATAGACAAAATCGATAACTTGAGCCATTGCTTAGCATCGGTTTTCCCTGTCTTCGCTAGAAGTTAATAGACGTTTTTGTAATACCTCTGTGACACTAAGTCACGGACTGCGTATTGTGTAGGATAAGGAAAACCGACGCTTAGCATTGACTTAAGTTATAGAATTCGTCTATTAATTTCGCCATTAGACAGTACCCAATCCGAGACTTAGCGCCATAGAGGTATTATAAAAACGTCTATTAATTTCGCCCCAAATTTACAACAATTTTGAAGCATCCATTCCGTCCAGCACCAAAGCTCAAAGTTAAAATGGAACCTCACTTTGCAAAGTCGCTTACTTTCATTTGATTTGAAACCTAAGGGTTGGGTGGAAGAGGTTGCCATAGGCAATAACCCCGCCCTTTAGTTAGGACATACATTGTTTATTTTTTCCCCGTTTATATTAATTTTGTATTTTAATTTTTACCATTATTTGTTTGTATATAAGTTTAGGTGAGGTCCAATGTGCAAAGTTGCATGTGTTGGACCTCACCTTTATAAATATGTCATTTTTGTAAAAATAAAAAAATATATTTTTTTTTTTTGGGTAAACAATACTTTTGATTGAGTTACTTGATTTGACTGTCGAAAGGGAGATTTGGGGATTTTGAGAGTACAAGTGCTTTCTGGAATAAGTTCCAGTACCAAACAGTGACTTAAGTATAAGTGGTGTTAACTTCCTTCTCATTACTCACCTGAGCGTTGACCAGGATAGGTGTTGCTCCGTACTTGTCAATCAAGTCCTGTAACGTGTAGTATGCTTCATTCAGCTTGTCTCCGTTCTGTGAAAGAAAGGATATGAGAATTTTTTAAAAAATAATATCAGTTCATTTTTACTGCCCGACTAGGACCAAGACCTAGTCTTATTCCATTATTTCAGCAGTAAGTCCGAGACGTATTGAAAGTTGTCATATTTGTGTTCATCACTTTCGTGATATCATAACTACTCAAACTACGCTTTACTAAATCTACGCTGAAACTGGGACTTGAACCACCGACCTCCAGGTTACAAGTCCGCTGCCTTGTCGATCAAGCTACTGAGGTCGGTCCGAGACGTAGTATTATTATTATGTGGCCAGAATTCCAAAAGGAAGGAAAACTTGTCAAGTCTCAAATAGGTTTTGAACCCACGACCTCTGGATTATCAGACCACGACGTCTTGACCACTGTTCTAGAAGAGCTAAAGACGAATGTACTGTGATAGTTAAGACATTGTCTGTCTGAGGGATGTTAAAAGGGAGGGCACCAGTGTCTCGCTAGAGAAGTATAAACAGAGAACAGACTAGCTTCACGAAGCAGGCTAGCTTCCAGTTTTCTCAAGGGTTATTAGAGTTAAATCTGGATATAAGAGAACTGGTTTAAGAGAAACCTGGATATAAGAGAACTGGAAGAGAAACCTGGATATAAGAGAACAATTTGCAGGAAAAATTTAACTCTTTACAAGGGAAAATAACCTCTTCATAAGAGAAAAATATCTCAGTCTCTAGAATTCCCTTATATCCAGGTTTGGCAGTATAAGAAACAGAAAAAGTCCATGTTTACACGATAATTGATTGCACATAAGCAAATAAAATACATGCATAAGCATATAAGGTTCTCTAAGAGACAACTGAAGTGGGAGACAAATTAAGAGGAAGCAGATACAAGGCGAGAATTTTTAACATGAAAGATGGAGCAGGGGTGCCTTACCATGAAGTTTGATTGACTCTTAGATTATGAGTGAATAAATTTAAGATTTACTGTGTTTTCTTTACATATAACAATAATAATAATAATACCTGTTGAACAGGTGTATATTTACGGGCCAAGCCCTATATAAACATGTAACAAGATTATAAATTACAAATTCAAAGTATAAGTACAGGCAACAAGAAGAAAAAACTGAAGTGGGCTGGTGACTATAATAAAAAAATATGCAAATCCTACATACGTTAGCAATGTGCACCCAGGCACTGCATAGCTGGGTGAGTGTGTTATCTTCATCTCTCTCCTGCATCTGCTTGAGCTCCTTGAGTGCCAGGTCATTGCGGAACATGGCCAGCAGAGTGTGGACCTTGAGAGCGGAGAGCTCCAGGTGAGAACCAAAGTTAAGTAACCTGAGATAATAATACATATTAATAAGTTTTTTTTATAAAGACAAATGGTCTTGACATATAATATTATGAATGACCCGTCATAAAAAAGAATTAAAAAAAAAAAATTAAAAATTTAAATATTAAGGGGAAAAATAAGTTTATGATTATTCAAATTTACTAGGTATGACATTGTGCTATCTTTGTATTTAAAAAAAATCTGTGTTAAATTTCTTGTTAAGTTACATATTTTTAAAATAATATAAATTTTTTTGTACAATATAAATATTTTCAAGTTAGTTATCATTTTAGTGTAAATCAAAATGTTGATATCACAATTACTCAAAGTCTTTGCTATTTGCTGAACTTGGGAAAATTATTAGACATTTTGCAATGGTGAATTACCTACTAAAGTAGTGATATAATAACACAAAGAAATGCATACATACAATCCCTTTATACTGCTCTTTTTAGACTTAACATATCTTGGACATCAAAGGTATTCAAGACAGCTAATCAAGAGACTACCCGTGAAAACATCATAATGCCTAGGCTGGTTCGAAAATAGCATCATAAGGGTGTGAACCTGGTGTCACCCTTCAAGTTCTCATCTTGTTTAAGACCTTGCTGGATGAGTCTTAACTTCTGTGACAGAACAAGCATTGGTGTATTCAATGTGCCATTTGACACTGGCTAAATAATTACTAGTATACCTGAGAGCAGACTCATACTGGCCCTCCTCGATGTAGATGCTGGCATAGGTGATAATGTCAAAGTCAGAGCTTGTACTCTCCTTGTCTAGAAGTGCCAGGATTGATTCCCTGAAGAAAATAATGTTTTATCATACCTTTAGATGTATAACTATATGTAAATGATAGGTGATAATGATCAATAGTATCAAATGAGACATAAGAAAAGGACACAGAGTAACAGACAAAATTTAAAAGGTAACTTTGGTAATACAAAAAAGCTTAGGTAATACCTTGGAACTTTCCCTGTGTGAGATGGCAATAACCCAATAAATACATTTTAATATTGATACTACCTAAGTTATTAATTAACTAGTGTTGGTGGTTTTTTTCCTGCTTCTCTTGTGGAACTCCAACTAGTTCATAATAATTATAATCACAAACTGAGACACCCTGTCTCAAGTCTAGAGTCTAAATAAAGCACTACTGAACTGAATGAAAATAAAATAATTTGTGTAAGATCTACAGTAAACAAAACCATATGTCTATGTGGGGGAAAAAATAGTGCTTACCTCTTACTAGGAATACTAAGATATTCTGCAAAGAGCTTAATGGAAGATAGTTCTTCTGGTAGTTTCTCTTCCAAGACAACTTTGTATTTTTTCTGAGCCAAGTAAGATCGCCAAACATAGAAATCTTTTTCCAAGAGGTTTTTGGGGTCTGCAGACTGAAAATTCAAATTAATTTTCAAATGAAATAACAATTGAATAAATGAATAAACTGAGCAGAACAGTGGATATTAGGAAAACATAAAGTTGATTTTTGGATTTTATCTTCCTACTTACACCTGCCTACCTACACCTGGAACAATATCATAAAGATAAGTATACATAAATCCTCATTGTTCCCTGACTTATTTGCCTAACTCCTAAAATTTGAAACTGCTCTAATTAACACTAATGTTTCTTGGTAGCTCTGTCCTTGTTTGCATAGAAATAACAATTTTGGTATTATGTGACAGAGCCACCAAAGAACAGTTGTGTTAATTAGAGCAATTTAAGTTAAATTTTAATGATCCACTCATGTGTTGGGAAACAATGAGGATTAATACGTTTCTCCAAGAAATTGCTCCTGGTGTAGGTAGGTAGGTAGGTAGGAGACTGAACATAAAGCCCAACAATGGTTTCAGACATTTTTTTGGCACAAGACTTGGTGGGGAATTTAGGCACCGGGAAGAGGTATTTTTTGGGGATGGCCATTAAGTTAGTGTATTAAGAATATGTCCATTAAGAATCCTGCAAGTAGCTTTTGGCTATGGCTTAGCTTAAGTCTTGTCCCTAGTACAGGAATGATAGTACTTAGATTTTTCACTAGCAGTAGTAATATGATGAGTAAATAAAATGTATTATTAAAATTTAAGCAAACCTTTAGTCTCTGTCCCTCCTTGATGCACTGTTGGTAGTTTCCCAAATAGTAAGAGTTGCGGACATCGAACAATTCGTCTACATCATTATCAGCACCGGAAGACATTGTAAAAGTGCTTGAACTTGGATCAAACGGTATAGAGTGGCAAATAGTAAAATATTCAAGATTTTTCCAGAAACTTTAAACAAAATCCTGAAAAAGTCGAAACGTCAACTCTATCAATGTTCAATATTTTTGTTTACATTCAGTTATCTATTGATGTGAACTTGGCAATTCATTGATAGGATTGTTTACTTTTTTCATGTGTCCTTGATAGCAAGCCGCGTTCACAGTTTCACAAATTATCAAATGACTTTTTCACAAATTGATTTAGAGCTGAAATATTTCTTGAATTAAAAATTATTTCATGAAATAAAGTAATAATTCTATAAAAATAGCTTATTATGGAAAATCTCAACAGTTCAGCAAGTATTTGTGTAGAAATTTTCGGTTGATTTCGGAATACGGAAGCACCTGTTGATAAGCAATGGAATTTCTAAAAAAGAAAAGTAGGCTAAGTTCTCAGTAGTAGTTTTTAGTCAAAAGTCTGCAAATCAGTTTATGATTTACATTATAATAACTGAAATCATATTAAAAAATAAATAAGTATACTTGAAAAAGATTTATAAAAGTATTACATTTTAATATTTTAATTTTGTATTTTTTAAAAGTGTTTTAATGTGCTTATCGGTATTGAAGTACAACTTGACTTCTGTAAAATTGTGTAATATTCAACACTGATTCAACAACGTAACATCAGCTGTTCAGTAGTTTATTTAGAAATGGCTGCTCTTGTTGCAGGAGTGCAGTATGGATTATCTTCTCAATTAAATTCTAATGAAAATAAGTCTATAATATTCGTCAAATTAACAGATTCTGCCCTGAAAGCAATAGAAGATTACCTTAAAAATAGAGTAAGTACCCTCTCATTATCCATTTGACTCTAAAACACTAACAAAAACTAACTGGGTAAGCACTGGTCTTAAACGCCATATTCGTCTTTATCAAAATTTCGCTTTGTAACTTTTTACAATAGGGGTCAAATTTACATAAAAATGTCTTATCCTTTGAGGATTTTCCAGCCTAACTCTGTGGTAATTGTTCTCATTAAATCTAGAATGCCCATCAAATCCCAAGTCTTAACAATCTTCCTCAGTTCCACTTCTTTTTGCATCATTTGAAATATTGAGGCCAGATGTCCCCCTACTTCAGTTATTTTAAAACATTTTTTTCATTTCACCAAGATTCTCTTTTATATTGCTCTAAATTCTTAGAAACACCCAATTTGAACCATAGGTAATCCATTTCATATGATGAGAAAGAAATGGCTCAGTCCTTAATTGGTCTTTGTTTCAATATTGGTCAGAGAAAATTGTTCCTAGAAGCAGAAAACCTTCAAATGTTTTTTTTACATTATCAAATAATTTGCCTATCATATTAGGTTTCACTTTCCAGAATTTTGAAATATGAACCAAATTTTTGAGTTTTCAGTCAAGGAACTCTAAGAAATGATAAAATACTGTCATCAATCAGAATTATTGGCCATCCATCTATTGTGAAACACAAATATGTTGGTAACCTATTACTTCTTGTCTTCAAGAAGAAGAAGACCTTCAGATTTTTTATCTCCTAGATTCTGAGTCAAAATTACACTTTCACACAGATATTTCATTTCCTTAGTTTATTATTTAATATGAAGTGTCATTTGATTGAACTTGATTTAATTTCAAGAAATAGAAAAGTTACAAAGAAAAATTAGGTATAATTATACCAGATATACCTAAATAAGATCTCTAAAGATTGTAGGTTCATCAATAAATTTAAGTAAAAACAGTTTTTTTTTTTTCATTTACAAAATGAATTCACAATTCCTCGAAAGAATTGTACATGAAAAAATTATTCATGACCAAGAAATGCTTAGTTTCCTTTTAATGTGGTGATAAAAAATTAACCATTGATAAGTTTATATTATTTATCTAATTTTTTGAATTATTCATGTGATATTTTTTATCTTGACCATTTTAAAAGAAAAAACTTTGCATGCAATGCTATTTATTTAATTATGCACAAGTGAAGTTAAATTGGATAAGTACATACCATACAATTTTTACAAAATTAAAGGACCAGTTTAATGCAACAGTTTTTTCTTTCACTATAATAACATTTGACCACTTCATCCAAATTAGGCAATGGTTACCTAATACATACATATTTTTTACATTTAAATTATGAAATGATTTTTTTTTACTGACCAATCATAAAGAAGAACTAAATATTTATCTTAATTATATAATCCATTTACATTCATTATTTCATAATAAAAAAAAACTCAGTAATTCCAGCCACATAGTAATTCCAGCCAAATGACTCCCATAGAGTCTCCTATTGTTATTTTTACTTCCTATTTTTACTTTCTTAGGTTCTTCCTAAGAAAGCATTTTTACAGATTCCAAATAGGAATTGGACATAAAACTCTTATTAATAAAATTAATGCTGCCCATCATATAATTTTTTTTCTCCTTTCCTTAATTTGTTGGTGCAAATATTAGGTATGTTGCTTCAAAATTTGAATTTTAAAACAAAATTGGTTCTAAGGTACAAATGTTTATAATAATTATTATTATTATTTTATTACCTTTTTTATTAATTAATACTGTCCTAATTAAAGTCAGAAAAAAACCGGTCGGTTGGCAGCTTGGATGAAGCAAAGTCGATTGAATCCCATTCTTCTTTCAAGTTCTATGTGAGGCGAATTTTTTAGCCAGCGTCGATGGCATGTTGAATACACCGGTTCCCTTCAGAACACCGAAGTTAAGCGACATCCAGCGAGGTTAAGACTTGGATGGGTGACCATTCAAATTCTAATTCTCGTGACGCTGGCTTTTCCCGGCCCCACTCAGGCTGGGTGAGGTCAATGTGAGTAGCAGGTTTGTGAGTTTCCTGCGAATGGAGGGTAAAACCCCCATCGTGATATGACCATGGCAGTTGAAAGCGACGTTAAACCCCACTTAAAAAAAAAAGTCAGAAAACTTGACTTGCTGGAGTTTTCAAAAATTTGGAAGTCAAGGCCAATTAGTATCATCAATATCATGTCATCTATAAATGTCATCTACCTACAATTCAACATACTGAATACAGTAATTTAAGAGCTTTAAAATGAGCTGATTTTTTGCAGTTACAATCTCTTTTATGTCTAAAGAAAAATCAATTCATTCTCTGCTAAATTTTTGACAGAAATATGTCTTGAACTGTGACACAAATATGTCTGGAACATTGACACAACTATGTCTTGTACCGAAATCTTCTGAATTATAGGCCCTGTGTTGACTAAGTTGGACCTCTGTTCAATAATTCTTCAGATGGGTATATTTGAATCTTATCAACCAAATCAGTATCAGTATAAACAGTATAAACAGAAAAGTGAGAAGTTGTACTAGATGTGCATGAATATCAGAACATACCTGGACAGCTGTTTCGAGCTTATTTGCTCTCATCAGCAGATAATAGGTCTGAATATCCATGTCATCAACTAACCTCTCTATTTTAATCAGTATAAACAGAAAAGCAAAATGAAAAGTGCTTTATGAAACTAATATCATAGCTACTACCTACAATACCATCCTTGTTCTTCTACCAAATGACTGAATTCTGTGAGCGTATTTTCACCATATTATTCAAAGATTAGGTTGTTTCTATTTTTTTATGATGTTACTACCAGTAATATTTCCTTTACTTTCATCAACCCTAGAGTGGTATCAAGCAAGCCACACACTGTACTACCAGTAATATTTCCTCTACTTCAAACAACCCTAGAGTGGTATCAAGCAAGCCACACACTACAATCAGTGAACTGTGGGGCAGCTGGCCTCTTGGTTTATTGTATCAAGTAACAGAAGTGAAATAAACAGGTGCTATCTCTACATTGACAAACCTGAAGTGCTGAGTGGTGCCCAAACTTGGGTTATTAAATTTATGTTAATCACAGGGGTTCTGTCACAAGCACTAATCCACACAACTACCGTCACCCTAGCTCTGTGGCGCCAAGTTTCGGCCCGAAACAATGTAAACTTCACACTATACCTCATAGTGTAAGAAACATTAGGAAAAATAATTTTAGGGCCATACCTCTGGCTGTAATTCAAGTTCAGCTTCCTGGTTTAGCTTGTAATTCGAACCACTGACCTCCAGATTTGAGTGTCCACCGCAACGCCTAACCGATAAGCTACTAGGGTCGTCAAACCTTCCTGCATTTCACTAATTTCTCGAATTTTGAGAGAGAATAATATTTTCCGTTAAACTTTCTGGTCCAGTATCTTACCAGGCCATCTTTATATGGTGCAAGTTCCTTTCTATACCTGTGGATTTTCCCGTTAGCTCAGTGGTAAAGGCGGCACTCTGTGAAGCCAGATTTCGTGGGTTCGAAACCCAGCCGGGACATGTTAAGTTATCCTCCTATTTAGGATTTTTACCACCTAATATTATGTCTTGAGCTTACAGCTCGAATAATGGGACTTTAATAGTCTTAATCGGGCAGTATAAATAAGGCGATATTATTATTTTAATAAGTGTCAAAATTCTGAAAGGGAGGATAATTTAACATGTCCCGGCTGTGTTTCTAATCCACAAACTCTGAATTACCACACAGACCACAGAGCTACCGGGACGGACAAACTCCCCGCTCTTCTTTCTTGATCCCAAATGTCCCTCGGTTAGAGACCGCTGTCGATCATAAATCAATAGAAACCTTTTTTGAACCAAAATGTTCGTGAAAGCGTTTCCTTCCTACCATTGATCCCTTAATTCATGTGCATCTTTCAATACAATAGATTTGGCAAGTACAAAGGAATTAGAAAAGATAACATTACTAACACAAGTTTTATACAACTGCTCAATGCTCATGTTAAGACACGTATCTCCTATTGGAGTTGTTTGTCCCTGGTGGGGTTCTGATCTTGCTTACGAACATAAAAAAAAACAAACGAATGTGGCAAGATTTATGGTCAGGCCGAGATACATATGAGCCTCATGCCCGCATTGAGCTACTAGCCAGCCAAAGTGTTTCGGCCCGGCCTTTGCCTTTAGGTGCGAAAAATAGAAGCCTCTTTAATTCCGATGTGGTTCTCTTGATTTTGCGTTTTGTATTCAAAGGAAAAATGAGAAAATTGTTAAGTCACGATTTCGTGTTTTATTTTCTACCAAGGAGTCACCGTGGCCGAGAACTGCACGCAGTTCACGGTAACCTGGGTTCGAATCCTAGTGGAGTCTGAATTTTCGACTCCGCTGCCATGCAGAAGGTCCCGGGTTCGAACCCCCGCGCCGACAAAATTTTGTATTCAAAATTTGGTTACAGTTGTTTGTAAGGAATACTTTCCGGTGCAATCGTGCATGAATTTTTCCTCATTTGAATTTGTGGTAGAAAATGCTTTGAGAGCATTAACCTCGCCTGGTGGTTACCTTCCACTAAAGAGTGTTATTATTAAGATATTAACACAATTTTATATGATAACTTATTCATATAGAAATTTGATGAGTCACTCGAATTAGAATGCCAGATTTTGTGTAGTATAATTTCTAGAGGAAGGAAAATTATGAACGCCCTAGAATTCAAGTGCTTTTTTTTTATCATTTAAATAAAATCACCCCTGTTATGTACTTATTATTATTATTATTATTACCAGTAGTGAAAGTTAACCGACCTCAGTAGCTTGATCGATAAGGCGGCAGATTTGTAACTTGGAGGTCGGTGGTTCAAGTCCCGGGTTCATCGAAGATTTAGTGAAGCGAGTTTGAGTAGTTATGACATCACGAAAGTGATTAACACAAATATGATAACTTTCTAAGAGCAAAAATAATAGACCCAATGGAGATCACAAGTTCGTCAGAACTTACAATCCCCCATTTAATTTACAGTTCTATTAATTGTGAAAGTTTGACATGAGTAAAGCATGGAATGCTTTAAAAACTTTGCACGCCACGTCGCTCAATATGAGCGACAGCGACTTCCCGCTGGGGCCACGTCTCTCATTTTGAGAGACACTAGACCTCACTTTGAAGCATTGTCTCTCAGTATGGGCCACACAGTATGGGCCACAGAGGTAACAAAGTGTCTCTCAAAATGAGCGATGTGGCCCCCCATGAAAAACAAACTTGCTGGGGGCCACGTCGCACATATTAAGAGACAATCCTTTGTATCGTGGCCTCAGGGGAAAATCACGATTTTGGGCTTGGCGTACAAAGTGTTAAAAAAAAAGCAGTTGTTCTTGAGCTACGCCGACGTTAAAATATTAGCAGTATGGTCTCTCTAACTGGGTCTCAGAAGAAGAAAAAAAGTTTCTAGCGTCTTGTCTGTTTAAACATTTTGGAGATTTGTCAACTCAACTTCACTAGGTATTTTTTTTTTTTCACAGCCTTTTTTATTCGTAGCCATGAAACAGGAGCTACTGTAGACGCTTGTGGTCTGTGTTGTAGCCTGCCCATCCCGTAGTATGCCTCCCCTCTGATGGGCGAGAAGTGACATAATACTTCCCAATTTGGTGGTGAGTCAATACGAGCGCACCGGAAGATATTCCTTACGAACAGTCGTAACCAAATTAAGAATACAAATATTTGTTCGGCACGGGGTATCGAACCCGGGACATTCCGCATGGCAAGTGAGTGCTTAACCACTGAGCAAATCGTATTCTCAGCTCATCCTGGCTCTCATTACATATTTGTCTGAATGACATCATGCCGCGTCCACTATCATCGCACTGGTAGTCAAGTGGTTAACGCGCTAGTCTGGTATTCTAGGGAGCGTAGGGATCCGTTGGTTCGAATCCCACCCAGTGCATAAATATTTCCTCATTAATTTGAGTTTGTGACCACATAATAATAAGACTCTGAGGGTTAGGTGGTAGAAAATGCTTTGAGCATTAACCTCGCCTGGTGGTGTCCTTCCACTAAAAGAGTGATATTATTATTATCGTATTATTAAGACTTTTGGCTTCATTAATTATTTTTAAACCACGGTTTATTTATAGATGGTTCAGGTCTCCAGTATGGCAAATAATTAGTAAGTTATCATATTTGTGTTAATCACTTTCGTGATATTATAACTACTCAAAACTCGCTTTACTAAATCTACGCTGAAACTGGGACTTGAACCAGCGACCTCCAGGTTACAAGTCCGCCCCCTTATAGATTAAGCTACTGAGGTCGGTTGCAAATGTTTGATCACCATTGTAAAGAATACAACTAAAATAACTTTTTTTGCCACCTTGAAACCTCTGATAAAAAAAACACGACATTCTTCTGTTTGTAAATCTTGTTCCTTTTTGGAGTAAAAAACTGACCTTTGTGACCAACATTCTTCTCTTCTCCTCTTAGGGCTAGTTAGGGTAGATACCTCTGGACTTTTGACCCTTAGAGCATTGGAACTGTTGGAAGGTCTTCGTCTATTAGACTCTCAGAATAATTCATGATGTCATTTAAATAACAATATTGTGAATTATTCAAAAATCTTGTATCAATAAATATCTACTAATTCTAAATTCACCTCGGCCAGTTTAGTTTGGGTAGGAAACGTTTTGTACTTTTTACTCCGGATTTCTTGGAAGAATGTTTGTTGAAAATTCTGTATAACTTGGGATTCGAACTTTACCTCCGGACCATAAGCAATCGTCACAGGCATTACTCCACGGAGGTTGGCTAAAGTGAAAGAGGTTCTGGTTGTAGGTAGAGACATCCAGTGGGTCCCACCGGGTCAGGTGACCCTTATGCAACCAGCCGGACTGACCCTCGACACCTGAATGTCGATATACCAGTCTGTCTGGAGCCGGAGGTACATAGGACCGACACCGACACTGTAATAGAAGTCAGTATATGTATGTTTTATTTTTAAATATAAAACTTAAATTTAAATACAAAATATAAATTCCCCGAATTAATGTATCACACGGTTCCGAGATCTCCTACGTCTTCTCAGGAAAGGTTTTTAGTGGGTAAAAATCCCACACGCCAGGGAGTGAGATTTTCCTATCCTCAAAAAAAATAATTATAAAATACTTCTCCTAGGGACTGTCCTTCTGCAAAGGAAGCGAGGATGCAAGAAGCATTTCCTCTTTGAATGGCTAGACCAATTTTTTGGCAATTTTTTTTATTGGAACGGGGATCACCCGTAATTGCAATCAATTTGTCCCGGCTGGGTTACCTGTTAACGTATACCCTGGGACATTAGGGAATCTATGCCGGAACTTTTGAACCACTCTTGATTCGATCAAAGTGAGGATGCTATGCTACAGTGTGTGCCAAAATTGATCGCCAAGTAAAATAGAAAGTTGGAATGTGGTGTAGAATGTACCGTAGCTTATGCCACACTGGTGGTGATGATTCATCGATGAGCAGAAAATTCAGATGCTAGTGTAATGGTACAATAGAGAGTGGTCGTGTGGTGTAGCGCACGATGACATGGGTTCGAATACCAGCTGAGGAATTTTTTTTTTACTGTTCTCTTGTATATTTGGGCCCTATTCCAGAAAACACTTTCACTCTCAAAGTCATCAAATATCAATTTCATCCTTCGAATTTCGTTAACCCAATTGGGAGTTTTGTTTACACAAAGAACCCAATCAGAGTGTAGTTTAAATGGTCAATACTGAGCGCACGAACAGCTCAGTGGTTAAGCACTCGCTTGCCATGCGGAAGGTCCTGGGTTCGAACCCCCGCGCCGACAAAAAAATTGTATTCAAAATTTGGTTACAGGTGTTTGTATGGGACTATGGGATACCTTCCGGTGCGCACCTAAATGGGAAGTATTGTGTCACTTCTCGTCCATCAGAGGGGAGGCATACATACTACGGGATGGGCAGGCTACAACACAGACCACAATCGTCTATAGTAGCTCCTGTTTCATGGCTACGAAATAAAAAAGGCTGTGAAAGACTTTAAAAAATATGGAGATTTGGGGATTATGAGAGTGAAAAATCTTCTGAAACACAAATGAGATAGAGGTGAAAATGGGACCTCTTTTCACCTCCTTTGAACCACCTTTACTCCGCAAAGTTCAATAAAAAAAGGGTTCTTTAATGTATTTTCAGTTGAGCAGTGCTTTTGATTTGGACGACATTTTTACCATTGCCTATTGACATTAGGGTGCACGTTTGATGTAATTTTAGACCTGAAATAATAACCAGGGGCGCACATATGTATGGGGTGTGTTATGTGTTTAAACTGTGTCAAACCTTTTTAGATTTTGATAAGATAAAAAAAAACATAAAATATGCCAAAAACTTCACATTCAGTCCTACGTCGAGAGTGAACTTTTTGTAAATTGTAATGAAAAAAAAAAAAAAAAATCAAAATTCAAGGACATTTAAAAAACCTGAATAATTTACATTACATAGCAAGTTGTGTTAACAATTTTTTTATTGATTAATTTTTGCACTTCTGTGCATATCTCGTGAACTCGGCAGGTAGCCATGGTAACGCTTGACCGAATCATAACTATGCAGATATATTCGTCGAAGGCGCATGATACCAAGTATCTGATAGATACATCTATTGCGAATATTAACACTAATTCTATAAATTCAGGGCGATGTTAATAGACAAAATCGATAACTTAAGAGATTGCTTAGCATTTCCCCATCTAAGACAGTACACAGTATATCAGTATCAGTCACAATCCGAGACTTAGCGCCACAGAGGTATTACAAAAACGTAATCAGCACTTCAAAATCATTGGATTTGATATGTCACAACCCCCATCTAGGATGAATATTAAAAAAGTTAGGTCCCAGGGGACCCTCTCAAAATACCGGTAAATTGGGGCCGGGTTCTAAAAAGTTCAAGATATCAAAAAAATGATCAGAATATGACCCTATTATTTTTTTATTACAAGAAAAAATTGGTCTTATAAAAAATTCATATCTCTTATATAGTGTAGCCCTAACGGCCAAACGCCGCCAAATGGCGGTCGAAAGACTGCCACTGGCGGCACCGATTTTTTTCAAAAGTTTCATGCTGCGTACTCTAAATATTTATAAACCTCTCTACCGATTTTTAAGTCACTAGCTTATGCCATTCTTGAGATATACTTGAGATAGACCGACGACACACAGATTAATTGCTGAAACTTTGTATTTAGGCTCTGGGGACCCTAAAACGTGTTTTGGCTCTGAAAACTGACTACCGAAATTTTTGAGTAGTTCCACTATGTACTTTCCTTTCTATAGGACAAGGAAAGTAAAAATATGATTATACTTTACGACAATTTTGATAGCGTATATTTCCCTCGTTAGGTGCGGGGAAGCGCCTAGTGTAACACATGTCAGAGGTACGTCATTAGATCTGCTATCAGACTGTCTTGTGACGATGTTTACATGTGATAATAATTTTACCGTGTCCGTAAGATAGACACAGATAGCTATCGCCCGGTGGGGGAAGAATCAAATTGACGCTCGGATCCAAAGTCCAGGCTCCTCACATGTTTTAAGGATTCTATTTTGGTTTGAATTTCTTTTTTTTTCCTGGTAAAGTCGTTCGTGCTGATGGTTTGAAGTTCGATCGTGCTGATACGACTTATTTTGGACGGGAGTTCTTTCAGTCCTTGGGAATCGTACCAGCTACCTACATTAACCTCACTTAGCCTGGGTTGGGCCGAAAATGGCAACCGCACGTGTTATTTACTTGATAGCAACGAAAAAAATGTGACGAAAAATTCTGCCCAAACCGAGTACCGAACCTAGGATCTCTGGACCATGGGCAATAGTGATAACCGTGTTACACATGTCAGAGATACGTTCATTACCTCGGATATGAAGATGTGACGATGTTTACATGTGTGATAATGTGATAATATGATAAACGATAGCAACATTCTTGTCATTGTGATAGCGCCGATAAAATACAATAGACGTTGAGGCTGATAACACTAAAATTGATCTGTGAATTGGACTGGTTCAGCTGTTTTCAAACTTTTGTCTCGCAATAGTCGAGCGAGGCGTTGATTTCGAACACTCGTGATGCTGCCTATTCTCGGCTTAACCCAGGATGGGTGAGGTTAATGTGGGTAGCAGGTTTGTGAGTTTCCAGCGAATGGAGGGTAAAACCCCCGTCTCGAGATGACCTAGCTATTGAAAAGACGTTAAGCAATAATGACTACCAGTGCACTGGTAGTCAAGTGGTCTGGTAATCCAGGTAGCGTAGGTATCCGTTGGTTTGAATCCCACCCAGTGCACGAATTTTTCCTCATTAATTTGAGTTGGTGACCACATGCAGAAACTGGTACTCGAAGCACCAAACTCCAGGATACGAGTCCGACGGCTTATCGGTTAAGCTACTGAGGTCGGTTTTTATTATGTTATAATAAATTATGATAAGTTGAGAACATCCGATCCAGACCATTTTCATATCTCAAGTTGCATTATCGCAGTATCATCTCGAGATTGTACCTTCTCATCACAGTGCTACTGCTATACATGCTTTCTCACAGAAACATCCTTGACTTTAGTGCTACCAGAACAAGAAAAAGAAACATATTTCAAGGCAGTAGTCAAGTGGTTAACGCGCTATACCCTGGTAATCCAGGTAGTGTAGGAATCCGTTGGTTCGAATCCCGCCCAGTGCATGAATTTTTCCTCATTAATTTCAGTTTGTGACCACATGATAATAAGCCTCTGAGGGTTAGGTGGTAGAAAACGCTTTGAGCATTAACCTCGCCTGGTGGTTACCTTTCACTGAAGAGTGTTATTAGTATTATTATTATTAGGCAGAGTGGTCCAAATATACAGGGTGTTCCCATTTGAAGGGTCAGTGTTGAAAGTAAAAGAACGTGTTGAACCGCTCTGAGCTTGTCTGGGTAGCTCAGTGGTCCAGGCGTCTTGTCGGTCCGTTAATCCAGAGGTCGCGGGTTCGAAACTCAGCTGGGACATGACAAGTTATCCTCCCGTTTGGGATTTGAAAGTTGTATGTATGTATGATTTTATTTGTGGTGAAGCATAAGGATTCTTCACAATTTTTGTGGGTAGCGCTGGTAGCGCAGCATTACACATTTCGAATTATTCTATTACATTAATTTCTTTTTATTCTGGTAATGCCGCCACTGGTCGTTACTCATACAAGTAACAACTCATTTTTCCCCACGAGGTATGAGTAAATCCCGAACATCCTAGTACAGATCAGAAAAATTCCTGCCCCGCTGAGGATCGAACCCAGGTCACCATGCGTGCAATGCCTAGCGCGCTAACTCACTCTGCCATGGTGACTACTTTGGAAGTAAAAAAAGACTCCCTGCGCCCTTCAGGGACATGTAACCTTATTTTCTGACCGTACCTAGTATGGAAAAAGTATTCAACTGAATTTCAATGAATTGAAAAGACCTTTCTAGATAAGAGTTGTCAGCTGACTGATCTGACGGTAGACAACATATTGAATATTGACGTATCTCGACCAAGCCACAAGTCATTAAAACTTTATTCAATATCAATTGGGAAATGTACTATCGTGTTTGTCTTATCATGCGTTTATAAGTTTTGAAATTTTCCGAAAAGGAAACGCAAGGGTTATGCTGATTCGCGCGGCGCCGATGATCTCTTATCTGCGGTAGTAGAAAGTCGATGTATCAAGACTTGCGTCCAGTAGGGACCATCAGCTGATTTCAAAATCAGTGCCGGAGTTATAGTAATTATTCTCTCGCGAAGGAGTGCATGGGTACCTTAACTAGCTAATTCTTTTAAAATAATATTTTTACTCTTTGCATACTTAAGTATTAGTTATTTTTGTCTTTGCTTCCTCTTTTACTTTCCTTATTTTCTACTTATTATGTAGTAATATAAGATTTGGTATCTGACGTGAAAATTAAGGATGTTGAGATATCCGCCACTGCATGAGGTAAACAAAAAATTCAAATAAATTGAACCAATCAGAAACCGGGATTTGTTGAAAGAGGGACCATAAGCTGTTCAAAGCTGGACGCACAAATTTGTTCAATTCGAGATAGGTATAAGGTTCCCGCTATGTTCATTAGTTATCTGGTTAATTTTTTGTGATTTCTGATGCTTTCCATAACATTGCACTCCATATTTGTACTTCTTGTTAGATAAGGATAATCTGGTTTCAATTTCAAACGTTCTCAAACTTTCAAATGATCTTCCTCCCGATCGGACCAATCTTTGGACCCTCTTTTTGAACACAGAATTAACACTATTGACACCGGGTTTTTACCGGAAATTCATTTATTGGGGAATAATACCCATAATAAATTCCTTCCCGTGAATATTGCCGACTCTACAACCCTGGGTATACGAGTCTTCGTGTAGCGTGTTTCACACAGTCCATATTTTCCTGTACAGCGCCCTCCTAAGTACATGTGACGGCAGACTTTTCACACGAACAATCCATAATGCATACCTGTTGAGGTCCATGTAAATAGCATGATTAGAATACCTCTCTTGTTCTCTATTGAATATGTGAAACACGTGTATTTATCCATGTAATACAACATGATATCATGTAAATGTTGAAAATGTGACACACGATCTAAGTACGACTGAGGGCCGCATTATAGAACAGGATTAGACTTAATCCTGTTTTATAATTTTATAAAAATGTGCACTGGTAGTCAAGTGGTTAACGCGCTAGTCTGGTAATCCAGGTAGCATAAGCTAGGATCCGTTGGTTCGAATCCCACCTAGTGCACAAATATTCCTCATTCATTTGAGTTTTTGACCACATAATAATAACACTCTGAGGGTTAGGTAGTAGAAAATGCTTTGAGCATTAACCTCGCCTGGTGGTTACCTTCCACTGAAGAGTATTATTATTAATCTAATTGAACACCATCGCTGAACTCGGGCTATAGTGCGCTGTGATTGGTTGAAAGTGTTGAAACTCCGACTTGAGGATGTGTCTGGCTTAGCTTGACTTAAATCCTGTTTCATAATGTTGGTCTAAGGGCCAAATTATAAAACAGGATTAAAGTTAAGATAAGCCAGACCATTTCGAGTCGGAGTTTCAACCAATCACTGCGCACTGTAGCCCGAGTTGAGGGACAGTCTGGCTTGTCTTAAACTTTATCCTGTATCATAAATCCGGCCCTATTGAAACATCTCTTTGAGCCAGCAGCCAAAGAATTGGAGAATACGGGTTTTTGCATTTTTCTACATGTGTTTTCAGCCGTTCTTGGAATGGGGGGGGGGGGGGGGGGGGGGGGGGGGGGGTCGGGTTGAAACTTTATGGACACCCTGCATATTTTTTGTTTTGTTTAAATTTATGTCTTATTTCTTTGAACCATGCAGTTGTTCAGACGCCACCCCTTAAATGGGGAGGCCTCAGATATTAATCTGATTTTGTACAAAATCCTCTTGTATTCACGTATTCATAGTTTGTGTAAATTTATATAATTGTTCAAATAAAGGGTTCTTACATTACATCATCTAATATACAAAGCCTGCCAAGAAATGAGCCACTCATAATATCTAGAGAACGGATTGAAATAAATAACTATTGAATTGAGTGAAATCAAAAGTAGTATTGTAGTAATGATGAAATAGAAGTTTCGACCAGATAAATACATTTTGGCCGAAATCTCAGAATACCGCACGGATTTGAATTTCAAAAAAAATTCTAGAACATGAAAAAAACCATGCACTGTGTGGGATTCGAACCAAACGGATGCTCTCGCTACCTGGATTACCAGACCAGTGACTTAACCACTTGACCACCAATGTATGTTAGTGATAAGAAGGAGGAAAGAGATTAGGTGGTAGACCTCGCAGTGTGTGGTGATAACCAGGACCGTTATGATTGTGGTGGTGTTTGTGGTCGGAATGTGGTAGTGATAACAATTATGTGGTTATAGAGATGATGTTTTTTGTGTTGTTATGTGTGGTACAAACTCTTCTTTCATTCCACCTTTTCCTAAACCGAACTTGGCATCGGCGTTGTTTTGATTTTTTTATTGTTGGTTTAACGTCGCTTTCAATTGCTTGGCCATATTGCGACGGGGGTTTTACCCTCCATTCAGTGGAAGCTCATAACCAGCTACTCACTCTGACTAAATCGTGAGTGATCGTATCTACGTATTGTACTGAACACGTTTGTGACGGACCATGTAATTAAAAGGGACTTTTTTTTCTTTCTTTTTTTTACTTGCGGAGAAAGCGACCACTATACATTTTTTTCTCAGTGAATCTGTACCATTTAAAATAGTACTGGCTGTTTACTAGTTTTCGACAGAAGGCATGGCCCTATATTAAGTTATCCTAACCCTATTCTACACCTCACCTACTGCCCACATATACTGATATACATTGCGGCTGGATGCGATTACATATTATTATCTATTTACATATTATAATCTGTGTACGAAAATTTGTATCAGTAATCATTACCACAGATCATTTTAAACGCACATCCAAATGTATAATGTATGTACGAAAAAATCTGTATCAGTAATCGCTATGACAGATAATTTCTATGTGTCGACTAAACCACAGATAATTTACTGTCCATATCAAGTATTGAACTCATTACCACGGAAAATGAGAGAATACATGGCGATGATTTGTACATTACTTTCATCACGGAAACTATTTATAATTATATACTTACGTAGCATCATTGTTCAATTTTATTGGCGGAATTGAGTCACTATTTATTTATTTATTTACCCGGAAAATGTGATGCGAATTTCAGTCCCGCTGAACTTGGTCGGAATTTTTCCACCATGAACTTGTCTGCCAAATCAGTACTCTACATTGTTCAGTTCTCTATACGCCCGCGGTTCCCAACCGGTGGGCCGCGGGCAGCTCGCTACTGGGCCGCGGAAGCTGGTCGAAACTCTAGAAATAATTTAAAATAGTGCAAAACAAAATCGGTGTGGGCCGCAAAATTATTTTAAAAACATTATTGGGCCCCCGAGCTAAAAAGGTTGGGAACCGCTGCTCTACGCCAAATTCAGTACATTATGTTGCTGTAAAAAGTCTTCATTTAGAGTATTTAGACTGTCCGCCCGAGACTGGGAGTCCCTTAAGTACTAGGTACCTAATAATAATAATATTTTATAATAACACTCTTAAGTGGAAGGTAGCGTTATTGCTCTAAAGCATTTTCTACCACCTAACCCTCAGAGTCTACTATCTGGTCACAAAAACTAAAATTAACAGGAAAATTTCATGCACTGAGTGGGATTCGAACCAACGAATCCTCACGCTACCTGGATTACCAGACTACGCTACCTAAATATACAAAATTTATTTACTAACCATCTACGAATATGGTTCTCTGAATGCAAGACTTTGGGGATCAAACTATAAAAGTCCCAATAATGTTATTTTTCATTGGCTCCTGGTGGCAATTGCCTGGTAGTCAAGTGGTTAGCGCGCTAGTCTGTTAATCCACCTAGCGTAGGGATCCGTTGGTTCGAATCCCACACAGTGCATGAATTTTTCCTCATTAATTTGAGTTTGTGACCACATGATAATAAGACCCTGAGGGTTAGATAATTGGTAGAAAATGCTTTGAGCATTAACCTCGCCTGGTGGTTATGTTCCTCTAAAGAGCGTTATTACTATTAGTTGCCCCAAAAACACCTCACATACCACACACCAGAAAAATTCAAAAATTTCCCATTCTTGAAGTTGGTCAGTAGTCGAGTGTTTCATGTGACGTCATCGCATGCGTTGTCTGATTACTGTTTGTGACGTCACAGGTCTTGTGGATTGATGAGCGTGTGTAGTTTGTGTACTCTGTGACGTCACAGGTCTTGTGGATTGATGAGTGTGTGTAGTTGTGTACTCTGTGGCGTCACAGGTCTTGTGGATTGATAAGTGTGTGTAGTTGTGTACTCTGTGACGTCATTGGTCTTGTGGATTGATGAGTGTGTGTAGTTGTGTACTCTGTGACGTCATTGGTCTTGTGGATTGATGAGTGTGTGTAGTTGTGTACTCTGTGACGTCACAGGTCTTGTGAATTGATAAGTGTGTGTAGTTGTGTAACTGTGACGTCATTGGTCTTGTGAATTGATGAGTGTGTGTAGTTGTGTACTCTGTGACGTCATTGGTCTTGTGGATTGATGAGTGTGTGTAGTTGTGTACTCTGTGACGTCACAGGTCTTGTGAATTGATAAGTGTGTGTAGTTGTGTACTCTGTGACGTCATTGGTCTTGTGAATTGATGAGTGTGTGTAGTGTGTGTACTCTGTGACGTCATTGGTCTTGTGGATTGATGAGTGTGTGTAGTTGTGTACTCTGTGACGTCATTGGTCTTGTGGATTGATGAGTGTGTGTAGTTGTGTACTCTGTGACGTCACAGGTCTTGTGGATTGATGAGTGTGTGTAGTTGTGTACTCTGTGACGTCACAGGTCTTGTGGATTGATAAGTGTGTGTAGTTGTGTACTCTGTGGACGTCACAGGTCTTGTGAATTGATGAGTGTGTGTAGTTGTGTACTCTGTGACGTCACAGGTCTTGTGAATTGATGAGTGTGTGTAGTTGTGTACTCTGTGACGTCATTGGTCTTGTGGATTGATAAGTGTGTGTAGTTGTGTACTCTGTGACGTCACAGGTCTTGTGAATTGATGAGTGTGTGTAGTTGTGTACTCTGTGACGTCACAGGTCTTGTGAATTGATGAGTGTGTGTAGTTGTGTACTCTGTGACGTCATTGGTCTTGTGAATTGATAAGTGTGTGTAGTTGTGTACTCTGTGACGTCATTGGTCTTGTGAATTGATAAGTGTGTGTAGTTGTGTACTCTGTGACGTCATTGGTCTTGTGGATTGATGAGTGTGTGTAGTTGTGTACTCTGTGACGTCACAGGTCTTGTGAATTGATAAGTGTGTGTAGTTGTGTACTCTGTGACGTCATTGGTCTTGTGAATTGATAAGTGTGTGTAGTTGTGTACTCTGTGACGTCATTGGTCTTGTGGATTGATGAGTGTGTGTAGTTGTGTACTCTGTGACGTCACAGGTCTTGTGAATTGATAGTGTGTGTAGTTGTGTACTCTGTGACGTCATTGGTCTTGTGAATTGATAAGTGTGTGTAGTTGTGTACTCTGTGACGTCATTGGTCTTGTGGATTGATGAGTGTGTGTAGTTGTGTACTCTGTGACGTCATTGGTCTTGTGGATTGATGAGTGTGTGTAGTTGTGTACTCTGTGACGTCATTGGTCTTGTGAATTGATAAGTGTGTGTAGTTGTGTACTCTGTGACGTCATTGGTCTTGTGGATTGATGAGTGTGTGTAGTTGTGTACTCTGTGACGTCACAGGTCTTGTGAATTGATAAGTGTGTGTAGTTGTGTACTCTGTGACGTCATTGGTCTTGTGAATTGATGAGTGTGTGTACTCAGAGTAGAATTCTCACGTCATTGGTATATTGTGAACGGTTTTTTGTTGTCGACATAATATAATTTTTAATTTTCATTTCATTTCTAATATTTTTTAATATTATTATCTAAAGTACACCTCTTGTACTTATAGAGGAACACGAGAGACCTATAATGCTACTAAATGCATAATAAATATTATTATGTATGATTTTATTTGTGGTGAAGCACAAAGACCCTTCGCAGTTTTTGTGGGTAGCGCAGTATTACTAAGAGCCTCCTTCACATTTCGAATTATTCTATTTCATTAATTTCTTTTTACTCTGGTAAGGCCGCCACTATAGTACTAATTGGGCAGTATAATAAATAAGGCGATATTATTGTTATTATATCCAAGTCTTCCTTTGAATGAGAGAGGGTATTAAAAAAAATCAACTTTACAACCGACCTCAGTAGCTTGATCGAAAAGGCGGCGGACTTGTAACCTGGAGGTCGGTGGTTCAAGTCCCGGCTTCAGCGTAGATTTAGTAAAGCGAGTTTGAGTAGTTGTGACATTACGAAAGTGATTAACACAAAAATGATAACTTTATAACTTTTTTAGTGTATTTGGTGGTTATGGCCTAGATTCTCTAGGGTTCTTGCGCATGTGGCAATTAACTGAAAGTGAGATCTTTTATAGTAAAAAAAAAGGTTATGACAACGCGATTGGTAGATATTCGCTATATAACACCTTCGCTGGTCCGGGAGGCAATCACTGTGGTCCGGGGATTCCCCAATGTCATCCGCGGACCCGCAAGGTCACCGCAGAATTGGTTCATTAGATTATCAACGTCCGCGAACAGGCGTTCTCAACATGGGGAAGTTTTCCGACTGTGTACTTCGGGTCCACAATATATAATAATTCCGTGTCCGTGAGGTATTAGGTATTGATACCTAAATCACGGTGGTGAGAGGATTATATGGACGTCCAGATCCAATTTCTAGGCTCCTTTCATGTCCATTGATTCTATCTGAATTTAACGACCTGACTTAAGGTAGACAGGACGGGGGTTATACCCTCCATTCGCTGGGAATCGTACCAGCTACCCACATTCACCTCACCCAGCCTGGGTAGGGCCGGAATTGCCAGCCTCATATGTTCGGAGGGAACAGAATTGTCTGTGCGAAAAGTCTGCTCCAACCGGGAATCAAACTCAGGATCTTTGGACTACGGGCAGTAGTCACAACCGTTACCGTTCGGGTCCAGTCATACCTGGTGAGGAAAAATGAGGTCCTGCTTTGATGTGAGCAGCGATTAGTGACGGAATAATGGGAAAAATGAGATTAGCATATTACTATCTCATTTTTTTTTTTTTTTTTATGAGATATTGGGATATTACACCGACCTCAGTAGCTTGATCGAGAAGGCGGCGGAGTTGTATTCCGGAAGTTGGTGGTTCGAGTCCCAAAGTTAAGCTTAAATTTAGAAGAGTCAAGTTTGAGTAGTTGTGATATCACGATTGTGATGAACACAAATGTGATAACTTAATATTTGGATATAACAGATAATGGAAGAGTCCTTTAATTCTGCGCTATCTACTAAAAAACACATTTTTTTTTATTATCTCACAGTAAACCGCTATTTTCTAAATGCCTTCCTCATGATGTGCAATGTACATCTCTGCCATGTCATAGTAATCTCTGCCATGTTCTAGTACATCTCTGCCATGCCACATAGTACATCTCTGCCAAAGTCATATTTTACTCTTATTATTAGTAAATTTTTGAGTTTCAGTAACGATAATTGTGACTATTGTGATATTACATCGTGATAACACAAAAAGATTTATTCTTTTTGACTTCAGACCACGTAATTCGTGTTAGTAGGGTTTTATCAATGAACTCGAAGATTTTCTTCGTCGTTCTAGCCTTTAATTGGTTTTAAATTTATGAAATTTATTGTAACATTCGTAAAATTATGTCACTACATCCTAAAAATCCCTCCAAGTACTGATGAAAGGAGCGTAAAAGCTAAAATAAGTTATAATAGTTTGAACTGTAGGACTTTTTCGTATCTTTCTACACTTGCGAGCAATGAAACTAGGACCTTGTTTCCTTCTAAATTCTACTATCGCTGTGACGCGATGCATGCTTTTTAGGCCCAGTGTTATACCTTACTGAAAAAGTAATTTTATTCATCTCTCAAACACAGTTTGTTTCATTTCAATCGGCTTTATTTTTACCGAGTTTATGGCAATTTTAGGACAGACAACTCCAAATAAACAAGAAGGTACCCTTTTTTTAAAATCTGTAGAATACGTAAAAAATTTCATTTTAAACAATTTTGGCCAGTATTTTTCTTTTCTTTTGTTATTCAAATGATAAATTCTCACATCAAATCAGTATCATCTGTTCTGTGAAAATGGACACAGCTCCTGAAGTAGCTTCAAGTGTGGTTGCTTTGCTTGAAAGTGGTTTATCAGTGAGAAATGTTTGTAAATCAGCTCAACATCAGCAAATCTACAGTCAGCAGACTATTTAAGAGGTACAGGGAGACCAATAGCTTCAATAGCAGACCAGGATCAGGTCGTACCCGCAGAACAACAGCTCGAGATGACCGATTCATCATGATGACCTCTCTGAGAAATCGTCACATTTCCGCAGTTTGGTGTCCAGCACGAGCTGCAGAGGACACGGGATGTGCTGTTAGCGAATGGACAGTTAGGAGAAGACTGAAGGAGAAGAACTTGACCCCCAAAGAGCTGCTACAGGCCCCAGGCTGGCCCCACATCACCGACAAGCACGCCTGGACTCCGCACTCCAACTTGTCAATTGGACCCATGCGCAATGGAGCCATGTATTGTTTACGGATGAGAGCCGGGCATGCTTGTATGTGAATGACAGGCGAGAAAGAGTATACCGAAGACCTGGGGAGCCGTTTGCTCAATGCTGTATCAAGGAAACTGTGGCATTTGGTGGTGGTTCCTGTATGTTCTGGGGTGGAATTACAGCAGAAGTTAAATCGAACATTGTTTTCATCAATTGTGGACTAGTGGGGGGAAGTTTGACAGCAGAAAGGTACATAGAGGAAGTTGCTGTAGACCAGGTGATACCTTTTGCTGCATTTTATGGAGAAGAATTTGTCCTCATGCATGACAACGCCCGACCGCACAAGGCAATCATTGTCACTAGTTACCTAGAAGATGTTGGAACTGATACTTTGGTTGGCCTGCAAACAGTCGGATCTAAATCCGATTGAACATTTATGGGATATGCTAAAGAGAAAAGTCCGAGCTAGAAATCCGTCTCCTGCGACCACAGTGGAGCTTCAAAATGGCACTAAGGGAGGATGGGGACAATTTACCTCAAGATGTTGGTAAAAATCTGATCTTTTCAATGAAAAAACCGACTGGAAGCAGTAATTAGGGCCAGGAAGGAAACACAAACTACTGAAAACCTTGAAAATGTTATAAATTTGTAACAAATAAAATGTTTATAATGACTTTGTTAAACCCAAATGTATTCTTTCTTTGACATTTTTTACATTTCACCCTGTTACTTTGAAATGAGTTGTCCAATCTTCCTAATTTTTTTCTTAAAATAAAAGAAAACAAAATTACCTTTCACATGAAAATCATTATGTTTCAGGAGAAAATTATCGGAGAGTTTAAAATTTCGAATTTTTAAGTGTCCTAGTTTCATTGCTCGCAAGTGTATACAGGGTGTCCGAGTTTTTTTTTTAGATACTTCAGAAACGATTCTAGGAGTCAATATAAGAATTTTTTTTCTCTAAGCATATACCGAGAAATGCTTCCTAAGCGAGATAAAAAGTAACAAAAAAGATGTTTTTTTATTTGAGATAATGATCTGGAATGATCTGGAAATGATCTGGAAACCCTTCGACATAGGATAGTTGCATGTTCTCAAGAAATTAGACCCGATCAATGCAGAGCAGCAACACAATCACTGGTGGAAAGGGACACATTTGCTTACGGAATGGTGGAAAACAGTTTGAACACTTGCTGTGAGAATTCTTATGATGAAAAATAATATTACCATATTCAATTACAGTGGCAGTATATTAAAATAAAAATATATCTCAAATAAAAAAACACCTTTTTGTTACTTTTTATCTCGCTTAGGAAGCATTTTTTCGGTATTTGCTTAGAGAGAAAAAAAGTCTTATATTGACTACTAGAATCGTTTCTGAAAGTATCTAAAAAAAAAACTCGGACACCCTGTATTGTAATATCTTATTTTTGTCTATAAATCCCACCACTGGTCGCTGCTCTCATCAAAGCAGCTACAATATTTTCCTCACGAAGTATGAGTTTCAAAAAGGAAATGCTTCTTGCATCCTCGGTTCCCTTCCGGAAGGACGGTCCCTGGGACAAGTTTTTTATATTTAATAAAACTAAATAAAAACATTCCTCTTCAAAAAAAAAAAAAAAAAAAATGAGTGGAACTCGAACATCTAATTACAGAGCAAAAAAAGTGTGGCGCCGCTCGGGATAGAACCTAGGTCACCGCCCGTGCTAGCCTAGTGCGCTAACCCACTCTACCACGGTGACTACTAAAAGCTTTCATACCGACTTTATTTATTTGCTGCGCATAAATGCGCAAACGAGATTCAGTGAGACCGCGCGGATTCGAGCAAAGACAGAATGAACTGGTGTTCGTGTGGATAACCTATCGATTAAAAAAGAGACGCAAATATCACCTTCTTTCCTTCTTCTCTCTCTCTCTCTGTCTCTGTCTCTCTCTTTCTGGTTGTGATAGTAGAATACGCCCCCCCCTCCCCTCCTCGCACTTACTTCTGGTAAGTCCCCTCCCCCATCCTCATGTAAGACCACTGCTCTGGTCTGGTTGGGGGGGGAGGGAGAGGGGGTCACAGGTCCTTCTCTTGTGGTCTCTGACGTGCAGAGAACTGGTTCTGTGGAGTGTTGGCCTGATGCTGGGGACCCGCGCAGTGGTCGATGCTACGGGGTGGTTGGTGGTCACTTGGTTATGGGTTTTTTTTTTTTTTTACAAATTGATTCTGACTAGTCTTCCTAGCGTAACGGTTGCGACCTCTGCTCGTGGTCCGAAGATTCTGAGTTCGATTCTTGTTTGGGCAGATTTTTTTTGAAAAACTTTGAAATCCAATTAAAATCCCAGTAACAATAATGAGCATAAAGCTGGGAAAAATACCTTGTAAATTTTATATTACATAAATAAAATGGAAAAAAAGTCTGCTGTCTGATTTTCCCTGTATAAACAGCACAATAAACCATTACTCTAATGGACTAGTTGTCATGTACAATTGTACTAATATTATGCTCTCTGAATACATAAAAATATATCATTATTAATATAGATGCATTTCGCACACAAGATGATAATGCTTTTGATACCTCAATACAAGTATTTATGTGTAAGTGTAACTATTTTTAAACCAAGCTTTGAAGCACTGAGTCCGACTCCTGTGTATTGACTTGATGGTTATTTGCAATAAATGCTGTAGGTTATTTTTTAATATAGGGATATACATTTTTTAGTGAAAATTTACTCAAAAATATTTTTGCAACAGGAATGCTCAAAATATAATAATGATTAAGTTTTTTTTAATCAATCATCATTATTTTAGAATATAATAATTATTTCATCATCGTAAGTTTATGTACCTGTTTGTATTTATTGTACTTATTTTATCGACCAAAAATATCTAAAACAAAAATTATTTAAATTTTTTTTATCGGAAATCAAAAAATTTAGATAGCACCTAGTTGGAAATAAATGAGGAAAAAGGATTGTTTTCTCACGGTATTAATAATAAGATTTATTAACACCGCTATTATATTATAATTATTAAACTTTAATTATTAGAGGGATAATCATCATTTTTTGTGGTTGGCACACAATGTGTTAAATAGGTAAGTTTGAGCCAATATTTGCTCACCTATCAAACCAGACGTAACTTAGCACTAGAAGGTACTTCAGTTATGCAACCGTAAGTCTAAGTTCCTAGCACCGTCTGGTCTACTTTGTAACTTCTATGGGAAGTGATCATTTTTATAGTAAAAATAAGTAGTCTAGATGGCTAAGTGGATAGCGCGTCTGTCTTTGAACTGGTAATCCAGAGGTCGCGGATTCGAAACCCAGCCGGGACATGACAAGTTACTAACCCAGTTGGGATTTTAACCGCATAATAATGCGTCTTGGGCTTACTGCTGGAATAATGGGACTCATTAGTCCCTAGTCGGGCAGTATAAATAAGGCGATATTATTATTGTGTTTTCCAATAATAAGTATGAAAATGATGAAATACAGATTATTCATTGAACTTGAAATGCAAAGGCAAACATCGCGAATTATTTTTTTCATCGCAATTACGTTCAACAAATCAATTCGAATTAGGGGAGAGGAGAGAGAGAGAATTGTTGGCTACTCCCCGATGCGACCTTGCGTTCTGTTGATTACAAGACCAAGGACGAAAACACTCTGGTTCAGTGGGTTAGAGAGAGAGCTGTGGAGTATATCTCGCTTGCTGTAGACTCGAGTATCAAGTCTGATGGCTGTGGACTGGAGAGTCTATACTAGCTTGAGTTTGAAGACTAATAGAGTTGACTGTAGCTTGCTTGATAGATGTCTTTAATGGCTACTTTATAGAGTATCAAGTCTGTGATAGCTTGAGTTTGATGACTATAGAGTAGACTGTAGCGTGATAGAGTCTTTAATGGCTACTTTATAGAGTTTCAAGTCTGTGATAGCTAGAGTTTGATGACTATAGCGTTGACTGACTGATAGAGTCTTTAATGGCTTACTTTATAGAGTATCAAGTCTGTGATAGCTTGAGTTTGATGACTATAGAGTAGACTGTAGCTTGATAGAGTCTTTTAATGGGCTACTTTATAGAGTATCAAGTCTATGATAGCTTGAGTTTGAAGACTATAGAGTAGACTGTAGCTTGATAGAGTCTTTAATGGCTACTTTATAGAGTATAAGTCTGTGATAGCTTGAGTTTGAAGATATAGAGTAGACTGTAGCTTGATAGGGTCTTTAATGGCTACTTTATAGAGTATCAAGTCTGTGATAGCTTGAGTTTGAAGACTATAGAGTAGACTGTAGCTTGATAGAGTCTTTAATGGCTACTTTATAGAGTATCAAGTCTGTGATGTTTGAGTTTGAAGACTATAGAGTAGGACTGTAGCTTGATAGAGTCTTAATGGCTTACTTTATAGAGTATCAAGTCTGTGATAGCTTGAGTTTGAAGGACTATAGAGTAGACTGTAGCTTGATAGAGTCTTTAATGGCTACTTTATAGAGTATCAAGTCTGTGATAGTTTGAGTTTGAAGACTATAGAGTAGACTGTAGCTTGATAGAGTCTTTAATGGTTACTTTATAGGAATCAAGTCTGTGATAGTTTGGTTTGAAGACTATAGAGTAGACTGTAGCTTGATAGAGTCTTTAATGGTTACTTTATAGAGAATCAAGTCTGTGATAGCTTGAGTTTGATGACTTTAGAGAGTGGAGGGTAAAAAAACTCTTTTATTTCTTAAAAAAAAGAAAGAAATTAGTGTAATAGAATTAGAAAGTGAAGGAGGCTCTAGTAATGGTGCGCTACCACAGAAATGTGTGAAGAGGCCTTGTGCTTCCCCACAAATAAAAACATACATACGTCATTTGAATAAAGATAGCTATTGTATTGTTGTTCGCGGACCAAGATCTTTTCTTGGAACTGCACATCTGTGCGTCATGTGGTATAGTACTCGTGAATTACTCTACCTCACTGCCTGGCAATTAACGCCAGTTACCTCTCAATCTGGACCTAGGGGTCCGAATCTTGATTGTTCCTAAAAAAGAAAATCGTTTATTATATGAAGATGAATAGGGTCTCGTTCTATTAGGGTCTCTCACTGTCCAGAATCCCCAAATAACCCTTTGAACTGCACTCTGTTGGGTTATTTTTTTTCTTTTCTTAAGATGAGTGTTTCAAAGCCTTTTTTATTTCGTAGCAATGAAACAGGTGCTACTGTAGATGCTTGTGGTTTGCCCATCCCGTAGTATGCCTCCCTTCTGATGGGCGAGAAGTGACACAGTACTTCCATTTAGGTGCTGGGTCAACACGAGCGCACCGGAAGGTATCCTTACCAACAACTGTAAACCAAATTTAAACACAATTTTTGTCGGCGGGGGGGTTAGAACCCGGGACCTTCCGCATGGCAGGCGAGAGCTTAACCACTGAGCTATTCGTGCGCTCTTTAGGTAAACAACTCTTCTGATTGGCTTTTTTTTCACTAGATACTGCACAAAAAGGGCTTTTATTGTTAATGCTCTCATCACTGGATGCACTCTACACAATTTAATCATACTGTGGTGAGCTATTTTTATTTATCATTATAAATCGAAGACTTCACCGAGGTAACTAGATGGAGGAAAAAGTATACTAGCACTGTTCCCTCTCTGTATTGTGAGGGAAATTCGCTGATATGGGTACAGCTTCGCCTTTTCAATCCCTGATGTAATATGTTGTAAAATCTTAGAAGCCAAATAAAAATGGCTTAGAATGGGTCCTCTGTAAAAAAATAGGAAAAATAAAACAAATGATTTATTATTATTATTACTCGTCCTGTCCCGTTATTGAAGTTAAGTTATCATATCATAGTTAGTTATTGTCTTAATCTCTTTCATGATGGACACAACTACTCAAGCTCGCTTTACTAAATCTCTGCGAATTGGGACTTGAACCACCCCACCTTCAGGTTACAAGTCCGCCGCCCCCCCCCATTATCAATCAAGCCCCTTTATGAAACAGAATAATGAGCTTTTTTGTAGAAAATTACCATTTCAATTTTCTATTTGTAATCTTTTTTTTCCGTCACACGAGAAAGTCTATTTGTCTCTCGTGACACAAAAGTTAGCAGTCAACATGAGTGGAAAATTTCGTGTTTTTAAAAAATTAATCTTTGTATAGTATACAAGTATGCATAATCATAAAAAAATTTCGACGAATACAATACTTTCCTTTTATAGGATAAGGAAAGTAAAAAACATGGTTGTGAACTTCACATAGCTTTCCTTATCCCCCGAAAAGTTTCCGTCACTAATAACTACGCCCTGTCTTTTGTTTTAAGTTTTAAAAAATAATAATTTTTCTAGCACTTGATTTGTGCGTGATACATTTATTTAAATCAGCAATGATTGAAGATGGTGCAGGAGTTTAGAATATATAATATGTCAATAAATAGATATATCAGTGTGCGTGTATAATATACACTAAGCAAAACAAAATAGGGGCACCTGTATTTTCGAAGATCATCGTGTATAGTACACCTTGCATTGAAAGTTTATTCTTGTTATCTTACTTATTTTGTTAATTAGACGTTCAGGTATGAATTGTGACCTTAACTTGATAAATGGCATGAGGTAAATATCATTATTTGAGATAATAATCAAAACAGTTAATATTCCTATCTCGAACGGTTTGGTTGTTTACCTTAATATTTTTTCTTAATAACTTTTCCTCTTGATTTAAAGTCATATTTGGTGTTTCTTATCGAAATGCCGAGGGTTCGACACCATTTTGGTCAAGAATTGCGTATCAGAGCCGTAACTCTACTTAAAGAGGGCCTTTCTCAGCGGAGTGTGGCCAACAGGCTTCAAGTGTCACGGCGAGCCGTTAAATCTATGGAGTCGTTACCAGAGACTGGAAATTTATCAAGAAGACCAGGAAGTGGGAGACAGCGCTCAACCACTGTGAGAAAGACCGATTTATAGCCAGGACAGCCTGCAGGAACGGTTCACATCCGGGCCCCGCGTACAAATGGACCTCCAGGAGTACTCGAACACAGTTTTAAGTGCTCAAACTATTCACAATATGATTAGAGAGGTACAAATTCGCTCTAGGAGAGAAGTTCGTAAACCTAAACTTAGTTCTGGACACCGCGCTGCAAGATTAAGGTGGGCTAGAGAACACCTGCACTGGACTGATGAGGAATGGAAGCGTGTGCTCTTCTCGGATGAATGTTAAAGTGAAATTTGAAGCGACGATAGACGTATTTGAGTGTTCCGATGCTCAGGAGAGAAGTTTCAGAGCTCTTGTAATCCGAAGCAGATCCTCATGGGGGGACCAAGGTGTTATGGTGTGGGGTGGCATCAGTAGCAGAGGAAAAACTGATTGGTTTTCCTTGTTGACGAAACGGTAACCTCTCAACTTTGTGTGGATATTGTCATCGTTCCCCATGTGCTTCCATTTAGCGAAAGAACCGGTCCCCAACTTTATCTTCATGCATGATAATGCCCGCCCCCATACGGCAAGAGCCACTGTTGAGGTATTTCAAGCAGCGGGGATCAGAGTTCTCGGCTGGCCAGCGATAAGCTCAGACTTCAATCCTATTGAACATGCATGGGATTACCTTAAGAAGGAGATTAAAACCCTAAAAGACCGATCCAGATCGATCAGTCATGGGGCGTTAACAGCTGCATGGACAGG